>JARTUT010000876.1:0-1200000 GCA_030674115.1 Micraspis discolor | reverse complement strand
TAAAAATCGTGAACTCCAAAATGAAACCATGAGCAGACTCCACTCATTCCCACTTATTCAGATAATATTTTCGGCATCTTAAAATCAAAAGTTATTTAATTTTTGATCGTGATACATATTTTGGAATATTTCAAAACAAATATCAGATATTTTCCTTCACAATACTGAAGTGACCTTGACACCGCCAACGTCGGGATAACAGACGGAATGAAAAGGTACTAACAGAGCATTTTGTTTTCGATAATTGAATGGAGTCCGAACAAATAGTCTTGCAAAACTTCAAAGAAATTGTCACCCTAGAAAATTTTTCGAAAATTAACAATATTTTTCATACTTCATAGCTCAGAAGATAATCCTCGAATTTGTACAAAAATTTGAGCATGTATGGGCGTTATTGACATTTTACGTGTTCTCAAATTTTATTGTCGTAGTTTTTCATCAACAAAAATTTTTCATGCACTTCGGGGTAGGGAGTAACAGAAGTTGAGTTAATTTGAGATTGTTAAAATTGATAACCCAAAATCCAACTATGAAAGAGATTAATTGACTGCTTGTCAGAGTCCTGTAGAGGTTTCAGAAGAATTTTAATATTCAGGGTGTCCAGGAAAATGTGATAAATCTCTCGGATTCAAAAAGAACATTAAAACATAAGATTACAAGTCACCATAATTGAATAAATTTTTTTCCTGGCAGCCCTCCCTACGGAGGTGCGGCCTCCTAAAGGAGAACACTGGTAATCAATTTTTCTTGAATAGCTTTCAAACTGCTTGATATAATTCAATGAAAATTTAATACGATAAATCAGTGGCGGATTTACCAATAGGCCAAGTAAGTAGGCCGTGCCTAGGGCGGCAGATTTAAAGGGGCGGCAAATTTAGCAAATTTTTTTTTTTTACAGATTTTTTTTTATAATTATGCATGTACACTATATATAATATACTATAATAAAATCGTAAACCTAAAAGAGTTTGTACATTAAAGACATTCGAAAAAAAATTCGCTAGGATGGCTTCAGATGAGTAACTGAGTAGAATTAGATTTTTTTAAATTTCTTGTTTGTCTGTCTGTCCGTTTGTTTGAATGAACATTACGCAAAAACTACTGGGCACTTTTGCATGAATCTCCTTGAATTGTGTAGTTTGAAGTCCGGTTTAACATTTAGCATAATATATTTATCAAAATGGTACCCTTAAGGGGGTAAAAAGGGGGTCAACGTTTGTATGGAACTGCATCATTTCGTGGTCCAATCTCTTTGAAATTCTTCATGGATATTCTTTAAAGTAATTGGTGGAGGACCACATATTTATTTTTTTTCAATTCGGCGGTTGTGGTGCGGCAATAACGCTGGTGAGGTGCGGAGCGGGGGCAGATACCCGAGTGAGCAACCGGAACGCGGCAGGCGCGTGAAGGCAGACGTTGTTGATGGTCGTGTCAAATATTGAATTTTGCGGGCGAACTTTTCACTATTCTTGGATGGTTCAAATCAGTATGATCTCACTAAGATTTTATAAATGTGGAAGTGAGTTTGGATGGTTAGTTGTTTGGTTTGTTGCTCAATCACACCAAAACTACTAGATCGATTTTGATCAAACTTTGCATTAATAGTAAAGTCTATCTTTGTTTCTGCGAAAACAGAATTTGAGGCATATTTATCCAAACTTGGATATAGCACTTCGCATTGCTCTGTGCACAGCGGTGACAAATTGTTCAGGTGAGAGAAGCCTTTCTTGCTTAAAACGGGTTAAAAAACTATCTACGATCTACTTTAAGTCAAGAATAGCTTAATGCTTTATCTCTTTTGTGCATAGAGTCAGAACTTATGAAAAAGATTTCATACAACGATATAATTGATGATTTTGCAAATTTAAAATCTCGCAAGAAAATAATGTAAAACTTATTTGATCTCATTGTCTGTCACCATTAACTGATTGTTAACATGTTATATTTTAATAGAAATTGTTCATATTGTTTTTAAACTGTTAAGTGCAATATAAAAAATGTAACAAAAACAATGTTTTCTGACCACTCAATATTTTGTCTGTGTTCATATAGTGTAGGTATTGGCTTTCCCCACCTTATGACATGCTGCTATTTTTAACCCCCGACGCAAAAAGAGCGGTGTTATAAGTTTGACGTGTCTGTCTGTCTGTGGCATCATAGCACCCGAACGATTTCAATTTAGTTTTTTTTGTAATACAGGTGTTTTACGGGCGAGTATTCTTAGACATGTTTGATCGATTGAGCCGTTTAAAAGTTACAGAGGTTTTACGCTTTAAAGTCGGGGGTTTTTTGTTTTGCCTGTCAAATAAACTTGTTAGGTCAACATTAAACTCTTCAGTACATAGCGGGTTGTAAAAATAATATATTAACTGACAGAAATATCATTAAGTTCACTATCATACTAATAACGGGATTAAACTAACGTATTGAATTTCAAAAGTCAGTAGGGGCGGCAAAAACTGAATGGCCTACTAACGGCAAATTTGTAAATCCGCCACTGAGATAAACAGTAGTAAGGACTTCTGAAAATACTGCCTTTAAAACATAATCAGTTTGTTCAGTTAATCAAGGGCGGACTAGGTTGTACATTAGGTTGCTTACATTTTTACCACCCTGTATGATGTATGATAAATTTGAATACTTTGAATATTAGGCTAAAGAAAAGGTACTCTTATTCATTGTCGTTGAAGTTAACCGTTTTCGAGAAAAAAAATTAAAAGAATTAATGTTTTTATTGAAGATTAACCATGATTTCTAATTTTTTTGTCTGCCCCAAAGTATGATAAGAAAGACATTCAAGGAACAGAAACGTTTAAGTTCACATTATTTAATCCGACAAAATTACTACATTTTCAAAAATTATATATAAAATAGAGCCATGTTTTTCAAGAAATTATTTGAAAACCCACCTAAAAAATAATGTACACGAAAATTAAACATAAATTATTGTTAAACATAGGATTAGACAGTTCAAGTACATAACTGCCAGATTTAGTTAATTGCAAGTTTGAAAATATGTATTGATCCTGAGCTAGCAACGATTGAACCTAAATCCGCTAATTAGAAATAATCCATTGAAAACTTCATAAGCGGGTTCAACGTGTGCTCTCTGAACTCAGATACACTAGCGGATACGACGAATAGGGGGGGGGGGAGTACTGCTGTACCTGCCACAACAACCCAGCATTGTTCCGTATTACATCACAATGAAATGTGATTCTCTGTAAAAATTCCTCCCTAGTATCAATCGGAGAGGAATACGAGTACACCAAGTCTTTGAGATACTATTCTTCTCGCATCAGAATTAATACTTGTTTTCCCAAAACTTCCTTAAAATTATTAAAGAAAGTCAATAATGTTACCTTATTAACTGGGACTCGCCCACCTCACTCTCTTAGACGTTGATCAAGTCACTCAAATGTTTTCTCATTTCGAATATTGCGATTAGGATATCTTTCTTCATAAGCATTGCAAGATGCATCTCTGCATACTCACTAAATATGTATCCCATTATCAAATTGAATTTACCAAGATATTCAAACTTCAATAAATTATCAAACTGTCAACAAAATCTGAAATGTCAATGCAAGATATTTGTATATTTCATAGGTACCATACTAACGTTTGTAAAAACAGTGCGTTAAATAGGGTATTAAAAATGTAAACAATGAATTCTCCAGCCTAGTCCGCCCCTGATTAACTGAACAAGCTAATTATGTTTCAAGAGCAGTATTTTAAGAAGTCCTTAGTATTGTTTATCGTATTAAATTTTCATCAAATTTAATTAAGTACGTCAAAAGTTATTAAAAAAAAAATTGATTACCAATTGCGTTCTTTAGGAGGCCGCATCTCCGTAGGGAGGGCCGCTAAGAAAAAAAATTATGGAAACTTATAATCTTATTTTTTATCTTCTATCTGAATCCGAGAAATCTCCCTCATTTTTCCGGGCATCCCGCATAAGGTATTTCAAATAACAAGATCTGGAAGAAAGATATTCTGAATGGTTTTCGACAGAGTAGATAAATCTACTTTTGGTTGGTTTTGGAAAATAGGGAATTTGAGCTTCGAACAAAACTCAAGGAAAAGTGTAAATGGTTATTTTTAATATGAGATTTATATTTGTTCATTCATTGTGGTGGTTGTATTAGAACGAGAATAGCAGTATTCCAAAGTACGAAAAAAGGCTTTAGAACAAGTCCGCAAAATGTTTTGAAGTCACGTCAGTGCTTTTCTTCATTTTTGGTAGTATTATTACACTACCGACAACTTGAATGAAGCCATAACGCGATTTTTTCGAGCGTGAAACAGATCAGCCAACGTCGACTAGAAAATCCGACATAAACGATCCGATTTGTTATCTGAATTAATTGCCTGAAATTATTATTCATCGATCCGTGGCTTCGACGCCTGACGGCGGTAGGCGCCGGGTCATAATCTCCTCCATAGCGTTACGGTTTTTATCGCATCACCTCAGGGACACAGACAAATCATTTTTCTGTTATCCCTGCCGTATGTTCCGGGTGACAACATCGATCGAGATAAAATGATAAGGAGACCGTTCGTAAGCTCACCACACCCCATATGTATTTTTATCGGTGCTAGTAATACGCGCAGATGTCCCCCTTAATAAGTTCATATTTGACGATTTAATCTGAGTGGGTCTGACGCAAAAGCTCAATTTTATGAAAGAACGGATTGTTTGCACGTAACAATGACAGAAGGATAAATTGATTGAAAACTTCGAAAGTATGCAATATCATTTTTCAGGACATATTCAGCATATAATCACAGGGTGGACAAGGAATTATGTACCACTTAATCTTCTCTAAAAGAATTTGAAATTACTTTTGAGTTTTCGAAGTTAGCGTTCTGAATGGTGATCATTTGTACTAATTTCAGCCGTAGCAGTCTATGCTGCTGTTCTGTAAAAACCGAATTTACTGCTATAACTTATCATCTATGTAAGGAAGCATCGCACTCTAAGTAGACAAGTTACATCGAGGACGTAATTGGTATTATAGAATGATAGATGTAGGATACTGTCGATCTTAAATGACAGTATCACGTAGAACAAGAATAATTCAACTGTAATAAGGACAAATATTAATCAAAAATTTATAAATTCATCAAAATCAAAAACACATTTTCCATCAGCATGAAAACAAACAGAAAATTTGTATAACTCATAATTTGAAAGCAATTTTTTAACAAACGTTCCAACTCATTTGATCTATTATTCATAAATAAAACATTGTACCTAAATATACTAATTTATGAAACTTCCCTACTCTCAATTTCTTCAAAGAGACTATAAATAAATCTAGGCAAATCCATTTTCATAATTACTTGAAATTTTCTTGTTGAAATATAATCAAATGGATTAACCCCACATATCCCGACATATAACGATAATTCTTTCGCAAAACCAGTAATTTCCAATCTATGCATTGATTTCTGACAAAAAGTTCATTTTTGGCATGTATGGAGCTCTTCAACCTCAGTTTGGTCGATGTAAAATTTACATCCGATGTAGCCGAATTTACGTCGCTGTTGCACTTACAGAATTGCTATTTTGTTATGTCAACGTAGATTTTCGCAGTTACAGCGCTATACCTACATCGCGTTATAGAATAGCACCATAAATTCAGGCCAAGATATAAGATCGCTTGGTCAGTAATATTTATTATATTAATTCGATATTTGATAAAATGAAATAAAACACACAATTTCATTATTCTTCTTTAACAGTATGTGTCCTCTTTCGAACTCTGATGTGCGATATGCAAACATATACAAAAGTGCGTAGACATTTACAAGAGAATTTTTAAAAAATTCCTAAAATTTTATTTTTAATACCTCATCTGTAGGATTCAAACAAAAATTCGTGCATGTTTGGAGGTTATTGATATTTTACATATTTTCAAATTCACCATCGCAGATCGAAGCCATGAAAAGATATGGAGGTATTTGCGCGTTTGTTTCATTTACTTCAGGAGTCAGAAGAATCTTTGGATATTTTTCAGTCTATTGCAGGTTGTCATAGTCTGTCAAGTTTGATCAAAAATCGTGCTCTGAGAAAGTTTCATGATCAGCTATGTCTCTAGAAATGATTCATTTTCCTCAGGTTCCTGTAGAGGCTCAAGATTATTCGATTCGAATCTTCGCTCTTTTGCAATTTGGACTCGAATGTACAGTGCGCGTCAAAGTGATGGAACGATTTCATTTTCTCAGAAGAAAAATATTTGGTAAAAAAATCTTGAAACAGGTCAATTTTTGTTTGACTTTCAGCATAATATATAACTTTTTTCCAAATATATAATTTCAAACAGGTTTTCAGTATATACACATTGTCATGGTACCTGATGAACTTTGTCACCGAATGAAAGTCGGCCATTACAGATTTGTTCATGCACAACTTCCAACCAATACGAAAAAAAAATGGAGTGAGATTGGAGAAGGAGTCGAAATTGGTGCATGAACAAAACTGTAATGTTTGACTTTAATTTGCTAAAATATTTCATCAGGTACTATCGTCTCCAAGTAAATGACCCATGAACAAGTGCACATACTGAAAACCTTTCTGAACTAACTGGTTTTTCGAAAAAACATTTTAATCTCGAAAATATCTGCACGACCCTTCAATAACATAAAAAGGCATTGCCAAAAAAGTACCACATGACCGCTTTCTATATAAAAAAAATTCAGAGGTTTGATGGGATGACACTGGGTGCAAATAAAATGTTCAAATATGCAAAAAAAGTTGAACAAGATTTGACTTGTTTCCTGATTTTGTTGCCAAATATTTTGCTTCTGAGAAAAATTTGTGTTGTGTCTACAGGTGTCCCGTAACTCAACGTCAAGCGATTACTGGGCGATATGATAGGTTATACCAGTTCTAGCAAAAATAAAAAAAATTCTATGTCACTTGGTTGAGTGGTAATTGGTATATTTTTGTAGTCACACATTTTCCAATTTTGCAGTGATTTATTTTTAAACGTAATCCTGAATAACCATGCTATTGATTACAGTCCCGAATCCATTGTTGGGTACTATTGTTTCATTTATATTATTTTTTTTTTTATTAACCATGCTATTGATTAGAGTCACGAATCCATTGTTGGGTACAATTATTTTTTTTAATTTTTTCAATATTTTTTATTTTTGCTAGAACTGGTATAACCTAGCATATCGCCCAGTAACCGCTTGACGTTGCGTTACGGGACACCTGTATATACCGCCAGACGACGCTGCTGCGTTGACTTATTTTGTGTCTAAGCTGAGTTATATCAAACCTTTTATTGGCGATAGCATTGTTTTCATGCTTGGTAATTTTAATTGTTCTGGGGTTTCTTGGGTGAAGGATATCCCAAATAGTTACTCTAATAAGATCTATAAATGTTCATTCAAAATCTGCCTCATCAATTGACTTCATCTCATTTCTTGAGCTTGTGCAGTTCAATAACATTGTAAATCACAATTATAAAATTTTAGATTTAATACCCAGTAACGGTTTTAGAATTCACAATCTCATTAGATATTCTGGTCCGTTCGTTTCTACGGACAGAAATCATCTATCAGTGGAATTTCTTTTTAGCGTGGGGCTGCTCAAACCTCTTTGTCTGAAATACTCTTTTCATACCTTCAGGAGGGCAAATATTGCTCAAATTAATGAAGGTCTTCATGAAGTACCTTTGGATGAATTACTAGGGAATAAAATTGTTAATAAAGATTTGTTTGTTATGAAATTTTAAAAGAGTTGATTGATGATCATGTTCCTTTAGCCAAAAAAAAATTAAAGACTATCCATCCTATTTTTCCAGAGAAACATCAATAAAACGTAAAAATAAACTCCACAAGAAATCGAAAATGAATGGGAATTATGGTGATTATAAAATGTTTCAAGCTTCAAGGGCTAAAACTAAATCATATGAGATTATGAGAAATACCTAATTTCAGTTCAATTGGATGTTGAAAGTTGTCCAAAAAACCTTTTTAACTTTGTCTCTGTTGGTTTTAAGGACTCAGGATTTCTTAACAAGATGAAATATGAACAACGCACAGGTGAGTCAGGCAGTGAAATTTGTAAGTTATTTGCAGACGTCTTTGCTAGGCCAAATCCATCTAAAAATGCCCCTGCAAGCATTTGCTCTCCTGACCTTACTTCTTGAGCTCATTTGATATCACTGATCATGCTAGAGAGATAATGCTTGGATTGGACGAGAAGAAGGGAGCTGGTCCTGACTCAATACCCATTTTTCTAAAAAAGTGTAGTTCTGCTTTCAGTAGCTCTCTTGCATTGATATTCAATAAATCTCTGCGTAGTGGCTTATTCCCCAATTCCTGGAAGGTTGCTAGCATAACTCCTGTTTTCAAAAGCGGTAGTAAAAATTATTGTCCCACCAGTAAGCTGTATTCGAGAAGGTGATTGAATTAATAATATAAACATTTACTTACTTATATGCAATCTCGAATAATACCTGAGCAGCACGGTTTCGTCAAAGCAAGATTAATCGAAACAAATCTCATCTGTTTCATTGAATATATCCAATATAATCTAGACCAAGGAATCCAGGTAGATGCTGTATATACTGATTTCAGCAAGCAATAAATATCAGAACTCTTCTGAACGATCTAAAGAATGTCGGTGTCATTGGCACATTGTTAAAGTGGTTCGAGTCTTATCTCAAGGATAGATTCCAGTATTTCAAGATGGGGAGTTTCAGATCACGATCATTTTATCAACATCAGAGGTTCCTCAGGGTTCCTATTTGGGTTCGCTTCTGTTTATAATTTACATGAACAGTATAAAAACGTGTTTCAAAGTATGTAAATTCGCACGAATTCAGAGCATTCAGGATTGCTTGGATCTGCAGAGTGATCTAGACAGACTTCTATGCTTTCGTGGATATTTCAAATTTGAACCTCGGAAAATGCTGCGTGGTTTCTTTCACACGGAATAGTTCTGTGTTTTATTATAAATATTCTTTTTCTGGAACAGCTCTGCGGCGCACAGACTTTGTGAGGGATTTGGGTGTTACGCTGGACTCGAGGCTTCTCTTCGCAGAGCATGTGAATAATATAGTATATGAGGTAACAAAGTCCTTGGGTGGATTATGAGACAATGTCGTCAATTCAATTGTGGTGAGGTAATTCTGGCATTGTATTATGCCTTCATTCATAGTAAGCTCAACTTCGCCTCTTCGGTTTGGTGTCCCCATTATAAAGTCCATATCGAATGGTTGGAAGGGGTCCAGGTTTAATTTCTTAGATTTCTGAGTTATAATAAGATACTGTCAAAGCGATTGGATTGTTCTCAGATTTTAGAGTCTATCGATTTTTATGTACAGCCAAGACATCTGAGAAGAGGTCCTGTATTTTACTTGACCACCTATAGAACCAAGAGTGCAAGGTATTCGCCGTTATAGAGAATTTTGCACTTATGTAATAATCATGTAAATAATATCGATTTATTCTTGGGAAAAAGTCTAAGTTCATTTGAGAAAATTATTGAGGGGATGTTTATGTAGGTTCAAAAATTGTACATCAATATTGTTAAAAAAAATTTTCTCTCTTTATTATTTGTTTTGTAATCTATAATATAAAAATGGATCACAAAATGTGTTGGTAAGCGCATAACTCAACAACGCCTAGACCAATTTGGCCAAATCTTTTTTTAAAATGTTCGTTGAAGTTCAAGGATGGTTTTTACGGCGAGAAAAATTAGAATTATTGCTTATTGAAAAAACCCTAAAAATAGCCCTTTTCTTTTTCCCATAAAAATGATTTGTAACTAAAACGTAGTCAATTTGAGGTTTATTGCTATGCGTGTCGCATAGCTTAGTGGAATAAAGCCTTGACCTTTGACGTGGAAACCCGTCGTGTCGAAGGTTCAAGTCCGGGGCTAGGAAAGAAATTTTCTAGCTTTCGGTATGCGGCCACCATTCACTGTTGTGTCTAAAATTAACAGTGCTGTGCCTAAGGTGACGTAAGGACACAGTAACAAAGCCTACACAGAACACACACTGGTTAACCTAACTCGCACAAGCTTTAATTAGCTTCTGGGGGGTGTACATTGATATATGTATACCTAGGTAAACCAGTATAAACATAAATATAAACATAAAGTTCATATTAAATTACAAGCACTCACTGTTGTCTAAGCAATGTAGGTGTGTTCCTAACGTCAAAGATCATATCTATCAAAACAACTCTGCAATGGCAAAGGTTTTACAGCAATGTAAATTGATTGTTTGGGATGAATGCACGATGGCACATAAAAAATCTTTGGAGGCTTTAGACAAAACCTTAAAAGATCTACGGAGCAATAATAACCGATTTGGTGGTGCAATGATTTTATTAGCAGGAGATTTTCGTCAAACATTGCCAGTTATTCCACGATCAACGCCAGCTGATGAACTCAATGCATGTCTAAAGTCCTTCAATTTGTGGAAACACGTCAAAGTACTTCATTTAAGCAAGAATATGCATGTCGAGTTGCAAAATGACCAATCTGGAAACATATTCTCTAAACAACTCATTGACATTGGTAATGGCAAATTTCCTATAGACATGTTGACTGGCTGCATTAACTTTCCTCAAAGTTTTTGTCAGTTAACTCAATCAAAAGATGAACTTATTCAGAAGGTGTTTCCAGATGTTTCTCAAAATTACAGAAACCATGATTGGTTGAGCGAACATGCTATACTGGCTGCAAAAAACATAGATGTAAATGAATTGAATTTCAAAATTCAAGAACAAATTACAGTCGAATTGAGGATATATAAATCAGTTGATTCGGCTATTAATCAAGATGATGTAGTCAGCTATCCACCGGAATTTTTAAACTCGCTGGATTTGCCAGGATTGCCACCTCACAATCTTCAATTAAAGGTTGGAACGGTGGTTATAATGTTGCGAAATATCAACCAACCGCGTCTTTGCAACGGTACACGGTAAGCGATAAAAAAATTACTAAACAATGTAATAGAAGTAACTATACTCAAAGGAAAGTATAAAGGAGAAGATGTTCTCATACCGCTCATCCCAATGATTCCGACTGATGTGCCATTTGAGTTTAAACGACTACAGTTTCCAATGCGGCTTGCTTTTGCTATGACTATAAACAAGTCCCAGGGGCAATCATTAAGTGTTTGTGGTATTAATCTAGAAAACAAATGTTTCTCACATGGTCAATTGTATGTTGCCTGTTCCCGTGTTGGAATACCATCAGATTTGTTTATCTGATCTAATCAAACAATAACATCGTATACCACAAAACTCTACAATGATAATAATAATAATTATGATTCACATGATTAACAATAAAGCGATTACTTACTTTTAAATCCTTATATATGTTTCATTTAATTATTTTTTATTCACAACGCCCTATCACCAGGGTGACGGTTCTGTTCAGGAGAATTTTTTAAAATACGTAGGCACAAAAACTGCCACATTACAAATCCTTTTGACAGGATGAAGTCTGTCGGGTCAGCTAGTATTGTATATAACTTCGTAGTTAATATGCGCTCATTTTGGTCGTTCACATCTGTCAGCGTTTTTTTTTTAAATTAAAAAAACCAAAATGAATTTGTTCCATAGTTTTGAAGCACACTGTATAAGGTATTCCAAAGGAAAAGATTTTAAATGGCTCATATATCTACTTTCGGTTGGTTTTTAAAAGAAGGTAATACTAGCTTCGAACAGAACTGAAAGAAAACTGTGAGTGTTAATTTTTATTGTAGAAGTTCTTCAATGCTGATATTTAAATTTTATCAAGATAAAATTCGTGAGCAGTTTTGTAAAAAATTATAGAACTCTGGTTGTATTGTATGTATGTATCGCCACAAAGGAGGTATAAGCGAGCTGTACGATACTATACCAACCCCAGTGAATAAAATGCTGAAGTTGATCAATGTGGATATTTGAATAATAATCAAAAATGTATTCGTAGGTAGTTTCGCAGAAAGTTATTCTGAATTTGAGAATTAGGTTTTTTCATTCATTGTGACGTTTGTTTTGGTATAGCACTGTTCCAGAATCCGAAAAGAACTTTAGAACAAGCGTGCATTAACTTGTATTATTTTGAAATTTTTTGAATGAACTGTTTTCAACAAACAGCAATAAATGGTCTAGTATAAATTATACAGTGATAATATATTTAATGAAATACTCGGAAAATATTAATAATTTTTATATTAATCAGAATGTAGTTACTTATCAAAAATAGAAACTATATGTCAATCGTATTTTATACAAATTCTGCATTTTCATGATTCGGAAATTTTTTATAGATTATTCTCGAATATTTAGGCACAATATAGATAAATCCAGAGATTGCTATATATACTTTTACTGAAAGCAGATTATTATCTGAATGAACAAAATAATTATAAACAAACAAGTAATTACCGTATTTTTAAGATTTGAGATTTTTTCCTAACATGATTGAGCATGTGCAGGTTGAAAATGGAAACCAGTGAAACCTATTTCATCACAAACTAAACATTGTCAAAATAGGGGTATAAGCTAAAAAGCAAAGTTTAACACGCATATAAGTTGAAATGAATTAGGATAAATGGTTTATGAAAAATGATCCATCAGGTCTCAGAAAGTTATGGTTGAAATTCACCGTGTATAGTCGTAATCAAAAGAAAAGAATATGTTTTTATTTATGTGGATAAGAAAATAACTCGACAATCTCGATTACAAACCAATTGAAACCATGCAAACAAATAATATAAACTTAACTCAAACAAATATTATAAAATAATAATGGAACAAACACCACATACAGCTCCTGTATTCTTGAATGTGCATGTTGGTTCAGACTCATCGAATTGTAGATAGTCATCGCCTAAAACTTGTTGTTCAATGTCAATTCACACCTTCGGCAACATCATCTTAGACAACAATGTACGCTACTGTTCGTTGCATTATAAAAACCACTCAGCAACCTCTGATTCTTATGTGGATGCTGAAAGAATGGATTTTATTATGTTGAGAGAATCTCACGATTGCGTGGGATACCTGCTATCATGGGGAAAAAGGCGATTTTATTCCGTATGTCCAACACTTCATTTAATTGTGTAGATGCCAATAAAAGTATAATTCCGAGTAGGAGAGCAATTTGGAAAGTCATAAAAGGAAGTGTCGAGGTATTGATATTTTTGTGGTTTTTTAATTGTCTACTACAAGTCAGGTTGTTTCATTCATTCATGTTTATTGACTCAGATTCATTCAAAATAGATGCTCTCTGTGCTTACTGTGTAAACATCTCGTGACCCATTTTATCTTTTGGTATCGTAGCTAAAAACTCTTTTATTCAATATTTATTTCTGTTTTGATTCAACGATATAAGGATTTCACACTTCGAACTACGAATCTTACAGTAGGGTCTTCGACTATGTTTTTAAATCATAGATTGGAAAAATAATATTTTTTGTTAATTCCTGAATATTCATCGGATCAAGTTTTTTGTTGGAAAATATTTGATACCAATAGGCATGAAAATTTCGTAGAAACGACGTTAGATAATTCTTTAAAAATTCCAAAAATAATTTTTTTCAATACGTTATTATTCATAAGCTATTCGACGTATTTAGACAAAAATTCGTGCGTGTAAGGACGTGATTGATATCTTACTTATTTCAAATTTCATTGTCGTAGCTTTCTCAGAAATGCGTTCAGGTTTGTTTGGATTTTTAGATTCATAGTTTTGAAACTCAATTTGGTTTTTAAACACTTTTTGCAGATCTCTTCCTCCCGATGAAATAAGAAGAGCAATGCACGAAGCATTCCTGAGACGTATAAATAAATGTCTAGAAATTAACGGTCAAAACTTTGAGCATCTTCTCTAGTTATAACTGCGAGAGTTTGCCATGGTTCTCCTAATAGTAACTTGAAGTCGGTTTCAAGAAGGTGTGTAAAATCTACAGCATGGTTCAAATAACAGTTCCTGAAAATTTCATCTTTTCGGCGTGGAAGGAAAAGAAATAGCTGAAAATTCAAGACGAAAAACAGTTTTTTGTGAATAACTCAGAAAATATCCACTTTAGGGCAAGGGTGTGATGCATACACTCACATTATTTTTAACGTAGATTCAATATCTGCCATCAAAAAATGAGGTTCTAATTTGAAAAAATTGATTTCTCACGATTTTGTCATCCCTAATTTTGTAGTTAATATGCGCTCATTTTGGTCATTTACATCTGTCAGCGTTTTTTTTTGTAAAATTAAAAAAACAAAAATTAATTTGTTTCATAGTTTTGAAGCACTCTGTATAAGTTATTCCAAAGGACAAGATTTTAAATGGCTTTCATATATCTACTTTCGGTTGGTTTTTAAGACAAGGTAATACGAGCCGCGAACAGAACTGAAAGAAAACTGTGAGTGGTAATTTTTATTGTAGAAGTTCATCAATGCTGATATTAAAATTTTATAAAGATAAAATTCGTGAGCAGTTCCGCAAAAAAATATAGACCTCTGGTTTTATTGCTTGTATGTATCGCCACAAAGGAGGCGTAAGTGAGCTGTACGATACTATACCAACCCCAGTGAATAAAAGTTGATCAATGTGGATATTTGATTAATAATCAAGAATGTATTTGTAGGTAGTTTCGCAGAAAGTTATTCTGAATTTGAGAATTAGGTTTTTTTCATTCATTGTGACGTTTATTTTAGTATAACACTGTTCCAGAATCCGAAAAGAATTTTAGAACAAGCGTGCATTAACTCCTGTATATTTTGAAATTTTTTTAATGAACTGTTTTCAACAAACGACAATAAATGGTCTAGTATAAATTATACAGAGATAAATTTTTTAATGAAATACTCGGAAAATATAATTAATAATTTTTACATTAATCAGAGTGTAGTTACTTATCAAAAATAGAAACTATTTGTCAATCGTATTTTATACAAATTCTGCATTTTCATGATTCGGAAATTTTGTATAGATTATTTTCGAATCTTTTGGCACAATATAGATAAATCCAAAGATTGCCATAAATACTTGTACTGGAAGCAGATTATTATCTGAATGAAAAAAATAGTTATAAGCAAACAAGTAACTACCGTATTTTTAAGATTTGAAATTTTTTCCTAACATGATTGAGCATGTGCAGTGGTAACCAGTGAAACCTATTTCATCACAAACTAAACATTGTCAAAATAGGGGTATAAGCTAATAAGCAAAGTTTAACATGTATATAAGTTAAAATGAATTAGGATTAATGGTTCATGAGAAATGATCCATCTGGTCTCTGAAAGTTATGGTTGAAATTCACCCTGTATAGTCGTAACCATAAGAAAAGAATATGTTTTTATTTATGTTGATAGGAAAATAACTCGACAATCTCGATTACGAACCAATTTAAACCATGCAAACAAATAATATAAACCTAACTCAAACAAATATTATAAAATAATAATGGAACAAACACCACATACAGCTTCTGTATTCTTGAATGTGCATGTTGGTTCAGACTCATCGAATTGTAGATGGTCATCGCCTAAAACTTGTTGTTCAATGTCAATTCACACCTTCGGCAACATCATCTTAGACAACAATGTACGCTACTGTTCGTTGCATTATAAAAACCACTCAGCAACCTCTGATTCTTATGTGGATGCTGAAAGAATGGATTTTATTATGTTGAGAGAATCTCACGATTGCGTGGGATACCTGCTATCATGGGGAAAAAGGCGATTTTATTCCGTATGTCCAACACTTCATTTAATTGTGTAGATGCCAATAAAAGTATAATTCCGAGTAGGAGAGCAATTTGGAAAGTCATAAAAGGAAGTGTCGAGGTATTGATATTTTTGTGGTTTTTAATTGTCTACTACAAGTCAGGTTGTTTCATTCATTCATGTTTATTGACTCAGATTCATTCAAAATAGATGCTCTCTGTGCTTACTGTGTAAACATCTCGTGACCCATTTTATCTTTTGGTATCGTAGCTAAAAACTCTTTTATTCAATATTTATTTCTGTTTTGATTCAACGATATAAGGATTTCACACTTCGAACTACTAATCTTACAGTAGGGTCTTCGACTATGTTTTTAAATCATAGATTGGAAAAATAATATTTTTTGTTATATATATGTATCGGTTTTAAAACGTTCTACGACGTTTCCGATCAATCTCCATTCTCTTCTATTGTATTTTTTTGTTGGAATATCCATCGGATCAAGTTTTTTGTTGGAAAATATTTGATACCAATAGGCATGAAAATTTCGTAGAAACGACGTTAGATAATTCTTTAAAAATTCCAAAAATAATTTTTTTCAATACGTTATTATTCATAAGCTATTCGACGTATTTAGACAAAAATTCGTGCGTGTATGGACGTGATTGATATCTTACTTATTTCAAATTTCATTGTCGTAGCTTTCTTTTACCAGAAGATATAATTATTTTTTCAATTACTCAAGGTCAAATAATCATAGAAGCTTAAATTAATATTAATTAAATACGTTGATCTTTACGTTCCTTGTAGATTTTCGGCTCATTGATAATTAGGGGAGGTGGTCGAAAACGAAACTACAGGAAATTTCCTATCTCCTGGTTCAATTTACCTCAAACTTATAGAGAAGTAACCAAATTATTGATCTGAAAATAAGAAATTATCGTAAAATCGTAAATGAGAAATGTCAAAAAATCCGTCAGAAATTTCAATGTTCAATGCTTCCACAAATTCGTATTCGATTATTATAGATCGGAATTACTAATTCAGAAAAAGTAATCGTAATGGTTCATTTACGGCGGAATAAAGTATGTTTTCAAAATTTACATATCAAATTGGTGTTTTGAAAAAGTTCAAAGTAATGCTAGTTTAAGTCATTTAGATGTTTCAAAAGATTCGATTTCGAAGATTCATCGCTTTTGAGTAATAAGGATTTGAATATTTAAGGTATTTTAATTAACACATTACGATACTGAGATTTGGAAAATAAATTTCGTCAGAGTGGATTCTGTAATTAAACAAAGACAGTGTTGACCATATATCGAAAAATATGACTAAAAAAATTCGGTAATGAGTTCAGCGGACCTCCGCTTCTGGTATTTTAATAAACAGATAACGATACTGAAACAGAGAAAATAAGTTTCGTCGGGCTGGGCTCAGAAATATTCGTTAAATTTCTGTGTTGACCATGATCGAAAAATATGACTATTCATTATTATTTATTTATATTATTTTTTAGCACTGGATTAAACACATTATGATACTGAAACAGAAAAAATAAATTTCGTGTAGGTGGACTCAGAAAATTAACTCCATTGTAGTTGAGCATCGAATGTCAGTTTTGAACATAAAACATTATATCACTGATTTCAGTGTTGTGATGAACACATTGCGAGAAGATAAATTTCGTCAGGGTGGGCTCAGAAAGATATCAACTCCATTGCAGTTGAGCATCGAAATGTCAAAACAACCTTTAGAATTAAACCATATCACCATGGTAATACAACAAATTAGTGATTTATCACGTATAACAAGAAAGTAGCGAACTGAAAGCAATTTTATTCTTCATACCTGTCAGACATAATGGAAATCTTGAGAAACATAGCAGCAAGATGTAAATTTGAAGATGATTCGTGTGTGGTCTCATAAAGTTCGTCTGTGAAGTGCTTTTCACTCGGCACCGATTGATTGTCTGTTGTAACCGTGCTCAAGTGCTACTTTGCCGGACTGGCCGAGTAGAGACCATCCTTTAGGTGTCCACACCTTGATTTTTGTTAAGTCACATGCAGGAATTTCGACGTTTTTTTTGTTTTGATCTGAGGCATTTTATGGCGGGGAATAATGGGGTACTTCTTCGTTGTAGATACAAGAAGAGCTCCAGCTTCTATATAGTTTGTACATTTGAGCAAAACGATAACACTTTGTTAATTTTGATCACAGTACATAAAAAATGTATGAAAGCATGGACGTGTGGTTAGGAGATTTTGCGCGCTTGTTCTGAAATATATTCCCGTTCTCTGGAACAGTGTGACAATAATAGAATCGCCACAATGAAAGAACAATCCGCTAGGAGGATGAATCCTTTCAAATCAACAACTGGAAAATATTTTTCCAGGTTTCATCGATCTCAAGGAATTCAGAAAAATAAATCGTTTTTTCAATTTTGGTCTTTGCTCTTTCTATGTGTAGTGACTCTTCGCAAGTGAGTTCATCACACCATAAACTGTCCCCTCAATCATTAGGGATAAAAAAGATATTATGATATTAACGTTTTTTTGTATAGATGCTCTTGCACAACTTATGTTGATTTCTTTCTTCTCTTCTGCAACGATTTTTTCTCCTCTATTTCAATTTTCATAAAATCCCTTCGAGACCTTTCTGGATCGCTGTATTCCCGTGCCGTGTGATGCATTTACTTCCGCCGAAATCTTATCCCAAACTTTCTTACTTCAGTGGGATGATACTTGGTCCGTTTTCTTTTTTTTCCAATATCGATAGGTATACATTTGGCACTCTAGATATGAAATATTTATGTTCGAAAGTCAAATTGACACTGGAGAAATTCTATTAGAAAATTTTTTTGAAAATTTCAATAATCGATCTGTACCAAGTACCAATCGATGAACTTAATAGCAATCGTTATCTAAGCTTCTTTCTGAAATCAAAATTTTTCATCATTAATGTCTTGATATATTGAAGAAATATAGCCTCCCCAAATAAGATGGTATAATGCTGAAAATTCAAGGATGTCCTGAGTATCAATAACGTTGTTGCACTTTGAAATTTTGTGAATCTGTGATGATTATCTTACGGGATATCAGTATTTTAAAGAAAATTTTGAGGAATTTTACAGTGTGACAATGTCCACAAAATTTTGAAAACCTTTTCATTTCAACCACATTCAAACATCTTGGTAGTTACAAATTGATTGAATGGATATTCTAGATTTTATTGAGGAAGCGAAATTCAAATGCTCGTAGCTTCTGAACCATTCGACGGGTTTGGCCCAATAACAAACTCAACCGAGATATTTAGATAACTAACCTATGAAAAAAATATGAAAACTCTAGCTCATCTCATTCAAAAAATAGAGAGTACCTTTACATTCGACTCGGCATACTCTAGTTCGACTCCGGATTCTTCATCAATCGACAGAGATCATTTTAAGCTCAATAGATGAAACATCTAGACGATAGCATGCTGTTTTTCAACTAGAACAAGTGCGTATAAGTATAAATGCGACTAAAGTGTCAGAATTTGAATTGTTTCAAATCATTTATTTCTATTATAGTTTAATTTACTGATTTGACCTCATGCCCACCATCAAGTTATCATTTAGATTCCATTTAGTCATCCCCTCTTCTGAGGAAAGATTTCACATTGGGCAAATACCTCTCTGTAGTCCAGTATAGTTTGAATGAAAAATACTTTTCACAGCATTCACTATTGAATCTGAATTGTTTAAAAATATTATTTTCCCTATAAGAAATGATTCACTCACACATGTTTCATCCGATTAGGTCCATATCCAGAAGTAAGATACAAAATACTAATTTTCTGGTAAAAAAAATTCAACACCATAAACATATTTTTGCTGTTTACTATAATTTCTTTCTACTTCAAGATTGTAAACCATCCCTTCCCAGTGAGAAATTCCCAAAAAACCTCAGAATTATTGGATGTTATCATCATACATTTGTAATTTGAAAACCATCATTTCTATGAAAACTTCCAAGGCAAGAGGTTGCCACATTGCTTTTTTTCACTCAAAGCCAGAAAAAATCATCTATGATTTTCCAAACACTGATATTTCGGAAGTAAAAATATGTTAAAAATATGGCAATCTTTTTCGAAATCTTCAACAACAATGAATAATGTCACTACGAATAATTATTTTACAGTGATGTTACTTTGCTTGATGATTATTTTCTCTACTGAATCCCAATAACAAATTACTTGAATAGATTACAGGTATTCTCAGATTTAGGTGTGCAATTATATTTGCTTGAAGGAATTAAGTTTGATCACCTACATTTGATTCTGAAAAACCAACTACGTGTTTTTTCGTTAGTAAGAATCTATTCTGTTTAGACTATAATTAATTACTGAACAAATTTTTGGTTTTTATAATCAGAATATCTGTTTTAATTATGTAAACAAAAACAGAAATATTGAATAATGGTTATTCATAGATTATGTCAAATTTTAATACCTTACCATAGAATATTAATTCATTACCGAACCCCAAGAGAGAAAAAAATTAATAATTGCAAAGTTTTTTTAAATGAAAGATAATATCTGTAATCATTATCGATCTTCAGTTATAATTTTTCTCAGAATAACTAGAGTGAATTATTACCACATTGAAATGTTATAATAACGTCTCTGTGGTGGGTTGTTCCCAATAAAATAGTATTCTGTGGTTCCTTGTTGTTTTGATTCTGTTTGAAACTGTCAACAGTTAATTAAAAATGTGAAAAATATTATAATAAAATAATAATAATAATTTCGATAGTTTGAAATTATTCAATTCAGTATGAAATGATTATGGTCAGAAAATACATTTCTATTCTAATCTTTCTTGTTTATGAACCTATAGCTTCCAGTTTCAATATTGATTGAATTTTAATTAAGCATGCATCATAACAAACATTCAGAAATACTAAAACTAAGTCAAATTCTATTATCTCCTAAGTTCGTGTAGGTACCAGGTTGAATCGGTGTATGAAATAAATATGTGAAAAAACTATAAACCTACAAAATAAATCAAGGAGACTGGATTCGAAGATTTTAAAACTCATATGATCTTAATTTGAAGCATTCCTATGTTAGAATAGATATAATTTGATGGACCCTGAAAGTCTGAAGCTATAAAGAACCAGCTCTTCATAAAGACAAGTCTTCAATTCTACAGGTCCTGACAGAAAATACATTACCTATTTCAACGGTCATGAGAATATACCGAAGTACCTATGTTAGTAAAGGAAATCTTTTTCTCTATTTCTTATGGAATGGATTAAATATTAAACAAGGTGCTAGACATCATTAATAATGAATACAGCAAATAGCAATTTAGATGTTGTAGTGAATGTAAGACAAAAATTGTTCAGTGGTTAATTTCATCTATTAGTTTTTAGTGGTGGAACCATAGACTGGAGAGATTTCCCCAGCCTTTTGAAGAAATATTTAATATAGACATAAAATATGGCAGCATTGAACAAATCTTGTTATTGAATCATTTCAGCACAGAGTTTGGGAAAATCAGAAAATTTGGACAAAATTATATCGATTTAATTGCTTTCAACTTCAAATATCTCAAGAATGGTGCAATTTAGGAGGAAAGATGGAGAATGATTTTATTTGCAAAAAAGACTGATGATTCCAGGAAGTACAAGATACGGACCTTTAGTTCAACGATATTTGTTTTTCATGCAATTTAACCAATCTGTAGATTAGTAGTGAGAAACCCACAAGAAATGGAATGAATCTAACGATGCCAAAATATGCATGACTGTTATTAAAAACCTTCTACAGGAGATCATTTCAATTGATATTGTCGTTTGAATATTACAGGTGAAAATGCAATTTTTTTATGAAATATCAACACCCTATATCTTTTGAACGGGGCCAAATTTGGAAAAATGTTATAGGAAGAAAGTGTTTCTTTTGACGTAAAGAATCTATGGTTAAAATCAACGCAGTGGTCAAAGACTCACCCTGTATATATAATTCGGATTATATATATATATATATATTTTTTTTGATGATTAGATTTACGTCGTAATATATTTTATGTTTCATCATAATTGTAACTCAGTTACAATCAGTATAATCATCAATATAATAATAGCAATAAGATCGGGAACCAGAGAAAAAAATCGAAAATGGTCCCGTCAGGGACCCGCGAGGCGTAGCCGAGCGTGAGACCCACAGGGCCGAACCCGGGGCAATCTTAAAACAGATCGAAAGGCGTATCCTCTTCTGGGAGAAGCGACCCCGAAACCCCCCGGGCGCTCTTAAAGTGCCCGGAAATTTTCAAACGAAAATCGCGAAATCGGCCATTTTCGCGAAATCGCCGAAAGTGTCCCCAAGGGGAAGATCTCACGGACGAACAGGGCCATTTCTCCGGCCGAAATCGGTCACTTTTTCAAGAAAAAGACATTCCTCATAATGTGGTACTGGTACGGACCGCGGAGCCCCTCGAAATCTATACGAAAATTATGCATATAAAACGGCAATTTTAGACTCCCGACTTCTCTGAAACGTCAAAAACCGCACCTACGTTTTCCTCCGTGCCGGTCGAAAACGATATAAATCGCCCCGCGATCGGTAGAAAACGAATCTACGTGAAATTTCCCATCTCTGGGTACCAATTTCCACATCCAAGTAGCGAGTCAAGGCCGGGGATATTCATTCCAAATTCGGCAATTTTCTCGATAATTCTAGGAGAAGTGTCATATTTTATCATACGATTCCGATGATAGCCGAACGCGAGCTCCAAATTTGAAAATACGGCATCAATTTTTCGCTCGATATGGGCGGTCGAAGATAGATTCCAAATGCTCGATTAAGAATCTACAGGAAATTCCCTCTAGAGACCACTCACGTTTCACGAATCGCGAGAAAAACACCTCAAATATGCGTTTGAAAATCGTCATTTCAGGCTCTATTTTCGCGCTAATTCATTTCGTCCAAATGCACACAGATCGCGATGAATCGCTATACAGGCTGTGCTATCTCGAAAAAATCGCTATACAGGCTGTGCTTAAAAGCACTGATTTTCACCAGATTTATTCTTCGAGAGATTCTACTTAGGGTTCTATCATGTTTTCCGCGTTTTTCGTATTTGGTCATTTCTTTCTTGGTGGAATGCACTGAACTCGAAACGATAGAGTTATAAACGATATTCTTTCGGTTTGTTTTTATGAAGAAAGTTCAATTATATACAGGGTGTCCCATATGCATTTTTTCTTCATTCTCTCGCGAATTGATTTCGGTATAATGTCAGGTGTGCGATTCACAATGCATCGGGTGATATTGTGCAATTTACAAGTTAATTTGATTTTTTTGCGCAAATTCGAGTTTTTGTGTTGTTTCGGGGAGTTTTGGATCTTAATTCGATAAAATATATTCGATTCATATACAGGGTGTCAGATCTGAGTAGCGCTGACATTCACACACTCCAGCTATTGTGCTTTTCCGCGTAAAGGGAGCTTAATTTAATGAAATCCCATACAGGGTGTGCCATTAACAATGATTTCGCGATCGATTGATATACAGGGTGTGCAATTTAAAAGTTCTTTCATTATTTTTTGCACGCTTTCGGTTTTTGTGCTCCCTCACTTTCCTTCGAGTTTTTTGAGCGCTTTCGGTGATTTTGTGCTCCTTCGGGGTTTTTCTGGTTCCTTTGGATATTTTTCGTTCATTCGTGGTACTTCGGGTTCTTTCAATATTTCGTCAGGTTCTTTCTTCGTGGAATGCACCGGTTTGTTTCTTGGATAGAGTTAAAACGATATTCTTTCGTTATAGGAAGAAAGTGTTTCTTTTTTTATACGTGTCTCATATGCATTCTCCTTCAAGCTTTCGAATGTAAAAATGTCATACAGGGTGACGTAAAGAATCTATGGTTAAAATCATTGCAGGGTGTGCGATTTTTCACAATGGCGATGTGATATACGCAGAGAGCTCCATAAAATAATTTTGATACTTCCTTCGTGGTAATTACTGAACTCGAATAGATGGAGTACAACGATATTCTTTTGGTTTTTTTTTTTTCTGCTAATCATTTGTATACTGAGTGTCTCATATGCATTCTCCTTCAAGTTTTCTCGCGAATGGGAGCGGATTTCGATAAAATGTCATACAGGGTGTGCAATTTACAGTAAGTTTACGGTCGGGTGATATACAGGGTGTGCAATTTACAAGTACTTTTGTGTTTCGGGTTTTTCAGGTTCCTTTAGATTTTTGTGTTGCTTGGTGTTTTTTCGTGTTTTCTCGCGTTGTTTCGTGTAATTTCGGTTTCTTTCGTATAACTTCGGTTTCTTTCGTGTTTCTTCGGATTCCTTTGTGTTTTTCGCGTTTCTCCGTGTTTTTCCAGTTCTTTCTAGCTTTTTCGCTTTCAACGGGTAATTTGACGTGTTTCGTGTTTCTGCGCGCTTCATTGATGTATGGGCCCTATTGATATTGATCCATGGGCCAATTGAACTACTGGCCTATTGAACTACTGGCCTATGGATCTACGGGCTTATGGATCTACGGGCCTATTGATCTACCCGCTTACTAGTCTATATAAAAAAGTAATAAGATCTCGAAACAGGTCCCGTCAGGGACCCAGAAAGCGTAACTTTCCTTGCGACCCGCAGGGCCGCTCGAGAGAATCTTAAAACAGATCGAAAGGCGTATCCTGTTCTAGGAGAAGCGACCCCGAAACCCCCTCCGGGCGCTCTTAAAGTGCCCGAAAATTTTCGAAAGAAAATCGCGAAATCTTTTCGCGAAATCGTACGAAGCCGGAGCATCTCGCGGGGAGGGTCGCTTTTTCTGGACGAGGAACGTCCCCATGCGTGGCTAGCCGCGGAGCCCCTCGAAATCTATACGAAAAATATGCATATAAAACGAATTTTAGACTCGCGACTTCCTGAAACGTCAAAAAACCACACCTGCGTTTTCCTCCGTGCCGGTCGAAAACGATACAAATCGCCCCGCGATCGGTAGAAAACGAATCTACGTGAAATTTCCCATCTCTGGGTACCAATTTTCATATCAAGTAGCGATATAAGGCCGCGAATTCTTCATTCGAAATTCGGCAATTTCCTCGATATTTCGATCATTTCTCATACGATTCCGATGATAGCCGAACGCGAGCTCCAAATTTGAAAATACGGCATCAATTTTTCGCTCGATATGGGCGGTCGAAGATTTCTCAGGCCTTCAAGTGCTCGATTATCTACAGGAGATTCCGATCTCTAGACAGCACCCGCAGTTCACGAATCGCAAGAAAAACACCTCAAATATGCGTTTGAAAATCGTCATTTCAGGCTCTATTTTCGCGCTAATTCATTTTCGTCCTTGAAGAATGCACACAGATCGCGATGAATCGCTATACAGGCTGTGCTATCTCGAAAAAATCGCTATACAGGCTGTGCTTATGGAAAGCACTGATTTTCACCAGATTCTTTCTTCGAGAATCAATTATATACGGGGTGTCCCATATGCATTTTCTTCAAGTTCTCTCGCGAATGGGAGCTGATTTCGGTATAATGTCATACAGGGTGTGCGATTCACAATGAATTTGCGATCGGGTTATATACGGAGTGTGCAATTTACAAGTTAATTTGATTTTTTTTGCGCAAATTCGAGTTTTTGTGTTGTTTCGGGGAGTTTTGGATCTTAATTCGATCAAATATATTCGATTCATATACAGGGTGTCAGATCTGAGTAGCGCTGACATTCACCAGAGTTTTTCTCCAGCTTTTGTGCTTTTCCGCGTAAGGGAGCTTAATTCAATGAAATCCCATACAGGGTGTGCCATTAACAATGATTTCGCGATCGATTGATATACAAATATTTTTCGGTTCCTTTGGATATTTTTCGTTCATTCATGGTACTTCGGGTTCTTTCAAGTTTTTCCGTGTTTCGTCGGGTTCTTTCTTCGTGGAATGCACCGAACTTGAATAGTATATTCTTTCGGTTTGTTTCTTATAATATATCAATTATTATATGCATTTTCATCATGTTTTTTTTTACGTGTGAAGCTAAAATGTCAGGGTTGCGACTTAAATGAATTTGCATCGGGTGATATACGGGGTGAGCACTTTACAAGTTCTTCTGTTTTTGCGCGCTCTCAAGTTTTTCAAACGGAAAAATATCTTCGAAACATATGTTCCATAGAATAATTTTGATACTTCCTTCGTGGTAATTACTGAACTCGAATAGATGGGTTTACAACGATATTCTTTTTGGAATCAATTGTATACTGAGTGTCTCATAATTCTCCTTCAAGTTTTCTCGTTTAAAAATCAAATTTTCAGTGATTATCCTCCTTTCAAAATTATCATTCTTTCTAGCTTTTTCGCTTTCAACGTTCTAATATAAAATATTGATCTATGGTCTATATTGATCCATGGGCCAAAGAAGTGACTTCTACGGGCCTTTTCTTTTCCTTCGCCATAGAGTGATATAAAAATATAGTTAACAAAAATTGATAAATGTTGTTTAAATCTGATGGACAAAAAGTGACTTCCTTTTTCTTTTCCTTCGCCATAGAGTGATATAAAGTTAACAAAATATACTGATGGACAAAATTAGCGCACCACCTAAAGTTTCGTTGAATTTTAACAATTGATATCCTGCCAATCTTTAGTCGGATTTCAATGTTATTTTTCTCAATTGTTGTTCTGTTATTGTCAAATTTCCTCCATCAAACAGAAGTCCAAAAAATAAAATCTTCATGTACAGGGCGTTTGAATAATGTCATGATTTTTAGTCAAATTTTATCTTCTTCTATGGGCAATGCCAGGTTGCTAAGGCATATTAAAACAATGGAGCGTTGTGGCCTAGTATCTCTTGAGTATTTAGTTTTTTTAAAAACCAATTTATCTTGGAATCGTCCTGAGATATTCAACATTTTATCAACTCTTGTATTTTATGCGTTTGCCATGAATATCTTCGCAACCATTTGTCGATTTGAATATTTTTTTATATTTGTAGCTTGTTTATTGACAAATATTCTACTACAATGAGATGTTCTGGAAAAGAAATGCATTATGCTGTACAGGGCGTTTAAATTATCGAGTTTTTTCAATACAGTTTAACTAACGGCTTCTGTGAGCAATACCAGATACCTGATGCTTTTAAAAACTACACAGTGATGTAGCCTGATGTTTCCTGAGTAGTTTGCTTTTTTAAAAAGCAATTCATCTTGTACGTTTCCAGAGATATTCACATTTTCATAACATCTTGCATTTTTTCTGTTTTTCGTTTATTTTTGTGTTGAAAGTTTATTCTTATTTATTCTTCTTCAGTCGTTGTCTCCGTAGGTTTATGGAAACGGGCCCTCACGTCAAAAGATCAGATCATGGTAAAAAAACCGTCTTCGAGTTATCCGAAATGTTACAATTTCTTCAAAAACTGCAAGAAGAAGACTCATTGAATATGGATTGAATGCAAAAGGCTTTCTTTACTTCACTGAAGAGGTTAGAGTAAGCTTAAAATCATCCCATCGATGGGTATATATCTGGAGAAGACAAAGCATTTCCCTGATTACTCGTATGGATCTTGTAGCGATCCGGGAAGTGGCAATAAATTCTGCGAGATATATTGCCACGAGCCTACTCGGATCCAGAGAGTGTACCAAATACCTCCCGGACTAGCTCTCAGAGCTGAGACTTATTTACTAGGGCGCCACTCTCTTTTTAAGATGTTAAAGAAAGGAGGTATAACCACAGATCTCAAGGGGGGAAACAACAGAGAGAAAACGTACGTAAAAAGGCGACAATTTTTTGCTGATGGAAGATAATTCCATATCGCAAATACCTTAAAGATGTTATAAAATGTGAATGAATATCTCTGGAAGGGTACAAGATGAATTGCTTTTTGAAAAAGCAAAATACTCGGGAAACATCAGGTTACATCACTGTGTAGTTTTTGAATGCGTCAGGTATATGGTATTGCCCACAGAAGGCGTTAAACTGTAATAAAAATAATCGTAAATTTAAACGCCCTGTGCAGCATAACGCATTTCTTTTTTAGAATATCTCATTGTAGTCTAATATTTGTCAATAAAAGAGCTACAAATAAAAAAAAAGCATTTAAATCGGACAAATGGTTGCGAAGATATTCATGGCTGGCGCATAAAATGCAAGAGTTGATAAAATGTTGAATATCTCAGGACGATTCCAAGATAAAGTGGTTTTTAAAGAAACAAAATACTCAAGAGATACTAGGCTACAACGCTTCATCGTTTATATGCCTCAGCAATCTGGCATTGACTATAGAAGAAGTTAAAATTTGACTGAAAAACATGACATTATTTAAACGCCCTGTACAACATGAAGATTTTATTTTTTGGACTTCTGTCAATGGAGGAAATTCGACTATAACAGAGCAACAATTGAGAAAACAACATTGAAATCCGTCTAAAGATTGGGAGGATATCAATTGTTAAAATTCAACGAAATTTTAGGTGGTGCGCTAATTTTGTCCATCAGTATATTTTGCGGAAGTGAAAAATATATTTCTATCTCAATATCTTTTCTTCGAAATGATCTCCAATTCATCCTCATCCGCTGCATTAACATCACCATAATACCCAAAAAGTGAACAATGCACTAATGCATCATAACGACGACAGATAGCAGCGATTAAAAAGCCTTCATCGTCTGTATCTCTGGGCCACAGACAGGCGGACAATCTTCGCAATGCGCGAAAAATCACGCACCACCCTCATCTTGATTGAGGGCTTCTGACATCAGCCACCCTTTCCGCTGTTGAAGCGAAAACTATTCGGATGTTTCTACCCCTCATACAAAACAACCCACCGCGTGACTGGTCCTAAAAGAGCCCCAGCCTTTGGCAGGGGTTGATGAATAAAAGAGGAGTTGAGAGCATCTTATACGGTATTGGGGATGAATTATAAATGAGAAAGTATGTAGTGTCTTTGTAAACAATGGGATGTTTTAATTTGGAATCAGGATTTGATACAATAAAACTATGGATTTTTTTTGATATATTGGATGTGGTTGTAGTCTGCAATTAAGCATATAAACTAACATTTGTTCATTCATAGGAAAGATTATACAAATTCTGATTAGTTCCTGTATATCGGGTGTTTTAGGTGGGTGGCCTATTAAATTATACGATATGGAATCTGTTGATGCAAAAAATTTCAAATTTTGAAGATTAAGTTAAGTTATGTGAGGCAAATTTCTGAAATACTTTCAAATTTCCAGTGTTTCCAGATGAATGCAAATTGGGCAACAGTCCTGTCAATTCACATAAGACACACGGTATTTCTGTGTTCATAATGCTTCTCCATAAAAAATTTTATCAATTCACTCCTACTTCCCCTTATCAACCTTGAACTCTTTTTAGTTGTACATTATTTTCTGAAATTTCAGATCAAACTCGAGAATTACGACAATGACAATATTTCGCTCAACATTAGAGATTTCAGTACGAAATTCGGCACGACCTTAGAGTATAGCTTGATCTGATCAACTATTTTCGAAGTTCGTTGTGTCAGAAAGTGATAAAAAAGTCACCATTACTCACAAAAATGGGAAGTTTTCGATCTTTAGCTCTATAAATTGTTCTACATATTTATTATACATATTATTTTATACACATTTGTTATATTTATACAGGGGTGGCCGGACGATTGACGTACATAAAAAAACAGATCCCTCATGTCATGGGGTATTCGAATCACCCCATGTATGTTATCCGATTTTTCACGGTTTCCGAGTAATGAATTTTTTTATGAAATTTGAGAATTTTCAACTTGAACATCTTCGAATAAAAAAAAAGTACAAGACCTTTCCGATATATTTTTGATTTAAATAGATCGCCAGGAATTGTCCTTTTATACATTAAATAACCAGCATCGTAACCTTAAAAAAAATTATGTAAATGTTGGTCTCAAGTGAGAAAATATTCGATCATGATCTAAATTTTCAAATTTGAATTAAAAATGTAAGCAGGTTACCTCATGGTTTCTTAGTAGGCTTAAAAACCGCGCTCAACACTCAGCTTTCAGAATCATTAATAAAAAATTTAGAAAGCGTGAGGTCAGATTGCTTTGGCGCTCTTGTTGAGCTACTTCCGAGTAAATATTCAAACCATAACAAATCTATGAGCACTCTGATCAGGTAAACAATAGTCTTTTCTCGTACTATGGGACAATGTGATGCAAATATGAACGCCTAATGAATGAACAAACCTATATCTCAAATCAAAAATAACTACTCATAATTTTCCCCAAGTTTTGTTCGAAGCTATAATTCCAATTTCCTTAAAACTTACGTCAGTGCCTTTCTGAATTTTGACAACCTATATTATTTCAGCCACCGATATTGAATTCTATCTCTATGATTTCCAGTTATGAAAAATTTTGATTAATATTACGCCAACTGACACTGATTAATGTGCATTTGTCATTCGAATATCGATCTGAGATGGTCATACTTCAAAGAAAATCATCGGGACGTATGTCATTTCTCTTTTCTCTTGAGTAAATGAAAAAAATGATCATATCTTTAGATGAAATTGAAATTTGAGGCTAAGTAAGATATCGATCACACCAATATATTCCCGAGTTTTAATTGAAATCCGAAAATTATCTTATGAGATAGTGAGGATTGAAAATTTTTTTTTGGGAATTTTTTAAAAATTTTCTATCGTGACGATTTCTGCGAAATTTTGCGAACTGTTTTGTTGCAGCCTTCCTCAACAATATTTCAAGTATCAACGTAATCGGATGGATATTCTAGTAGTTATTGGGGAAACAACATTTCAGATGCTCATAACTACTAAACCATCCTACGGATTTGGCCCAATAACGAACTTGGACTATTTGGACAATTAACCTATTCTGAAAAAATGAAAACTCTAGCTGATTCCTTGTGGATGCTAGAGAGGATACGGCCGGCCGGACAGACTCAACTTTCGCTACGGATTCTTCATCGGGGAGTCGAACCCAATCGATTGAGACCATTTTCGGCTCGATATTCCAAAATTACAGACATTCGGGCAAAATGATAGGCACTCTGTTCGGGCGAACAAGAGCGCCCAAAATGGTACTCAACAGTCTACTTCTGCTAGAATTAGCCTTCAAAGTCAGCGAGGTGGAAAAAATCAAAGAACTAGACGTTCACTCAAAAATTATATTTCGCCATTTAAAGATTTTTCTGATCCAGCTATGACAGAAAATGCTGAAAATTAATGAAAATTGGCTCTATGAGAAAAGTTTTTGATAAGAAAAAGAAAAAGGTATGGCAATAAATCACACATCATGTAGATAAAAAGCAATTTATTTATGAAATTTACAATAGGTTTTCAAAGTGGCCACTTCCAGCCTCAATACACATTCTACACTTTCGCAAAAAATTTTCTTTCAGTTGTATAAAACCTGCCCTGTTTTCTCTTAGGACACGTTCGGCTTCTCTTATCTCCAGTCGCAGTTCGTCTTTATTAGAACATTCTTGGGTATAAACGATTTCTTTGAAATAACCCCAAACGAAAAAATCGATGGGATTAATATCAGGTGAGCGTGGGGGCCACTTGATAGCTCCGCTTTGTCCGATCCATCTGTTAGGGTGTCGTCCATTCAAGTGATTACGTAATAGCGTTGCGTGGTGAGACGGGGCGCCGTCGGTTTGGACTATCATAGTTCGACGAAGCTGAAGACTCCAGCAGCAAAGGAAGTTCATGATCACCTGACCTTAATCCCATCGATTTTTTCGTTTGAGGTTATTTCAAAGAAATCGTTTACGCCCAAGAATAAGAGAAGCTGAACGTGTCCTAAGAGAAAACAGGGCAGGTTTTATGCGACTGAAAGAAAATATTTTGCGAAGGTGTAGAATGTGTATTGAGGCTGGAGGTGGCCACTTTGAAAACCTATTGTAAATCTTATAAATAATTTTTTTTATCTACATGATGTGTGATTTATTGCCATTTTTTTTCTTATCTAATACTCTTCTCATAAAGCAAATTTACATTAATTTTCAGCATTATCTTTCATAGCTGGATCAGAAAAATCTTAAAATGGCAAAAAATAATTTATGAGTAAACGTCTAGTTCTTTGATTTTTTCCACCTCGCTGACTTTGAAGGCTAATTCTAGCAAAAGTAGACAGTTGAGTACTATTTTTTATTAATGATTCTGAAAGCTGAGTGTTGAGCGTAGTTTTTGAGCTTACTAAGAAACCATGAAGTAACCTTTCCACATTTTTAATTAAAATTTGAAAATTTAGATCATGATAGAATATTCGTAACTTTCTCACTTGAGACCAACATTTCCATAATTTTTATCAAGGTTATACATACATATACAATTCATGGCGATCTATTTGCAACAAAAAAATATCAGAAAAGTCTTGTACTTTTTTTTTTAATTTAGGAAGATGTTCAAGTTGAAAATTCTCAAATTTCATAAAGATATTCATAAGAAATCGGAAAATCGGATAACATACATGGGGGTGATTCGAATACTCCATGATATGAGGGACCTGTATTTTTCAATGATTTTTTATTCAATTGATGTAATTCCATAAAATTGAAGTTATTTTGAAGTTGTAATCTAGTACTTTGAGAACAACAAAGAATTTTCGAAATCGATCGGACAATTCTATATAAATGTAGCATAACAAAAAGATCAATTTATTTGCAATACAAGTAAGTGATACTTTCAGAAGATTTCAGGCTGGATATTGGGTGGGTCATTATGAAACCGAGATAGTTCCTTATCAGGTATTTAACGACCATTGAACTATTGAATTTTTATGAAGACATTCTTTCAGCACTTGTTGTAAATTTTACGATACTCTAGTTATTTTGCAATTTATCAAGATTTCGAGTTTTTATTACCAGAGGTGTGCATCATTAGTAGGAATAATCATAGTGTTAGTTACCAAATAACGAAAAAGCTCGTTTATGAACAGAAGAGTAGCCCACAGCGGCACCTCACCTAGCCTATAATGAATTTTGGAATAGGTTCAGCTTTATGTTACTATCATTAAATGGTTTTAAAACAACATTTGAAACTTGAGTATCGATATTCTATAATTCAGTTACCTAATACTGAGGTGTTTAAGATTTTTGAATTAAATATATATTCTATTCTATTCTATTATAAAATTCAGATGGTTTTGGTTTTAGACAAAGTAGCTTTGGATTTCAACCTCACTGTAATTTTCGAATAGTCTCAATCGATTGGAATGTCTGATTTTGTTTCTTCAAGAACTATCTGAATATCCATCCGGTCAATTTGTAAATTAAAAAATGTTTGAGATTGAAACTAATAGGCTTCCACAATTTCGATGAAATCATCATGCTAGAAAATGTTGAATAATTTCCGAAATTTGTTCGTTTGTTTCGATATATGATAAGATATTTATCAGGGATCCACAAAATTTTGAATGTATATCGAAGTTATTGATATTCAGAACATCTCATTGTGAGGAGCTAGGAGTTTTCCAATATTGAGCCGACAATTGCCTCAATCGATTGGGTGTAACTTTCTGATAATGAATCAGTAGTAAGAATCCAGTGTGTGTGTTCGTTCGTATACTCGCTATCTTACGGAAGAGATGAGCTAGAGTTTTCTTATTTTCAGAATTGGTTAATTGGCCAAATATCTCAGTCTAGATTGTTATTGGGCCAAACCCTCGAATGGCCACCTTTGGTTTCCTCGACAACTCACAGAATATCCATCTGTTCAAGTTGTAAGTTCGAAGATGTTTGAATAAGGTTGGAACGAGTAGGTTTGCAAAATTTTGATGAAATCATCATGTACAATAATTTAAAATTTGTATTTCAATTACTTGATAGTTAATGAGATATTCAAATGAGACTAACAAAATTTTGAATGTAAATCGAAGTTATCGATATTCAGAGCATATCCGAATTTTATAGCAACTATTGTAACAAGTTATGGGATTACCACATTTTCAAGATATTGGAACATAAAAATGTCTTGATTGGCAGCCTCATTCTGTGATAATCGACATAGAAATGCAAATCAAGATAATGTCAATACTGACACCTCAAAAACTTTAAACTTAAAAACATCACAAGTGTTTTTTCATCAGAAATTCTGGTATTATGATGAAAATAGACCTTGGTTACCGATTGATCATTTTTCATGATTATGTTTCCATTTGGACTGGTTGATTCAAATTATTATATGAGGTAGGAGTGAAGATCAATGAATGTATCAAGTGTAGGTATGTTAAGTGACTGCTACGAGAAAATTTCAATGAAAACCTCGAGTTTAGAACAAAATCTCAGGAAAACAGTTCGTGGAAAACGAGCAACACTCAAGAACTTCCGAACATAAAATAGTAGAATACAGTTTTAAGTCAACAATATTGTGGCTGAAATGAGACTAAAGGAATACTTCAAGTTTATTTTCTCCATTCAATGAATGTATCAAGTGTAGGTATGTTAAGTGACTGCTACGAGAAAATTTCAATGAAAACCTCGAGTTTAGAACAAAATCTCAGGAAAACAGTTCGTGAAAAACGAGCAACACTCAAGAACTTCCGAACATAAAATAGTAGAATACAGTTTTAAGTCAACAATATTGTGGCTGAAATGAGACTAAAGGAATACTTCAAGTTTATTTTCTCCATTGAAGATATTTGTTCGTTGATTCTTATGAGATTGACTCTCTCCTTTTTTTCATTACACTGTTTCAGAGTCAGAATAGGTTTTAGAACACCTCACGTTAGTACTTTTCTATGTTTTATTTTGGCAAAACTCCATAATAAAATGAAAAACGCATGGATTAAAATTTAAAGAAAACTTCCTTGATTATTGCTGAAATTGTTATAAGTGAAACTTTGAGTAATTATTTGTGGGTTTATTCAATTTTGGCTAATTCATTGTCGTATTGAAAATTCGAAATATCAAAATTTGAATTAAAGCTGTCTATGTACTGAAAAGAAATCGACATACTAGGCAGAGTTGAATTATTTGAAACTAGCTGACCCGACAGACTTCGTCCTGTCAAAAAGATTTGTAATGTATCAGTTTTTGTGCCTACGTATTTTAAAAAATTCTCCTGAACAGAACTGTCACCCTGGTGATAGGGCGTTGTGAATAAAAAATAATTAAATAAAACATATATAAGGATTTAAAAGTAAGTAATCGCTTTATTGTTAATCATGTGAATCATAATGATTATTATTATCATTGTTGTGCATTGTGGTATACGATGTTTTTTGTTTGATTACCTGGCGCATAGATAAACAAATCTGATGGTTTTCCAACACGGGAACAGGCAACATACAATTGACCATGTGAGAAACATGGGTTTTCTAGATTTATACCACAAACACTTAATGATTGCCCCTGGGACTTGTTTATAGTCATAGCAAAAGCAAGCCGCACTGGAAACTGTAGTCGTTTAAACTCAAATGGCACATCAGTCGGAATCATTGGGATGCGCGGTATGAGAACATTTTCTCCTTTATACTTTACTTTGAGGATAGTTGCTTCTATCACATTGTTTAGTAATTTTTTTATCGCTAACCGTGTACCGTTGCAAAGACGCGGTTGGTTGATATTTCGCAACATTATAACCACCGATCCAACCTTTAATTGAAGATTGTGAGGTGGCAATCCGGGCAAATCCAGCGAGTTTAAAAATTCCGGTGGATAGTTGACTACATCATCTTGATTAGTAACCGAATCAACTTTATATATACTCTATTCCCCTGTAATTTGTTCTTGAATTCTGAAATTTAATTCATTTACATCTATGTTTTTTGCAGCCAGTATAGTTCGTTCACTCAACCAATCATGGTTTCTGTGATTTTGAGATACATCTGGAAACCCCTTCTGAATAAGTTCATCTTTTGATCGAGTTAACTGACAAAAACTTTGAGGAAAGTTAATGCAGCCAGTGAACATGTCTATAGGTAATTTGCCATTACCAATGTCAATGAGTTGTTTAGAGAATATGTTTCCAGATTGGTCATTTTGCAACTCGACACGCATATTCTTGCTTAAATGAAGTACTTTGACATGTTTCCACAATGGAGGACTTCAGACATGCATTGAGTTCATCAGCTGGCGTTGATCGTGGAATCACTGGCAATGTTTGACGACAATCTCCTGCTAATAAAATCATTGCATCACCAAATCGGTTATTATTGCTCCGTAGATCATTTAAGGTTCTGCCTAAAGCCTCCAAAGATTTTTTATGTGCCATCGTGCATTCATCCCAAACAATCAATTTACATTGCTGCAAAACCTTTGCCATTGCAGAGTTCTTCGAAACGTTGCAGGTTGGAGTTTCATTGCTTTGCATATTTAATGGCAATTTTAGTGCTGAATAGGCTGTTCGACCACTTTCACAAAGTTGCTGCGATTCCCGACGAAGCGAGTGCAAGTGCAATTTTATTTTGTGAAAATTGTTGCTAATATTAATGAAATCAAAAAAGTTTTTCCTGTAGCACCAGGTGCATCTAAGAAGTAAATCCCTCAAGTTTCATCATTTGTTACTTTCATAAGAGTTTCAAATACATACTTCTGTTGTTCATTTAACAGTGGAAGATTTGTTTAAATTAATTCTTTCAAAGCGTTGAGATCATACAGTTTTTCTCGAAGCAACTCTTGAATTGAACCAATTACAACACATTGGTAGTTACTATAGTCAATTGACACATCGTAACTGAAAGCAGCTCGATTCAAACTTGCGCGATTATTAGTTGAATGTCGCGCTCGCGCTTCACGCGTTTGTGATATCCGAATTCTTTCACGTTCATTTCCGTCGTCACGTTCTTGTGCAGTACGATTAGATCGGTAATTAGCTTGGTTTGTAGCATTTCTGGTTCTTCTACCTGAATTGCTTCGTCTTATAGGAGGCATATCAAATATAAATTATTTTTTCACTAATCACGAACTAAACAAACACTAACTAACTAAACACTCTGCACAAAACACGATATACGAATTTGTTTCGTGTATCAGTTGACAAAAGCAAACTCAGTAGATTAGGTAACAGACAACTTTTCTTTTTTTTTTAAATTTGATATGACTTGAAGTCAAATCCTTTTAAGCCGTACGAATTGTTTTAAATATTTTAAAATATTTAAAATTTGGATATTAAAAATAATAAAACACTGTTTGTAACGCGATTTTTGTTTGACTGATGTAATGACGTGGAAACTGATGCATTTTATCTCGCGTGCCTAAACTAATACAAAAGAAACGCGAAGTTCGGAACGCGACATTAAACTCCTCCAACTATGTATTCTGTGCTCCAACGCACACACGCACATTGTTTTGATAGATATGATCTTTGACGTTAGGAACATACCTACATTGCTTAGACAACAGTGAGTGCTTGTAATTTAATATGAACTTTATACCATAGCAATGAAGCTCAAATTGACTATGTTTCAGTTACAAATCATTTGTATGGGAAAAAGAAAAGGGCTATTTTTAGGGGTTTTCCAGCAATAATTCTAATTAAAACAATCCTTGAACTTCAACGAACATTTTAAAAAAAGATTTGTCCAAATTGGTCCAGGCGTTGGTGAGTTATGCGCTTACCAACACATTTTGTGATTCATTTTTATATTATAGATAATTCCTTCCGTTTAATATAGTTGATTTTCTTATATCATTGCAATTAGTAAACCTATTAATCAATTGAGAATATTATAATATTTTAATTGTTTCTGTTTATATCAAACTGTATATTTAAAACTGATGACTTTATAATGAAGTCGAAACTACTTTTTGTAGTTCTTTCTGGAAGTGGTTTTGTTTTAACTCCCAACAGTTTTATCCTATGAGATCCTTAGATCCCATTTGATATATTTGGTCACAACACAGCGTCCTCAATATACAAATTCCAGCTCAGATAAAACCACTAAAAGAAGGAGCACCTTACCTCACTTTAAATCTTTTCAACAGTTTTTTAATAATATTTATCTTCTCAATAAATCATTATCCCATGGGTATCTATAATAGAGACTGTAGAAACCTCTGGATATTTACGTGTATTGATATTGACCCCGATAGGCAAACAAAGTAATGAGACTACATGCACAATATGATTCATGAACTTCAAGTTAGATACAACTCATTAATGGCATGCGTATTATAATTAGCAAATTATTTGCTAAACAATAATATTTACACACGAATGTTGTAGTGGAGAACTCAGTTATTTCGATCCGTAGTTATGTCATGGAATCAGTGCACCATGAAGTGGCTGAAACCGAATTGGACTTCTTTTCTCTTGTTATTCAAAATGAATCGCCTGAGTGTGAGGAAAGGATCGTGTTGGCGCTGATTTTTTGAGTTTTTTTATCCGTTCAAAATATATTATCATCAAAGCAAGCCTTGCTTTATTTCTGGTTACAAGCAGTTACACAGTTACTGAAATGTGACGTGCTTGAACCATAGAAAATTTTACAACCTCGCTTATTTCCGATCCTATCTTATCTTATAAATCAATAATTAATTAAAAATTCAAATAATTTTGGATTCCTGTTGTGCACTGGATATTACATTTACCGAATCATGAATTCAGTACAACCAAGAATTTTGAGGAGATAAAATTAGTGAGAAAATCATAATTGATATTGTTAATGCTCTGAAGTATATTAAAAAAGTTGAAAAAAAAACATTAAAAGTAATAAAAAAAACAACATGTGCTCTTTAACATATTTCAGATGAGCTATTGTGGCCTCAAAAATAATTTTCCTAAAAGAACATACATCTGATACCGAAATAAGTTAAATCTCGATATGTTCTTATCTAATATATTTCAGATGTTGAACAGTCTAAAATGGAAAAACTCGTTTGTTGAGATTTGCAATTCCATAGGAGTAACGGAGTAGGGGAGTTAGTCCATAATGAACTTACATTTACATTTATATCATTTGTTGAGAAATTTATTCTTAAAAGATATAATAGAGATGTGATCACTTGGTCAGTTCGATTAGTAATAAATAGAACAAAAATACTTGAACAGTATTTTGATAATCAAAATATGTGTAGGCTGCATACATAGTATTAATCAGTTTATCAGTAATTTTTATAAGAATTTCATGTCACTCTTGAATTACATATTAAAAAAATTATTATTCAAACATTTATTCTAATTGACTTACTCAATCCAAAGAACTCATGAAGAAAAGAGCAAAGAAAAGAAAACCTTCACTCGAATATTTAATGCAATTTATAGAAAAATTGACTATACATTTGCATATACTAATGTGAGGAGAAACATTACATTTACATTACAATAAAGTAGTCTCCAATATTGACAACCCCAGTTCTCACGAATTGAATAAGACCTAGATCCTAGATAAAATAATGACATTCCTGGATATTTCGAAAATGAATCCAATGAGTTGTCAATAATGACAGTAAAACAATGGCGATTCCCGTGAGTAGAGTCATTTCACACTTTATCTTAAAAAAAAAATTGCAAGTCAAATACTTGAATAAAAGAGCAATTTCAAAGAACAAGCTTTCTTTAAGAAATTTATCGATGATTTTAGATAGGATAGGCTTTCAAAGATAAAAAAGTTTGAGCTTCCAACAAAATTGAGGAAAAACTGTGAGTGAGTATTTCGAATTTGAAATATAGGTTTGTTGATTCTTTCACTTCGTTATTGCTGTTATTTTGCACTACCTACACTGTTTCAGAATCCGGAAAAAATTTAGAAACAGTTTGATAAAGCTCCTGGCCTCAGGTCAGCGCTGTTATAATTTTTCTTCGGGTTTAGATTTGCATGACTTAAGAACGTTATTCCTACAGGATGTCCATTAACCATATACCATTCAAACAAAGGAAGTTCTCAAAAATTATTCTGTAACGAGGTCATATCGCGACTAAGCGTCATGAATATGGATATCTATAGAATACCTACCTAACGAAATTCTTCTACCTAGAGGGCAGAGAGGAATAATAGGTCTCTAAACTACCAAAGATCTGAATCATCGACTTTGAAATACAAGGTACGATATTACGCAATCTGTTGTTTATACTGAGTATTCAAAAAAAAGCATTGATGTGAGGTTGTCCTAAGTATTGTTCGAAGCTTAAATACCCTTCACCATAAAACCAATCAAAATAAGGCATACCAACTTCATCGAAAACCATTCAAAATATCTTTCATCTGATCTTTTCCTTCGGAATATCTCATACAGGGTGTCTCAAGTTCGAGTGCCTATTAGACGTTTCTGGAGAACTAGACAACTTTGAAATTGGGATTATGATAGTGTTTGAAGTTCTCTACAGAGCTAAAATATTTTCGAAGCCCAAAAACCTCCGGGTATACAGGAAGTGAAAATAAATTCGACGAAAATATTTTTTTTCAAGTTTTCCATTCCTGGTATGATCGAGTATTCAATAGTGGATACATTTCTGTTAAAGATATTTTATTGAATCGAACAGTTCTCAAAATATCTAAAACAAACTAGAAAAGAGTCAAAAATGTTCAGGCAGTAATATGTTCATTATTCTTATTTTAAATATCCTGGGGGTAAACCTTTTTTACAACATCGAAGAGGAAGGATGTGAAAAGGTCATGCATCCTTTGGATTTCAAAAATATCATCACAGGGTGTTTCAAATTTTGTGTTGATAATTGTGATCTTAAATTGGCCATAACTTCTGTTTTTCAAATACGAACTCTATTTTTTTATAATTGTGTTGGATTCTGCGGTCAAAAATAATGATAGTTTTCTCACATGATTATGCTCCTAAATTCAATCATTTCTGAGTTATTTGAGATTTTCTGGATTTATGTAGTACGTAGAGTCAAATTCTTCGAATCTGATTCATAAGGATATTCTGTGAGCATAGAAGATAAATCATCCCATTTATAATTCACAAGTGTCAGACAGGTCTTATTGTTAGTCGTTTTGAAATTTTTTAATTTCACAAAATGAATCGTTGCTATTCTAATAATGAAATTTTGGATTTATTTCTTATATTGTATTTTTTCAATTGTATAAGCAATACACATTCAAATGCACTTAATGATATTGTTTATTTCAAATCCATGGTGGATGACACAAATTGTTGAGTATCCAATGAGAAGTATCCCCGTTTTTTTTTTACAATTTCTGAAAAGATGTTTCAAACTTTCCAAATTTTGGAATGTAGGAGCCCCTAAATGATACAAAAAAGGGGCAGTTGATGAAATTAGTATTTCGACTTATTTCGAAGCGAATGAGAATTCATCTCTTCAATAGGAAACACATTAAATAGATTCGCTACTTCAGTACACCGAATTATGATTATAAATAAATTATGATAATAAAAATACGTTTCAGAACACAAATTGACAAAATCATCAGGTAAGAGTTTCAATATGGTAACCATTTTGTTCCACACACTTTCGAATACGTCTTGACACACCTCGGTTCGTCGCTCGCTCAATTTCTTCCTCCTTTAGTGAGTGGAAAGCATCCTCCACACGCCGTTTCAAATCTTTTTTGCTTTCAATAGGAGATTCATAGACTATGTTTTTTATTCTACCCCCTAAATAAAAATCTAAGGGAGTAAGATCAGGAGATCGTGGGGGTCAAAACAGTGAAGAACGGCGTCTGATCCACCGATTACCAAACATTGCATTCAGTTCTTCAGACACCTCGTGCGAACTATGTGCCGGAGCCCCATCTAATTGATAATATGCGGTAGTCGACATACTCGAAGGCAGTTCATCCAAAAACTCAGAAAAAAAATTTCCCAGGAAATCCAAAAATTTTTCTGTATTTAAATTTTCTTCATAAATGCAGTACCGCACATTATTGTTCATCAAAAGAGCAAACACATTGAAACTATATTTGTTCTGGGGGTTTCTTTGTCTTTTTCTATGAGGATTTTCACTTCTCCTAATGTGGCAATTCTTTCTATTAAATAGTCCTTTATTATTGAATTTTGCTTCGTCTGTCCAAATGATCTTTTTCAAAAAATTTTCATCATTTTCAAGTTTTTCTAATATTCCTCTACAAAAATTTAACCTTTTATGTAGTCACCTGGTTCTAATGCATGAACTTTCTCATATTTGTAAACATGCATGTTGTGTTTTTTCAAAATTCGGTGCACTGAATTTCTGTCTAAATCGATTTCATGAGCTGCACTTCGAAAAGATGCATTTTCATTCGATTCGAAATAAGTCAAAACACTAATTTCATTTTCCTCATCATCTACCCTTCTTTTTTATTCTTTAGGGGCTCTTACACATCCAAAACTTCGAAAGTTTGAAACATATTTTCTTAAGATCTTCTCCGTCATGGAAGGTAAATGGGGATACTACTCGTTGAAGACCCGGCAGGTTCTACTAATAACTCAGTCACATTCACCATGTATATAAAATAGATCCAGAATTTCGTAATTAGAATAAGGGTTCATTTCGTTAAATCGAGCAATGAAGATAACGAATAACAATAACACCTGACACTTGTGAATTATTAACAGATAATTTATCTTCTATGAAATTCATTGAATTATTTTAGATGCAATCAATTTGACTCTACGTACACCATAAATCCGGAAAATCTCAAATAACTCAGAAATTATTGAATTTAGGAGCATAATCATGTGAGAAAACTATCATTATTTTTGACCGCAGAATCCAACACAATTATAATAAAATAGGGTTCTAATTTGAAAAACAGAAGTTACGACCAATTTACGATCACAATTTTCAATACAAAATTTGAAACACCCTGTGATGATATTCTTGAAATCCAAAAGATGCATGACCTTTTCACATCCTTCCTCTTCGATGTTGTAAAAACGATTTACGCTCAGGATATTTGAAATAAGAATAATGAACATATTACTGACTTTTTTCCATTTTTTTTGGATATTTTGAAAACTATTCGATTTTATACAATGGTTTTAACAGAAATGTATTCACTATTGAATACTCGATCATACCGGGAATGGAAAACTTGAAAAAAAATTTTTTCGTCGAATTTATTTTCACTCCCTGTATAACCGGAAGTTTTTGGGCTTCGAAAATATTTTAGCCCTGTAGAGAACTTCGAACAATATCATAATCCCAATTTTTAGATTTGAAATATTTCTAGTTCTCCAGAAACGTCTAATAGGCACTCGAACTTGAGACACCCTGTATATTCAAGTCACAATTACAAATATTTTGAACTAGCACAAAAGCGATGATTCTTGAGAATCGAATCTTCTGAAACTTCTAAATGACTTTCAACAGCATTAAAGTAAACTTTTTCAGAACACGAGTTTGGCTGGTTAATTATGACAGCATACATTATTTTACCACTAAATGAACTATTTCGATTAATTTTCCACCAACTGAAACTGAATTAATGAGTCCGACCCATGTCAATCGAATAAGTATCTGTGAAAGCATCCAGAATTGAATTTTAGACAATTCTTTCCCGATTTTACGAAAAATTTTTATTTTGAAACTTATAATAAATAGCTTTTTCTATAAGTTTCAGGTTACTTTCAACTAGCTAGTTTCAACTAGCCAAGGGTCGACACGAAACGTGAATGTTAACATTAACTTTGACTTCGTTGGTTTTCTGCCCTTAAGTAAATGATGAAATAATTATGTCCTCTGGTAAAAGAAATCTTCAACAATGAAATTTGAGAATGTGCAAGATATAATGAAGACCATACATGCAGAAATTTTGTTTAAATAGTTCGAATATCTTAGGAGTTTTTGTGAACATTAATTCTCTTTCAAGTTACAACTTGATCCAATGGATATTCTAGGAGTTAGAGGAAACCAAATCTCAAATGCTCATAGCTCCTCAACCATTGGACAATTCGACCCAATAACTAACCTGACCGAGATATTTGGGCAGTTAACCAACTTTGAAAATATCGAAACTCCTCTAGCTCATCTCTTTTGGAAGATAGAAAGTACACAGCCGCCCTGACGGATATACTCAAGTTTGGCCCTGTATTCTCCATATGGAAGTTAAACCCAATCGTTTGAAACTATTATCGGCTCGATATTAGAATATTACAGACATATGAGCAAAACGATAACAGGCTATTCTACTCGAATAAGCGCTCAAACAACTAACAAAGATAATGTGAAAGAATCAACAATGTGGTGATTACTTGCGGAGTAAAATTTTAATCATATCATCATTTAGGAAAATTATTAAAAATCCTCAAATATATCGAGTTTAAATTCTGGCGTGTTTCACATAAACATAAATTTAAATGTACAGGGTGACTCGGGCAGATGTGCCATATTCGGTGCCTTTTTTTCTTAAATGAGATGCTCTATATATTTGTCATTTTTTTAAATACCCTCAGTGAACTTCATTAAGTCGTATGTTAATGAATTATTCAAGGTTATTAAAAAGATTTTTAAATAACTAGTGATATTTGTATGTTGATTGGACGCCTTCTTCCTACTAAATAGCTGAAATAGGTCGACAATTAATTCATAATGAAAATATAAAAAACACCGGTTTATCCTTCAAGTTATACAATAATCACGAATTCTTCATCAGGAAGTCGAACATGACCATTTGAAATTGTGTTCAGCACTATGTTGAAAATCACAGACTTTTGGCCTTTAAAAAAATCGCGCAAAAACACAAATGCCTACCTATAAATAAATAAAATCTTTCTGTTCTTGAATTATTTGTTCCGGTATTGTTAATCTTTATTATTTTGGTCTATTCTAAATTGCTCATAAACACTTTATCATCAAACTCCGAAAATATGGTTTCATGTACAATAGTTATCTACAGTGTTATTAAAGTAGCAGAAGTTGTTGAGAAAATTGGTCCTCTTATCTTTCTTTAAAGTGTGGTAAACATGGATTTACATAAGTAGGATTGCACATCGCTGTAAGGTACTAACAAACAGAGCAATAAATTAGTCATTCTGAAGATTTTGTTTGTCAACATCGTTATCGGATCTGTGAAGCTACTATACCTACTGTAATATAGTTACATAATACTTCTCAGCTGATGATACCAATTAAGTGAGTCATGAAGTGTTGAATTTTTGAAAGTAAATTATTCATTGTTTTCATTTCGTGCTTAAAATTATTCATGAGGTTACTCAGGGGTAGAATATTTGAATTAGATTTCTTTTCTATTGTAGAAAATCCATCGTTGAAAATATCGATGAAATGATAATTTTCAGTGAGGAATAAACAAGATAGAAATATCTTTCAGGGGTTTGAGGGTGTGATTGAAAATTCCCAATTTCATTTGAATTTTATTTCTCAATAACTTACAAAACTTTTGATTTCCATTGTATTAATTTTTACTTCCAACACACACGAGGTTCATTGAAATCTGTAAATAAAAATTTCATTAGTAACATTAGTATATATAACATTTGTTTATTATTAATGATAAAGAACTGTTACTATTACTACTATTAGTAACACATCTTAAATTCTTTTATCTTCATAGACAAGGCAATTGTATAAGTAAAAACTCGTAATTAATGATATTCATTAAAAATTTTTTGGAATGCAGTGTGATAACTTGATGACATTAATATTTCGTATTTTCCGTATTTTCGTTATTCAAAAATCCGATATACAAAAGGAAGAAATAGTATAAAACTTATAATGATAAAAATTCAAATTTCAGGGATAACCTTACAATAGCTCAATTCAACATCACAAAAAAATGAAAATATAGTCTTCAAACGAAATAAGAATTAAAAAATAATTGGAAAAATACTCAGGAAGTAATAACGGATTGGATTTCATCAAATAAAAAAAATTAAATGGACTAATCTATAGCTAAAGATTTCAAACTCGGACAAGAATATCTAATCAAATATTTTCATATAAAAGCATTACTTGCATTCATAAATTTTTGATCAGGTCAGCAAGTAATCAAGTTCATAAAATTATGTCCAAATTTAACTTGAAAAAAATGATTATAAAAGAGTAAAAAGTAAAAACAAAATGTTGAAAAGAACTAGCGTGGGGTGAGGGGCTTTTGCACTTTTGATTCCCAAGAGCTACTATGCTTACTCGAATTTGTAAAAACTGTTGAGATATTTTATTGATACCAAGAAGATATATATATATATATATATATATATATACGAAATTTTAATAAAAGAAAATAAATTAGATAGAACATATTGGAATAAAATGAAATTTTCTGCTTGTCATACTGTCTTCAAAAATCTGATTGTTTTGGTTCAGAAAATCCATTTATTTTTGAAGAACAACGGAGATTGGTGATAATAAAGATCAGAGAATCAGAAAATTCACTGTAGTATCTATCAATCTGTTCAATTGAAAGCAATAAAAGAAATAGAATTATTACTTTTTAATTGAGTTTTGTTCTTCTGTGATGTCATCATATACAGTGTGGAATCCAATTAGGATCATAATTGTAGAAAATTTCAAATATTTATGAAACATGACAACTTTGAAATTCAGGTGTTCGTTAACTGAACATAAATTTAAATTTATTTTTGAAATCTCGTTCATAAACTGATTTCAACGAACTATCAAATTTACTATAAATTATTTAGGGTTCAGTTTTTAAACCATTTTTATTTGGAAATATTGATTTTTTTTGATAAGATCACATGTAGCTACCTACTTATCGAAAGAGAGACTTACTTCTGGGAATAATTCAAATTTGAATAAAACTTGGTACGTTCATCAATTATATCACGAATGCCAAAAAAGGGGTTAAAAAACAGCCTCTATAATTCATGATAGACCATTCGATATAGATGTTAAGAAATGATGCAAACCTGAATTCTAAAGTTGACGTGTCTCATAATTTTTATAATTTTCTAAAATTATGATATAAAGACTTTTATTTCATATACGGTTCCCACACAGTATGATGAACTGATCCGATCTTCCTTAGTGCCTGCTAGATGAGATGATAGGGAAATCTCAAAATATACTTCTATACGATATCAGTTATCTCCATTTTGTACCATTATTTTTTCATATTCTTATGACATCTTGAGTATTTTCGAAAAAATATTTGACAATTCTCTGAAATTATTCGAGCAATTGGATTTTTACTAAACTCCTTGACTCAACAATCTTTATGTTTCAATTCATCGGATATTTTCGAGCTATTAAAGAAACTAGGTTCCATAACTTGCGAAGCATTAAACGAATTAAACCCAAAAACTATTCTGAGAACATAAAAATTTTAGCGTATCTTCTTTAAACGTAATTGCATATACGTAGGGCCAGACATTACAAATTGTGAGCGGATTATTCATCAGGGAGTCAAAGACGGTTGAGACCCGCTTCGAAAATGACAGAAACCTATTTGGACGGATTGATAGTTCACAGAACATTTTAGTGAGCCCATTTTCGATAAGGTGAATTTAAAAAGTGGAATATCTGATTTTTATCATAAAACTAACTCAGTAATTTCATTATGAATAGAAGAATAGGTAAGTATGGATTATAAATCTGCGATTGAACTCTCAAAGTCACAAAAATAAGGAACTGTTTATGAAGTATTTCATACAATTGACCAACTGTATTTCTGTTCAATGAAATAATTTTTTCGATTATCAGGTTGTGACCTTTTTCTCCAATATGAAAGAGTGAAGCACTTGTATCTTATAATTAAATTAATTTTAATAATCATTTTGAATTTAATAATTTCTGCATTGTAAGTTAGCAACAATCTGAAGTTGTGTTTCATATACCTATGGAAGATTCTAGGTCGATTTTAAATTTTACCATTTTTTATGCTACATTGTAGGTACATAAGAGTTCTAGGTATAATAAATATTTCGAAATTAATAAAGCGCGTAAGTAAATCTACTAAAACTTAAATGGACAATATTTAGTGAAATTATATGCATTCATGATCCGCAGATATAAAAAAAAAACTGAATGAATACCAATTTCCCTAAATATTTTACTATTTCTCATTTATTACTTCAAAGTTTATAGGAATGTCGGTATTTCTATGAACCATAAAGTATTCACTGAAAAATTTTTATTCTAGCTGAATAATTACTAGACATAATAATTTTATAGCATACCTTTAGTGATAATTTCACAGCAATTCATTTAAATTATGTTTTATTCAACATTGTACCTTCTCAAGTTTTATGAGGATTAGGTAATGGCCAGAAATAATTAGATGTATATGTTGGCAAGAAACGAAAATTGTTGGCAGAAATTTTGCGAGATCGGGAAGTAGTTACTCCTTATTTAAATCAAATTGAAATAAGAGTTTTATTTATCAAAATTTATTCTCATACAATTTCATACAAAGGTAGTAAATCCTCTATTTTGTCGTAGAAAACTTCATTCAGTGTTATTATATATTGTAATTAACACGTAGGTGCTTCTATATATTCTCATGTAGGTACTGATTCATGAAATTATGAACATATTGATAATCTCAAAGAGTTATTGAATGATGTTCGATACCGTAGGAATAAATTTGAACTATTTCAACAGGTTTCAATTTTATATTTAGGCTTCTTAAATGAAATAGGAAGATATCAATTATTTCTGGAAGCATTCAATTAAAACTTTTTAATCTTGTCACGGATTATTCGTTTTTCATTTTCTTCAATGGATTTTGTGTTATTTGAAACAGTAAGGATGACTACTGCTCGTCTGTCCTTTTTATTCAATGTACCTCTTCGAAAGTACGATCTTTTCGCACGCTTATTCCTTTAGTAGGTAAAATAGTGAGCAATCGGAGATTGGCACATATGTATATCTGAAATTATCGAAAATCGAGAGGACTATCAAACCACTGGGTTGAAGACTCCATGATGGTCAAACTTGAGTAGATAAGTCTAGCCGTAGGTAGATGTTAGGTAGGTAGGTATGTGTATGTATCCAAAAAGTTTGTATTAGAGTTCTCGTAAGAGTAGGTACTCATCGTAGCATGTTTTCCTAAAATGATAGATGCCTATAAAATATTTTTTTTATTATTCGAGAACACAGAACCAAAGACATTAATTAGGGAACACTAGGTTCCTTCCGATCTAGTTCTATGGCTATAGCTAACAATATTGAATGGAGAAGATACAAAAAGAATCTCTTGAACGATTAGCGAATTATTTACCGGAAAAGAGTAGGTACCTACTCATAGGTATCAATATGCTGAAATAAGTTTTCAATTCGTTTTGAATGTCCTTCATGTTAAGCCAAACATAACTGTTTGTGTTGTTTAAAGAAAAAGCTGTTTATTTGAATCAGAATAATGACATTGCGGAGTCTGGCAATCACTGAATTTTCTTGTGAATTTATTTCATTCAAATTTCGTTCAAATACATGGATGCCATATACCTTTGTAGGTACGGTTACGACATAATATAATATGATATTATATGAATACATGGGTAAGCAGAAAATGAGATCCCTATATTCTTTGAATAATCAGATATTATTTCAAATGTTTCGCATTCCTCACATGCAAGGTTTAAATTTATTTTTCATTAAGTACTTGCTGAGACTATCGAGCTACCTACTACCAGTACCAGTTTAGTAACAAGATTTAAACTGTATTCATTGAATTAAACCTCTTCTTAGTAGATTTCAATTAAAGATTGAACTGAATTTAAAAAATTCACTAAATTCGGAATTTTTTTTAGAATAGAACAGGAAAAAATAAAAAAAAAACATTTCTTTGAGCAATATCTAATTTATGGTAAAAATGAATGTGATTTTTTTTCCATACCTAAGTTAGGTACACACGAATGGTAGGCATCGATATAAAATACTTTTTGATAAAAATAAATCTCATCAAAAATTTAAGATTTTCCAATAATCCAAGAAATCTTCGTAATTGAAAGAATAAAATTGTTTGTTAATAATCTATACCAACTATCACTTCTTCCATAAACTGAAGTTACCATATGTAGGCTGTTATATTTCTTCTTAAAAATGCTTGTCCAGCTATCAATCAAAAAGAGGGAAAAAGTTCAGAGCCAACAACAGAATTAAAAAAACATTTAAACATAATTTTTGATTTGTGTGAAGAAATTCTTCATTTAAAAAATAAACCATTTCCAAGCAGCTTTACAGAGAATAAAAATGAAGGACAAGAATTTGATATCTGAGTGAAGCTAATTAAATTAATTATATTAGCTTGTTCATAAATGAACGCCGATTTCAACGTTGAATATATAAATTAAAATTACGATAGCAAAACAAGTCAATACTCTCATTCAATTTCTCTTCCACGAACGAAAACCAGGGCACAGAGGAGCTTCACATGCAATCCTTCAGGATCCCACACAAAAGCACAACAAAGTCTTTTCGCTTGATGTTCTTTTGCACGAACAAAACAAAAAAAAATTGTCGCAACCAGACAACTGAACTAAGAACAAGTCCGAAGCAACACATCGCGGATTGAAGTTATTAGTTGGCAGCCGTCGCTAGAGCTTTCGATCGCGGGGCGTGTTCAGGAACTTCCCCTACAACCGTCCATGACATCCTTGAACCCACGACCAATCACCGAGTCGCTTCTTTCCCCCCGTTGACTTGGAAACTGAAATCGACGAACGCGATTGGTTGGAATCACAATATGGATTTAACTTCGGCGGAGACTATACTGTTTGACTACCTAAAGCTCTGGGTACTTCACAACGGCTTGTAGTATCTAAGTAAACAGGCAACGAAGAGTATTTGTTTTTCCAATCAGTGCTGGTTTGGAATACCTAAAGTGTTAACTTGTTTGTGGATCCGCTCGTGATGTAAACAATGAAACAAAACCTTCGATGACGAATTAAGACCGTATTGATTGATGACGTTTTAAATTGTTTGATTGTGGAAGTTCGGGTTGGAACAGTGCAATAAAAAGTAGTGCAATGTTACCGCAGAAACTTTATCCGGAAACTTCGACTATGACTACGATGTCTTCGAATATGTCGCCTATGACGGCCGCATCGTATTCCCTAAATCCGTGTATGTCGCAAATTGGATGCCAAGTTCCAAATTTCGGTTCTTCAATGTTAAATGGAGGTATGACGAACGGTATGAGTATGAACGGAAATGGCATGCCATCGTCGGGTATGGGATATACCAATATTGGATCACCAACACAATGTATGTCATCCGGTATGACCACAATGGCTAGTTATGGATCTGTTGGCTCTCTTGGAAGATCGGATCTTGGTGGAGGTGAGACTTCCCCGAATTCAGCATTACAAAGAGCGAGAACTGATAAACCATATAGGAGAAGTTATACTCATGCAAAACCTCCATATTCATACATATCTCTGATAACCATGGCCATACAAAACTCTCCACAAAAAATGCTTACTTTAGCAGAAATTTACCAATTTATCATGGATCTTTTTCCGTTTTACCGCCAAAACCAACAAAGATGGCAAAATTCGATTCGACATTCTTTATCCTTCAACGATTGTTTTGTTAAAGTTCCAAGAACGCCAGATAAACCTGGAAAAGGTTCGTTTTGGAGTTTACATCCTGATTCTGGAAATATGTTCGAAAATGGTTGTTACCTACGGCGGCAGAAACGATTTAAAGATGAGAAGAAAGAAATGATAAGGCAGTCTCATAAGAGTCCGTCGCATAGTATCGATAACAGCAACAGTTCTGGTAAGAAGACTCCACTACATCAGGAAGAATTGCACCATAAAAATCACCATTTAGACAAATCGAACGATAATAATTTAAATTCCGTGTTGGGGATTCACCATAGCAAACTTGATGTTGATAATATGAATCTTCTGCATCCTACGGACTTGAATAATATGCATTCTCAGCATCATCACCAACAGAATATGTCGCACGAAGAGCTTTCAGCCGTGATGAATCGGTGTCATCCTTTGAGTTTACCAAATGATCACCAAGCAATGCTGCATCATTCCTCCATGGGTCATCACCTGAAACAAGAACCATCAGGCTATACACCATCCAATCATCCATTTTCCATAACTCGACTGCTTCCTAATGAAAGTAAGTCAGATATCAAGATGTATGCCGACATGCAATATGGATATAACACCCTTACATCTCTTCCTAACTCTGTGCATTCTCATCCATCGATAGCTAATGATTATTACAATGGCTCTATCTACCATCCACCATCAGGCGGTGCTGGCTTGTGACAATACCCGTTAGCCTAAGATGGTCAAACAATCAGTTTTGAGCTCTTCGGCAATCAGTTATCAGACCAGATCAATATTTGGAGATTTCAATGATATGAATCTCCAAATCTCATTAAAGAAGAATTTTAGACAGAAAATGCCTAAATACCGCACTGAAAATATGATTTGTGATTGTTGGCACATTTTTTCCTCGCTTCGAAAAGACCAAAAACATCTGACAACGTCTCATTTCTGAAATTCTTCTCGACCCCTAACAGAAAGGTATGTGCAATAAAAGAGAAAATTATATAAACCATTCTGTAACTCTACGATAAGAGATGGGTTGCTTATTTTCAAATTGAATATTCATTTCCTATGATTTGCTTCGTTTTTGTTTAGATGAAACCTCACTTAATTTCTTCGATTTCATATCTGAAGACTGCTGTGGACTTATGAATCTCGAATTCACGAGAAACGATACACGTTTTCTTCTATTTTCAAAAACAAAATGAGTAACACGGCTCTCTTGGAGAAATTGAGAAACGAATAAAGTGAATAGAAAAAATGGATATCTCCAATATTTTAAGCCAATAATCCTTCATCATTTTTCTATTCAATGCCCAATAATTGACAATGAAATACAACCATTTAAATTGTATGAAGTGGGTTGAGGCACCGAATTACTTATTTATTCGAATATTTGTTGAAATCTCTCATATTATATTATGGTTTGAACCACCTGTATATTGTTTTATACAGAATTGTAATATTTGTATTAAATGTATAAATTTTTCGATTGATCAATAATTGATTGTGATTTTCAAATATTCCTATTTGAAACCTGTACATTGTAGCTATAATTTAAAGTATATCGAGAATTTTTATTGTATTATTCAACTGTAAACCAAATCTGTAAATATGAAATGACCTGTGAATATTGAGTTTTGTATATACCTTGACTTTTTGTCATAATAAATGTTCCGATTCATTTTTCGATTTTCTAGTATTTCTTTCATATTTTTTTTACAGAAGCAAGGATATATGCCCCTAATAAATCACTTACGAACCAGGGAATTGGATTAGAAAGAAATTTTTTGACATTTGGAATAATTTTAGTAGGTAATTAGTATTGACTAAAATGATCAAATTCACAATTTATGCCTAAATTTTTTTCTCGAGCTCAGTTATTGTTTTTTCGTTCATGCATTCAAGAAAATACGGAAAGGGTTAGTTTAAAAAAATTGGATAATGTATCAGTGAAGATTTCGTTTAAACATAAGAAAAATCTACATATTTTCGCATTTTCATTGATAGTTTGAATAGGTATAGATCGAGTGCTGAGAAGTAGTTGCATTCAGTGAAATATCTTTATCATGATGGTCATCACTTTTGAACTAAAAATTTCAAATGCAATTTCGTTGAATTTTGATCGATATAATGAGAACACCTGGATACCTCATTCACCATATGAGATACCAACAAACTTTTAATGAATTAATAGAAAACAAGAATTATTTTTATTAGGTTTCTCATGGGTAACATGCAAGATTTACAATAAATTTTCATTACTTGTTGAGTTCAAACAATGAGTTGCAACCAACTGCATATTCCGTAGCAAGATTTTATTCTAGCACCTATGATTGAATCATTGAATTAAAATTTCCGTATTATATTACCTACAATTATGGTTTTTTAATACAAAAATATAACCAAATTCTGCAATCTGCATAAACAAATAGGTAGGTACTTCATATGTTATCAAAATTTGTTGCAAAATAGAAGGTTAGACAACATTCAGGAACAATAAAAAATATTTATTCAATATCTAACTCATAGAAAAAAAATTGCTATAAATGTTTTCCATACTACGTACATGAAAATGGTTGGCATTTATCTAAAATATTTTTTAATGAGAAAAACCTAATCGAAAATCATTTTTTCCAATAATTGGTGGTAAATATTGAAAAATTGAAAGAATAATATATTCTTTGAATCAATAATTACAATCAGCTGTCTCTTTTTCCATAAACTGAAGTTTTATGAAGGTAGGTATATTTTCCAAGTAGTTGAGTGTTGGAATTGTCTTGTGCAACGTATTTAAGACAATTTTTGTCTTCATTTGAAAAATTTGTGAAAAAATGCTCAAATTTGATATATATATATATATTCTTGAACTTTTGGCTGACAATATTTAGTTTGCAAACAATAAAGCATATAGATCAGGGGTTAGTGACGGGGTGTCATACAATTCGGCGTATGACATAAAAGCCTAGGAAAAAACCCCAGTAAAAAAAAAAACCCTGGCTCCCCGTCTAAGTGTGAAAATACAAAAATAAGCTGAAATATATTTCAGGGACTTTTTCTTCAAGAGTGATCTTCTATTGATGGAGACAGAGACTTCTTCAAGTTGCCCACATCGAATCTGGAAACAATAAGACAAAAGCAGAAAAAGAACTGAATAACAAAAATACGTATCATATTCGTTTGAAATTTATAACCCATTCCAAGAAAGAGTTGGAAACATCATGAATAGCCCTAAAACCATCCTGAAATGTATATATGGGACAACTATTGATGAGATGAGGTATTGTCTCTTTTGCTTCTCCACATTCACAACTTGCGCTAGGAAGATGAAAAATTAGTATTATACATTCGTATAATATTTTGGCTGTTGACATGACTGAAGAAAGTTGATAATTTACCGAATTTGAATCGAACCCCTTGAACATCAATGGTTTCTTATCATCTTATATTGACATTTGACATATGTTCAAATTTTATAAGAATTCAGGTGCCGACAACCATAAAACGAAAAATATTACTAGAAAGAATGCTGTAATGAGCTCATTACAGTACTGTTTTTAGTACTGTATAATGAACTTACTACGATGCTAAAAGAAAAAAAGTATAGAAATTGGTTTAATCGATTACTATGGAATTTCTCAAAAACTCTCATAAGGAATGTATATAGAAACATTTTTCAAGCAACGAATACATTTGTTTAAAATTATTAGGGCAATAACCATAATCAATTATTTTTTCTCTTTTCAACGTTTCGTCAGAGATCTGTGGTTTTCAAGGTGACAATATTAGAAAATTCATCAATTTCCACTAGTGGGTGTCAAATTGACCGAGCTTCGAAAACTAGATCAAATTTATACTCATCTGTTTGCAGACTTCAAGTTACTTAAAACAATTGGCCTCAAAACTTCCGGCAACTCAATTGATGGTGCATTTATGGAATTGAAAGCAATATTCATGAATGCTGCCTCTTTGATTTTTATTCTTGTAGGCTCCTCTTCTTCGGATATGATAAATGTAGGTTTCATTTTATCAGATTATTTTCATCCATGTTGGACCAACTTGGATCTCCTCAAATCTTAGATATAATTATCTGATAAAATGGAACGATTCATCTATCCATATCCAAATCAGGAAACTGTAGAAGACGAGAAATCACAGAGGCAGCATTTATGAATATCGCTGTTAATCCCTTAAGTGCACCAACAAATGGGTTACCGGAAGTTTGGGGGTCAATTACTCGAATAACTCTTCAAACCACAGATAAGTACAAATTTGATCTACTTTACGGAGTTCTGTCAATTTGGCACTTATAGGTGAATATTGAAAAATTTTCGAATATTATCAAATTTTAGGCATGCTAATTTTTTTGCCTTGAAAAGGACAGAAGATGTATCAGATATCGTTTCGTTTTTGTGTGAAAATGAAACACTAATTAATAATGGGAAAGTGAAAAACATTTCCTTAAAAGTATTGGCTTGTTTTTACAATTTTTACCAACTTTCTGGCAATTTGTGGATACCACCCAATAAAATTGTTCTTTTTTTAAAGGAAACCAACCAGACTCCCAATTTTAGACATCCTAGTAGGAATCAAAGTGCTCCTCAGCCAATGCGTGTTCCATCGATGAAAGCAAATGAAAGTCGGAAGGAGCCGAGTCTGGTCAATACGGCGGATGGGGTAGCAGTTCCCAGCCAAAAATTTTGATTGTATCCTGAACCGGTTTTGCTTTGTGTGCAAGAGCATTATCATGAAGCAACATTACCTTGCCGTGTCTTCTGGCCCATTCTGGTCGTTTCTCAATCAATGCATGGTTTGAATTTATCATTTGTTGTCGGTAGCTATCAGTAATAACGGTTTCACCAGGTTTTAGGAGCCAACCAAACACACAGCATTGTCTACGTGCGGAATCGATCTGGTTTTGCAGTCGATGTTTATGGTTGTCCCGGATTAACCATGATTTTTTCATTTTAGGATACTTAAAATAAATCCATTTTTCATCGCTAGTAACAATCCGATGCAAAACCGAAATTTCACAAGTGTTTTTTCAATTTTCCATCTGTCTTTCTTTCAAATCATGTGGCACCCATTTTCCACACTTTTAGATCTTTTCCATAGCTTTCAAACGGTCAAAAATTGTTTGTTGTGCAACATTTAATATTTCTCCCATTTGCTTTTGATTCAAAGTGTAATCTCCATCAAATATCTTTTGCACTTCGGCGTCTTCAAATTTTTTTGCTGTTCTTCCAAGTTCTTATTCAGTTATGTAATAAACATTGTCAACTAAACCAGAATATTTCTTGTTGTTACCTGACAGTAACAACAACATAGCTATACATAAACCCGTTCATTCAAAAATGATTCATCATCCAACCGAAAGCAGGACTAAGAAAAATGATTAAATTCTATAAAATGTGCAATTTTTCAAAGCGATTTTGTTTTGGTGTTCACCTGAATAGAGTGCTTATTGATTTGCCCAAATGTCTGTATTTTTCGAATATTGGGGTAAAAGTGATATAAATCGTTTCCTGAGGATATCGGACTTATTCAAACAAAAATTTGTGATGTATGGACGATATTGATATCACACATGTTTTCAAATTCCGTCTAAAGATATGAATATTTTTTAATTTACTTAATAGAAAAGAGAAATGACAAAAAGCCAGTTTGAAGTAGGTAGTTCTGATCGATGCTCTCACAGATAAGGTTCGAACTTATTAATCAGTGCCAGGGGGATTATTAATGTAAATTTTTCATTACAAAGCACTGACGTAGGATTTTAGGAGAAGGGAATTTAAGGTTTGACTAAAACACAATGAAAAGTTATTTTCAATTTGAGATAAGTAGAGGTTTCTTGATTCTTTGCGGTGTTTGTATTTGTATCACATTGTTCCAGAGTACCTACCGGAAAACACCGTGGTTCACCTGAACAGTCTGCTTATAGATTTGTTATAGTTTGATTATTTACTCGCAAGTAGCTCAACAAGAGCGTCAAAGCCATCTGACCTTACGCCAGTGCTTTCTTAATTTTTTAGTCCTTTTTCAAGGTGAGTCTCTTGTGAATATCAATTTGATAGGTTTTCTTTTTGGAATTTCATTATGACGCAGTCACATATATCTATAATATAAAAATGAATCGCAAAATGTGTTGGTAAGCGTATAACTCAGCAACGCCTGGACCAATTTGGCCAAATCTTTTTTTAAAATGTTCGTTGAAGTTCAAGAATGGTTTTTACGGCGAGAAAAATTAGAATTATTCCTGGAAAAATCCTAAAAATAGCCCATTTTTTCCCATACCAATGATTTGTAACTAAAACGTAGTCAATTTGAGCTTTATTGCTATGGTATAAAGTTCATATTAAATTACAAGCGCTCACTGTTGTCTATGCAATGTAGGTGTGTTCGTAACGTCAAAGATCATATCTATGTTTGCAATTGCTTGAAAATGACGCTCATTGGGATCAAACTCTCAATGATGCTGTAATATCATCACACGCTCATCAAATACGAACATTGTTTTCTATAATCATATCTGCATGCTTCCCATCAAACCCAATTGATTTGTGGATCAAGTAGAAATATTGTATGTATGATGATATTTTGTATCAAATACGGAATAGAATGGAAAATCCAAATATACAAATCAGTGAAGAAACTTACAATGAAGCATTGATTTCAATTGAGGACATGTGCTTGATAATGTCAAAAAAACTATTAATTCGATTAGGCCTGACCGCACCCAATCGTCCAAAGCATGACGCTTTTAACCAAGAGTTGCATCGAGAAAACCTGTATGATCTCATTGCTTTGAAAGAATTAATTCAAACAAATCTTCCACTGTTAAATGAACAACAGAAGTATGTATCTGAAACTTATGAAAGTAACAAATGATGAAACTGGAGGGATTTACTTCTTAGATGCACCTGGTGGTACAGGAAAAACTTTTTTGATTTCATTAATATTAGCAACAATTCGCTCACAAAATAAAATTGCACTTGCACTCGCTTCGTCGGGAATCGCAGCAACTTTGCTTGAAGGTGGTCGAGCAGCCCATTCAGCACTAAAATTGCCATTAAATATGCAAAGCAATGAAACTCCAACCTGCAACGTTTCGAAGAACTCTGCAATGGCAAAGGTTTTGCAGCAATGTAAATTGATTGTTTGGGATGAATGCACGATGGCACATAAAAAATCTTTGAAGGCTTTAGACAGAACCTTAAAAGATCTACGCAGCAATAATAACCGATTTGGTGGTGCAATTGATTTTATTAGCAGGAGATTTTCGTCAAACATTGCCAGTGATTCCACGATCAACGCCAGCTGATGAACTCAATGCATGTCTAAAGTCCTCCAATTTGTGGAAACATGTCAAAGTACTTCATTTAAGCAAGAATATGCGTGTCGAGTTGCAAAATGACCAATCTGGAAACATATTCTCTAAACAACTCATTGACATTGGTAATGGCAAATTTCCTATAGACATGTTGACTGGCTGCATTAACTTTCCTCAAAGTTTTTGTCAGTTAACTCGAACAAAAGATGAACTTATTCAGAAGGTGTTTCCAGATGTTTCTCAAAATTACAGAAACCATGATTGGTTGAGCGAACGAGCTATACTGGCTGAAAAAAACATAGATGTAAATGAATTAAATTTCAAAATTCAAGAACAAATTACAGGCGAATTGAGGATATATAAATCAGTTGATTCGGCTACTAATCAAGATGATGTAGTCAACTATCCACCGGAATTTTTAAACTCGCTGGATTTGCCAGGATTGCCACCTCACAATCTTCAATTAAAGGTTGGATCGGGGGTTATAATGTTGCGAAATATCAATCAACCGCGTCTTTGCAACGGTACACGGTTAGCGATAAAAAAATTACTAAACAATATGATAGAAGCAACTATACTCAAAGGAAAGTATAAAGGAGAAGATGTTCTCATACCGCGCATCCCAATGATTCCGACTGATGTGCCATTTGAGTTTAAACGACTACAGTTTCCAGTGCGGCTTGCTTTTGCTATGACTATAAACAAGTCCCAGGGGCAATCATTAAGTGTTTGTGGTATTAATCTAGAAAACCCATGTTTCTTACATGGTCAATTGTATGTTGCCTGTTCCCGTGTTGGAAAACCATCAGATTTGTTTATCTATGCGCCAGGTAATCAAACAAAAAACATCGTATACCACAAAGCACTACAATTATAATAATAATAATTATGATTCACATGATTAACAATAAAGCGATTACTTACTTTTAAATCCTTATATATGTTTTATTTAATTATTTTTTATTCACAACGCCCTATCACCAGGGTGACGGTTCTGATCAGGAGAATTTTTTAAAATACGTAGGCACAAAAACTGCCTCATTACAAATCTTTTTGACAGGACGAAGTCTGTCGGGTTAGCTAGTTGTCAATAAAAATACAGTTTTCAAATTACAGTGTCAATTCTTCTGCGCCGATGTACTCAGCGCACTATTTTTTCTCTGCCCTGCTTATATTTAGTCAAATGGTTCTAACGTATGGTGCGTGTGTTAGCTTTCTATCTATTTCCAATCCTTAGTATTTTATTGTTTTATTTTTTCGAAGATTTTATCCGTCTATTTTTATACGTTGTATATCACTCCGCTCTCTTTCTCCCAACCTTTGCATTTTTCTATGAGCATCACATCTTCACATGCTCTGTCGAGGATCATTGATTGAAACAATTGGTCGTCAGGAAAGAATAGAAGAAAGGCTACATAGTACAATCAGGTTCCTCCGTCTTCTATATTTTCTTTGTCCTGTTCATTCATCGAAACCAGCTCAACATAAACCAGAGCCACAGTGTTAGCTCAAGGTTGGATCCTTGTGGGCATCCCTTCTTTATTGTTCTCGTCGTATTCTCGTTTTTAATATTTCTAAATGTCTCGACAGAGCCTCTGAAGAGCTGCCAGTAGTTCTGCTTCCTTCATTTCTTTCTCAATCTATGGAGTCCAAGCTCTAAGCCAGGGAGTCGAACACAAACGTTTTAGATCATATTCGACTAGACACTAAGAAACTTCCAAATATTTGGGCAAAACGATAGCTCAATGAAAAAGTTCGCAAAAATAAATCAGTACTATTTTATTTTTATAATTCGAAGATATACTATAACCTCTAGTAGAGCAATTCAAATTTTTTTCTATATACCCTTGTTGAATGCATTCAAGTCAAATATAAGAAACCAAGTAGATTCATTCGAAACTAAAAAACCAAGGGGGCGCGAAAGTCGACTCATCGTCATGCCATCCGTACAAATTTTCAACACGGATTGGCCCTGGTATTGATGCATTTCTGAGCGCAGGATCGTCAGAAACAATGTTGCGCTTGCGTCTAAACCCCTACCGTTTTCCCCATTTCCTCTTGTTCAACGGTGAACGAACACTAAATGAATGGAAAAGCGAGAAAAACGATTATCGTTCCCACTCGATTCCTGAGAGGGAAAATACGATAAACTTATCTGTTTCCACATTCAATTCGGTCTAATGCTTGATCTCTGTTTCGTATTCGGCGATTTCAAAAGCTTTAGATAAGTTATTCTGAGGTTGTATCAGAGTTCCACGCGAAATTCTGACATCAATAAGCAATGAATCGGTAATAATTATGTTGGTGGCTTAGTGGCCTGGTGCCTGTTGGTAAAGTACATTGGTTATTGTACTGATGACCACGTGATCCAATCCCAATAAAGACAAATCAATAACTTTCTGATGTTATGATAATGTCCTTTCGTTCAATAAGAACGGTGCCAAGTCAGGACTATACGGCAGATGACTCAGCAAATTGATGTTGTGAGTGCTCAAAAATGCAATTGTTTGAGCCCATGTGTGACATTAACGTTGTGAAGGGTGATCTGTCTTCGGCGGGTGGTTTTCTTGATTTCTTGGAGGACAACTGGCAAACAAATGGTTGTGTACCACTCAGTGGAACAATGCGACATGTCCAGTTTTTCCGAAAAAACAGGCAACCATTTGCTTGGATGTGTTTCGTGCGCGAGCAACTTTTATTGGAATTGGCTCATCTTGAAACACCCGTACTGTCGACTGCTGTTTATTTTCGGGCTCATACGCTCAAATCCACGATTCATCACCTGTCACGATGTCATAGACGTGCTTCAGACCACCACCGCGATCGTATATTTGGAGCATTACTTTCGACCAATCGACACGACCTTTTTTTTGAGCCATTGACAAATTGTGTGGGATCCAACGTGAACAGTATTTTTCGGCGGTCAAATGCTAATGCAATATTGAATGTATGCTGGTCCCACTAATGCCTAAGGTTGTTTAAATATCACGATAGGTCACATGACGATCTTGCAATATCAGTTGGCACACAGCATCAATGGTTTTCGAAACAAAAATTGATTTTGGAGGACCTCAACGAAATTCGTCCTGGAGTGAAGTACTACCTCGGTTGAATTCACCATAATATCGATAAACACTGGTCCTTGATGGAGCTTCATCCCAAAAATTAAACTGAGTTCATCGATGCACTATTGTTGGGTTAATCCACGTCGAAATATGTAAAAAATAATCGCAGGAAAATGTTCACGATTCAGTTCTATTTTTTTTTTGAGATGAATCTTTTAAGTTACTGTAAACAACACAAATAGAGCGCTTGTATGTCAAAATGATCTGACTACGCATAACTTCAAAAATCTCAAGCTTTACGATAGAACCGTCAGTTAGCAGATTGCAACACTAGGGTTGTCCAATCGCAAAATATAAACTCGTATCAACTTAAACCTATTCTCAAAGCGAGTATTGTGGAGATAATCTTAAACAGGAAGGAAATACTCCATAATTTATATGGAAAACTCCTAGCTCCTCACAATGAGATGTTTTGAAGATAAATAACCTCGATATATATATACATTCAAAATTTTGTGGATACCTGATAAATATCTTATTATATAACAAGTATTAGAAAAAAAGTTTCGGAAATTATTCTACATTTTCTAGCATAATAATTTCAATGAAATTGTGGAAGCATATTAGATTCAATCTCGGCGCTCTTGTTCACCCGAACAGAGTACCTATCATTTTGCCCGAATGTCTGTAATTTTGGAATATCGAGGCGAAAATGGTCTCAATCGATTGGGTTCGACTCCCCGATGAAGAATCCGTTGAGTCTGTCCGGCCGGCTGCATCCTCTCTAGCATCCAGAAGGAATCAGCTAGAGCTTTCATATTTTCAGAATAGGTTGATTGTCCAAATATCTCGGTCAAGTTCGTTATTGGGCCAAATCCGTCGGATGGTTCAGTAGTTATGAGCATCTGACATTTTGTTTCCTCAATAACTACTAGAATATCCATCCGATCAAGTTGATACTTGAAATATTGTTGAGGAAGGCTGCATAAAAACAGCGCGCAAAATTTCGCCGAAATCGTCACTCTAGAAAATTTTTAAAAAATTCTCAAAAAAAAATTTTCAATCCTCACTATCTCATAAGATAATTTTCGGATTTTAATAAAAATTCGGGAATATATTGAGGTGATGGATATCTTACTTAGCCTCAAATTTCATTGTCGTAGCTCTTTTCCATCTAAAGATATGATCATTTTTTTCATTTACTCCAGAGAAAAGAAAATTAACATACGTCCCGATGATTTTTTTTGAAGCATGGCCATCACAGATCGATATTCGAATGACAAATGCCGGGCTCATTAATCAGTGTCAGTTGGCGTAATATTAATCAAAATTTTTCATAACTTGAACTCATAGAGATAGAATTCAATATCGGTGGCTGAAATAATATACGTTGTCAAAATTCAGAAAAGCACTGACGTAACTTTTAGGAAAAGGGAATTATAGCTTCGAACAAAACTTGGGGAAATATATGAGTAGTTATTTTTAATTTGAGATATAGGTTTGTTCATTCATTAGGCGTTCATATTTGCATCACATTGTCCCATAGTACGAGAAAAGACTCTTGTTCACCTGATCAGAGTGCTCATAGATTTGTTATGGTTTGAATATTTACTCGCAAGTAGCTCAACAAGAGCGCCAAAGCAATCTGACCTCACGTCAGTGCTTTCTAAATTTTTTTAATTTACAAATTGACCGGATGGATATTCAGATAGTCAGATTTCTCGAAATAAATCCATTTTGTTTGTTGTTGAGGAAACAAGTTCAGACATCCCAATCGACTGAACCTATTCCAAAATTCATTATAGGTTAGGTGAGGTGTCGCTGAGGGCTACTCTTCTGTTCAAAAACGAGCTTTTTCTTTATTTGGTAACTAACACCTCTGGTAATAAAAACCCGAAATCTTGTTAAATTGAAAAATAACTAGAGGTTACAACAGGTTTATTCATAAAAATTCAATAGTTCAATGGTCGTTAAAGACCTGATAAGGAACTATCTCGGTTTCATAATGACCCGCCCAACATCCAGCTTGAAATCTTCTGAAAGTATCACTTACTGGTATTGCAAATAAATTGATCCTTTTGTTATTTACATTTATATAGATTTTGTCCGTTCGATTGTGAAAATTCTTTGTTGTTCTCAACGTATAGAATTATGAAAAATTTTCGAAAAGCACTGACGTTTGAGAGACGTCACTAACTTAAACTGCAAATTGTCGTTAGGAAAATCATTTCTTTCACGATTTGTAGTAACATTTCTTTTCACGTTGATTCATGGTTAATAAAACGTTGTGAACCTCCTGATTGTCTCTAATGTGATACCGTGGATACGAGTATGACATTAATATTCAGTTAAAACCTAACGTTGCTGAGATAGGTGTCCCTAATGCCTCAAATAAAATACGTTCAACTGTGATTCAAAATAATAGGTTGTCAAATATCTCCCTTCCGTTTGTTTGCTCTTTTTTCAATGCTTTACAAAGAACTCGGACAGCCAATTTTCACAAGCCTCTTTTGAATTCAACTTTACACCACCAAGGACGTTCGTCATGGACAGGAACGGGTAGTAATTACTTGACGCTATGTCCGGGCTTTATGGTGGATGCGATAAAACCTCCCATCCGAGCTCCCGTAGCTTCTGACGAGTCATCAACGAAGTGTGTGGTCTGGCGTTGTCCTGGTGGAACACTACACCCTTCCCAAGTAGCATTTTTTGTTTTATAAAAGTACGAATACACTCTTCGACACTGCCTTATAAAATTCAAAGTTATATAATGGAGATACAATAAATTTTCCCTGTCCCTATATATACCTTATAGGCCTTAAATGATATAATTTATAACTTCCCTATAAGTGTCGACAAAGACTTATGGTTTTTCCGATAACCATTTGAACATAATCCTATCTATACGACTGTTATAAAACTCCCATATGGAGACGTTGCCTTTCTGTTGTTGTTTCAATTACCTTTCTGGATGAAAATGCGCATGCGCAACTTTGTCGTATTGTTTCACTCTAATTCAACGTCAATTCATCATTATTTATCTTTATTTCTTTATTCATCTTTATTTATCTGTCGGTTTATTGGTTAGTTGAATTCATAAACAACCCAATAACATTAAATATAAAGTTGAAGATACGTAGTTGGTTTTATTGAACGCTTACAAGTTACATTTCTTATAGGCGGTTTGCGTAAATCTGAAAAGAGACATCTGGTGGCGACTTTCGGCATATTTGTTGTGAAAGAATTGTCAATAGATCAGTAATAACATTAGACTTCCTAGAACTTTTCAGTTGTTTTGGAAAGTATTTTTGTGAGTTTACCCAGAAGAAGGATGGATATTGAGAGATCATTTGGATTTTTGAAAATAAATTTTGGTCATTTCTCAAAAGGAAAAGTTTTGAAGAAAGCTGGTCATGTTTACAACATTATAGGGCGATAAATTTGCTACCTTACAATGTTGAAATAACCGTAAGCACACTTCTCGACTATGCCAAAATATGAAAATTTTCGTTTTTGTACTTGTTCTTCCAAAAGAGAAGAAAAAAATTGTTTGGCAACTCGATTAATATAGTTGAAATAAAACTTCTAGTGACACAAATGATAAGCCAAGTTTAATTTTCATCAAAAAAGTAACAATCTCTTTTCAACATTGAGTTTAAAATTTTCATGGCCGCTGTAAGCTAAAATTGAATCTATCGAAGACAATACCAGCAATACACTTCAACTCTTCATCACGTTTTAGAGATTTAATACCTTGGAAGCCCATACATTTGATAGGTCCATCGATGCCAACACATTTGTCGTTTTTGCTAACAAATAATTTGGTCTTATCGGCAATATTACATTGAATTGCCACGGTAGACATTTCCTCCGCACTATTTCCCATGAAATTACTCTCAAATAAAAATATATCATCATCTGAATCTTATGGATCAGTTTGACATGAAAATTCCTTCTGGCCTCTTTCCACTTGCACTAAATTACCCATTTCAATTAAAGATTCAACAATAGATCCTTCCTTTGACTCATCCTTTCTTCTTGATCTTGCTGTTTTTCTTTCAAATCTCTCCACCCCCATAGTGGAATTATCCACTTTTTATACATCTGAAATAAGTAGAATGAGATAGGACATAGATAACTGAAACTGAACAAACCTTTGGAAAAATCGTTGGGTTATAAGACGGGCAATCAGGTATATTACTTTTGGCATTTCCTACGAAATGAGCACTACATATCTTCTGGAATTTTGTCGTTTGCCATTGCTTGGAAGTACCATCATTACTAAAGTTTTGAATGAATGAAATTATGATAACATCTCCAATCAATCAGATATCCTTACCAAACTCTTCTAACTCTATTAATCCATATCTGCTTCCGTTCTTTCTCAAACCATTTATTAGGAAAATAATAAAATTTAATAGAATTGTCTGTGTTATAATATGCATTGTTGCAACCAACTACACAACACTGAATACGTGAATTTCATGAAGAAGATTGTACTCCTAGGCCTTCAGCATTCATTTTCGATATTGAGGTTTGTAAATCAACAATTGCATAAACTCTTAAGTACGCTTCCACCACAAAAGAATCAGAAATTATGCCCCAAATCAATATGTAAAACACAGGGAAATGACAGCGAATTTGAATCCTTTCACAACAAAAATGTCGAATTCCGCCAACGAGGTCGCCACATACAAATATGCAAACCGCCTATAAGCGCGAAGAAAATCTTGGAGGTAATTGAGCAAACACTTGCAATTTTTTCTACTCTGTATGAAATCGGATTTCACCTCTGAATAACACGTGCGCCCTCGATATACGAAAGTTTTTAATTTTTATTGAATAATATACAAATCAATTTCAATTATTTTTTTTTATGTATGTAACAATTTTTCAATACTAACACTAAGTTTTGAATAATCGTATCTTGAAATTAACAGAAAATTCATTTTCAATCCAAATTCAACTTTTTTTCTTTGTTCTAAATTTTTACAAACCTGAAAAAATACGACATTTTCAATAACAATATGGCCGTGACGGATATTTAGTCATGCTCAACACTTGGACTCATATAAATTATTTCACATCCCTAGTGTAAATACACTGCCTTTTGTTCTATAATAATTTTTGAAATATTCATAATCACCAATTCTAGTGATAAAAATTACTGAATAAAAAAAGTAGGAGCTTTATAAACTTAAAGCACCATCCCTGTATTGTAACTGATGGTAATTCAAAACACCTTGAAATGACCAGTTGTTCTCACGCATGAGAATTAATCTGGATGCGTAAGTACTACTGATCATTTGAAGGTGTCGTTCTCAGAATGAAAACATAACCTAATATTCTTGACGCTAGTTTTCACTCAAGATATTGTGTATTATTTTCAATAATTGTGTTTAGGTGTGGACATGTCTTTCAAAATAGTTCAAACCGAAGAAACAGGAAGAGATATTCCTTCTCTTACAATTGTTCCTGAAGCTTGGGAACGAAACGGCATCCTTTATTGTCCCAAATCAAGGAATACAGCGAGTGCAGTACGAAATCCGTTTTCAAGGACTGGAAACAGTATCCTTGTATTAAGAAGAGAGACAAATTTTTGTTATACAAGGCTGCAGAAGAAGAAATATCTGCAATGCTGCAATATATGTACAGTGATATAGATCATTCAACGAATTTTTCTGGAAATAAAAAGGTTAAGTGGAGAGAATTTGCAGAAAAATTGGATAAAAGATATAATATAAATGAATAATATCAATAAGGACCTAAAGAAATTTCTTTCCCGATTGTTGGGTGAAAATTTAATAATTTTTATAGGTTATTCTGCAAACTATGAAAATGCAGTGATGTCACTGTTACTTTCAAGTAGTTATGAAGTTTTCTGTTGGCCAATTCTGGACGCTTCTGTTCGGTAACCTGCTTCAAGCGGTCCAGTTGTTCGCAGTAGATGGTAGAATTAAGCGTTTGGCCATATGGGCTCATAGTGGATGATTACCTTCCAATCCCACCAAACACACAGAAAAACCTGCCTGGCCGTCAATCCCGGCTTGGCCGCTGTTTGGGACGATTCACCTGCCTTCAACCACAACCGTTTCCGCTTGATATTGTCGTATGTTCCATTTACGTCGCCAGTCACCATCCGCTTCAAGAATGGGTCGAGTTCGTTTCGTTTCAGCAGCATATCGCAGGCGTTGATTCGGTCCAGAAGGTTTTTTGCTTCAAATCATGCGACACCCGAACATCAAGCTTTTTTTTGTATCCAGCCTTCTGCAGATGGTTGTAATGGCTTGATGACTAACTCCCATCTCCTGGGCGATGTCACGAGATGCCACATGCCGGTCTAACTCGATGTATTCCATGATTTGATCGGTATTTGTCGTTACAGGTCTTCTGCCGGCTGGCTTATCCATGGTGTCGTTTTCACTGGCTCTGAATAGTCGAAACCATTCCTCCGTGGTTCGAACTGATAGAGTACCATCCCCCAAAACACCATTAATCTCACGGAATGTTTCTCTAGCGGATTTGCCTTTAACGAAGGAAAACTTTAAAATAACGCGAATTTCGGCATTAGTGAACTCCATGTTTACACGTCTATAACTATTGAACGCAATATCCAAACTGATCATGCATAGCGTCATTGTAGGTTATGTCAGGATCTTTCAAATTATTTAGTATTGTCAGTTACGAGTTCTGTAGCGCTTTGTACATAGCCGCGAAATTCAAAAGACAAATAGGCAGAAGGGAGATATTTGGCAACCTATTATTTCTGAATAGCTATGCAGTGAAAATATAGAAAATTTTAGAAAGCACTGACGTGAGGTCAGATTTCTTTGGCGCTCTTGTTGAGCTACTTGCGAGTAAATATTCAAACCATAACAAATCTATAAGCACTCTGATCACGTGTATAATAGTCTTTTCCCGTACTATGGGACAATGTGATGCAAATATGAACGCCTAATGAATGAACAAACCTATATCTCAAATTAAAAATCACTACTCATAATTTTCCCCAAGTTTTGTTCGAAGCTATAATTCCTTTTTCCTAAAAACTTACGTCAGTGCTTTTCTGAATTTTGACAACGTATATTATTTCAGCCACCGAATAGAATTCAATCTATCTCTATGCTTTCCCGTTATGAAAAATTTTGATTAATATTACGCCAACTGACACTGATTAATGAGCCCGGCATATGTCAATCGAATATCGATCTGTGATGGCCATCGTTCAAAGAAAATCATCGGGACGTATGTCATTTCTGTTTTCTCTTGAGTAAATTAAAAAAATGATCATATCTTTAGATGGAAAAGAGCTACGGCAATGAAATTTGAGGATAAGTAAGATATCGATCACCTCAATATATTCACGAATTTTTATTGAAATCCGAAAAATATCTTATGAGATAGTCAGGATTAAAAATTTTTTTTTGGGAATTTTTAAAAATTTTCTAGCGTAACGATTTCTGCGAAATTTTGCGAGCCGTTTTGTTGCAGCCTCCCTCAACAATATTTCAAGTATCAATTTGATCGGATGGATATTCTAGTAGTTATTGAGGAAACAAAATTTCAGATGCTCATAACTACTGAACCATCCGACGGATTTGGTCCAATAACGAACTTGACCGAGATATTTGGACAATTAACCTATTCTGAAAATATGAAAACTCTAGCTGATTTCTTTTGGATGCTAGAGAGGATACGGCCGGCCGGCCGGACAGACTCAACTTTCACCACGAATTCTTCATCAGGGAGTCGAACCCAATCGATTGAGACCATTTTCGGCTCGATATTCCAAAATTACAGACATTCGGGCAAAATGATAGGCACTCTGTTCGGGTGAACAAGAGCGCCAAAAAGGAAATGGCTGACAAAAAATGATTCATTACTGAATGTCGCCAAAACTGAAATAATTAAAAAAATCAAAAGAGATTTAGAGCCCAGAACACCGAAATCGAAACAGTTAATCAAATACCATCTCTGAGGATAGAAATAAATGACTGGAAAACACAAGTAGATGAAATAGCCACAGATGTTTCACGATATTGTAATGCCCTTCGTGTAATCAGAGGAAACAGTTGAAGCGATTTTGTCACCGTTCTATACCTGCGTAAAATCCAAGATTAGATAAGGAAGTATTTTTTGGGCCAAAAGTTGCGAAGAAAACCGAATATTCAAATCACAAAAGGTAATTTTTAGAATTGTATTCAAGATAAAACCTTTCGAATGCTGCTAAAATCTCTTTATTGCAGAGAGAATTTCAACATTATATAGCCAATTCGTATATGAATGTATTATCTACAGGTGTCTTGGAAAATGTGGGAGATCTTTCGAATTCGGATACAATATCAAAAAACTTGACAAGCGACAAGGTCCCATAAATTTTTTCCTAGCGGTCCTCCCTACACTTACCCTTACTAACCTTTAAACTACTTAATAATAATTTAATGAGAATTTATTACGTTAAAAAGTAATAAGGACCTCTGAAAGTACTGCCCCTAAAACATAATTAGCTTGTTTAGTTTATCAGGGGCGGACTTGATGTGTATCCCATTATCAAATTAAATTTACCCAGATATTCAAACTTCATTAAATTATCAACGTGTCAACATAATTTAAAATGTCAATGCAAGAAATTTCATAGGTACCATAATAACGCTTGTAAAAACAGTCCATATTTAATACTGATGACAATTCATTTGAATAAAAATAAAATATTAATTCTTTCAATTGTTTTTTTCTTGAAAACAGTTATTTTATCGACAATGAACAGGAGTACCTTTTCTTTAGCTTCATGTCCCAAGTATTCAAATTTATTTTTTTCAACTCCATATCATACAGGGTGTCAAAAATATAGGCCATAAAATGTACAACCTAGTCTACCCCTGATAAATTAAACAATCTAATTATATTTTAAGGGCAGTATTTTGAGAGGTACTTACTACTGTTTATTTTATTGAATTTTCATTAAAATATATTAAGTAGTTTAAAAGTTATTCAAGAAAAATTGATTAGCAGTGGCGTCCATAAGGAGGTCCTATCTCCGTTGGGAGGGCCGTTAGGAAAAAAATTTATGGGAACTTGTCATCTTATTTTTTAATGTTCCATCTGAATTCGAGAAATCTTCCACATTCTCCCGGACACCCTGTATATTACAAAAACTCATACCGAATTTCAACATTATAAGCTCAAACATAAGTATGAGGCAAGAAATAAACATAATTGATTCAGGATATAACAATCTTAACATTCAAACAAAAAAAATTGAGACCTATAGTATGTTTGCAATATGGAATAAATTACCTAATAGTTTCGGGTCCAATTGTGAAGGGAAAAATAAGTATAAAACGGTTTTGATGAGTTTTATTTGCAACGAATGTTATTATTCTTTAGGAGAGTACTTCCTTGAAGAAGGTTTTGTACGGTTATAGAGGAAAATTGTAGTTTGGTTTAGTTTCATTGTTATCACTAGTTTTAGTATTATTTTTGACACGATCTACACTTTATCTTTTGGTATATGTAAAAAATGGATCAAATAGAGTGTATTTATCTAAATAAGCTCTCTGTTCAAGTGAACAACAGCGCCAAAGAGGAAAAGTTCCACATTTTTGGAGAAAATAATCTGGCAACCCTGACTTCAATTATCGATAACTGTTTAAATTGCCCCTGAACGCAATGTGAACAGAAATAGGAAATCGCTGAATCTGCGTTCATTTTCCGACTACAGCAAGATATAAATTTCATTAGCACCGTCGCAACTCCGTCGGACAAGATTAAATTGTACGAATCGTCGTCGAGTCGCATACAAAATGGTTGCGTTCGCATCTCCAAGGTTGTTTCAATTTAACTTGATTAACTTGAATGCTCTCGTGTGTGGACATGAACAAGCAAATGGACAGAAGTTATACACAAATGTATCTTGTATTAAAACGAAGAACTGCTGACCGTCAAGGACGCATTAGTTGGAATTGAATATTATATGTACATAGTGATTGACCTCAAAAGCATGATTTAATACTTTGATAGTGCACAAAATTTTGATATTGAAATAGATATGGAGTTTTGGTATAAGAAATATATTGATTCTTTAAATTGGATCTTCAGCTGACATCCTCTACGAATTCCGAATGGACTCTATGATAGGAGGGTTGACATTTTTATTTCGGGAATAGAGATCAAAAACAAATATTAATCGTCGAATATCGCTTCAATGTTTTTCAAAATATTCCCCATTAAGATCTATACACTTTTGCATCCGTTTGAACCAATTGTCGAAGCACTATCGCCACTCCTATTGAGGCATCTTCTAAACATGCATTCTGAAGGCATCAACTGCTTCTTCAGGTGTCAAAAAACGTTGACGTCTCATTTTATTTACAGGAATAAAAAGGAGTCATTTGGTATCAAGTCAGGACTATACGGCCGATGATTCATCAAATAGTTGTTTTGCGTGCTAAAACATGCAGTTGCTTGAGCCGATGTGTGAGAGCTCGCATTGTCGTGGTTAGTGGTATACAAATAATTGTGTACCACTCAGAATTTACTGTGCTGCAATGATCTAGTGGTACGTTTGCGACATGTGCAGTTTTTCCGAAAAGTCAGGTTAACATTTGCTTGGAAGTGCTTCGTGCGCGAGCAACTTTTTCAGATTTGACTCATCTTGCAACACCCATACAGTCGACTGCTGTTAACTTTCGGGTTTATACTCGTAAATTCTCGATTCATCACCTCCCAAGTAACACACAAATATAATTGAGATGTATAATAGATGTTCACCAGATCATCTAATGACAGTCATATTTCAAAAGATTCGTTTTATCAATACGATATCTAAATGTCCATCTAGTTTATGTATTTCTCATAATTTTTTCAGATGCTAGATAGAGGTCATTCGATAGAGGGAATCTAAAATTATGACGAATATTTATGTTTAATAAACGTTTAATCATTGGTATAATGAATGTCTGATATACGTGTTTTTAATACTCTTATTTATTAATGGGGAAACGTTTTCCATCAGTTTTTATAGATATCTAATAGAGAGAATATTCCTTGAAAAATATATGTCGAAAATACGTTTTATAAACACTTTAGTTTATGTAATGAAGAAACATCTCTATAGATCTATCTAAACGAGTGGATATATTCATTGTCTTAATGTATGTATGAAATACAAGTCTTTAAAACTCAATTTATATCATGATCAAATTAATTTTAAACATTTTCTATAGATGTCAAATTAAGGTTATATTCTCAGTATCCTTGTTTCGACTAGATCTCAACATTTGACGTACATCTTTATTGAATAATTTCTTACGTTAATAGCCTTTTCTTTTTCCTGAGTCAGTGAAATGAGTTCATAAAGACAAATAAATTTTCATGACCATAATACATAATTGATTGATTTCAAAACAATTTCAGGACATTTTCAACAAAATTTTGTATATATTATGTCATCTCAAAGACTTTCCAAAAAAAAATCAATGAAGTAGTAGTATCAATTTGGTGAGAATTTACAAGATAAAGTATCATATTCTATTTATTAAAATGAATTTTACATTCAACAATGAAAATCAAATCTTTATTTTTCATTTCTTGAGTAAAGATACCTCTGGTGGGCTAATCTCAGCCAATCTTGCATCGCCTTGATTATGGTGACCTCCGTATTATTTTCATTAGAAAAATGAAGAATTACGGCATCTGAAAAATTTTGTATGATCATTATATGGTACTTTTACTTCTACTATATATATATATATATTTGCAGTATATTAAAAGTCCCAGGTATATTAATTAAATGAATTAAATAAGGGTTTGTCCACTCACAGTTGGGGGATAAATGAATGAATACTATTTATTGTAACGCCAAGCTTTCGCATTTTTATTCAATGCATCCTGAGGGCTTTTATAAAAGTACAATAATAATAACACAAAATATACATTTTTGTTTTGTTTCATAACTTAATGAATGTTAGATTTTTCGAATTATTGGCATTCAGTAACAAGAGATTCATCATATTATAAAATATGTATTTTCTATATTTTGAAAAATCTTTCATTCAGTAAGTTATGAATCGAAAAAGTAAAATTTTTTATTGTATTATTATTTTTGTACTTTTATAGAAGCCCTGAGGATACATTAAATAAAATTGGGAATGCTTGGCGTAGAATAAATAGTATTCATTCACTTTCCTCCAACTGTGAGTCGACGCACCCTTATAATAAATAGGAATATTTATTTGAGACATCAGAACATTCAAATGAAATAATAAAAATTTAATGCACACTTTTAATAATGTACTTTACAACTGCTTTCTTTCTTCAGTAACTGGAGGACCTTTAAAAAAGTCAAGTTCAATATCTGATTAATTATATTATTTATTTTGCAGTTTTACACCTATTCTCATTTCTGATGTTGTTGGTATTGTGAGGAGAACCATTTACAGCCATTTTCATTGAATTGAAAGATCGTTTCGGCAGGTTTTTCATCAAATTTGGGGTAAATTGGGGTAATATATGTAACAGAAAAACATATTTTCTGAATTTCAAGGGGTTGAATGATGTAGAAAAATCAATAAAAAGGTTACTTCATTGAAATATTGAAAAAACTTTGAAAAAAATGTCAAAATCGAAGAAGGTTAGGTACCGATATATTTTTATGAACAGAAATAAGATGAATGGTAAAAATTTAGAAGAATTACATGAAGAAAAAATTGTGATTTGGCAAATGCAAATGAATTCTGAATGAGGTCGCCAATCTATTCATCAGTACCTATCGATTCAGAAATTCAGAATTATAGGTACCTACTACAAATAATTTCGATACGGAAATATCCATCTAGTTAGATGTTAATTAGATAATAATAGACGTTGCCGAGTAACTTTGAAATACATATTCTTATTTTTTTTTTGTACTGACTAATGTATCTACATATTGCGATGTAATATATTTATTGAAAAATTAAGTTAAAAGGGATATTCATTTATGAGCATGAAAATTTCAATTATCCTAGAATTGGCGTAAAAATCAACGTTAGGGGAAAAGTCAAGTAAAGTAATCAATACCAGAAAATATGAAAAGAAAAAAATAGGTGTAAATTGATTGAAAACTATTAGCTATCAAGTTGCTACCCAAAAACCCCTCTGGTTTTTTGTTTAGAAGCATGCTAAAGCATTTTCAACATCTCGTCTATCGAAGAGACTTTTAAGACAATATTAGATTATTTCATTCACTTTGAATTATAATGGAAAAAGCATCAAAAAATTGTTGGAACTTAAAATTGTCAAAACAGTATATTACGAAAATTTTTCACCTACTGTATTGTTATAGGGTTGAACTTTCACTTAATTCACTTGATTGATGAAGTCTAACTTCAGCAAGATGGCGGATCACGAAAGTATAGTCACTTGATCTCTTGTCTTCAGCCTTTGCCGATTGAAATGGAAAGCCGAATAATGACGAAATGACTTCCTGACGTGACACGACTTCACGCTTTCCCGCTTCCAGTGAAGCAGAAGGCGCCAGCGCTATCAGCAGCTGCATATAATATCGATCAACGCCAAAGACGATCGATATCATAATTAAGATGGTTTCAAATTTAACCATGTGAAGATCTGAAGACATGAAAACACGATGATACAATGAATGAGTATAGACTCCCTGGGCCACTAAGTCTAAAATAAACATAGCGGACTCACCGTGGATTAAAAATGAATCTTGTTAAAAAGAACGTAAATGTTTTTCATGAAAATGTTAGTGTGATGCCCACCAATGCATTGCTCCACCTTAACACAATCGTGAATGGATGTATTGAATTCAATTCCAAGTTTCGTGTTCGACATTCCGAATGTTATTACGACTTGAGCTTCATGAAAAAATGATTGGTTTCAATTCATTGTTCATTTTAGAATTTTTTCTGAACTCATTCAAAATTCTGTAGCAAGTTGTTTATTTCATGATCATTTTTCGACATTGAAAAATGTTGCCTCTTCATCGTCGAATAGGCACAAAAATGTTAACTCTCGATTTACGTACCATTAAACATTTTAAAAATCATATAATCACATAGAATGGATATCAATCTAAATCATGTCTAGGAAATGACATATTCTGTATGCTTTTCATAGCTTAGACTAAGATGATTTTAGATGTCAAGAGGCGTTTACTTTATGTAACTTAGACGAGTGTGTGTTGCTTGGGCTGTCATGAGGTCATAGACGTGCTTCGAAGCACCGCAATTGTATTTTTAGAGCATTTATTTCGATCAATAGACACGATCATTTTTTTTTTTGAGCGATGAACAATTTGTGTGGGATTCAACGCGAACAAATTTTTTGGCCGTCAAATGTCCATGCAATATTGAATGTATGCGGATCCCACTAATGCATAAGGTTGTCTCAATCTCACGATAGATCACATGACGCTATTGCAATATCAGTTGGCGCACAGCATCAAGGGTTATCGGAAAAGAAACTGATTTTGGACCACCCTCACGGAATTCATCTTGCACTGAACTACGACCTCGGTTGAATTCACCATACCATCGATGAACACTGGTCCTTGATGGAGCTTCATCGCCCAAAGTTGAATTAAGTTCATCGATGCACTGATGCTAAGTTAATCCACGTCGAAAGTTCTGAAAAATAATCGCACGAAGATGTTCACGATTTAATTCTACTTTTTGGGCGGGATGAATCTTTCAAGTTACTGTAAACAACACAAATATAGCTCGTATCTGATACAGACTATGTATAACATCAAAAATGTCAAGCATAACGATAGAGCTGTCAGTTGGTAGATTGCAATACTAGGGCTGTCCAAGGCAAACCTCATATTATAATCTGTTTAGTTGGAATGTCTCCATGCGAGACACTGATTTTTCGAAGGTTTTGCCCAGATGCCAATGTATTTGGTCTGTAGTTCGTCAAACGATGCAGATCTTCACCCTTCAACAATAGTTTTACAATTCATAACCTGAATATTCCAGGAAAATATGCCGTAGAACCGTACAATTCAGTATGATTTTCAGCTGCACTAATGACTTGGATAGGAAGAAATTTTCGATGGAAATTTTAATGGAAACGTTTTTTGAATAGGTTTTAAACAAGTATATGTGTTTACTCAAAAAGAGCTGAATTTTTGTGAAACTAGTGGTGGCTGAGCATGTAGGTAAGGTATGTAACGTACCTGTCACAAGATATTTCTTCGACATTGAATTAATTGTTTTGTTTGGAATCATAGCTAATATTCATGCCTTCTTGGATAAGATTGACACCTCTGGGATATTCCTGGGTATATCACCCATCTTCAGGCCATCGTAAAATTCTTTATATCTCGATAAAACATGTAGAACGCATATTACAGCAAATGAATGAACTTTTAATAAAGTCGTCCGGCAGCAGCGGTAGCGGGTGTGTCTATGTTAATCGGGAAGACCCCCTTATGTCTGCGAACGTAAGCAAACACTTTTTTAAATATAGTTTTCCGATTCATCGAAAAAATCGGAATAAAACAAATTTTTTGACAGTGAATATGAGTTGTCCTCTGAAGGACTACTAAAAATTATGGACCCGTCATCGAAAACCAATAATACACCAGAAAACAATATTTCATCAATGAATAACAAATCATGGCAGACAGTCAAAAGAGGAAATTTTCATCTGTTGCGCCTGAAATAATTGGGAATCCAACAGTAAGCACACAAAGCAGATTTTCATTCTTGTTTGAGGAATCAAATGAAAATTATACATCCGAAACAAAACAAACAATTCCAAGATCTCTACCAATTTTTATATACGGTGTAACAAATCACTCAGAAAGTGAAAAGGAAAAAGTGATGAAATCCCTTAAGAAAAATAAGAGCTCGGCAGTGGATTCAATATCTGCAAGGATTCTGAGGTTAGTTGGATCGGATATTTGCCATCACTTCGCCCACTGCATCAATATTTCTGTTAAATTAGGAATATTTCCTTCTATCCTCAAAAAGACCTTAGTCGTTCCCATTCACAAAAAACAGGACATTCACAGCATCACTAATTATCGACCTATTTCCATACTCAGCATTTTCTCTAAGATCTTCGAGAGAATCGTGCTGAACAGAATGATGAGTTACCTTGACCGTTTCAATACATATACTGGCTGACTCCCAGCATGGTTTCCGATCCAGTCGCTCAACTCAGACGGCAGCAGTTATCTTTGCTAACAACGTTTATGATTGTCTTGATAACGGACTTCATGTAGCCGGGCTATTTTTCGACCTTTCCAAGGCATTTGACAGTCTGTCCTTTCAATTTATTTTAGATAAATGCTATAACCTCAGGCTTTCGAGGTATATTTTTAGTTTAGATTCATAGTTACCTGGAGGGTAGATCTATGCGTGTCAAGGTTGAAGGTTCTCTATCAACTGAACATAATGTGAACCTAGGAGTTCCGTCCTGGGTCGCCTTTTATTTCTCCTTTTTGTTAATGACCTTCCTGAGAATCTTCGAGTTGTTTTCACTAACTTGGTAGCTTCTCGCGGCTTCAACTTTTCGCCTAACAACTTCATGATGAGCTTATTTTGCTGATGACGCATCTGTGGCTATTACAGCGTCATCTCTTGAGGAGCTTCAGGGGTTGTGTGAGCTTCTCGTACAGAGTTTCGTGAATTGGTGTCATAGTAATAACCTGATGATTACCGTTGATAAAACTGAGTGCATTTATTTTACAGTGAGGCAGAATGATGGTCACTCGTTATCTCGATAATGTAATATTATCTAACTAGTAAGCGGGTAGTTATACGAAAGAAAACGAAATTACACGAAACAACGCGAGAAAACACGAAAGAACACCAAGTAACACAAAAAATCTAAAGGAACCTGAAAAAACCTGAAACACAAAAGTACTTGTAAATTGCACACCCTGTATATCACCCGACCCTAAACTTATTGTAAGTTGCACACCCTGTATGACATTTTATCGAAATCCACTTCCATTCATGAGAAAACTTGAAGGAGAATGCATATAGAGACACTCAGTATACAATTGATTAGCAGTGAAAAAAAACCAAATGAATATCGTTGTAACTCCATCTATTCGAGTTCAGTAATTACCACGAAGGAAGTATCAAAATTATTCTATGGAGCTCTATGTAACACCCCACGTATATGTTTCGAAGATAATTTTTCCGTAAAAAACCCGAAGGAACACAAAAACTTGAGAGCGCGCAAAAAAACAGAAGAACTGTTAAGTTGCTCACCCGTATATCACCCGATCGCAATTGTAAATCGCACACCCTGTATGACATTTTACCGAAATTAGCTTTCACACGTGAAAAAACATGATCAAAAATGCATATGGGACACCCAGTATATAATTGATTTGCAGTGGGTGCTTTCATCATAAGAAACAAACCGAAAGAATATCGTTTCAACTCTATCGTTTCAAGTTCGGTGCATTCCACGAAGAAAGAACCTGACGAAACACGGAAAAACTTGAAAGAACCCGAAGTACCACGAATGAACGAAAAATATCCAAAGGAACCGAAAAAAACGAAGGAGCACAAAATCACCGAAAGCGCGCAAAAAAACTCGAAGGAAAGCTTAAAAACCCGAGGAGCACAAAAAACCGAAAGCGTGCAAAAAATAATGAAAGAACTTTTAAATTGCACACCCTGTATATCAATCGATCGCGAAATCATTGTTAATGGCACACCCTGTATGAGATTTCATTGAATTTAGCTCCCTTACGCGGAAAAAGCACGAAAGCTGGAGAAAAACTCTGGTGAATGTCAGCGCTACTCAGATCTGACACCCTGTATATGCATCGAATATATTTTATCGAATTAAGATCCAAACACCCCGAAACAACATAAAAACTAGAATTTGCGCGAAAAATCAAATTAACTTGTTAATTGCACACCCTGTATATCACCCGATCGCAAATTCATTGTGAATCGCACACCCTGTATGACATTATACCGAAATCAGCTCCCATTCGCGAGAGAACTTGAAGAAAAATGCATATGGGACACCCCGTATATAATTGATTCGCAGTGGGTGCTTTCTTCATAAAAACAAACCGAAAGAATATCGTTTATAACTCTATCGTTTCGAGTTCAGTGCATTCCACCAAGAAAGAAACCGACCAAATACGAAAAACTCGGAAAAAATGATAGAACCCTAAGTAACACGAAATCTCTCGAAGAAAGAATCTGGTGAAAATCAGTGCTTTCCATAAGCACAGCCTGTATAGCGATTTTTCGAGATAGCACAGCCTGTATAGCGATTCATCGCGATCTGTGTGCATTCTTCAAGGACGAAAATGAATTAGCGCGAAAATAGAGCCTGAAATGACGATTTTCAAACGCATATTTGAGGTACTTTTCTTGAGAGTCGTGAATCCCGGGTGGTATCTAGAGATTCGGAATCTCCTGTAGATTCTTAATCGAGCCCTTCGAAGGCGCAAAAAGTCTTTCAGCGCCCATATCGAGCGAAAAATTGATGCCGTATTTTCAAATTTGGAGCTCGCGTTCGGCTATCATCGGAATCGTATGAGAAATTCTGACATTTTGCCTCATTTCACCGTAAAAATTGCCGAATTTCGAATGCAGAATTCGCTGACCTTATCTCGCTACTTGGATGAAAATTGGTACCCAGAGATGGGAATTTCCTCAAGTTTCATTTTCTACCGCCGAAAAATGCGTTTAGAGGCTTGTATCGCCCGCATTGAGCGAAAGCATCATGGGTGATTTTGACGTTTCGCGGGGTTGGCGAAACTAAAAATGCCGTTTACTTACGGGATTTTAGCCTAGAAATAGGGGGCTCCGGAGTTCTAATGGGTTCTAAGGAAACCGGACGTCCTCGCTCTCGGAATATGTGGCGAGTCCGGTACGCTGGGCGTTGCGGCTTCGGAGCCTATTTCCTTTTTCCGGGGCACTTTGGGCGATTTCGCGAAAAACGTCATTTTCGCGATTTTCTTTCGAAAATTTCGGGCACTTTAAGAGCGCCCGGGGTTTTCGGGTCGCTTCTCCTAGAAGAGGATACGCCTTTTCGATCTGTTTTAAGATTCCCTCTCGAGCGGCCCTGCGGGCTGCTCGAAAGCTAAGCCTTTCGGGTCCCTGACAGGACCCGTTTCGATTTTTTTCTCTCTGGTCCCCGATCTTATTACTTTATTATCTAATGAAAGCTCTAGATTTCTTGGCATATGTCTGAATAGCAACTTGAACTGGGCTACGCATGTTGAATTTTTATGTGGTAAATTGAATAGTGCATATTACGCTATATATAGGGTTAGAAATCTGCTCCCCAAAGAGTCTTTGATTAACATCTACTACAGTTTAGTTTATAGTCGATTGTCGTATTATATCCTACTGTGGGGAAACTCTTCTGATGCTCGAAGGGCTTTCATAGCCCAGAAACGGATTTTACGATTGATCTTCAATATACCACTTCGCTCGTCCTGCAGACCTCTATTCGTTAAGCATGGAATATTTACATTGTCTTGTATCTCATTATCTCTTATTTATACTAAAGAAAATGATAAAAGCATAACTAAGTTATCTAGTTTCCATAGTTATAACACCAGAAGTGAGGGAACACTTTATATCCTTAAACACAAGACCACTAAGTTTGAAATGTCACCAATGTACCGAAGTATAAAAATTTATAATCATTTGCCACGTTCAATTCGATCTCTAAGTTGTTAAAATTTAAGAAATTCGTCAAAAATCTATTGTTACAAAAGTGTTATTATAGAGTTAAAGATTATTTTGATGATTGTATTAATGAATGATTGTTTTTTGTTTCTTTTATGACTTATCCTATACATGTAATTTAAAAACATGTCTCAGAGGATCAATATATAAGTATTATTATTATTATTAATTAACATCAGTGATAGCTAATGAACAATTCTATACAGAACCTCAGATAACAACGTCATGGTAAACTCGAGAGAGCCTATCGGATGATCATCAGACATCTTCACTACAGCGTTCCTATTGATATAAAAGAGGCAATTGAAAAATCAAGCCGTAAAGTAAGAAACATAACCAACATCAGAGATCTTAGAAAAAATCCACTCTCTCTATTTCATGTCGACCTGGAACCCATACAAAACACCAAAGATATTTACAAGATAGAATTCCTCAAATATGAAAATTTCAATAGAATCTCCTAGGAAAAAACAAGAAATCATACAATGCACTAGATTTCATAATCCGGATACACAAAAGCCTATTATAATAGTCCAATTATGTGAGTTAAATGCGACAAACTGCATGATTCAAAAACATGCTCCAAACCAAATACAACACCAGCCACTTGTGCCTTATGTGAAGGTAGTCACCCAGCTCACTTCAGAGGTTGCTTAGTCTACAGAAAACTCGTTCGAACTATAAACCAAAGCACTCGATGAAGTGAAAGACCACATAATACATCTGATCCTATCGACGGTGTCAACATATCTCATTCACAGGTATAAATAGAGCTACTTGGAACGCAGAACCCCAAAGATGTTCTACGCTGAAGTAACGAAAAGCCAATCCCATTCACAACCAGACCTGCCCACTTAAAGCAAAAATCCATATTATTCAGTAACGATGATATCAACTTTTCTATCACATCTCAAAATCATGAGGCACAACTCATTTTGGAACGCAAATGGGCTTTCAAACCACAAAGATGAATTGGAAATCTTCATAAGCCTCTGTAGAATAGATGTCCGGCTGATACCATTTAACCGACAAAACACTGTTTCAGATCCCACAATGCCTCTCTTACTCCACCGAACACCCATACGGTACTGCTCACGGTAGCGCAGCTATTCTAATCCGGAGAAGCTTGAAACATGATCCACGACTGAAATACGAACATTAGAATGTACACAGAATTATGGAGTTTCTATGTATCAGCAATATACTCACCACCCAAGCACAATATTTACCCAAATCATTACGAGTTTTTTCATTTTTGCAAAATTCCCATTGGGAATCAAGACTAACAACTCCCAAAGGTCGTAATCTAATAGAAGTGATAACAAACAATAAATTCGACATATTTTTGCCAGGCTCACCGACCTCCTGGCCAACAGACAGAAACAAGATTTCCGATATCTTGGACTTTTTCGTCACGACTGGAATTAGCAATAGTCACATACAGGCGGAATCTTATTGTCCAGACCTTTAATCTGACCATTCACCGGTCCCGCCAACCCTCCACACAATACCCAAATCATATGAAATTGAATTCTCACTAACGACAGCAAAAACCATTTGGGCTAAGTTCCAGTAAATACTCGAGGAAGAAGCAGAAATGAGTATAATTTCGAAAACGCCTGTTGACATAGAAACAGCTGAAAACAACATAACAAAAATGACTAAAAAGCAGCATGGTAAAAGTACTACTACACACTCAATGACAGGATAAATTCTAAAGAAACTGCTGGTAGAACTCAGATTAATATGACCATTGGAGGATGGTGCCTCAGATGAAGAAAAATGCAATATATTTGCAAAACGTCTTGCACACATTGTAACGTGCTAATTGCCACGTTAAGTAGTGATGGTGAGCATGAGACTCTACTCTTAATTTTCTCAGGGTGGGCTTGATTATCCCAGCAACAAAACTCCCCTCGGTTTTTGACAAATATAATGAGTACAATAAAAGGATACAATATTAAATTACAAAATTGTGTCAAATGTCCAATCTCCCAAGTACAACACACATTAGGGACTTATCTTAACAATTGTCGAGCCTCAAGCGCATCCTCCAATTTTCAGATATAAGAGTGAATTCCCACGAAGATGTTCCATGCCAAGGATCAGTGCATGTAGATGGTTTCTCGTAACGAATTCTCTATCGTACTCAGACAGCTACTTGATACGATGCAATTCTCATCTCAGTCGAAGAAGGTGACCATGCCACAAGCTCAAATTAACAGTGCTTAATCCAGTGAAAGGACGTAGCTCAACAGCCTATGGTATAACTCATCTCAAGATCAAACTGTGATGTTCTTGGCTTCGTCATAAGATGCAATTTAACTCCCCAGGGAGGAGCTATATTAGAGTGAACAAGAGAGCATTAGAAAATACAAAAGACATATATAACAGGGCTCCCTCTCGATTTCTTTTAGACAAATATAAACTGAATTATTGTAAAATCACATCAGAGCAACAAATTAAACTGAGAAGGAGTTCTGTCCTGAAGTTAATCGAGCTAAAGTAAAAATAAAAGCGTGCCCTCACATGAATAACCGAAAACACCAAAATTCCAATTCCTGGGAGGGAATATTCACTACCGAGAATGATCACGTACTTCTCGCAGATATTTAACTCAGAAAAGTTACTCTTAGAAATTGATCTGTTTAATTTCTTCAGAATATGAACGTGGAAACAGAACGTGAACAGAAATCGCTGAATCGCTGAAGGTCACCGACAGAGGTTAGCTTCCGGAACACAGAAATAAGCATAGAGCACATACATCTTCTGTAATGCATGGTATCGCGAAATCGTTTCCAGTCAGGGGCGTACGAAAAGGGGGTGCAAGCCGTTGCACACACTCCTCCCAGGAAAGAAAATTTTTCAGAATGAGAAATTTTCAAATTAAAATCCCGAAATATAAGTCAAACTAAACAAATGTCATGAGATATGTGGTCACTGAGGGTGGCCAGATACCAAGATACGCCAAGGCAAGGAACTCGACGAGAGAGAGAACGCCCCAAGGTGTTCTCACACAAAAAAAAGGTGAAAGATACCTATCTGCTGAAGGCAAATAGGTACCGACATGTCCAGCTGAGATGTAAGGGAAAAAGGAAAATAAAATAAAACATAAACCGATTCAACAAAGGATATTAAATAATGGGCCGAGATTTTTATGATTTTCTTTACCTTTTATAACTAAAAGAGAAACTTCTTCAAAACCCGAATCGAAGGTCTCGAACAAGGTGCTGGACAAGAAGGACTTTTTTAACTAAGGTCGCATCCTCCACGACCCCCATCACATCCTAGAGTGGTGATGTCCGAATCGGTAGCGTCAAAATCGGAAATGTCAAAATCCGGAATAAAAGACAACATCGGTAAAAGTCAAAGGTCCTCGTGGGCAAAAAGCTACGGCTTGATGCACGACCAACGACAGGTCACACTCTTCGCGAGTCTAGCGGGATACATAGAGACACAAGTAGGTATATAGAAAAGATAAAACCAACGTCAAAATCGGGAAATGTCAAAATCGATGAACGTCAAAATCAGATATATATATAGTTATCAACACGTCAGATGTTCGACGGTCACATTCCCAGGCCTATACCCAAATCCAAATCAGCTCCATTGTCCACCACTACTATCTGAGGAACCCCAAAGATAAGGAAACCTGATTCTCAACAAAGCTGGCAACAGCCCTAGTGGTAGCTCTAGCCATAGGATGCACCAAGACAAATTTCGTAAACCAATCCGGTAACTACTGGTTCCCACTTTTTGACCTAGGATATGGACCTATTAAATCCGCAGATATCAGTTGAAAAGGATGATTGATGTTTCCCCCGTCAAACCAGCTTGGGCAAATTATCAGACTTACAGGAAGCAACACCCCACATTTACGAACGTAAGCTTTCACGGAGTTTCTCATCTTAGGCCAATAGTACTCTAGAGAGGGTCTTAAAACACCAAAATGTCCAGCCAAGGGATCGTCAAATATTTCTTTAAAAGCTCCACCAACCACAATTTTCCATTCCGGAGAGTTATCCGAGAACCTGACCTGCTTGTATAAAACACCCCCAGAGACCCTGGAAAGGACTCAGGTTCCTTCAACTCTGATGTCACGATACCAACTATCCGTTTTCAAAAAAGATCAAGAACAGCCATCAGGGATTCGGGACAAGGAATCAGCAACGGTATTCAGGAGCCAAACTATCTTAAAGCGTCTTGCCATCCACCTAGCAATTCTGGGAGAGGGATTTTTCATTGAGTGTAGCCACTGCAAGGAAGAGTGGTCTGTTATCACCGTGAACTCAGTTCCCTCAATGTAAGGGCGAAATCGATCGATAGAAAGTAGAACGGCGAGAAGCTCCTTCTCCGTCGGTGTAGTTTCAGACTTTGACATTTGCTGAAATATGCTGTGGGATGTTCAACACCATCGGTTTCTGAAAGAGCACACTTCCACACCAACATCTGAGGCATCACAAGCAAAGTAAAGCGCCTGGAGAAATCCGGACTGGCCAAAATGGGAGTCGTGGTGAGCAACTGCTTTATCTATCTTTATGAAGGCAGTGTTAGCACCATCTGTCCATTGCACAGGTTGTCCCTTCCTACGACCCTTCAAAAGGTCCAAAATAGGAGAACAGACACTAGAAAAACTCTTCAGAATCGCCTATAATATCCAATGAGACCAATTAATCGCCTAATCTGAGTGGTGTTAGTAGGGACAGGATATTCCAAAATGGATCTAACCTTATCAGGGTCCGTTCGTAGACCATGCTCATCCACCAAAAATCCAGAATTTGAGTGAGGGACGACAGAACTGACATTTTTCAAAGTTGATGGTAAGGTTGGCTTCTCTATGAAATTGAATTCTCACTAACGACAGCAAAAACCATTTGAGCTAAGTTCCAGTAAATACTCGAGGAAGAAGCAGAAATGAGTATAATTTCGAAAACGCCTGTTGACATAGAAACAGCTGAAAACAACATAACAAGAATGATTAAAAAATAGCAGCATGGTAAAGTACTACTACACACTCAATGACAGAATAAATTCTAAAGAAACTACCCCTTTAAATTCAAGAACTGCTGGTAGAACTCCGATTAAAATGACCATTGGAGGATGATGGGTGCCTCAGATGAAGAAAAATGCAATATTTTTGCAAAACGTCTTGCACATATCTTCACACCAAATGACCCCTCTCCTGGTATCAGCAATGCAGAAATTGAAACCATCCTGGATGTTCCATGTCACATGTCCATGCCAATCAAAACTTTCACACCAACAGATGTAGCCAATGAGATAAAATTGTACTGATCACAACATTATTTAATAGAATGATGAGTATATCTTATTTCCCCATCATATGGAAGTATGCTGAGGTTATGATTATACTCAAATTATGTGAAGCAAAACAGAAAGTGGAATCATATAGGTCCATAAGTCTTCAGCCATGGTAAACTCTTTGAGAAGTTGCATCTCAAAAGGATGAAGGATGACATGGATATGCACCACCTGGTACTGGACCACGAAGTAGTTTTCCGAGAGAACCACTCGACAACGCTTCAGGTCCATCGCATCGTGAATACCATCTTAACAAGCCTCGAAGAAGGAAAATTTTGCTCAGCAGTGTTTCTGTATTCATCACAAGCATTCGACAAGGTTTGGCATAATGGCTCGCTATACAAACTCAGTAAACTAATCTCACAGCCGTATTACATGATTCTGATGTGGTATCTAGCAGCATCTAGCTCCTGAAAAAGTCAAATCCGGAGTTCCACAGAGAAGAAGTATTTTGGGACCACTTTTATATATAATCTCTTGCAGGCGATATAGCCATACTTGCATATGATGAAAATGCTGAAACAGCTTCCAAACAATTACAGGAACACCTGGATGACCTTGGACAGTGGTATCGAAAATGGCGACTCAACATCAATGAGACTAAACCAGTTTAAGTTACATTCACTACAAGAATAACTAAATGTCCAGCAGTCAGAATATTCGGAAGGGAAGTGCCAAGGTTGGGTCTTTTGTCATACATTTCGACCAGTGCCTCAATTGAAGACAACACATTTATGCCAAAAAGAATGAAATAAATCTAAAATCGTGAAAAAGTTTTTGGTTTAGAGGCAGGAAGTCGAAATTTAACCTTCAAAATAAATTGCTAATATACAAAGCGATCATAAAGCCAATATGGTCATACGGCATCCAATTCTCGGGTTGTGCTAAGCCATCAAATATCCAAAAGATGTTAAAAAATATTCAAAGAGTACAACCGAAAGAACTACGTGCACTGGTTGATGCCCCTTAGCATGTCTCCAACCACACCATACAAAAAGATTTAAGAGTCCGATATGTCAGCACAAAAATAGATGACCACTTGAGAAAATACCATCAAAAGCTGCAAGGACATGCTAACCAACTGACAGATTCATCTCATGAAGATTAAAGAGGTCCTGGCCAAACGACCTAGCTGACTGATTATAACTAACAGTCCATAAATGTGAAATACTTTCTTTTAGTCTGTACATACAACACATTTACTAAATACTTTTTGAAATTAGATTGTTAATTTCGAAAAACAATAAACAAAAATATGCACATAATGAATCAGAACTGCAAATTATCGAAAATCAAAATACAAATAGAGTACGTCATATCCAAATAGTCACGTCTTATATTCAAAACTAAAAGATATATCTAAAACGAAAATGTAAAGTGGATATAAACAATAAAATTAGGGTCCTAGGAATATGATTTGTGATAACGTGTGTAACTTTCGATGGAATGAAATGACTTGATATTTAACAAATGACAAATGTCTTACTTATGAATGTTGACAAATTGAAAAATATAAAATTCGGTAAGTTCTGAAACAAAAATGCAAAATTGTATTGTCTATTATTACTATTCTACTTTTTATAAAATCTGTAGGAATAGATAAATAACAATGCGAAATCTTGGCCAAGAATAAATATTATGGGACTCCCCATACTGCAAATATGAATAAATAAATATATAGATTCTCGAACATCATACAATCAATATCAACACATTGAATCAATGAACTCGAGCACAATTAGAGAATGAATTTCGAGATTTATATTTTTAATTAACTATATGTGTCTACTTTCTTGGATCTCTGATAAATTCGTTGGAAGTACAGCCGATATTCGCAAATATGTAGAGATAAAAATAAATAATTGGGAAAGCCACGTTATCTTAACGATTTTTTTTATCTCCGATACAATTATACTATCAGATTTATCTTCATATTGAATAATCGCTCGACAGAAATGAAAAATGATTATTGTAGGATAGAATACATCGAGTTTGGGGAATCTTCTACGAAAATTCATCAATTGAAAGATCATACAAATTTCAGTAGGAACTAACCTCATGTGAATGATTACTTATAGATAATCTCCATGAGATGTGAAGTGGATGTTTATCCAATTTTATCAAAACTGATATAATTGAAAATTTATAATATCACAAATATTAATGTTTCAAGAGGAGTCAAAAAAGAAATGATGATACAAACTCACAACTTACTCAACAAATGAATTTTTCTAGGATATATCATAGATATATACCTCCACATACAATTGCACTTTCTTCAGAATTTTCTTCATTTCCTCCTCTGTTGCTCAAGATGGCGACGCAATATTTTTTATGTTTTTATTAGAGTCTGATCAGTATGTAACTGTGCTAATCAACATGCTGAAGATGTGCACGCTTCCCAAGATTATATAAATATATATATAAAGGGTCATGCAGATGTGAGGCCTAGATGTCAGTACTATATAACTTTTTCACGTGACATATTTTCAAATGACATAAACCATTTTGTTTTAATAGAAGGTAGTACAGTTTTAACCATAGACAGCTACACATTGCAACAACGCGTTTACATCATGCAATGTTATAATGATCATTCAACACTACACTACATCGTCCAATGAAATCGCTCAATTTTTGAAAACGGACCATTAGAAACAAACTGTATCTGAAAACGCTCACAGTGTTCTCATTTTCAGAAATTTGTTTTTATCAAATGCCTAATTTGGATAAGAATATCACAATACGTCCGGATAGCTTTGGCCGTTGGTGAAAGTAGCGGTCGTCATGGTTACGATAAACAAGCAGTTGTTAGCGATAACTTCAACAGCACATTTGGCAGTTCTGTCAGTTTATTTTCGTATTGTACCATAAAGTAGATAAAAATGAAACGTTTTGGGAATTGTAATATTACTTCAATTGAGGAAAGTGTGAAGAAAAGTGTTCCGCTTAATACAGTGGAGTCAAGATCCTACATTTGGAAACAATTTGAAGAATTCTGTGCTACCCGGAATTACCTTGTAAATGAAAAAACAAGTTTGTCAGAGCTCAATAATATTATGCTAGACTGGGCTTTCAATATGAAGAAAAGAGATGGATCAGACTACAAGGAAAGTGTCGTAAAAACCTTGTGGAATAATACTGCCAAACAGCTGCAGGAAAAATTCTATTCCGAATGGGGCGTTAGGTTCGATCCATTCACAGACGTCGCTTTTAAAACGGCGCGGGATGCACGAAATGCCAAGAGGCGTATTTTGCAAGTGGACTCTGAGAAAAGAAAAGTTAGTGCCAAGGCGCTGTCTTTGGAGCAACACAAAAAGATGGTCAACTTATGTAAAGAAGATAATCCAGACGGTTTGAACAGAAAATTTTATTTTATTGCTGCATTGGAGCTTGCTTGGCGCGGAGGAGAGGGTTCATCATGCCTAATTTCGAATTTCCAATTCGAAATTGATAACGATGGTAATCCCATGAGCCGAATTGCCTGCAATCCGATATTTTCTAAAACAAGACAAGGTGGAGCCCAAAAATGTGCGGAAACGAAATGGCTGACTACCAATATTGAAGAAGATATTTGCCCGGTGAGGTTATATAAGCTACTTGTATCCAAAAGAACTGCAAACATAACCACTGAAAGACTATTCCTTACTCCACATAAGAATTGGAAATATGGTTCATGGTTCAAAACCTCCCAGTCGGTCCCAATACGATAGCTAAATGGACAAAAGAATCGGCAGAACTCATTGGCATCAACACAACCAAGTCGAAGATAACCAACCACTCTCATCGAGCTACTGCTGTCAGCCAATTAGCCAAAGCAGGGATTGGCGAGGAACAGCTGATAAAGATAACAGGTCATTCTTCTGCAACTCAACAAAGTGATCCCGAAATACCACTCGCCTTCGGCTCGTGGTATTTTAAGGATAACTTTGTTTCGTGAAATTTAAACGCATAATTCCCAAAAAAAAGAGTGTTCTCACAAAATTCTCACCTCTAGTGGTATTACCCTTGAAAATGGGCGTTCCTTGAAAAATACCTATCTCAAAATTCGTGATTTTTTTGGTGTAAATAATCTTCAATTCAAAGATTCGAAGAAACTGGTTGTGTTACTGATAAACCAAAAAGTGGAAGACCAAAAACTGTACGCAAAAATGAAAATATTCCTGCTGTTAGTGAAACTGTTGAAAATGAACCGACAACATCAATTTCGCGTCGTTCGCAAGAATTAGGCGTATCTCATGGCTTATGGAGGATTTTGCATAAAGATTTGCATTTACACGCTTATGAAATTCAATTAACCCAGAAATTGAAAGAAAGAGACCATATACAATGCCGTAATTTCGCTAGTTGGATTATTGAACAGCAAACGACAGATCTATTATTTTCAAGCAAAATTTTGTTTAGTAACTAAGCTCACTTCACAATGGATGGATTCGTCAATAAGCAAAATTGTCGTATCTGGGGTGATGAAAATCCTCGCGTTTTTCATGGCAAATCTCTACACCCCCAAAAAGTATCTGTTTGGTGTTTATTTTGGGCAAATGGAATCATTGGGCCATTTTTCTTCGAAGATGATGCTGGAAATGCTGTTACTGTGAATGCTGAGCGATACCAATCAATGTTGAGAGGCATTTATGGACACAGTTGAGTCATATTGATGTGTCTGACGTCTATTTTCAGCAAGATGATGTTATATGTTACACAACTCAAGAAAACATTTTGCTATCAAAATTTCCTCAACGTGTAATTTGCAGATTTCTATTGGCCTCCAAGGTCATGTGATCTAACACCATTAGATTTTGTTTGTGGGGTTTTTTCAAGAGTCGAGTGTATGCTAACAAGCGAAAAACAATTAAGGAACTAAAGAGCAACATTCAAGTTGCAATTCTTGAAATAACAACAGCAGCATATCGGAAAGTCATTGAAAATTTCGATATTCGGATTGATGCCTACAGACGCAATCGTGGTGGACATTTGAATGATATTCTATTCCATACTTTTAATGCAAGAAAACAGCTTGAAAAAATAGTTTGTGTTTTATTTCAAGGAGACATGTAGGTGCGTTTTTCGGATGGCCCGTTATATACGTTTACTTTAATGCTTCGCCACTTATGAATGTTTAGGGCTAACGTAATTGTGTGCTCTGACATGTCTCAGTCAAATTTTAACCTTTAAGTTGGGTACATATACAGTGCGTGTCAAACTGATGGAACAAATTTATTTAGATAGTCAGAAGAAAACTATTTGCAACAAAATGAAATAGGTCAATTTTTGTTTCACTTTTACCAAATCCTTATGCATTTTGAAGGATTTTTGTTTAACCCTGTGGCATCCCATCAATTATTAATATGAGAAGTGGGTCTTGTGATACTTTTTTGGCAATTTTTTGTATCTTCTTTATTGGCGTGTAGAAATTTTCAAAAATTTTTTTTTTTAATTAGTTCAAAGAGGTTTCCAGTATCTGCAGTTTGTAATGACTCGTTTACTTTAAGACGATGGTACCTGATGAAAGGAGTTGAAAGTTGTGCATGAACAAAACTGTAATTGTTGACTTTCATTCGGTCACAAATTTCATCAGATACCATCGCCTCAAGGTAAATGGGCCATAACAAAATGCACATAATAAAAACCTCGTAGAATTAAACGATTAAAAAAAAATTCTTGAACATTGAAGATACAAACCCTTGGCAATAAAGTACCCAATATCTCTATTCAATATATTTAGAAGGATGATGGGGATGGCACAGGGTGCAACAAAAGTCTTTCAAAATTGCATGAAAATTTGCTAAAGTGAAACAAAAATTGACCTGTTTCAGTAAACTTTCAATAAAACGCTGTAGAGTAAGAAGAAATTGCGTTTCATTCATTCATTTATGCTCTGATGGATAGTTAATTTAATTCGAAAAGGAAATAACTATATTTCTCAATAGATAAGGGTTGAACACGTCAATTTTTTTAATCTGATAAAAATCGTACAAATTTTGAAGAAAAATTTCACATAATTTTATATTATATTTTCAAAGACGGTCATATTCATGAATGAGCTCTGAAAATGTTCATTCTGCCTCAATTGTCATTATTACTGTGATATAAATAATATAATATAAATATAATATAAACCATTATGGCATAATACGTTCTTCAATATGAACATAATTGATAAAGAATTATGAAAGACTAAGTGGAACTCTTACGAAATATTCAATAAGTATCTCGTTACTGATTCTTCTGAAAAAATTCCTGGTTTTGATCTTCCAAGAAAAATTTGGACGGTTCTTAATCGTTCGAGGACAGGTCATGGTCGAACGAATAGTGTGCTATTCAGAGGGAACTTAGTTCCTAGCGCAAGTTGTGAATGTGGAGAAACAGAAGAATCAATACCTCATCTCATCAATAGTTGTTCCATACATAAATTTCAGGATGGTTTTAGGGCTATTCGTGATGTTTCCGATTCCTTCTTGGAATGGGTTATAAATTTCAAATGAATATGATACGTATTTTTGTTATTCAGTTCCTTTTTCTGCTTTAGTCTTTTTATTTCCAGATTCGAAGTGGGCAACTTGAAGAAGTCTCTGTCTTCATCAATAGAAGACGAATCTTGAAGAAAGAAGTCCCTAAAATATATTTCAGCTTATTTTTGTACTTTCACACTTAGGCGGGGAGCCAGGGTTTTTTCTAAATGGGGTTTTTTCCCTAGACTTTTATGTGATACGCCGAATTGTATGACACCCCGTCACTAACCCTTGATCTATATGCTTTATTGTTTGCTAACTAAATATTGTTAGCCAAAGTTCAAAAAAATATATATATATATAAACTTTGATAATTTAAGAATATTAAAATTATCAGGCAGGCTTCACAATGTTGACGCATCTCGGCCAAATGGTTCTTGACCAGAAATTAATCGAACATAATATGTAAGAGCAATCAACTTAATAAAACAAAATATAACTCATTCCAATAAAAGCCATTTATACAAGGTGAGTCATTGGCTACTGCGTCAATTTTAACTTCTGATTCCTGTCCAAAACACTCTAATGTCTTATCTCTACTCGCAATGACAGTTGAAGGTGATCGAATTTTTGGATAATAGTCGGAAATTATGGTTAGTTCATATAACAGTCGAAATGTCGGGGCGTACCTGTGCATACTTGTTTATTATATAAATAACTGATCTGTCCTTATTTTTTTTTCCATAGGCTGATGTTTTTAAACTAGCAACCTCATATTTCGTTTTACAGTAACCACATTATAAAGTTAAATTTAACATAACTTTATAGTTTATTCTTGATGAGTTAAGGGCCATTTTTTCAATGACCTTCATAAATCCTCATCCTTCCTATTTTACAATTTTGAAGCATCTCTACCAAATGGTTTGTGACCAGAAATAAATTGAATATAATATGTATGACCAACCAATCAGTAAATAAAAATATTTCATTCATCAAATAAGTGTCAATTATATAAAATAAAACGAGGTTAAATAGTATATTAGTAAATAATATATATTGGTCCTCAGAAACATTGTATAGGACAACTGCAACGTGACATATCACTGTTACTGGAAGTATACAAAGTACACTTTTTCATAAGGCTTATGAGATGGAACAAAATATTACAATTATACATCACGAAAGAAAAAACCGGATCTGTACAAAAGTACACATTTTCTTAGGGCTTATGAGATAAAAAACAAGTATATCATAATAACACATTACAGAAAAACACATATATGGCATACAATAAAAAAATAGTATAAAAACAAAACAATCTGTAGATATGATGAAAATCAGAGCACAATGTAATCTTAAAATGCCTACACTACTATATCAATCGGTTATGAACTCCTCAACGCTATAGTATGCCCTCTCTGTGAGCATTGAGCTCAAGTTCTTTTTGAAAGGTTTGTCACCCATACATTTGAAACGAGAAAAAAGAGCTTTATACTCTGATATACCGTCGAATGTTCTATTGCAAGGAAGTTTGACTGAATGGGACCACATCAAATATAAGTAAGTACAATAGTAATTAACATCATGTAAGGAAAGCACATTATACTTTCCTAACTTTATTGCAATCTACGACATTGCGTAGTAATCGCGTAGCAAAATGTTCAGTGACTGGTCGGCAAGGTAGATCATGATAGTGAGAGAGAGAGAGAGAAAGACGATGAATCAAGACGTGGACAGGCGAATTACGACGTCACAATAGATTAATAAAGGATTGTTGAAGATTTAAATGAGAGCAAAGTGAATATGCTTGGGTATCCCAATGACTATGTTGGAAATTTGTCCATGCATTACCCCTCAAAGGATCAGCTTTGGTTTGTCTCCGAATATCATGTCACTTCTTCAAAATTAGTAAAAATTCGTGTTAAGAACGTGTTATAGAACAAACACGTAATGATACTTGATTACTCGTCAGCGCTTCACAAAAATTTTTCTGAACCTTTAGGTAACGTAGAATCGAATTGAGAAATTCGATTAACCAAAGCCCACATCCTAAGTAAGGTATCCATATCAGTGTTACCACTACTAATAGTCCAAGGGGCTATATCCCGTCGAAGTGCAAACGTAACCGAGTGAATAGGACCAGTCAATCAGGTTGAATGCGAAGCGGAATTAGGTCCTCACATCCGCACTTATCGCCCGATGGTGCATTTCTGTGGACACAGCCATAAAATCTAATTTTCCACGTCCGGTCAGGAAAATGAGAGGAGATTTCATGGCGATCCTGATAGGAAAGTGACCTTCGTCCGCTAATCCTGTCCGTTTTCATGCGAGCACGACTCGTCGTTCATCTGTCAACCCTGACATGGGCGGGGACTTGATTCGGTGTCGAAATATCGACCCCGATTTCGGAGACCTTTTGCATAACGGGATTAGTGTTCTGCGCTGTTTGTTCGCATTCATCACGCAACCCTCGCATGCATTGCGATCAGCAGTTGTCATTAGGTTTAGCAATTGAGGAAACAACAATTCATCTGTGATTCATAATTAAAGCTAAAATTTGCTTCAGTATTGTAACCAAAGGTTATATAGCGTTCTGAAATGCATAAATCTGAAGTTCGTGTTTTCTGTTCTTACATTTTTAATGTAAATTAAAAGTTTTTCTGGAAGGTGTATCAGATAAATAAATTGATTTTTATTCCTAATTTCCACCCCAAGGCAAATGCCGAGAAATACTGAAGCCATAAGAGCCATAGGCAGGGCCGGATTAAGGGTGTTGTAGGCCCTTGGCACTCCAGCAGCGTAGGCCCCGAAATAATAAATATTTTTTAACTGAAATTGACCGCTAATATTAAGTAATAATTTTATTGTAGATATAAATCCGAAAATGTGATGATGCGGTATAATAACATTATTTTATTTTGGGATTTTAATGTTTTTATTTTTCATAGAGCCATATTCAATAGCCATAATTCCAGAATTGAGTTTATCTGCAACAATGCAACTTTTATATCTACCAAATTCCATGCAGAATTCCAGGGTTTTAGTACATGAACATGACAAGACATTAGCCGCCGGGAAAACCTCTCGGACGGGCACATGCGTTTGACACAGTTGGCCACGTTTCCATGCCCACTACCAAACGCTTGCGCGCGATCGAGAGGTTTTCCCTGCTGCTAAGGTCTTTTGTTTTAGTAGCTCAGTTGTGTAATAAGTTAATATGTAAACACTACGATAGAGCGTGTATGCCTGTGCTTATATTTAATCACGCTCAACCCCAAGACAATCTTTAGTTTAACAACTGAAAGTTAAATTTATTATAAGTGAGGTAAGTAAAGGAAAGTTGTTTTTATACTCTACTTATTTCAACTATTACTTATTTTACTTATTTCTACTCTTTTTTTTAGCGAAAAATGTCTGATGGATATAAAAGAAAACACCAAAGTGGACATGAAAAACGCAAAAAGAAAGAGAAAGTGAGTGAGTCGCTCAGTATAAAATTATAGTTTCTTTATTGAAATACGAGTATGTTAACATTTCTAAGGAGACAGAAGATAATGCAGATGCGGTAGATATTTCCTCGATCGAGGTTAGAACTAAAGAAGCTGAGGCTTGTTGGGACTCGCAAGAATGTTCAACCAATAAAACTGAGAATGTCACAGAAGACGAGGCTGACGGGGGTTTACGAAATTTTAACGACGCTTCCAAGCAGGTGGTGCCTGAATCACTACCAACAACTATTTTCAGTTCTGATCCAGCACGGTGGACAACCATAAGCGCAGATCTTATCGATTACTTCTCTCGTAATCACTCTGTGCAGAAATTGGATATAAATTTTAAATTATACGCCACTAAATTTGGCGAAAAAATGAGATGTCCATTACAAGATTATTTTTTCAGAAAACTGAACAACAATGATATTATAAAAAGGGACTGGTTGATATTTTCCGAATATACTGGCAAGTTTTTTTGTTATAAATGTATTTTTTTCAAATCGGACCTACCTGGATATCCAAACCTGTGTAACCAATTCCTTACAGGCTTTAATGACTGGAAAAACGCACATTCGAGAATTTCAAGTCATGAAGTGTCAAAAGAATATTTTGCATCTATTTCTGCTTTAGTGAACTACCAACAAACTAAAAAAATTGATGAGACGTTTGATATTGTCAAAGAAAAAGAAAGCACATATTGGAAAACGGTTTTAAGAAGAGTAGTGGAAGTAATTAAGTTTTTGGCCGAAAGGGAACTAGCGTTTAGAGGCGATAATGAAATACATGGTAATCCTAGTAATGGCAATTTTCTTGGGTGTATCGATCTCTTAGCCAAATTTGATCCGTTTCTAGAAGAACACGTAAGAAGATACGATAATCCAGGCCGCGGAAAAGTATCATATTTATCCTCCACAACGTATGAAGAACTAATAATTTTACTGGGGTCAAAAGTATTGGAAAAAATAGTTATAGAAATCAAAGAAGCCAAGTATTATGGAATCACTGTGGATTCTACACCTGACGTTAGCCATACGGATCAACTCTCCATAGTTATTAGATATGTCTCAAAAACTGGAGATATATATGAAAGATTTTTGATGTTTGTTAAAATAGAAAAACATGATGCCAAGTATCTTTCTGACACTCTAATTTCAGTTTCAGAAAATCAGGGAATAGACCCAAAATTTTGCAGATGTCAGTCTTATGACAATGTGGCTAATATGAGCGGAGTGTATTCGGGAGTACAAACTAGATTTAGGGAAATCAACAGCGCAGCCATTTGGGTACCATGTGGAGCTCATAGTCTTAATCTAGTTGGCACAGCGGCGGCAGAAAGCTGCTTAAAAGCTGTAAAATTTGTTGAAATTTTGCAATCGCTCTACAATTTCTTTGCAGCGTCCCCTCAGAGATGGTCTAAACTAAGGTCTTTGGGAAGTAAAATTTCTGTAAAAAGACTTTCAGAGACCAGATGGTCAGCACGTTATGAGGCTGTAAAAACATTATGTGCCCATTATGATGATATACGTGGTATTCTTACAAATATTTCAACTAATGAAGGTATGAAACCTACAACAGTGATTGAGGCACAAACCTTAATCCATCAAATGAATACTTTGGAGATGGTATTACTCACAGTTATTTGGGAAGATCTACTAAAACACGTCGATATTGTGAATAAATCTCTTCAAGAATCTGGCATCGAGTTTAACACGATGGTGCGACTTTGCGACAGTTTAATTCAATATTTATCTCTCTGCAGAACTGAGGACATGTATAATAGCTATTATCTTAAGGCAAAAGCCCTTGCACCAGATTCAGAATTTAAAGAATCCGAAACTAGAGTTCGTAAGAGAAAACGACAGTTCGATGAAGGGCCAGATGAGACTCCCTCTTGCAGTGCCAAAGATTCCTTTAAGATTAATTTTTTTTTTATTGTTCTGGATGTGCTTTGCGCTGAAATGACAAAGAGATGCACTGCGTATACCAGCCTTTATGACACATTTAGTTTTCTTACGGATAATACACTGACCGAGGACATTATCAAGGTTAAGGCTCAAGCTCTGGTAAAAATGTATCCGTCTGACTTAGAAGAAAACTTTGTTGATGAGTATTTGATTTTTTCAAATTTGTACCCCAAAACCACCTACCTCTATAACGGATCTCATCAAATTACAAATGAAGGATAAACTTGTGTCAAGTTTCCCAAATGTTAATATTGCATTGCGCATATACTTTTCGAAATTGCGTTCGAATGCAGAAGGAGAAAGATCATTCTCCAAGTTGAAGCTTATAAAAAATTTTATGCGTTCAACTATGGGTCAAGAGAGAACTTCGTCACTGGGCCTTCTGTGTATTGAAAGTGATGTCGCTCGCGGCATTAATTTTGAAGATATAATACACGAATTCGCTGTGTCAAAATCCCGAAAAAAGGAGTTATTTTAGGATCTACTCAGTAAACCAAACGTTTTGTATTTGTATTTTTTGTGTATTTGTATTTAGATATATTATTTTGACCTTCACTATATAATAATATAAAAATGTTTATAAGTTTTTGGGGTATTTTATTTCAATATATTTTTTTTCAAACCCCTAAGACCTTTGGCCTTCGTAGGCCCTAGGCACGTGCCTACTGTGCCTAATTGGTAATCTGGCCCTGGCCATAGGCGGAAAACCATTAGGAGAATACCCTCTTTCCTAATAATAATCAGGTATTTTTTGACCGGAATTAAAAATTTTTGTTTTGTTTCCCGTAAATTCTCAAAATGGGCTTAAACAAGTTTAATAAATCACTCATGATTCTAGGGAGATACAATCATTTGAATACTGAAAACAGCGGTACTGGATAGAGTATTCACGGAAGATAGATATCATTGCAAATGATATTAATCTTATTGATATCAGCTGTAACCGCCTTGAAGGATGTCATAGATGAAATGATAAAAGTATTTGACAATCGTCATCTCTACAAGATGACATGCTGTGACCTCACGAAGGCCTATGATTTTGTCGATCACGATATTCTGCTTAGAAAGCCATATCAGTACGGAGAAAAAGGGTATAACCTTGGAGTTGGTTGAGACCTATTTGTGCAATGGAAAACAGAAAGTCTATAAGCGAAAAGGGTGGTCCAGTGATGAGGAAATGAAAATGGGAGTCTCACAGAGGTCCATTTTGGAACTACTTCTTTTCATAATTTTCACTAATGACCTGGATATTCTGTTGTATGTAGACGATGGCTCGTTCTTGATGTGATCTGGTGAACGAGCAGTGTTCGATGAAGAGGTGAACAAAAAAATGTGTACAATGAATAGCTGGTATTTGGCTAACCGTTTCATCTTAAATTGCGACCAAACTCGAACCATTAGTTTTTCAAAGTCTGATGAAACCGGCACCTTAAGATTCCTTGGGGTTGTGCTTGACTCAAGATTGAGTTGCCGGGGTCATATCGATTACATGAAGAAGAGACTTAATGGATCAATATGTGCCATTAGACAGATGAAAAGAAATTTTACTCATCTAACAGCTAAGGTAAGTTACTTTTCTTTCTTTCATAGCATAATATCTTTCGTTATAATGTCTTGGGATCACTCAACGCATACCAGGTAGGTTTTCTTACTAAAGAAGAGGGCGTTGATCCGGAAAAAGTGGAGGGAGAGCTGCAGAGGCTACTTTAAATCTGAGGGAATATTGACCTTACTGTCCATTTTCACCTGTTTGAAACATGTTCACAGGCACATAAACCCATTTCCGACTGGGTCTAGAGGGGTACGGCACAAGGAATGAAGGGACGCTTTCCACCTCCTTCCTTCGATTAGCCGAGAATATGATCTACATCGATGTCTGGGGACCAAGACTCGACAATAAGCTACAAGATTGTTTGCCAGAGCTGCCGGAGAGATCTTTTTGTCGATTGCTGAAAAGGTTTCTGCTGATGATTTTAATCGCGAATGATAGCTTTGTGGGGAAATTTTTAACTTATAGGTTGTAACTGCCTTATTGTTTCAATTCACTGTTTCAATTTTAATTCAGTTCAGTTGACTTCTACGAATTCTATAATATTTATTGTATGAACTAAATTCTATATTTGTGTAAAAAATAATAGCGAATACTATTCTATTCTATTATCTTCAGATCTCCTAATTTTGGACCAACTATAGAAATGGTACAGAAAATCTTAGTTGAGATAAGCTACTGGTGCAAAAATAATCGCTTAGTGTTGAACATAGTGAACACAGAATGTATTCAGTACAGGTATTCAGTACAGCAAGTGTTTCCTTTATTGGTTTAGATTTGTTGATGACATTCTTTGTTGTTTTAAAGGTACAAAAAGACAATTCATAATATTTTTTCATTTTATTAATAAAATCAACCCTTATATCAAATTCACTTTCGAAGAAGAAAGAAACGGATGCATAAATTTTTTAGATTTGAAAATATCAAAATTTAATAATAAACATGAATTTAGTATGTTTCGCAAACCCATCCACACAGATATAACAATCCATAAATCTTCAAACCATCCTATTATTCATAATCTTTCAGCCTATAATAGTATGGTTCATAGATTAACCCAAATACCAATGAGCAAAGAAAATTTTACTTCAGAATTGAACATTATTAAACAGATAGCACAAAACAATGGAATAATCCAAACCTAATTGAATAACTCCTTTTCAAAAAACACAAGAAAATTGCAATGAGTTATGACTTCCCAACAACATTAAATAATAAAGACAAAGAATTCATCTGTTTCAGTTATATAAAAGACATTTCACAATCAGCAGCTACATATTTCATCAAAAATTTCAACTGCAATGTCTCATTCAAACCAACAAACAATCTAGAACAACATATAAAAAATTCAGAAAGCACTGACGTGAGGTCAGATTGCTTTGGCGCTCTTGTTGAGCTACTCGAGAGTAAATATGCAAACCATAACAAATCTATAAGCACTCTGATCACGTGAACAATAGTCTTTTCCCGTACTATGGGACAATGTGATGCAAATATGAACGCCTAATGAATGAACAACTATATCTCAAATTGAAAAGAACTACTCATAATTTTCCCCAGGTTTTTTTCGAAGCTATAATTCCCTCTTCCTAAAAACTTACGTCACTGCTTTTCTGAATTTTGACAACGTTTATTATTTCAGCCACCGATATTGAATTTTATCTCTATGCCATCGTTCAAAGAAAATCATCGGGACGTATGTCATTTCTCCTTTCTCTTGAGTAAATGAAAAAAATGATCATATCTTTAGATGGAAAAGAGCAATATATTCACGAAATTTTATTCAAATCCGAAAAATATCTTATGAGATAGTGAGGATTAAAAAATTTTTTTTGGGAATTTTTTTAAAATTTTCTAGCGTGAGGATTCCTGCGAAATTTTGCGAGCTGTTTTGTTGCAGCCTTCCTCAACAATATTTCAAGTATCAACTTGATCGGATGGATATTCTAGTAGTTATTGAGGAAACAAAATTTCAGATGCTCATAACTACTGAACCATCCGACGGATTTGGCCCAATAACGAACTTGACCGAGATATTTGGACAATTAAAAATTGTCACTTTTGTGCCCCACCCTTCGACCCCCTTTCAGGTGTAAGTACATGCCGTATATGCTGATCGTGGTTGCTGCTGGGTCCTAAATATAACTACCAAATTTGATCGCGATCCTATGTACAGTTTTTGAGAATCCCGTATTTTGTACTGTTTGTGCCCCCTTCGACCCCCTTCGGGTGTAAGTACATGCCGTATGTGCAGAACCTGGTTGCTATGGGTCCTCAATATTACTACCAAATTTGATCGCGGTCCTACGTACAGCTTTTTGAGAAATCGCAAAATTGTCACTTTTTGTGCCCCCTTCGGCCCCCCCTTTTAGGTGTAAGTACGTGCCGTTTATGCAGATCCTGGTTGCTGTGGGTCCTCAATATTGCTGCACAAATTTGATCGTGATTCTATGTACAGTTTTGAGAAATCGCAAATTTGTACTTTTTTTGCCCCCTTCGACCCCCTTTGGAGGTGTAAGTACATGCCGTATGTGCATATCCTGGTTGTTGACCAATTCTGAAAATATGAAAACTCTAGTTGATTCCTTTTTTGGATGCTAGAGAGGATACGGCCGGCCGGCCGGACAGACTCAACTTTCGCCACGGATTCTTCATCGGGGAGTCGAACCCAATCGATTGAGACCATTTTCGGCTTGATATTCCAAAATTACAGACATTCGGGCAAAATGATAGGCACTCTGTTCGGGTGAACAAGAGCGCCAAAAACAACAAAGACCGAATAGATCGAAAAAACAAATCAGGAGTCTACAGGGTTTTCAAAAAATCTAGGATAGGTAGAAAACTGAAAAATGATTGGGGTTTGCTCAGTAAAAAATTTTCGTAACGCCATCCGTATTCAAGGTACCTTGAAGAAAAAAAAATTATACACATTTTTTAAAAATTTGCAGAAACTACTGGCAACATTGTAATGAAATTTTATACGAATATGTTTTGGAAGCTGATACATCCAATGAATTCATTTTTATGTCTAACTCTCGTAGAGGGCGCTAGTTACACGGTTCGTACCAAGTAGTATTGAACATAACTTTTTTAATATTAGATTTATTGAGCAAAATTTCAAGCGTACTTAAACATCATTCAATTTCACACAAAAAAGGTATTCTTGGTAAAACTGAATACTATGTACCTTTTTCGGAGTATTTTGATTTAAAATTTATGAAGTAATAACCGATAAATTCTACACGGCAATAACATTTTCTTTGAAACTTCAGTTGTCATGGAAAACTGTCTTTCATTTAATAGTTTTGACGTTGAGTCAACAATTATTATATTCTATTTGTTAAATTAGATATTGTTAATCAAAATGCACTCAAATTTTGAATACACTGACATGTTATTAACCTTAAGAGAGTGTTTAGGAAACGCTAGTGCAACTGTTACGCGTTATGCAGAAAAGTTCCCTCAAAGATACTTTCCAAGTAAAAATACATTTAGAGCAATTGAACGACGTTGACGAGAAACTGAGAGTGTGAGACCTAAAAAAATAAATTCTGGTAGGCCAAGAACAACAAGAACTATTAATAAAGAAAATATGATTTTAACAACAACAGTTAGCATAAGGGATGTGGCAAAACAAACAAATACGTCTTCTTCAAGTACTTGGAGGATACTTAAAGAGTAGCAGCTAAGCTATCATTACAGGCAAGTCCAAGAGCTCTTGCCAGACGATCTACCGGTTAGAATGGATTTTTGTAACAAATTACAAGAAAGGACAGCCCTCAATCCAAATTTTTTTAAATGTATTATTTTTACGGACGAGGCCACTTTTACGCGAGGCCACTTTGATGACGCATGACAAGGATATCATTTAATGTTCGGGCACTTTAGGCAACATAATGCACACTACTGGTCATTTAAATGTGATGAGAATCCAATCACTTATGAGATATTAAAAATTTAACGGGAGCTGATATTCATTTTTTATGCATTACCAACACTCATTTAATGTTTGAGCAGCAAATCTTTGGTAGGCAACAAATTAATAGGTTATCACATTCTACCTGGTCGATACCTTTAAATGGTGATAATCATGTTTGGACTTTTATCGGCACCAAAGTAATCACTTATTCGAGATATTATAAAGGAAAATTTAACGGTAAACGAGCTGATTTAGATATTAGCATTTTTATGTGCATGTTAATGGTTTTCAGCTCCACCTATGCTGTATTCAGTTCAGGAGTTTGATAGAATATTGAAGTACGTGTCGTAAGAAAAGATTTAGGTTTTTTATTCTGTTTATTCCAAATATACATGTCAACCATTTTCCCAAATCGATGGATTGGTAGAGTCTGCACTTTGAAGCTTCTATGCGTATTCATTCTCTGCTCCTGCCTGCCTCGGTCATGTGTCATTTGAGTACAATCCGATACTACTTTTCTTTCGATACTATCAGTTTGGTCGTATCTTAAAGACAAAGTTTATGCTGCAGAGGTAAAATCACCGCAAGATTTGAAAGATAGAATACAATGCAACTTTAATGATCTCACAGCTGACTCCCAACCATTTAGAAGATTAATGGATTCTTTAGAAAAAAGGATAGCCTTGTGTATTCGTGTAAACGGAGGACATTTTGAACACCTACTCTAATTGAAATCATATTTATGTTATTAGCCTTTTTTTGAATTTTCTGATTTTTTGTTTGATAAATACAATTATTACCATTACTTCATACGAATATCGGTTATCACTTCATAAATTTTAAATCAAAATACTCTTTTTTTCTTCAAGGTCCTGTATCTTGAATACGGATGGCGTTATGAAAATTTTTTACTGAGCAAACTCCAATTATTTTTCAGTTTTCTATCTATCCTGAAGAGGGGGTCACCTTTTTTTTGAAACACCCTGTATAAGTTACTTTTTTCGAATGGCCCAATGGTTTATATAGGTCAAACGGAAAGATCATTTAACGAACGAGTTCAGGAACATCAAAGTAGTTACGTAACCGAAAATACTGATTCCTCATATGCTAAACATTAAAATGAATAAGGACATACTTTTAACCATAATTTCGAAATCCTCCATACAGAAAGTTAAAGTTCAAGATTTACACATTCGGAAGCCCTCTACTCGAAATAAACAGATATGACTCACTAAATATTATTTTGAATGAACAAACAGATGTTGACCGGTTCCCGTTGTTAAACAACTTTCTGAAAAAATCCTAACATACCATAATATTTATTACCCTATTTGAGACACCGTTCCGAAAAAGTTTTACAGCCATAAATACAGAATTACTTCAGTGAAACTATCGTTCAAAATGTAAAACCTGATGAAGCCACAGTGTTGGCGAAACAATTGTGAAAAACAATTAAAATTTGTGGAAATCTGAATCTTATTATTTAATTGAAAGTGAATTTTCATCAAGTAAATACCGAAACAATTAAATAATTTTGTTTTGTTGAACCGATGTTGATTGAGTGTTTACCACATCAATGCTTGATTAGTTCTGTTAGAAATACATTCTGCTCTTCTAGTTCTTACTAGAAGTTTTACTCTGGGACCTTTTGGTATTAGGTTTCAAACTCTAGCCAGATGAATTATTGTTAGGTGTTCATTTACCAATTTAATGTGAGTTCTGATAATTTAAAATAATTCGAGCCTATACCGAACTTCTAGTTGATAACGAGACATTTTTTATGATGGTGTAGAATTATTAATTAATAATTAATTAATTAATAATTCTTCATGATCTATTCAATATAATCCTAATAAAAGCCGCCAATTTGAAAAATAATTCTCAATAAGATCCGTAGCTTAGAAGAGAAATATCTACTACAAATTTTTCTGTTGACTTCTAGAATGCTTCGTTATCCTACGTCGTACGATTCCAATACATATAGCAAGGGAAAAAAGGAGCAATAATAAACGCTCTCCCGGGCATCGAACGAATCGTGATCGTCTGCCGCCTCGTTAGTTCGACAGGAATTAACGACCCTTTTTACATTTCATTAGCAAATCTAACAGACTTTAAATACTTTGACAACTTTTCGAATAGCTCATAATCGAACGCAAATTCGGAATCCCGAATGGAATATTTACTTTTAATCGAGTCTCGTTCCTAATTATATCCGACTGAGATAACTCGATTCGTGATCAACGGGAACGGATCATTTACTGATTGCTGCACTGATCATGATTAGCTCGAATTTCTCATTATGTCATGAATGATCAATCTTGATTAAAACTGATTTTTGAGGCGGGAAATTGCATTGCGCAACGAAAAAACCTTTATGGTTTATTCATTATCCACATGCAGTGGCGAAGCTAGTTTTCATAAACGAAGAGGTCATGGGGGATATGTGTGAAGGTGGTCTAGCACTTGAAAAAAAAAAACTGTTGAGCTGTATTTTGCAATATTTGTGCTTTTCGAATTACTATTACTATTAGAAAAATTGAGTTATAACGACTGAAATAAATTGTGCTACACGTATACTGACATGTGCTGTTCGAATTTTCGAGATATAAGGTTGGGGATAAAGAAATCCATTGTTTTTACTTAAATTTTGGAGCTTTATTTATATATATAATGCCCAAGTATGCATCAATTTTTTCAGTTACTTGTTGCTATTTAAAAGATAATTTCAATATGTGATATGCTAACGTCCATTACTTAATGATGTGAAACAATCTGGACTTTGAAACAACCTTTATTTCAAAACTATGCAAATTTCGAGGAAATCTCCTCCTTCTCAAGGCTAAAAAATTACATTATAGGGGGGAGTGAGTACATCATATCACTCCAACACTTACCGAATTTTAAAGATATTTTTCAGTATAAAGAAAACCAACAAGAGCGATAATGAGGTACTGTCTATCATAACGTTTACTACGGTTAATTCTAGAACGAACGCACAATGGAAAATCAGGTCATTAATTTGTGGTTATAAATTCTATGTTCTAAAATTTATGGTCACTGAATATGAACCAGAACAGTTGTTATCTCCATTATCAAACATACATAATAGTTAATTTTATACAAAGCACAAATTCAATAATTATGTAACAACAAAAACAGAAAAACCTTACAACAGTTGACTATATAAATTACTCAGACTCTTCACATCTTCTGTATGGTTTGTATCTCGGAAACGAAGCATTTCCGGACCCATGTTCATAGGAACTTTTTTGCTTAAATAATGTGATCTATCTTTCAATATCAGGTTTTCGGAAAAAAATCAGAACACCCCTGTACACAGGGTGAGTCTTTGACCACTGCGTTAATTTTAACCATAGGTTCTTGAGATCAAAAGAAACACTGTTTCCATTACGGTTTTTCCGTATTCAGCTGCGTAAAAAAGTTATGAGCATTTTAAGTTTTCACATTGGGCAAATACCCCTCTGTAGTCCAGTTTAGTTTGAATGAGAAAACCTTCCACAGCATCCACAAATGAATCTGAATTGTTTGAAAACATTACTTTATCTCTGAAAAATGATTCACTCACTCATGTTTCATCCGATGAGGTCCAAATCCTGAAGGAAGATACAAAATACTAATTTTCTGGTAAAAAAAATTCAACACCATAAACATAGATTTTTGTTGTTCTACTATAATTTCTTTCTACTTTAATATTAAAACCGTCCCTTTCTAGTGAGAAATTCCAAAAAAAATCTCAGAATTAGTGGATGTTATCATCATACATTTGTAATATTCTTCTTAAACTTTCCAAATCATGAAAACCATCATTTCTATAAAAACTTCCAAGGCAAGAGGTTGTCACTGTGCTTTTTTTTCACTCAAAGCCAGAAAAAATCATCTATCATTTTCCAATCATTGATATTTCTGAAGTTTCTTCTCCTTGACAGAGACCAGTGAACAGGTCTATGAGGTCTCTTGATATCATACTGTTAAAATTATGAAAATCTTTATCAACAATGAATGATGTCACTACGAATAATTATTTTAAAGTGATTTTACTTTGCTTGATGATTATTTTCTGTACTGAATCCAAATAACAATTTACTTGGATAGATTACAATTATTCCCAGATTTAGGTGTGCAATTATACTTGTTTGAAGAAATTGAGTTTGATTATCTAAATTCGATTCTGAAGAATCTTTAATAAAAATTTTTTTGATGAATCATTGATATGAATCTATTCTGTTTAGACTATAATTAATTAATATTTGGTTTTTATAATCAGAATATCTGTTTTAATTAAGTAAACAAAAACATAAATATTGAATAATGGTTATTCATAGATTGTGTCAATTTTCAATACCTTACCATATTAATTTATTACCGAATCCCAGGAGAGAAAAAATCAATAATTGCAAAGTTATTTTTAATGAAAGATAATATCTGTAACCATTATTGATCTTTAGTTATAATTTTCCACAGAATATCTAGAGTGAATAATTATCACATTGAAATATTATAACGTCTCTGTGGTGGGTAGTTCCCAATAAAAAAGTGTTCTGTGGTTCCTTGTTTTGATTCTGTTTGAAACTGTCAACAGTTATTTGTAGCTTTCTTTGAAAAAAATGTGGAAAATTATGTTTGGATAATTTCGATAGTTTGAAATTATTCAATTCAGTATGAAATGATTATGGTCACAAAATGCATTCTATTCTAACCTTTCTTGTTTATGAGCTTATAGCTTCCAGTTTCAATATTGATTGAATTTTAATTAACCATGCATCATAACAAACATTCAAAAAGATTAAAACTAAGTCAAATTCTATTATCTCCTAAGTTTGTGAACCAGGTTGAGTCGGTGTATGAAATAAAGATGTACCTTCTATAGAGGTACAAAACAAATCTAGAACACTGTGTTCGAAGTTTTTAAAACTCATATGAGCTTAATTTGAAGCATTCCTATGTTCGAATAGATACAATTTGATGAACTCTGAAAGTCTTAAGCTATAAAAAAACAACTATATATAAGAATATAATTGAAGACAAGTCTTCAATTTAACAGGTCCTGACAGAAAATACATTACCTATTTCAACGCTTATCATGACAATATACTGAAGTACCTATGTGAGTGATGGAAAACTTTTTCTCTATTTATTATGGAATATTCCTCTGGGTTGAATATTAAACAAGGTGCTTGACATCATCAATAATGAATACAGCAAATGGCATTTCAGATTTTGAGGTGAATGTAAGACAAACATTGTTTAGTGGTTAATTTCATCTATAGTGTTAAGTGGTGGAGCCATAGACTGGAGAGATTTCCTCAACGTTTTGTGGAAATATTTCATAAAGACATAAAATATGGCAACATTGAACAAATCTGATTATTGAATCATTTCATCACAGAGTTTGATTTAGGGAAATCAGAAAATTTTGATCAAATTATATCGATTCATTTCCTTTCAACTTCAAATATCTGAAGAATGGTGCAATTTAGGAGAAAAGATGACTAATGATTTTATCTGCAAAAACGACTGATGATTCCAAGAAGTACAAGATACGGACCTTTAGTTCAAGCGATATTCGTTTTTCATGCAATTTAACCAATCTGTAGAGTAGTAGTGAGAAACCCACAAGAAATGGAATATATCTTTTAATGCCAAAACATGCATGATTGCTATCAAAAACCTTCTACCAGAGATCATTTCAATTGATATTGAATTTTTATGAAATATCAACACCCTTTATCTCTTGAACGGGGCCAAATTTGGAAAAATGTTATAGGAGGAAAATGATTCTTTTGACGTCAAGAATCTATGGTTAAAATTAACACAGTGGTAAAAGACTCACCCTGTATAAAGAGTGATTCAATAAGAGGTACTTTTTTATAAATAAAGAAAATTAATGATAACAATTTCATTTTATAATCTTTATCACTATATAACAAAACCATTCTTTACAGTTATTTTTTAAAGATAATTTCTTTCAAATGCTTCAAATGAGTATTTCGGGTGATATTTCTCCAATGACTCGAGTATTATTGACCTCCAATATCTCAATCGTAGCCGGCTTGTCCATGTAGACTTTGGAGTTCACATAGCCCCAGAGGAATAAATCAAGAGGTGCTATGTCACATGATCTAGCCGGCCAATTCACTGGTCTGAAGTGTGAAATGATCTGCTCGCCGAAATGCTCTCGAAGTAAAGCAATGGTTTCACAGGCTGTATTTCATCGAGACCACGGGCTTCAATTTCGGGCAACAAATAGTCTGTTATCATGATGCGATAACGGTCACCATTCACAGTAGCATTCCAGCCGTCCTCTGTTTTGAAGAAATATGGACTGATTATTCCACCGGCCCATAAAACACAGCAAACAGTTGTTTTTTCTGGATTTAACGGCAATTTTTGAGTCTCTTCGGGTTATTCATCACCTTGATTCGGGCATTTTGTTTGATCACGAACCCATTAAGCCAAAAATGGGCCTCATCAGTGAACAAAACTTTTGTCGAAAAGAGTGGATCCTTTGGAAGCTTGTCAAGAGCCCAACGACTAAAACTTAAATGATTCGGTAGGTCGGTCAGGTACGGTTCTTGAACTAATTGAATTTTGTAAGCTTTAAAAGATCCTTACGTAAAATCTGCCAAGTCCTTGAATACGAAAGGCCAAGCTGTTGAAAACTGTGACGAATCGACACTTCATGGTCATCACGTGCACTCTCCCCCACCTCCGCTATATTCTCTTCACTACGAGCTGGATATTGTCTAGTTGGTCGATCCAATAACGAATATCGAGTCTCAAACTTAGTGATGATAGAGCGAATTGTGCGATCGGTAGGCATATTATGTGGAATGTGAGTCACTCTAAGTGCCCGATACACATTAAACGGAGAACGCCCATTTTCGTAATAAAGCTGAACAATTTGTAGACGCTGTGCTTCCAAAATACAACTTATCCGATGGATATTCTAGTAGTCGTTGAGGAAGCTTAATTTCAGCTCCTTACAACTGCTGAGCTATCTGGACAATTAATCTATTTGGAATATACGAAATTTCTTGCTCATTTCCTTCGGAAGAGAGAGAGCATACGGGTTGACGGCCGGATATACTCAGGTTCTCTTATTAAAAGGTCGATCGAAGTCGATTGATATCATTTTCGAATAGATATTCTAGCTAGCACGCTGTTCCACTAGGAATAAACGTGCAAATAAAGTAGTACTCTTCCATTGAAAATGAATAACTTCGAAGTATCTTCTATATTCAAATAGAAAATACATAATTCTTTGCCTCCTGTAAGTTGCAGAATTTCGACAGTTGATATTAAATTGGAGAGTTTATTTTGGATTTTTATTACCTCTTGAATTAGGATGAATTTACATTCCTTTCCACAATTATTTTCTACGTTACTGAATTATATATTTTCAAAATCAATAACCTTCATGTTCGCATAAAATTTCTTTAATATCAGATGAATATCTTGTATAATATAGTGTATTCCCAAAAAAATAGACAAATTCGAAAGCAATGGAATGAAAAATGGAAACAATCATGTTTTATTTTTTGATTAGAAGTCCGAATCGTAAATGAAAGCTGTTCATAAAATCAATCTCCTTAATGGAAAAACAACAGTGGGTAGAATTGAAGGAGAATCCATGAAATAATTAACTCAATTGTACATTGCAGTCCTGAATATTCAGCTGAACCACTACGCACTTGAGTTAAGTGTCTACAAACTAAAGTGCAACGAGTTGGGTGGAATAAAAATTGACATTTCCAAGGAGTTATGAATATTCATTAATGAGCAGCACGAAAAGATGTTAAAAATATTTGACAACTTTCATCTAAAGTAATTTTCATATAGGTATTCAAGAAATGGAAGGAAGTGGACATTTGTCAAATCGATGTAGGTATCGTATTCATGAACGTATTTGATAGTTATTATCAATGAAATGGTGACCATGAGGACCTATATACAGTATAAAATTCTTTGTTTTTTTGTAGTTAAGAAAACACCGTATTGGAAATTTGATTGTACATATTGAATGAGAAAATGTTGAAGTTTTGAGAAAAAATATCTTGATTACTATCAAGAATAATAACAATTTTTAATACCATAAGTTTGAAAAATAGGAAAAACAAAATTAAAATTCTACCTACTCTTGAAAAACTATGTATAATTTTATAGATCAAATTTACTTCGTGCATTACCGAATCAATTTGAAACCAAATAATAGCATATTAAATCATCATAATCATTCGTATCTACTACTGCATTCTCATCAGGTTCATTCAGATTCAGAACCGAGTAAAAGGAGTTTGAACATTACATATAACGGGAGACAAAATACTGAATGCGCCTACTTCTAACGGTTCTTGATGCCGAAAAAAGCTGTAATGTTCTAGCTCAAGCAATCAACCTTTATCGAGATGGTATCTTGCATATATTGATATCCAAAGGAAGGACATCTTCATATAAAAAAAATAAATAGAAATGCACTGACAAGAGTTCGCTTGTTCTGAAATCTTTTCTCTGACTCTGGAACAGAGCGATACAAAAACAATGGAGATAGATTATCTGATATAATCAACAAACAAATATCTTGAATTGAAATAACCCAACTTATAGTTTTCCTTCAATTTAATTGCAGCCACAATACTGTATCAGTTAAAACTAAATCATCTTAATGTATTGAATATTTCAACGCAGATATTTTCAAAACAGATTTTCAAACAGTCTTATTTCTGCCCGACTCATAAGGCATTTTCATTTGACAAATACGAAAACACTGACGTACCAACATCCATTATTCTTATTAATTTATTCTTTTATGCTTCGTTTACAATATTTCAATTGTCAAACAATAAAGCCTGTGTGGGTTAAAGGTTTGAACAGAGGTTAATGATATGAGTACCATGCTATGGTACAACGATTTAGGGAAAAATCTCGATAAAAAATCCTTTCCTCTAGTATAAATTTAGTGGTATGTGATTATGGAACATGCTCATGAAATAAGCTGAGATATTTCGAATTGGACAATCTGAAGTACACATAGCTTTTTCAAACAGTTTTTTTTTTCTAAAGTATTCTCCAAAAACTCCGAAGAAACCCAAATCTGAAATTGAAAATGACGAAAACAACCAAAGATAGATAGATACTTTTATTGTGTCAAATACATTTAACAAATGTTTGCACTCGCCACAAAATTATTACCAATGTTAAAAAATATCACAATATATAAAAAAACACTAAGCTGACCAGAGGACCAAACTCGATGTTATAAAAGGCACCCCTCAATAACAGCGCCACGATGGATAGAAGTTTATTATAAAACTTCATCGACATATAAAATGGCCAATTTTGTGTTTTCGTGAGACGACAGAAGTCACTGCGAAGTAGATGCCTACCTCTCGTAGGGGTAATCATGAAAATCTGCATTCAACGCAAATCGGCTGACATTGTTGTGGGCAAAAATTAAGGCTTCTAGAATATATAAACAGGGGAAGGTGAGAAAACCGCCTTGAACAAACGAGAGTCTGCAATCAGCTCGATAATTAAGGCCAGAGACGACTCTGACGGCTCTCCTCTGAAGACCGAATATTCTATCGCGTGAAGATGAATTTCCCCAGGCAAGAATTCCATACCTGAGAAGAGATTCTATCAAAGCGAAGTGAGCTGTTCTAAGAATATTAGGAGATAGGCGGTTTGACAGACTCCTGAGAAGAAATATATTCCACACCCCACTTGAGAGTCCTATCTAGTGTTAGGCCCAGAAACCTCGTACTACCAGTTTGGCCAGCAGAATCAATCTCTCTCAAAGAAAAAATTAGCCTGATGGTCTTCTGATCATTTATCACCAATCTATTGGAGGCAAACCAGTCGAGAGCCCAGAGAAACAGTTGTGTCATCAGCAAAAAAAGAATTGTTGAAGTGTTGCCCATAAACAATGGCAAGTACAGGTCCAAGAACAGAACCCTGAGGCACTCCGTAATTAACTCTCATACGACTTGACCAAGTATTAGCGCTGAAAACATATTGGAATCTGTTCGTCAAATAAGAACTGATAAGCTCACAACTGCTCCCCGAGCATCCATAAGCCGTCAACTTACCAAGCAGAACACAGTGATCCACACAGTCTAAGGCTCTCGCTACGCCCAAAAGTAAGGAAATGGAGTACTTACCCTCCTCAAAACAATGAAATGTGTTCTCAATAAATTTCAAAATTGCATCAAGAGTATTTCTACCTTTTTCGAAACCAAAGAAGAGGATAGGAAAAAATTATACAAAATGTGTGTTTGTAGAGTACTACATTCGTTTGTAGAAATCGAAGAAAAATATAAAATGGACTCTGCGATCGTTTTCAACTTTATTATGTTAGTATCGTTTTACTTCAAATTGGCAATAGAACCAAAAAATTCAAATTTATCAAGAACTTGCTTCAATTGAGACAAAGACCATGACTAATTCTTTGGTTGAATCTTCTGAAAGTTTGATGAAACTTCACTCAATGGAATATGTAAATTAGGTTTATATATAGGCAATATTCAAATTTGTTGCTACTTCCAGAGATTTTAATAAGTGCGTTGCTTGTGGCATGGCCTGCCTACTCGTAGGACAATCAAATCTACCAGAAAGGGTTGCTAAGTGAATAAAAAAATAGAAAGTGATTGTTTTAGCTTATAGGATGATTATGAAATTACACTGTTCCCAATGTAAACCTAAACGATTTTTTTGATCTGAACCAAATCATTTCTTGCTCTTCGTTCAACAATGTATTGGATATAATTCAGTAATATCGGGTTTTCCAATGGGGTCTTGACAACTTTGAATTTACTTTGTGAACTTTAGACCAATCTTCGACCTGTCAACGTTAATTTCGCGCCCTAGTTGACAAGCAATCACAAGTTTGGTGGAAAAATTTGAGTCTACGTATTCGCTGTTGGATGTTGTCGTGCCAGTGAGACAAAAGACCAGTCGCAGTAACGAAAACATCGCTGCCGTTCGGGCTTCCGTAGCCGACGACCCAAATCAGTAAATTCCACGGCGTTCTCAAGAATTGGGCATCTGCCAGATCATTCTATGGCGAATTTTGCTTAAGAACCTTGGTTTACACCAGTACAAGATCAAGCTGACTCAAGAATTGAAGTCGTTGGACCATTTGAAAGGACGTACGTTCTTCGATTGTACTCTAGAAAAGCTGCGCATGGATCATGATTTTCATCGAAAAAATCTTCAACGATGAAGCTCAATTTGGCTCAACGGCTCTGTCAATAAGCAAAATATGCGTTATTGGACAGGCAAATATTTACACGTGATTCACGAGACCCAATTGCATCCCCAAAAAATCACGGTTTGGTGCGGTCTTCACGCCGGCGGCATCACGGACGGTATTTTCTCGTTGATGCCAATAATCGTCAGGTTACGGTCAATGGCGATCGCTACCGCACCATGATAACGATTCTTTCTGGTCCCAATTATAAGGTATGGACTTGGCCAACACGTGGTTTCATCAGGATGGTGCTACTAGCCACACAGCACAATTTCGAGAAACGGTCCCGTCGATTGGCCGTCTCGTTCGTTCGATTTGACGCCCCTGGACTATTTTCTTTGGGGCTACGTCAAGTCACTGGTCTATGCCAACAAGCAGAAGATATTACAAGAAGTCAGAGACAAGATTGGACGTGAAATAGCGACCGTTTTGGCTGAAATGTGTGGCCGAGTTATCCAAAATTGGGTCCAGAGAATTGATCGCTGCAAACGAGCCCGTGGTGGCCATATGAACGAAGTCGACTTCCATTCATAAATGTTATGTTTGTACTTCAAGCCAATAATAAAGTTTTAAAAATATCTCAAATGGTTCATGTTTTATTTAGATTCAAAGTTGTCAAGTTCCTATTGGAAAACCCATAATTAATCTTTTTCTAACAAGCATGGGCTTTCAACCCACAATGGTAATCCTTTTTCTTACATATAAAAGTGTGCTAGTCACTTTTATTGAAGAATAAACTGAATAAGGTCATGTCAGTATGCGCTATCTATGTTTAACTATGAAAACGATATATGAAGATACATTTGTCATTCATATGAAATTATTTCACAGTATCAAATAGAATTAAATCGGTGTGATAAAATCTCGGTCAAAAAGGATTCATCTGTAATATGAATTAGTTCAATCAAATTTGGTCTATGTCGAATCGATCCCATATAAGCGTTTGTAGATAAAATATTATTGTTCTTAGTTGCGATGAAACTGTCCTACCCGCACTCAGCGACTTACCCAAACTCCACTCTGGGTATTTTTACTCGTACTTGTTAGGAACGTTTTACTGGTAAATACTGTTCCATTATCTATAATGGAACTAAATCCAACAAATCCCATGAGGAAATTAAAATTTTCTCATTCGTGCTTATTTCATTCCCGCCAATTTTTTTCAAGTGATACTTTCTCATATTAGTAGTATTGAACATCACTCATTGGTAAGCCCTTTTTGATAAATCATTGAATTCGTAGAATTTTATGAGCTAAGTGAAAACACTGTTTAAACTTTGATAATATCGTCTTCTCAACTTCTGGATCACAATGGAGTCGAAAGCCGACTTCAGTTTTTATCTTCTTTCAAGACATTTACATTGGTATGAAGATTAGATTAACAGAGCAAACATAGAGTAACGTAGATCACGAACTGGGTGTTCAAGGGCATTGGTTTCTCATAAAGATATTCATTTTATTTTCTATATTATACAGTTTAAAATCTCTCAAAGTACCTAATTACGGAAATATTCTACACCCAAATAATTGAATCAACTTCAAGATCATTTCAAAAATCAAGCTTATTTGAGAAAAAAAAGTACAATACGCATACCGGAATGATGTAGGTATATATAGGATTTTCACGAAGCCTAAGTTTTCGGTTGTTTTAGCTCAAGTTGTTTTCAAAAAATTTAAAAAAAAACAAGAAAAAGGGTCGAATATTCGTAGTCACTATAATATTAATTTTTCTTATTCTCAACAGCGAAAACTGTTCCCATATGATCGAGGTAGGATAATATGGAAGCATCTTTTGAATTTTGTAAATATCAGTATAGGGTGCCTGAAATTTGTGTTGGAAGCCGTGATCACAAATTGGCTATAACTTCTGTTTTTAAAATTATTTTTTTATGATTGCTTTGTATTCTTCAAAGAAAAATAAGGATAGTAGGTGCTCTATGATGATCTTGCTCGTAAACTCAGTAATTTCTAAGTTATTCCAGATTATCTGGAATTATGATATGTACGTAGAAATAAATCAATCTAATCTGTTGCATGAGGATATTATGTGACCATAGAGGATGAATTATTCAATGAATAATTCTCGAGTGCTAATATGATTATACATCTTTACTTTTCGATTTTACGACATGAATGGTCCCTATTTAAACAATGAGTTTTGGGATAATTTTTAATTGTAAGCATTCAGTTTATACACAATACATTCTTGAATACAGCTTCCAATAGGATACATTTTAGTTACCGTGAATTCTGGAGAATATTGCGTATCCAATGAGAAGCATCCCTCAAATCTTTCTACGTTTTAAATGTTTGAAAGCCTATTAGAGAATACGCAATAGAGTGTATTTATGGATCAAAAATCATCAAATTACAGTAAAACACAGGAAATTGTTTATTTATTGGCAATCTAGATAATAATATACATACAATAATATAATATGCATAGACCTATTCTGTTGATTTTAAGATGTTTCATTCAATATGCTGAATGTTTAAAAAGACCTCGTTGGAATTTCAAGAAAGCAAATCGGATTGAATTTGCCAAGACAGTAGTCAGTAATATTAGGTGATGACTATCACAGATTCATAGGTGTTGTGAAAGCCGCAGCTTTCAAATGCGTTCCAAGAGGTTTCCGGTACGATTATATTCCAGGTTGGTCGAAAGAAACCAGTAATTTGTATAAGGACTATCAAAAATCGCAATCCGTTGGATGTGGACGGCTTATGAATTCTATCTAGCCGAAAAGAAAACTGGGATGGATAGTGCTGTATCAAAAATGAATTTCACACATTCCAGTAGGAGTTCATGGGACATATTGAGATAATTAGGTGAAGCTACTCCTCTGGCCTCATCATCATCAAAAATTGATCCAAGATTACTCGCTCGCTGTTTAGTTCATGTATCTGAATCAGCTTATACATCCCAATCCCAACAAAACAGATTTATTATGGTTTTATCAAAATCAGATCCGATAAATTTGTCTGTATTTAGGAACAAGATCATATTAAAAAACTATCCTTATTTTCTTCGCAGAATACAACGCAATCATCAAAAAATAGGGTGCTTATTTGAAAAACAGAAGAAAGAGCCAATTTGTGATCACGGTTTCCTACATAAAATTTGAGGCACCCTGTACTGATATTTACGAAATTTAAAAGCTGCATGACATTTCCATATTCTCCTACTTTGACATTATGAGAACAGTTTTCGCTCAGGATGTTGAGAATAAGAGAAATGAACTTAATAGTGATTCTGAATATTGAGAATTTTGTTTCCCTTCATCACCCATAGATTTTTGGAGTCAGAAGAAACACTTTTTAGTGCTCGTGTTCACTTGAACAGAGTAGGTACATACTTATAGATTTGGCCAGATATTTGTGTTTTTCGAATATTAAGGTGAAGGTGGTACAAATCGTTTTATATGGACTCACTGATGATGAATCCATGGTCAAAATTGAATATGTCCGTCCGTTCGTAGGGACGATTTCGAACGGAATGAGATAGACGGATGAAATTTTCAAGAAAGGTCTGAACAATGAATATCTTGGACGAGGTCGTTGTTCGATTCTCTGTATTTTCTTTACAGGCGTGCAGCAGTTATTAGGAAATTTTTTTTCGAAAAATAAGTTCAAGGAGGTTTTCAGTATGTGCACTTTGTCATGGCTCATTTACTTTGAGATGATGATACCTGAAGAAATTTGTCGCCGATTGAAAGTCGACCATTATGGTCACACAACTTTCAATTCCTACAAACCCTTTAAGGGAGAAAAAAGTGGGGTGACATTGGAAATTTATTCTGGCATTGTAGTACCACCCAGATTATTATTGCGCATTACAAGATAAATTTAATTAAATTTTAAAAATAGCCACCATCAACTTCAATTCGGTGGAAAATCTCACCAGGTACCATCGTCTCGAAGTGAATAAGCCACGGTTAAGGGCACATACTGAAAACATCTTCGAACTAAAAAAAAAAATTTTCTTGAAAATTTCTGCTCGCCTGCAAAGAAGATACCAAGACCTTGCCAAAAAATTTTCTCTATTCAAAAACTTTAGAGGGTTGATGAGGATGGCAAGGGTGCAGCAAAAGCCCTTCAAAAATGCATAAAAATTTGGTAGAAGTGAAATAGAAATTGACCTGTTTCAGGATATTGTTGCCAAAAATTTTTCTTCTAAGAAAATGAATGTGTCGTGATTTAGACGCGCACTGTATACTGGATAGCTAAAATGGAATCTTCTATAAATGAGTCAACAAATTTAAGATAGCAAATTCCATGATCTTGCAAAACTCTTTCATCAAGACTATTCCTCAATTTCCAGCATAAATCTCTGATCGTGAACCCGTCAAATCATCAAAAGTTCCATCATCAAGAACATCTCGTTATCAAATTCTACCGTGCATCCAATAACTTCAGATGATTACATCGATCTCCGGAATTCCAGACATTGCCTTCGTATGTTATATAATCTGTAATAATTCAAGCGAGCAAGAGCAAGCAAAGTGTTTGTTAGGAAATCTTTTACACAGCAAACATTTGCCATCGTCACGTTCCGATATTGACAATCACATTTGGATATTTGTTCGATTCATTGTTTTTCGAACTATATTTCCGCTGCGAACTCAGTTGACTCAACTTTTCACACCTGGTTATTTATCGAAATGCTAGAGAAAATCTGATGCCGATGACAAGCATTCGGAAAGCAAAATAACCTAATCATACAAAAAAATTTTTGGGAATTAGAAATATTTCATGACTTGAAATATGAAAATTTCAAGTATCCATGACCAAAAACAAAATTTTGTCGTCCAGAATACCATAGTTCCTTCAAGGTTGAAATTTTCGGGAGCAATTTTGAGAGAGCAATGCTACTGCAAAATTGGCCAAATAAAGCGAGCGTTAAAAATTTTCTTCAGAGGAGAAAATTGGGTTCTTTGGCAACTTGAGGTATCGTCTCCCTGAGTCTGCTGGAGCTGAGGAACTATTTGTGGTGCTCTCCGATCTTTCAAACTGGTTCAGCTCAATGTTCAGAGTATTTCCAATAAGATGAAGCAGTTAAAGGTCCTACTACATGATGAACGTCCACAACTGGTGAGCATTGGTGTGTGGGGGAGAAGTTGTTAAGCATGTCTTTTCGAGGTTACAACCAGCTTACATCTTTCTGCCGCGTGAATCACCAGCACGGGGGTACGGTGATCTTTGGAAGGGATGATATTGGTGAGTTCCGTGTATTGCCGTTAGATCGGTTCTCTGTTGAACTACATTTGAATGTTGTAGAGTTGAAATCGTTTGTGAGGTTTGCAGAATCTGCTTTTTGAGTGTATCGTCCACGCAGTTTTTCTCCTGCGCAAAAAAATCTTACTTATTCATCTGTGGTGATTTCAATATTGACTATTCCTTTGAAAAATGATTCATCGTGTTTCATTCGATGAGGTCCATATCCAGGAGAACGATACAAAATACTAATTTTCTGGTAAAAAAATTCAACACTATAAACATAGATTTTTGTTGTTCTACTATAATTCCTTTCTACTTCAAGATTATAAACCATCCCTTTCTTGTGAGAAATTCCTAAAAAACCTCAGAATTATCGGATGTTTTCATCATACATTTGTAATCTTCTTCTTAAAATTTCCAAATCATGAAAACAATCAATTCTATGAAAACTTCCAAGGCAAGTGGTTGTCACTTTGCTTTTTTTTCACTCAAAGCCAGAAAAAATCATCTATGATTTTCCAAACACTGATGTTTCTGAAGTTTCTTCTTCTTGACAGAGACCAGTGAACAGGTCTATGAGGTCTCATGATATCATACTGTTAAAAATATGGAAATATTTTTCGAAAACTTCAACAACAATGAATGATGTCACTACGAATAATTATTTTAAAGTGATTTTACTTTGCTTGATGATTATTTTCTGTACTGAATCCCAATAACAATTTACTTGGATAGATTACAAGTATTCCCAGATTTAGGTGTGCAGTTATACTTGCTAGTAGAAATTGAGTTTGATCACCTAGATTTGATTCTGAAAAGTCAACTTTTTCAAATTTTTTTAATTAAAGCATTACTATGAATCTATTTTATCTGTTATCTGTTTTAATCATGTAAACAAAAACATAAATATTGAATAATGGTTATTCATAGATTATATCAAATTTTAATACCTTACCATAGAATATCAATTGATTACCCAGGGGTAAAAATAATTAATAATTGCAAAGTTTTTTTAAATGAAAGATAATATATGTAACCATTATTGATCTTTAGTTATAATTTTTCTCAGAATAACTAGAGTGAATTATTATCACTTTAAAATGTTATCATAACGTCTCTATGATGTGTAGTTCCCAATAAAATAGTGTTCAGTGGTTCCTTGTTGTTTTAATTTTGTTTGAAACTGACAACGGTTTATCGTATCTTCCAAAAAAACAGTGGAAAATATTGTATTGTATTTCGATAGTTTGAAATTATTCAATTCAGTTTGAAATGATCATGGTCAGAAAATGCATTCTATTCTGATCTTTCTTGTTTATGAGCCTATAGCTTCCAGATTCAATATTGATAGAATTTTAATTAACCATGCATCATAACAAACATTCAGAAATATTAAAACTAAGTAAAATTCTACTATGTCCTAAGTTTGTGAACCAGGTTGAATCGATGTATGAAATAAGGATGTGAAAACAAATCTAGGAGACTGGGTTCGAAGTTCTTAAAACTCATATGAGCTTAATTTGAAGCATTCCTATGTTAGAATAGATATAATTTGATGAACCCTGAAAGTCTGAAGCTATAAAGAACCAGCTCTTCATAAAGACAAGTCTTTTATTTAACAGGTCCTGACAGAAAATATATTACCTATTTCAACGGTCTTCATGAAAATATACGGAAGTACCTATGTGAATGATAGAAATCTTTTTTTTCTAATTCTTATTGGCATTTTGGAAGGCATTCAGTTCGAAGAACATGTGTGCCAAAAATAATTTCTCTTTTTTTAAAACTTCTCTTTGAAGAAATCAGCGAAACATCGAAAGACTTCAAGCTACACCTTCTGCATTAGAGGTGTCAAAACTGTCCGTATTCATGCATTGTTCTTGGATAATGTTCCCTTTTATAATAATTGCCCAATCCCTTTTATCGCAGAGCAATTGTCGAGGGGGGCGATATTCCAACGTTTATCCAGCCATATGTTGAATTCACGCATGCTAAGCCTTATTCCTAGGCTGTCGGATAAGTTAACATCGGATGTGGACAGATTGATTGTATCTTTATCTGTGGGGGTGAGCACTATGCTGCCACCGCGACCCTATGTTGTGTTTTACTGCTATTAGCAGTATTGTTGTCGTATTAACCCCATAACAGTTGGATCGATCAAATCTTTCACTATATATGATGTTCGAAGCTCTTTACTGTCTGACTACTTAGACATAACAAAAAAGAGGAGTGTGATAGAAAGTTATTACGTTTTGCTGAATGCTTTTCACGTCACCTCACTAATCTTTTTCATGGGATGCTCAACTGAATTTCGATAGATTTGGTTGTTTAAATAGTACAATCTTGGTTAATTTATTGTTTTTGCACTCATGTTCTAGTTTAGAAAACTAATAGAATAGCTTGCTATCGTTTGGTCCTAATGTCTGTAATTTTCTGATATCGATTTGTTTGACCTCCTGCTGAAAAACCCGTGGTCAAACTTAACTGCTGACTATACAGGGTGAGTCTTTGACCATAGATTCTTGACGACAAAAGAAACATTATCTTCCTATAACATTTTTCCAAGTTTGGCCCCGTTCAAAAGATATAGGGTGTTGAAATTTCATTAAAAAATTGTATTTTCAGCTGTAATATTCAAGCGACAATATCGATTGAAATGATCTCTTGTAGAAGGTTTTTGATAACAGTCATGCATGTTTTGGCATCAATAGATTTATTCCATTTCTTGTGGGTTTCCCACTACTACTCTACAGATTGGTTATATCTCATGAAAAACAAATATCGCTTGAACCAAAGTTCCGTATCTTGTACTTCCTGGAATCATTAGTCTTTTTTGCAAATAAAATCATTCATCATCTTTTCTCCCAAATTGCACCATTCTTGAGATATTTGAAGTTGAATGGAATTGAATCGATATAATTTTGTAAAATTTTCTGATTTTTCCCAATCCAACTCTGTGCTGAAATGATTCAATAATCAGATTTGTTCAATGTTGCCATATTTTATGTCTTCATTAAATATTTCTACAAAAGTTTAGGGAAATCTCTCCAGTCTATGGTTCCACCACTAAACACAATTGATGAAATTAACCACTGAACAATTTTTGTCTTACATTCACCACAAAATCTAAATTGCCATATGCTGTATTCATTATTAATGATGTCTAGCACCTTGTTTAATATTTAATCCAGAGTAATATTCCATAATAAATAGAGAAAAAGTTTTCCATCACTCACATAGATACTTTTATATATATTTTCATGATGACAGTTGAAATAGGTAATCTATTTTCTGTCAGGACCTATTAAATTGAAGACTTGTCTTTATGAAGAGCTGGTTCTTTGAAGCTTCAGACTTTCAGAGTTCATCAAACTATATCTATTCTAACATAGGAATGCTTCAAATTGAGTTCATATGAGTTTTAAAAACTTCGAACCCAGTCTCCTAGATTTGATTTATACCTTTATTATCTTTATTTCATACACCGATTCAACCTGGTTCACAAACTTAGGAGATAATAGAATCTGGCTTAGTTTTAACATTTTAGAATGTTTGTTATGATGCATGGTTAATTAAAATTCAATCAATATTGGAACTGGAAGCTATCAGCTCATAAACAAGAAGGATTAGAATAGAGTGCATTTTTTGACCATAATCATTTCATACTGAATTGAATAATTTCAAACTATCGAAATCATCGTAACAATTTTTTTTTCAAGAAAGCTACAAATAACTGTTGACAGTTTCAAACAGAATCAAAACAACAAGAAACCACAGAACACTATTTTATTGGGAACTGCCCACCACAGAGACGTTATAATATTTTAGTGTGATAAAAATTCGCTCTAGTTATTCTGAATAAAATTATAACTGAAGATCAATAATGGTTACAGATATTATCTTTCATTTAAAACAACTTTGCAATTATTAATTTTTTCTCTCCTGGGGTTCGGTAATAAATTAATATTTTATGGTAACGTATTAAAATTTGACATAATCTATGAATAACCATTATTCAATATTTATGTTTTGGTTACGTAATTAAAACAGATACTCTGATTATTATTAAAACCAAAAATTTACGCATATTCAGAAATTAATTATAGTCTGAATAGATTCATATTAATGCTTTAACAAAAAATTTGAAAAAGTTGACTTTTCAGAATCAAATCTAGGTGATCAAACTCAATTTCTACAAGCAAATATAACTGCACACCTAATCTGGGAATATTTGTAATCTATCCAAGTAAGTGGTTATTGGGATTCAGTACAGAAAATAATCATCAAGCAAAGTAACATCACTTTAAAATGATTATTCGTAGTGACATCATTCATTGTTGTTGAAGATTTTCATATTTTTAACAGTATGATATCAAGAGACCACTTAGACCTGTTCACTGGTCTCTGTCAAGGAGAAGAAACTTCAGAAATATCAGTGTTTGGAAAATCATAGATGATTTTTTCTGGCTTTGAGTGAAAAAAAAGCAATGTGACAACCTCTTGCCTTGGAAGTTTTAATAGAAATGATGGTTCTCATGATTTGGAAATTTTAAGAAGAAAATTACAAATGTATGATGATAACATCCAATAATTCTGAAGTTTTTTGGGAATTTCTCACTAGAAAGGGACGGTTTATAATCTTAAACTAGAAAGAAATTATAGTAGAACAACAAAAATTATTTATGGTGTTGAATTTTTTTTCACCAGAAAATTAGTATTTTGTATCTTCCTTATGGAAGATCACATGAGTGAGTGAATCATTTTTCAGAGGGAAAATAATGTTTTTAAACAATTCAGATTCATTAGTGGAAGCTGTGGAAGGTATTTTTCTTTCAAACTAAACTGGACTACAGAGGGGTATTTGCCCAATGTGAAAACTGAAAATGCTTATAACTTTTCAACGCAGCTGAATATGGAAAAACCGTAATGGAGAAAGTGTTTCTTTTGATCTCAAGAATCTATGGTTAAAATTAACGCAGTGGTCAAAGATTCCCACTGTATACACAAATTTGTGGAAATCTGAATCATATTATTTATTTAAAATGAATTTCCACCAAGTAAACGCCGATACAATTAAACACTCTCAATCATTCGAAAGAAATGAGCTCCAGTTTCCATATTTTCAAAATAGTTTCGTTATTGGGCCCAATTCGTCGAGTGGTTCAGCAGTTAGTGGCACCTCAAATTTGGTTGTTTCCTCTGTAGCGGCACTCTGTCAGCGGCAGGGGAGTGTATAGGGATCTCTTGGCGGCACTCTATATAGCCACGCATAGCTTAATTCACAGCGCTTCGGTGGCCTACAGGTTGGCGCTCAAGTTTCACACCAACTAGATACTAGGTGCCGGGTTCAACTCCCGGCGGCTCCTCAAACTTCTAACCCCTGCGTCTATGGCATGGCGCACACAAAGCCATACTGATGAGTCCAAATGTGTGCGCCAGGGACGAAACGCATAAGTAGGGAACATATTCGATCCTACACCTCAATAACTTCTGGATGTCCATCCCATCAATGTGTAACTTGAAAGACGTTTGAATGAGATTAAAACGAATAGGTGTGCGAATTTCAAAATTGCAAATCTCATTGTAAGAAGTTATGAGTTCAACATATATTTCAAGATCTGGGAAAATGAAAAATTCTGATGGACAGCTTGGTTCGAAATAATCAATATAGATTTCTCTATGTTTTCGTATTTTCTAATGTCATTTTGACTTTCGAACAGACAGTTTCATTTCGAGCTTTGGTGTTATTATCGTGTGCTTGTGATATTGAAATATGGAAATGGGGCATATGAAATTGAAAAGGTCAAGGTGTTCTAGTTTTGGGTAGAATGAAACATTCCTAATAAGAAGAGAGGGTGCATCATCTTGATTCAAGATATGTGTTTGTTGATTCTTTCACATTATAAGTAGTGTCTGTTCCAGCGTCTAGGAAAGGAACGCAGAAGCTCCTGACCTCACGGCAGTGATTTTCTACATTTCTGGCGCTCTTATTCACCTGAATAGACTTTTTATACTTTTACTCAAATCTCTGTATTTTTCGAATATTTGGTTTAAAGTACTATCAATTGTTTCGTAAGGACTCGCAGATGAAAAATTCCTGGTCAAAAATGACTCTAACGCCCGGTTTCACAATGTCTGGTTACCAAAAGTTAACCTAAGGGTTAAGCTAAAACCACCGAAAAGTGTTTCACAGTTGTCGGTTACACATTTACCAATAGTTAACCAGTAGTATTTTTGACCCCTGGATAATTCGATGGTTAAGAGCTGACCTGCAGACTATAATCCCTTAACCTCACTTTTTACTGTTTGTCAGTGTTAGTTTACTGTAGCATGACTCTCGAATATATTGGCAAATTTTAATAAAATAAGAGTTATGCTTTGATATCATGATGGATTTGTATGATGTCAACGCCTTCAGTGATGAGGAGGAAGGTCTACGGAGGCCAAAAGTTACCAGACCAAGAACGAACTTTTTCGAAGAATATGATAAAGGGGATTTCTTCGATCGCTTTCGACTCACTCCCAGAACAGCACAAAACGTGATAGATGAAATAAGTGATCATATTGAACATAATACAGGAAGGTAAATCTTGAAATAACAGTAAGTTTAGCTTCATTGTTAAATACAATACAATACAATACAATTTTATTAATCCTTTTGGACATTACAATGATGTATAGGACATGTCAATAATACACAATAAATGAAAATGATTGGCTATCTCAATGAGCTTTGCAGAAATTCATCAGTGTTATAAAAACACTCTTCAATAAACAACTTCTTGATTTCTAATAACTAAACACTAATAACTAAATACTGTTATTTTTTCAGAAATGATTGTCTGTCTCCAAGTAATCAGGTGTTGCTCACTTTAAATTTTTACGCCAATGGCTCATTTGTAAGGACATCTGCTGACATGTCAGGTGTAAGCAAAGCAACTGCTAGCAGAGTTGTCAGAAGAGTTAGCTTGGCCTTAGCATCTCTAGTCCCACGTTATATAAAAATGCCCCAAGATGTATTGGTGCCATTGACGGTACCCACATAAAACTTCAGTCACCAGGGGGTAATAATGCTGAAATATTTAGGAACAGAAAGCAATACTTCTCGATCAATGTGCAAACTGTCGCAGACCCAAATTTGAAAATTAAGAATATTGTCGCAAGGTGGTCTGGATCATCTCACGACTCCCATATATTCAGAAATTCCTCATTGTACCAATTGTTCAAGGATGGTGTATATGGTGACTCACTTTTATTAGGAGATAGTGCATACCCCTCAAAGAGTTACTTGATAACACCTCTTCATGAGGTGATAACTGCAGCTCAAGCTTTATTCAACGAGCCACAAATCCGAACACGTAATGTCGAGAGACAAATTGGAGTATGGAAACATAGATTTCCAGCTCTTTCAATGGGAATGGGGCTATCATTGGACACAATTCAAGCCATCGTAGTAGCAACAGCTGTCCTTCATAATATTGCTTGTGATGCAAATGAAAATGTACCCGAAGTAAGCAATGACCAGGAAAGACTTATTGAATTGGGAAATAATATTGGAACGGCATTAAATGAAAATGTTGGAAACAATATCACAAGGAATAATTTTATAAATTATTTTGCCAATATATAATTTTTATTGATTGTATTCATGTGTTACTGTGTTCTATGTGAATTTTTTAATATCAAATAAATTATTTGTTGAAAGTGTTTTATGATTTCTTAAAACAGAATATTAATTGAAAAATGTGATCAAATTGAGCACAAATCATTCATGCATCCTACTCCACATACCGGTGAGAGATATGTATAAATGCAATTTCTGAAATGAACGATTTGAATTGAAATATGATTGAAAAGGCAATGATATCGATATGTTCAAAATAAATACTTTCATCGGGGAATCAGCAAAAAGAATTCAGTGAATATCTCAATTTTATTATATACATATATTTATTTAACATCATTATTGCTACCATCTACAATATTGATGCCATATTCAGCCAATTTCGCATCTATAAGTAGATGCTTTTTCTTAAAAGTTCCATTTTTAAATTGTGCTCCTGAAGAAATTTTTCTTTTTGAAGTTTTACAAATTCTAATTTTTGTTCCATTAGGGTAGTGGACGGATTACCTATTATTTTTGTGGTAGTTAAGTTTTTTAATTTTCTAAAATTTTTGCCCCTCAATTTCTCTGATGGAGCTCTCCTCAGATTTTTAACTGTATATGAACTCCAATTTTCGGAAGATGTTTTGCAATCATCCTCTTGTGGCGATGGATCCTCAGAATTTTCAGGTGAATTTTCCCTTCTCTTCCGAATAAATGACTGGTAAATAATATGGTTCTATGGTTTGAAAAATGTCAACCATTGCCAACCTAAGTTAACCCATGGTAATTTGACCAACACCGTTACTAATTGTTGTGAAACGTTTTCACAGTTTACTATTAGTTAACTAGAAAGTATTTGGTCAAATTACCGACAGGTTAACTATACTTTGTGAAACCGGGCCTTAATGTCCATGCGTCCGTTGGCACGATTATGTCCAAACGGATCGAGCAAAATGGTTGAAATTTTCAGGGTAGCTTGAAGGAATGAATATCTCGAACGAGTTTGTTATTGGGTCAAAGCTGTTCAATGATTCTGAACATTGGTTTCCACCAATGTACCACCAAAGGTAATCACTTTGCTTGATATTAATGTAAATGGCATAGGAAATAAGGTGAATAAATTGCAAATGTTTTTGGATCAAAGTAGGATAAATATACTGTGTGTTACAGAGCATTTTATGCAGAGGCAAACTAGTTGCAGTGTTCCTATATGTGGGTTCAAAATGGGTAGTATTTTTACAAGATCTAAACATGTGCACTCTTAAAGTCGTCGAAATTGAAGATGTTAAACATCTAAGCATTGAAATAGATATTGAACTTGCTGCTATAGAAATAAAAAATGAGAATCTGGTTATAATTCCGGTTTATAGATCCCCTAGTGGGAATGTTAAAAAATTTCTTAATATTTTGAATGAAGCTCTTTCCGTGGTAAACAAAGGAAGGAAAATAGTATTGGCCGGAGATTTTAACATAGATTTTCGAAATAAAAAAAGAAAGTAAAGGTTTATTAGTTATATTTGATACGTTCAATATGAAAATTACAACAACTGAAATTAATAGAATAAATGGAAAAAGATGTATAGACAACATTGTGATCAATTTTGCGAGGCATGGGCTTGGAACGGAGACATTAAATGTACACATGGGTGACCATTTGGCACAGAGAATGAGCTTAGAGGTGTTGACTCCATGTAGAGCGAGTACTGAAATAGTCACTATGTGAGAATATAGACCTGACGTTCTGAAGGAATTTCGGCGGGATTTTGGGAGGGTGCGGTGGGGCGATGTCTTGTCGAACCTCTCTGCGGAGCTTGCTTGTAATGAGTTTCATGAAATATTTTTCCAGGCTTTCAATGAGTACACTCCTGAAATAAAGAAAACTGTTAGATCATTTGAGTCTGGTAAGTAAGCATGTAAAAATTTCAAGTACAGTGAAAATCTCAAACAAATGAAGAATAAACTGGATGCTTTAGGCACCATAACTCAAGTAATGAAGGATGACGTATCATATCGAGCCTATGTTAGTTTCAGAGAACAGTTCTTCAGGATGGTTGATATGGAAAAGAGACTAAAAAATGAGCATTTTATAAATGATAGTAAAAACAAGTAAAAGGCAACCTGGAAGGTGGTAAATGGGGAAATAGGATCTAGAAAGGCAAAGAGAAACATAACATGTGGAAATGTCAATGCCAGCAATTTCAATAATTTTTTCCTGAATGCCCCTGAACAGGTTCTTCGCAGTATTGCTAGTGGCGCTCCTAGACCTGATGTATATATGAAAAATTTCAATCTTCATGATAGAACTAAGAACTCATGTTTTTTCAGGCCTACAGATCATGTTGAGATTGAAAGTATTATAGAGAATTTGAAAAAATCAAAATCAGAGGATATAGACGGTTTGTCCAATGATTTCATCAGGTGTGAGGATGTGTCTGGTGTATTACTTGAACCCATAGTGATGATAGTGAACAAATGTCTAGTTGAGGGTGTGTTTCCTGAGAAGCTGAAGCATTCAAAAGTTATACATGTGTATAAGAATGGTGATCATGAGAATTGTAGCAGCTATCGTCCCATCTCACTTATTCCAACGTTTTCCAAGATTTTGGAGGTTGTTATTAAGAGACGTCAAGTTGAGTATTTTGAAAAACTACAATTTTTTGTAAAAGAGCAACATGGCTATCTAAAGGGACGATCTGTACTAACTGCAGTGAATAGTGTACTTCAGAGCATAATCAAGGGTCAGGATGAGATGGAGCAATTGTGCTGATCTGCTGTGATCTGTCAAAGGCTTTTGATACAGTTGATCATAGTAACCTCCTGGAAAAATTATCATTCTACGGAATTAGAGGTGTAGTAATAGACCTTGTGAATCATATTTGGAAGATAAGAGGCAGACTGTGAAATGGGATGGAGAGTATTCAGACACAAAGAAAAAATCGTATGGAGTCCCTCAAGGATCAATATTGGATGAAATACTTTTCATTATTTATGTTAATGATATGATTTGTAACATCAACAGTGCTGATGCCTATCTTTATGCTGACGACACCACGATCATACTGAGGGAACCTACGCTTGAGCGCCTGAGAGGAAGAAAAGTGACGATCATGGAGGATAGAGTTTTGTGGACGTCGTCCAATAAGCTCAAGCTGAATGAGGAGAAAACACAAAGCCTGGTTTTCAATCAGAAACCCGAGACATCGATTAAGTTTCTTGGGATGTATATTGATAGCAGTCTGAATTGGATAAGGCATATTGAAGAACTAACTAAAAAACTCACCTCTGCAATCTTCAGTCTGAGAACCATCAAGTCGGTGGTAACTTTGCAAGCGCTGAAATCTGTTTACTACGCCGTTTTTCACAGTCATGTCAATTAGGTATGGTATAATGTTCTGTGGTCAACGAGTAGAAGTAAGAGCATTCTCATACTGCAAAAGAGAGCAATTAGAACTATGTTCAATTTAAAATATAATGAATCCTGCCGATTACTGTTTAGAGACCATAAAATACTTACGATTCCTTCCCTCTTCGTATACAATGTATTATGTTATGTGCATCAAAATTGAAGAGAATTCCCGACCAATGCCGTCAATCATGCGTATGAAACAAGAAATAGAGACCTCTTGAAAACTCCAATGCATCGTTTGAAGCGGACGCAGCAAGGGATCGATTACTGGGGTCCCAAATTATATAATAGGTTGCCTTCTGGGTTTCACTGTAAGTCTCATATGGTTTTCAAGAAAGATGTAAAAAGGTTGCTTCTGGATGAGACAGTGTATTCTGTTGAGGAGTTTTTGTTGGACGGAATTGTGGCTGATATGTGTGATGGATAAGATATTGTTACAAACATTTGCTCACATGTTTATGTTGATGTTATGTATTGTTTTGAGAAATTGTGGTTTGCTCTGTATTTTGGATCTGTAATCTTTACCCCGTTTTTATGTGTTTTGATTGACCCCATTTGTAATTTTGATTGCAAATAAAGAGTATTATTATTATTATTTTTTTTTTAATGATCACCATCGAGGGTATACGAGATTAAGCCGGACTAGTAGCCAAGGCAACAATCAAGAACAATGTAGAAATCGTCTGACTATTCGTGTAGTACCCAATAGGACCTCGTTTTGGGCGTCAGAGATGAGCGAGCTCTCTAATTGCAGTGTTTTTGTGTGCTGTTGAAGGTGTTTTTCGACAAGGCCATTCACAGATATGATCAGTGGTACCACGACAGCGGACCTCAGCTGATATATGCTCTTCATTTCAAAGGAGAGATCATAATATTTGGAGATCTTTTCACTATAGGCCCTTGAAATATTGTCATCCGCTGGGACCGATATATCTATCAAGAAGGCAGTTTTATCTTTTTTTTTTTTTGGATCAAAACAATATCAGGTCTGTTACTCGCGACCGGCCTATCCGTGGCGATCATGGTGTCCCAGTACAACCTACAACTCTCATTCTCCAGTACCTCGGCAGGTGAGTAAACGTTTCTTCCTGTTCTTCACGAGCCCGTATTTGAGAGCTATGGCCTGGTGGTAGACTTTCGCCATCTGATTTTGTCTATCCGTGTACTCTCTCGAAGCAAGTACCGAGCATGATGATGTTACATGCTGAATATATTCACAGGATCGACCACATTTACGGCACAAATCAGAGGTCAAGGCCTGTCCAGCAATGTTCTTTAAATAGGACCTAGTTGGGATCACCTGATCCTGAATAGCAAGCAAACTGCCTTCAGTTTCAGGAAACAAGTACCCAGTACGAAGGTAGGTCCATCCAGACAATTAGGGTATCGTCCATGTAGAGCCTTACTCCTCCACTCATCCTGCAGCCGCTGACCTGCTACGATAGCAATTCAAAGGCGTGTATCCGTCATCGATCTGGCAGAGTGTCTTGAAATAAGGTGAGCTCTGTTTTTGGCGCTCTTGTTCACCCGAACAGAGTGCCTATCATTTTGCCCGAATGTCTGTAATTTTGGAATATCGAGCCGAAAATGGTCTCAATCGATTGGGTTCGACTCCTGATGAAGAATTCGTGGCGAAAGTTGAGTCTGTCCGGCCGTCCGGCCGTATCCTTTCTAGCATCCAAAAGGAATCAGCTAGAGTTTTCAAATTTTCAGAAAAGGTTAATTGTCCAAATATCTCGGTCAAGTTCGTTATTGGGCCAAATCCGTCGGATGGTTCAGTAGTTATGAGCATCTGAAATTTTGTTTCCTCAATAACTACTAGAATATCCATCCGATCAAGTTGATACTTGGAATGTTATTGAGGGACGCTGAAACGAAACGGCTCGCAAAATTTCGCAGAAATCGTCACGCTAGAAAATTTTTAAAAAATTCCCCAAAAAAAAATGTTCAATACTCAATATCTCCTAAGACTTTATTTAGATTCAAATAAAAATCCGTATATTAATTGAGGTTACCGATATCTTACTTATCCTCAAATTTCATTGTCGTAGCTTTCCCCCTTCTGAAGATATGATCATTTTTTTCATTTACTCAAGAGAAAAATAGAAATGTCATGAAGTCCGAGCTTTGTCATTGAAAGATTTGCCATCACAGATCGATATTCGTTTGACAACTTGCGGACCTAGATATCAGTGTCAGTTGGCGTAATATCAATCAAAATTTTCATAGAATTCATAGAGGTAGAATTCGATGTCGATGACGTTGTCAAAATTCAGAAAAGCACAGACGTAATATTAATCAAAAAATTTTTTATCATAGAGAAAGAATTAGATGGCGTTGTCAAAACTCAGAAAAGCACTCGATCAGAGAGCTTATAGATTTGTTAGGGTTTGAATATTTACTCGCAAGTAGGTCAACAAGAGCGCCAAAGCAATCTGACCTCACGTCAGTGCTTTCTAAATTTTTAAAGTATTCCCTGAGTTTTATTACACATCGATTGTGGGTTGATTCCAGGCTTATTAACCCTCTTCCTCCCTGGTGTCTTTGGAGATACAGCCTAGCCATAGAGGCATGTGGATTATTATTATTATTATTTTATAACTCCTAGGATATCCTTCTAACTTCTAAGATATGTGAATAAGGTTGAAACAAAAAGGCTTGCAAAAATTTAGCAGAAATCGACTGGCTAGAAATTCTTTTAAAAATTTACATCTCATCGGACTTATTCGATCAACAATTTGTGCATGTATGGACGTTATTGATATCTCACACTTTCTCAATTTCTTGGTGGTAGATCCATTCCACATAAACTATGTTTATTTTTTAATTTTCTTAAAGAAAAGAGAAATAACAAAATATCCGTCAGATCGACATGAGACGGACTCATTAATCTGTGTCAGTGAGGGAAAAATTAATCGAAATAGTTCATTACGGTGAAATAATGTACGTTGTCAAAATTTAGAAAAGCACTGACGTAGGTTTTTAGGAGATGGGAATTTAAGCTTCGAACAAAACTTAGGGAAAACTATGAATAATTATTTTTAATTAGAGATATAGGTTAGTTCATTCATCGTGGCGTTTGTATTTGTATCACATTGTTCCAGAGTAAGGGAAAAGACTTTTGTTCACCTGAATATAGTATAGGTTTGTTATAGTTTGAATATTTAATCGCAAGTAGTCAACAAGAGCGCTAAAGCCATCCGACCTTCCGCCTGTGCTTTCTAAATTTTATTTCATTAACATCTTAAGGTAGGAACTAACATTTTTCAATGATGTACAAAACGCTTCCTATTTGAAAATACGTTGAAGATTAGGCACTATCACTATCAAAAGATAAGACAATGCAAATATGGCAGACTTATCGATAATAATATCCACTCAGTGTTATAGGAATCAATAAAACCAGCATTTATGGCCTAAATTGAAAGTAGTAAAATATTTCCGCAAACAAAATTGAATTTTTATTGGACAGGATTATCTACAAATATTTTTGTTTGTCGTCTCAATGGTTCGTTAGTTGTTTGAAGCGTTATTGGAGATTCCGAGAGCAAAGAGTGATTAAGATTTTATTTTACACACGTTCCATTACGTGGGTTTAGTTGTTTGTATGAAGGGTTCAGTGGATGTTTTAGGAATCAGTGCAATTATTGATCAATATTTAATTTTAAGAAACTATTAATAATTTATTATATTTCTTAAATAACCATTAAATGAATTTCATTCTGTTTTTTATCTTCCTTATAGCTATTGAAAAATGATTTGATAATTTTATTTTATAATTAACATCAATTTATGATATTATTTAATCTATTATATTATATGTTCATTATATAATCTATTTTCGTTCGTTTAAAAACTATTGCTCTAATCACACTCCGCAGTGACTTCCGTTGACTTTCAAAATTGATATCTGATGGAATAGGTTGATTGCCAGATTATTTCGGTCAAGTTCTAGTTGAGAAAACTTGAATTTTATTCAAGGGGTGTAATCCGAAACTGCTGTGCCGATTTGGCCGAATAACGAACTTATTTGTGATATTCACTCCTTACGTTTAACGTTTGTTAACCTCAAAATTTCAGCTCATTTCGTTTGAACATTTTTGGAATATTTTCAAATTTTCTGTGTTGGGAGTTAGAAGCAGGTTTGGCAATAGTTTTATTGTTCAAAATGGAACACCTTTTATTTTTAGTTTTTTTTCTAATGATTTTTCATAAAAAAAACTAAATTGATTTACTTGCACTTCCCTATATCTACGAGTATCTAAGCCAATTTTTATTTTATAAATTATTTTTACACATTTAGATCAAATTTGAGAGTTAGATAGGTAATAGTTTGTTTTCGAAAATTATTTTTCAGTTATAGAGTGAAAGAGGTATAGAGTAGACCAAAAAATTATCATTTGCGAAATCACAAGGTTGTAAAGGAAACTGTTATTTAAATCAGACAACCAGTATGTTTCTTCATTTTAATAATGAGAACATCACAGACTCTGAAATTCTTCAATTCTTCAATTTTCCTCAACCTATATTGTTTGGATTCTAATGTATCTACGTTTATTGTATTACGGATTGATTTAATATGCCTGTTAATTCTTTGTATCAAAATTTCTCTATGCTCTCTATGTCATCTATAGATCCATAGAGTCCATAGAGAACCATTTTTCATGCGTGTCGATTGGTCGAAAGAAATGCTGCAAAGATACGATCGCGGTGCTATGAAGCACGTCTAAGACTTCCTGACAGGTGATGAACTGCGGATTTACGCGTAGAAGATCGAAAGGAAACAGCAGTCGACTGTATGGGTGTTTCCAGATGCTCGCTGTCGAAGCACTTCCAAGCAAATGGTCGACTGTTTTTTCGGAAAAACTTGACATGTCGCAATCGTTCCCCTAAAACAACGCTGAACAGTCAATTCAGAGTGGTAGAGAACCATTTATTTACCATTTGTCTTCCAAGAAATCAGTAAATGTAACACACACACAGGTGGAGTGAAAAGCTATGTAGTTTTTGTTATTACATCTGTTTTTTTTCTCTCGTTCGAACACATGAGATGACAGTAATTGAAGAAATGAGAACAATATCAACTTATCAGTCATTCCGAGAAGACGTTTGGCTCCTGTGCAACTGGACCAAATCACGGTGGATACAGGAAGGTTTGTCCCAGCGAGAAGTGTCCCGGCGGTTGAATGTTTCGCAAAGTGTCGTGAGTCGGGCTTGTAATAGGTTCATCCTAAACGACTCAGTAGCTTATGTTTATGGGGGAGGTTGGCAGCGCAGTACAACAGCTGCCCAAGATCGTCTTTTGATCCTCAATGCTAGGAGTAATACCACTTACCCGGCGTCGCGGCTCAATAGATCACTTAGACTTGCAACAGGAGTTCTAATCTCGAACCAGACTGTAAGACGACGACTACATGTTTGTAGTTTGAGAGCACGTAGGAGGGTACAACATCCCCGTTTGAATAGGGAACATCGGGTTCATCGAAGGCAATGGGCTGAGGAGCACCGCAATTGGACAGTTGAAGAATGGAGCCGATGTTTATTTAAGGATGAGTCTAGATTTCGTTTGGTCAACTCCGATGGACGTATTCTTGCTTGGAGGGGAAGAGGTCGAAGGTATGCGGAACAGTTTATGGTACCCACAACAGCTTTTGGCGGAGGTTCTGTAGGTGTATGGGAAGGCATTTGTTTGAACCAACGCACAGAGTTGGTTGTTCTGCAGAACACCACAATGACCAGCCTTAGATATCACGATATGATTATTGAACCCATAATTGTTCCGTTTGCGGCTGCCTTGGGCGAGAATTTCATTTTGATTGACGATAATGCCCGTCCACACCGTAGTCGTCTGGTTAATGAAGCGCTAGAAACTCATGCTATTGATAGGATGGACTGGCCAGCTCGCTCTCCAGACATGAATTGCATAGAACATGTCTGGTCTAAGATGTCTAGACAATTGTCAACCTTAGAACAACCGATCAATAACCTGGAGGACCTTTCTAACGCTTTACGGGATATTTGGAATAATTTGCCCCAAAATTTTTCAAATCGTTTGATTGAAAGTATGCCTCGTAGGGTAGAATGCTTGAGACGAGCTCGTGTGGGACCAACTAGGTACTAGCTTAACCGAAACTTCAGCCTTCTTGTGGTTTCATCATAAAATTTTTATGTTATTCAAACACAAAATTTTGAGTGTTCCTAATAGTCTTTTTTTTCTCTACAATTTTCCATTTTTTCATTCTTTTCTCAAGTGAACCATTTATGAACTGAAAATACTCTGATATCTGACTAAATCTATAATCTTGGAGCGAATATTTCAGAAATAAATTTAGAAAAAGTAAGTGATCCCTATCAATTGTTGAGTGGTGTATATCGTGTGAAATACAATAAATGCAGATACTCATAATCTAAACAATATAGGTATAGGGAAATGTATAGAAAAATTGTGCAGTTGATTATTCTCATTTCAAAAATTAAAAAACATACTAGGTGTCTTATTTGAAAAAACAGAGTTCCATACAATTCTGTGAGTAGATAAATGGTAATTTTTTTTACCACTTCGTAGAACTGATATTCGAAAACGCTTGTGCAAATCATACTATTATATAAGATCATGCAAAATTTCGAACTGAAATCACGAAAATTGTGCAAAATACAACTATTTTCGTGCTTTCAAATTTGAGGTAAAATTTTCAAAAATAATACATAACTCAAAAACCGTCAAAGATAGATATATAGAGGTGAAAATAATTTATTCAATTATTTATGGACAAGCATAAAAAATAGAAATACGAGGTGGCCCATTTGAAATAACAAAGATGTTGTCAAATTTTCATGCATCTGGCAACACAGGAAATTTGAAATTATTTTAGAAATGTACCATAAATATACTTATATTGATCTAAAAAATTGGAAATATTTTTATGAATACTATTCTTCTGAATCCTAGATGGGTTCCCACAATTAGCCATATTTTGATTTCTTTTTTGATTTTTTTTTTCATTTGAGTATTTCTCAACGTCTTCGGCATAATGGATAAGATTTATACAAACCCCATCACTCACCAATTTTTTTCTTTGATCTTGTTCTTTCATCATTTTCTTGTTTTGTTCCTATTATATTATATTATATTATATTATATATTTTTTTCTTTTAAACTCACAGATATTTTATTCTGGTAAACCTTAAGAATGATTTGTTCAGTATAAATCTATTTTATATCTATTGTGATGTAATGTATATTCTGAAACTAGGAAATGTTTTTTTTCCATACATTATTTTCAGAATGCATTCCTAAATGATGTCAACACTTACTTCTCTCGTGTACTATTTCCTCCCCAACCTATTATTCCATATGACAACTGTGTCAAGACTAATGTGGTGTAAATAATGCGCATGTATTTTTCAGAACAAATTGATTTTATGATATATCTCAATCTAAACAAGATTTCTCTTCGTTTTTTAGTAAGACAAGTCATATGTTTATCCCATTTTAAATGTTGAGATGCCGAGATATTTTGTGAATTGTGTGGCTGGAATGTGTAATTTATGGAAGGAATGGAATGAATTGATGACTCATTCATTTTGTGAAAATCCATCTTGAATATTGAAAGAAAACAATTATTGTTGTCTAATTTTCACTTTATATATATTATTTTAAAGTGAAAATTATTTTTGTCTAATTTTCAAATTATATATATTATTATAAAGTGAAAATTAGACAAAAATATTTGTTTTCTTTCAATACTGTGTAATTTATTATTTACATGTATCATCCTTGTACGATTTTATACGAACCTAATTATTTCTCCTTTGCTATTCAATTCCAGTAAGCCGTTTATGTAAAGATCGTACTCTGTGGTACACCAAAGGTAATTTTTTTATAATTGCTAAATTTTCCGTTCAGAGATACAGAGTTCGATTGGACTGAATACGGTAAAATATTTTTCCGCAGAATTTATAATTTTCAAGTAATTTTTTATGGCTTACCGTGCCGAATGTTTTGGTAGATTTATTACCACTGCCAATGATTAAATATTTTTATCGATGGTATTATAAATGATATTCGTTACTTTTTTTCGCGTCTTCTGTTGACATATCTTTGCAAATTTCAAATTGATTTTTTGATAATAATTGATGTTTGGTAATAAATGTATCCTTGCGGACTTGGATCAGTTTTTCTATGATTTTCTCGATATTCGATATTAGGGTAATCGGTCTTTAGTTGTACATCCGAGTTTTATCACATCCTTTGAACACTTGTTTCACTAGACCCATTTTTATTATATATGATAGTACTTCTGGGAAACATCCTTTGTGGAAACAATTGTTTATTATGTAAGCCAGGGTGAGTGATATTTCTTCTTATGTTTTTTACATTTTCTGGTCGTATTCCATCGTAACCAGCCGATTTCTGTGTTTGAAGACTATCTATGGCTCTCTCTATTTGTTTGTTGGAAATAAAAAAAAGGTATTATTTTTTTAATATTCTCGTCACTGAAATCTTTCGATATGGTCACTTCATAAGCATAGGTTTCACAAACTTCAATTTAATGATCATTAAAGAGTTCGCACTTTTCCTGATCATCATCTATCGTCAAGTTTTAATTGTTGCCGATGTATTTTATTTTTGTTTATATTTTTATGTTTTTCCTGAAGTTTTGCTCACAATCCCATGAACTTTCTGATTCGCTGTGATTGTCTTTTATACACTTCTAAAAATAATTTTTTCTTGCTTCATATATAAAATTTTTGTCTATGATTTTTATTCCTTGTATTCGATATTCTGTTTTATATATTCGAGTTCCTTCTTGAATTCGTGGTAATTTTTTTGTTTTCTATCTATTTTACTTAATATAGACTCTTTTCTGATCTTTTTTTTTTCTGTATTGACTGTGGTTGCCTTTTCTTCTCTATAGCATTTCAAAGTTTCAATGAACATTTCAGAATTGTTTTTAATGTCGTGACAAACATAAACTCCTGCCAAGTTTCATGGTTCAGGGAATATTTCGATTTATTATACTGTTTATATGTATTTCCTCGTATGAGTTACAACAAAATCTTGCTTGTCTATTTTTACTGTGCTTTGTTTTGTTTGTGCGCGAAAATGGCCAAATTCGAGCCGAGCAAGCGTCATTTGCGGGAAGTGTTGCTTTTTGCATTTCATTCGGAAATTAAGCTCAGGAGAGTCAAATGATTGTAGCAACAACTTACGATGAATGTTGTATTAGTGAAAGAACGTGTCGGGAATGGTTTCATAAGTTCAAAAACGAATATGACGAGGAAGCCAAGGAACGTCCTAGAGCCGTGAAAAAGTTCGAGGATGCAGATTTGGAGACTTTGCTGGATGAAGATTCTTGTAGAATACAACAGGAACTTGCAAATTTATTAGACGTGACTCAACAAGCGGCTTCTCATCGCTTAAAATGCTTAGGAATGATCCAGAAACTGAGACATTGGGTGCCGTACGAGTTGGAGCCGAGGGACATCGAACAGCGCCTTTTCACGTGCGAAAAACTCCTCCAACGGCGAAACTGAAAGGGTTTTTTGCATCGTATCGTGACCGGAGATGAAAAGTGGATACACTATGACAACCTGAAGTGGAAAGAATCGTGGGGCCTCTCTGGCCATGCATCAACTTCGACAGCGAAACCAAACATTCATGGCTCGAAGTTGATGCTGTGTATTTGGTGGGACTAGCTTGGCGTAGTGTACTATGAACTCCTGCAACCAGGCGAAACCATTACAGGAGTCCTCTATCGGACGCAACTAAAACGTTTGAGTCGAGCGTTGAAGGAAAAACGCCCGCAATACGCGGAAAGACACGACAAGATAATACTTGCGTATGACAACGCTCGGCCACATGTTTTCAAGGTCATGAAAACATACCTGAAAACATTGAAATGGAACTGTATTCTTCTGAAATCGCTCCTTCTGATTTCTACCTATTCCAATTGATGACGCATGACCTCGCCGACCAGCACTTTCGTTCTTACGAAGAAGCCAAAAATTGGATCGATTCGTGGATCGCGTCTAAAGACGAACAAGTTTTTCGACAAGGAATTCAGAAGCTGACTCAAAGATGGTAGAAAGTTGTGGCTATCGATGGAAAATATTTTGAAGAATGAGTATGTAACGAGTTTTTTTTATAATAAAACCTCAAATTATGAAGTTGTTGCGATATTCTCGCAACAAAGGACAGTTCTTGGAATTTGGGGCAGCGGCCGTTACTTCCAAGAACGCCTTCTGTCGGACGGAATTTTGGAAATCCCTAAACTTAGCTACCTGAACTTTTGTACACGTCCGACCTCTTTCAATAATTCAAATTCATTCTCTCTACACTTCTCAAGGTGGTCACTTCTTCAAGTAAGTTCTCCTTTATCAATTTACTTTTCACGAGTCTATAACGGCACTCAGAACTACAAGTTCCTCTAAAGATCTCTCAAAATAATCTGTTTTCGGGTCAGTTAGCCACCCTAGTTCATGTGTATGTGAATTACTCAGTTGAAATTTTCTACGTAAAAGAAAAAGGTTGTGAATTGTGAACCTGTGACGCAATTACATATCGCCAAGGCACAATTCACCAGTGGAAGTTTGTGAAGCTTTATCCAAAGTGCCTGCACCTTATTCTGAGAAATCTACCCTCAACGATTGAAGCAGAGGTGTGGTGAACTCCAAACAACAAATAAGGTCAGATCTCTTTATCATTTAATATTACCAGAAGTGCTCAAGATTGAGCAGAGAAGTTCAAATCCTTGGTTATTATAGACACCTAAAAACTCTTTCTGTGAGTGTTAACTCAAGTGCCGAACATTGTGTAACTATTCTTATCTGTGAATACATAATTCTATTATAACTACAAACTTGTTTTTATTCACCTTGCAAACATCTTTTCTACCAAAGATAATTTTTGGATCTACTGTTATAGGATAACCAGCTACTCAGGAAGTGCGCTGCACTTCATTAAGCGGGTGATTATTATTATTTCCAATTTTGTACCCGCACAGAAGTATAACGGCGGTTTTCTATTTGTACGCCTATGTAACTGAAAAACCCCCGAAGATAGATACTGGGAACTGAAATTAAGTCAATTCAATTTTTTATGGGTAATCATGAAAAATATAAATATGGGGTGTCCTCTTCAAAATAACAAAGCTGTTGCCAAACAACACTGGATATTTGAAAATACTTCAGAAATGTGCGTTACATAACCCATCTTGAGATACCCGATATAGACGAATAAGCGGAAAAATAAGAAAAAATTATTCACAAGTTTGTTCCAATATGAATTTTTTTCAAACCTCGCAACCAGTTTTATCACTGAAATGACAGACAATGCCCTGCAGTTTTCTGTGGGAAACCCAAAAGCCCCAATAAAAGGAATGAAAACGCAATAAGCGGTTTATTATATCGGCCATATCCTTATGCGCACTTCATATATTTTCGAGCAACAAAAGAGTGCGTCTGGCAGAGTACGCTTGAGGCTACAAGCAACCCCACAATATTCACTTGTTATTCGCGTCAAAGCCCTTTATTCTTCACGATTGGCAGATGATCAAGTGTTTTTGTGACTAAAACTACGTTGATCAAACACACATCGATGCGTATATGAAAATACGCCAGGAGAGGAACTGAAAGCATCCACTCAGGATTCAATAGGTGTGCCTAAAAACAATGGACGGTTCAATGTGGAGGGTTTATTGGGGGTAATCTATGACGGAAGTTGAAGAGGATTAGCATGTTTTATTGATTTCCTTGAGAAGAATAAGAGAGATGAGAACAAGTGAATATATAATAAATTCGAAATTTTTGTACGCATGTTGGTTGGAACAGCGAACTTTCGGTTCTTTAATAATAATATCTCACTCACAATCGCCGTTTTATAAATTGTCAAAATAGTTATCAGGAATACTGTCCATCATCGCTAAAAAGAATCTCTATTATTCGAATTAAAAAAACAATTAGACAAATTGCAGATAACTCGTAACTATAGATTGTTTTCCTTAGATGTTGTTCAATGTACACAAATATACCAACCGTTCTAGAACCTCAAATTTTAGATGAAAAATGTGATTAAATAGAACAAATTCACGAGTCCTGAAAGCGATTTCATTGAGGCAAACCAACTAAAGTTAGGAACATGTTACTTCAAATTTGGTGAAGAATTTTGTCAACAAATAGATGGAGTTGCGATTGATAGTCCTATTTCAAGTACGATCGCTCAATTGGTAATGGAATATTAGGAGGAAAAGGTTTTGTCCGGAAAGAATTATGACAAAATAATTTTCAGGAGATATGTGGATGATCACCTAATACTAACATCTGAAAAATGAAATCCAAAGAATAATTCATGATTTGAACAGTGTTCATCATAAAATTCACGCAAGAAACAGAAATAAATAACTCAATAAATTTTTTAGACATAACACTAATGAGAGTAAATAACTCGGTACAAATATAACTATACAGAAACGATACAAACACTGACAAAATAATAGATTTCAATTCAGCACACATCTATAAACAGAGAAAAATCTATTATGTTCGGGTACATTGACATAACCCTGAAACTAACATCACCTATACAGGGTGGCCGGGACATTGAATTTTAAATAAAAATTAGATTCCTCTTGTCGTGGGGTAGTCAAATACCCCATGTATGTTCCGTGATTATTCACGGTTTTCGAGTTATAATTATTTTTAGAAAATTCCAGACTTTTGTCCTCAATCACGTAAAAAAATTCTAAAAAAAAAGTATGAAACTATTTTGACTCTTTCTTTCGCAATGAAATCTGCAGAAGTTGTACTTTAATACATAAAATAATCATTTAATAATAATAATAATTGTAACTTTGATGTAAGTTTAGGAAAAATTGATCTCAAGAGAAAAAATACGTCAAGTGAATTGAGACCAAAATTTTAAAACATAAATAAAAAACGTAAATGGTTTTTCTTTTTTACTGAATATACCTATAAAATGCGTCTAACTCTTAGCAATCAGGAACATTTAAAGTAAGCAGTACTTAATGGGCTATTTTTGCTAAAATCCGCAATGAAATTCACTAATGCTAAATTCTCAAAAAATTTTTTCTTGTCTTTTTATGATTATTAAGGCTAAATTCACTTGTTATTATAAGATTACTGCAAATGAGCTAAGATTTGGTGTGTTAAAATTTCTTTCCATTCATCATTGTCAAAAATAAACTCAGATTAGTTGACAAATAACTTAAGTAAGAGGTGGTTTTGTTAACGAATCAGTGACAATAATGTAAAAGAACATTTATTTATCAAATTTATATCAGAATTAAGAGACCAACAAAGACCAAGAAGAAAAGATCAAATTTGATGTTACACTTCTAAAATCTATTGACATCAAAATCTCAATGACATCCAAATCTGTTGGTGGGGGGGCTCGAGTCTCCCTGAAGTCATGGAAATATATTTTTTTAATTTACTACGTAGGGACTGCATAGCATAGCCTAGCTGATTGGAGCACAGAAATGGAGAAAAAATGATATCCAACGAAATAAGTTTGAGAAAGACAAGAAATAAATTACGAGTATTTCCGAAGGTAATATGAGAATTAGGTCTCCATTCAACAGAATATTATACAGTTTACGATACTTACAGATTGTTTTGATCGTTGTAATATTATGTATGATGGTTTTTACAGACTTGAAAATGGGCACTGCAAAAAACATTGCCCAATTTCATAACTTCATTGTAAAAATTGAACCCTGCACATCCAATACTATTGTACAATTTCTAATCATACAGGGTAAATACTTATATTCAACAATAATAATAGCTCTATTGTCCAAGAGGAAATCCATTTACAGGACAAGTTCACCATACAGTTACGAAAATATAACTAAAAAGAATTACAATAAATAAATATTAATTAATCATACAGATATATTACACATAACTATCTATTTATCCAAAATTTTTATTTTTCATAACACTACATTGAGAGCACGAAAAGATATCACAATAAGTCGAGATAATATTCAACCTGTCACACATGACATTTATTGGAGCCCTACGTTGAATATTAGTTCTAGCTCTTTCACATTTAAAAATTGAAACATTTCATTTATTGAACACGTAGCTTTGAAATTTAATTTGCCGAGAATTTTGTCAATTGTCAGTTCTTCTCAATCTCTGATAGAGATAAGTATTATCACATCCTCGAGGATGTTCAATGAAGGATGTTTCAGTTCAGTTTTGCCTATATGTGTATTTCACGAAGATGGAGCTAAAATGATCGTTGAACGATTGGGTTCGATTCCCTAATGAAGGCCCAGAGGTCAAGATGTCTGTCGGGTCATTCTCTAAGTGCAATGAATTTCAAAGTTGATGACTCAGACTTTTCATATTATCAAAACAAATAGATTTTTAAATATCGTTACCTTCAAACATCGGTCTAATTATTTGGCCGCTATAAGAATCTGAAATTTTGTGTCCTCGTCACTCAGAAAATATTCTGAACAATCAGTAACTGAACGTAGATCCAATTTCATGGACATCGTCAGGATAGAGAATTTTGATGAATTCCCACACCGAGAGAAATGCAAGGGCTAATAATTAAAATTTTTTTATTTGGAACATTTTTATTAATAAACTATTAGATTTATTAATTATTTGAATATATTCATAATTAAAACTATATTTTGAATTCATTTTGGGGAAACAAACCATTTATTTAGGCAATAATTATTTATTATCAGAATAGTATAATATTAAAAGATAAATGTTATATGGAATACTGTAGAAAAAGATAATAAGCCACAAAAAAAGCTTTTTTTTCATCAAACAAATCTTAATTGAAATATGAACTCCAGTTATTGATGTCAAACAGTTGTGTATTGAATTATGAATGACATAAAATCTATTAGTTAATAATAAATATTACAACTTGAATTGATTTATCGATTGAGCCCTGCTCCCCGCCCCCTTAGTTTTAGGAAGTCTGCACATATGCTCATTGCTACTTTCTTGCATCGAACTTCCTTACGTGTGTTACTACGGTTTAGAGCTATGATTTTCGAAATACCTAGTTTTATTTATGAGAAAGGTGAGTGAACTCAGAATGGACTTATAAAAATTCCAAGAATTTTCGATTGAAAATAACATGAGCCACTTGGATGAGATTGAAGTTAAAAAATTCGAACAGAGTAGGTAAAAATAATTATAAGAAATTATTAAGTAGATTCGGAGCAAAAAATTAATTGGCAAATTTCCTGTAAGCACCTTGATGCTATACGGATAATTTTATCAATATTTTTTGATCTGTTCATATCGTCCATGAGGAGGACACTTCTCTGTACAGTAGTAATTATTTAACCAATATAGATATTTCTGTTGAGAGCATTGATGGAAGCTCTTCGTACGTTAGACCAGAGCAAGGGTCCGGGCCCGGATGAGAATCCACCGTTTTTCCTGAAAAATTGCTCCAGTACTTTAAAAATACCGTTGCACATTTTATTCAACAGATCTCTGCGCACTGGCGTATTTCCGGATCGCTGGAAGGTCTCGAGAGTTGTGCCGGTTCAAAGATGGGGAAAAAGAGCCTTGTTAACAACTATCGACCAATTTCTATTCTCTCAGCCATTCCCAAGATGTTTGAAGTACTTGTCTGCAGATTTGTGGCTCACCATGTTAAGAACATGGTAATAGAAAATCAGCACGGATTTGTCAAGGGCAGAAATCTTGAGACTAATCTGTTGAGTTTTCTGGACTCACTTCATGGTGGACTCGAGTCCCATGATCAAGTTGACGTGGTCTACACTGACCTCACAAAGGCTTTCGATAAAATCAATCACCGTGTTCTGTTGCATCGACTTGCAGAGATGGGAGTCTCCGGGGATTTGTTGAGGTGGGTCAAATAATATATTTCCAACAGATCTCAATTTGTATGTGTTGCCGGAGAAAAATCGAGAATATTTTTCAGCACTTCTGGAGTGCCTCAGGTTCTCATCTGGGTCCTTTATTTTTTATAATATATTTGAATAATGTCTTCGAATGTTTTCGTCATGCTAAATTTCTGCTTTATGCAGATGATTTGAAGGTTTTCTTCCGTATAAAAACTTTATGTGATTGCATGTTGCTGCAAGAAGACCTAAATCGTTTTTCAGAATACTGTAGGGCAAATTATCTTTTTCTGAATTTAAATAAATGTGAAACAATAACATTCACAAGGAAAATAGATACCATTAATTTTCATTATGTGGTGGATCAAGTGCAGCTGCAGAAGGGTCTAGAGTGTTCGTGATTTGGGTGTGATTTTTGATTCCAAACTGAATTTTGTTGAGCATATTGATAGCGTCATCTCATCTTCCAATAAGATGCTTGGATTCACACTACGTCATGGAAAATCATTCAAAAGTAATAGAGCACTCTTGTCGTTGTATCATGCTTTTGTTTTCAGCAAGTTGAATTTTGCGACGCCTGTCTGGAATCCTTTCTATAGGTGTCACATTAGGCGTATAGAGAGTGTGCAGCACAAATTACTGAGGTATTTGTCTTACAGGAATGGGGTTGAAATCTCAAATCATGATTATGGGGATGCTCAAGGTGTTTTTAATTTAGTCAGCTTGAAGTCCGCAGAAAGATAAATGACATGTGCCTACTATACAAGATATTGAACAACATCCTTTCGGTTCCCTCCATGCTCCGGATTGTGTCCTTCAGGGTCCCGGAGAGAAGATTGAGGTCAAAGGAGATATTTGCTATACCATTCCGTCGTCTGAATGTGACCCAGAACTCTCCCATCTGTAGAATTCAGTCAATATTTAATGCCTAATTTAGCGATCTGGATTTATTTTCTGTTTCTCTTGCTGGGTTCAGGAGATGCTTGAGGGTGAGATTCACCTCTTGAGAAAAGAGTTTCATTTGGTATACCTATGTTCGCTCATATTGTGGTTACTTGGGGATTTAATTTGTTACTTTATTTTTGTTGAGTTTGAATATTATGGTTTATATAGACATGATTGTATGTAATTAATATTAAGCTCTGTAGATGTATGACTAGGTTAAGATTTTAATAAGTGATTACTGTGTTGGGTTGAAATACCTGTTAGTATTCCTGTGTTCAATAAATAAAATAAATCTCTTCAGAAGGCATTCACCTGAAGATTTTCAAGACAGGATTACAGATTATCGAAATTAGTTAGGAAAAGCAAATGCTACCTTATATAGTGAATATATGATTGATCAAACCAACAAAGCAAACAAACGTTGGACCCACATTATACAAGCAGAAATCACACAATCATAAAACGGAAATGTAATAAATTGAACATGAGAATTCATTTATAACGACAGATGCAGCACGTTAATAACGTTTATGATTTTGGCCAACAATACACTTTTCTCAGTTAACTTTTCATCTCAACTGATAACGATTTATAGTTCTCTTTTATACAAGTATTAGATATCATTTCTGAGATGCCCTTGATGGTTTTGGACAAAGCAAATTTTTGATAACGGTAGTCACATTGACCCTGTTATAGTTCTTCTTCCTATCAACATTTCGATAGACATCTTCTATGGTTCTCAAGGTGATTTAGCATTTGAAACATCAGAATACTTTAGAAAATGTTTCATTTTGGCGCTCTTGTTCACCCGAACAGAGTGCCTATCATTTTGCCGGAATGTCTGTAATTTTGGAATATCTAGTCGAAAATGGTCTCAATCGATTGGGTTTGACTCCCCGATGAAGAATCCGTAGCGAAAGTTGAGTCTGTCCAGCCGTATCCTCTCTAGCATCCAAAAGAGATGAGCTAGAGTTTTCATATTTTCAGAATAGGTTAATTGTCCAAATATCTCGGTCAAGTTCGTTATTGGGCCAAATCCGTCAGATGCTTCAGTAGTTATGAGCATCTGAAATTTTGTTTACTCAATAACTACTGGAATATCCATCCGATCAAGTTGATACTTGAAATATTGTTGAGGGAGGCTGCAACAAAACGGCTCGCAAAATTTCGCAGAAATCGTCACGCTAGAAAATTTTTAAAAATAAAAAAAAAAATTTTTAATCCGCACTAACTCATAAGATATTTTTCGGATTTCAATAAAAATTCTTGAATATATTGAAGTGATCGATATCTTACTTATCCTCAAATTTCATTGCCGTAGCTCTTTTCCATCTAAAGATATAATCATTTTTTTCATTTACTCAAGAAAAAACAGAAATGACATACTTCCCGATGATTTTCTTTGAATGATGGCCATCACAGATCGATATTCGATTGACAAATGCCGGGCTCATTAATCAGTGTCAGTTGGCGTAATATTAATCAAAATTTTTCATAACGGGAAATCATAGAGATAGAATTCAATCTCGATGGCTGAAATAATATACGTTGTCAAAATTCAGAAAAGCACTGACGTAAGTTTTTAGGAAAAGGGAATTATAGCTTCGAACAAAACTTGGGAAAATTATGACATATAGTTATTTTTAATTTGAGATATAGGTTTGTTCATTCATTAGGCGTTCATTTTGCATCTCATTGTCCCATAGTACGGGAAAAGACTATTCACCTGATCAGAGTGCTTATAGATTTGTTATGGTTTGAATATTTACTCGCAAGTAGCTCAACAAGAGCGCCAAAGCAATCTGACCTCACGTCAGTGCTTTCTAAATTTTTTTTTTAATTTTCAATTGACTTCTGGAACTCAAGGGTGCCTTATTATTTTTTCCCCACAAGAAATTTTGAATTATATTAGATCAGTTTTCTAAACAACAAAACATGTTGTTTTATATCCAAATTTGACTAGGACTGAATCGTTTGAGGAAAAATTATTTATAAGAAACAGTCAGGATATTTTTGTGTAGGTGCACTTCAAGGGGCATTGAGCAATTTTATACAAGAAATCGATAATCTATGGTGCCTTGGCATTTCTAAAGGTCTAAAGAGCATTTGAAATAACTCACAGAGCGTATTGGTTTAGGAACTAAGAATATATAGGTTTGATGTTTCAGAAGCAGGAATAATAAATTATCCCACTAATAGGAAACAAAAAGTTAGATTTGAGCATTTGAACATAGAGGAAGTTTATAGTCAGTTTGGCATACCGCAGAAAAGCATATCGGGTATAGTTTTGCTCCTGTTCTATTTGAACTATATGGGGCTATATGGGTCGAGTCTTTTCTTTATTTCTGCCCAATATTGATTGACTAATTTCAATTCTCCCAATAATTTCAAAAATAATAGAAAATTTAATGTAGAATATATTAACAAAATATTTTGAGAAAAACATCTTTTTCACAAACCAACAACATTAATATAGAAATAAGAAATCAACTACCACAACTCTACTGAGGTTGTTGAGAAAATTTCAGAAAGTCTTGACGGAATGTGTGAATCCGAGATAAGAAGCATTTGAGAATCTTTCTCATGAGGTTCTTTTGAATAAACTAGATCATAATGGAGTGCGGCGTTCGACACCTAAATTATTGCTTCTTTTTTGAGAGGTAGACAGCAACAGGTCAGATAAAGGAGAGCAGGATCAATGAAGATACGTGAGGATGTACCTACCTCAGGGGTCCATTTTGCGACCGGTGGTTTTTATCGTGTACATTTTTGACCTACGAACTAACATAACTTGTGAAACTGTTTACAACTATGCAAACGACACTATCAAAAATTCTGAGGATTTGGACAGGAACTGTACCGGATGACCCCAAGGGCACGAAATTGCTTGATATACAGATTTGGGAGAATTTCTAATTTGATATTCCTATAAAAAATGTCACCTAGAAGTGGAAAAAGACATCGAAGAAGACATTACTGTTGAAGTACTTTTTGAATTTTTTCGAATCAATTGTTGCTCACCGAAAAAAAATGTATTGGATGAAAAGAGGTGATCATGTTCCAGAAAAAATATATCCTTGTAGATCTGCTATCAAAATTGTTATGTCTTAGGCTGGGAATTCTCAAATATATTAATTATGCCCAATTTCAGTTTGATATCTTGTAAGAGTAGATATTATGAGAAAAAAATTGCAAAGTTCAACACTCTGTATCTCGAAACCAAAACGTTTGCGTTTGTCCTTAAACTTGGTTAAGAAATCTCCCCTTTCCACCTTATACGAGGGTTACCTTTTACATTTAGGGATTAGAAAACAAAAACAAATATTAATTAACGCAAATCGCTTCATTGTTTTTCAAAATATTCCCCATGCGTTTAAACCAATTGTCAAAGCACTTCTGCCACTCTGATTGAGGTATCAACAAAACATGCATTCTGAACGCCTCAACCGCTTCTTCAGGTGTCGAAAATCGTTGACCTCTCATTTTATTGCTTACGTACGGGAATAAAAAGAAGTCATTCGGTGTCAAGTCAGGACTATACGGCGGATTATTCATCAAATCAATGTTTTTAGTGCTCGAAAATGCAGTTGTTTGAGCCGATGTGTAAGAGTTCGCAATGTCGTGGTGAAGGATGATCTGTCTTTGGATTTCCTGGGATTGATTTCTTGGAACACAACTTGCAAACAAATGGTTGTGTAGCACTCAGAATTGGCTGTTCAAATTTGGAAACATGTTATAGGAAGAAAATGTTTCTTTTGACGTAAATAATCTATGGTTGAAATTAACGCAGTGGTCAAAGACTCACCCTGTATATACCCAAACATAGTTGTGAACAATGGAACGCAGGTCGAACTTCAGGAAAATCTTGTTTGTTCTAACACTTTATATTCAACGTCATCATCAACAACATATTTAATACAGTTTATTACATCTGGATGGGAACCATGTATCATACAAGAAATAAATATAATATCGGCATTAGGATATTTGCGATGAATTCTTTTTTCATCAGGGGATATGATTCGTTAAATATACTACCTGCTTGCTCTATTTCTTCTTTTGAGGCCCAATTATTTCAGCACCAATGGAGTGGACTCAGTTTAAAGGGATAATTATTATTATACAGTGTGGAACAGCCACATGGAAAAAATTCGATAACGAATAAATGAGAGCGTGTTTGGAAAAACGCTTGGACACGGCGATTTGTATTTTCAACCGAGCATTTTTTTCAAAAAAAAAATTATATAGGGTTCGTCATGTGACAGTGGCCAATACCCAATTTCTTATTTTAAATGCAAGCCCCTGTATATTATTGATTATTTGGATTCTTCAGAGAATTCTAGACATAAATCATGTACAATGTCCTATACCTATCTTCAACTGTTTCGGAAATATTAAATGTTTTCAGATTTATTACAAAAATTACCTAAGACTACTTTTTGTGGGGATATGTCAAAAATATTGTATACAAGACTAAACCCCTCAACTTAGATGACTTAAAAAGACGAATAATGCTTACGATTAGATCAGTTACACCTGAGATGTTGAGTAATGTTAGGAGACATTTCTAGACCAGATTAGCATGTTCAAGACGTTCGCGGCGAGCATTTTGAACATTTACTACATTGACATTAATATATATTTTTTTTAATTATTAAGAAATAATCAGTATTAATTATTAAGTTTTTAGTGTAATGTAGCGAATTTGTGAAATAATAGTACATTGTTTACCGGGTAGGAAAAGCTTAACATTCCTGGACGACTGTGAAGATTGCTAAGTCGAGGCGCAAGCCGAGACTTAGCAATCCCAGAGCAACACAGAGTCCAGGAATGTGGCTTTTCCTACGAGGTAAACATACTATTTTTCCGCAAATCGTTTAAAATTCGACAGATATTGATTGATTTAAAAAAAACGCGATAATTTTATTCCCAAATAAATGGTGCTTTGAAATTCCAAATAAAATTACTTGCGTTACTATGGAAACGTATTGAGGTTGAATTGTCAAACTTGACGCTTATAAATTTAATTGCTGGTGTTCTCGAAAGTAAAATGATAAGTGATGATGAAATTTCCATTTCTGGGACTCCTCCAGAGCTGGTTGAGGCAGTGAATACTGCTTCATTAGAATTATTGCCAAAGAAATCAAGAGAAAAGTACGAAAATGCATACAGACGTTTTATGGATTATCGCATGAGTAAAAATACGAGTTCTTTCTCAGAAAATGTTGTAATGGCATACTTCCTAGATCTTTGTTTAAAGATGAAATCTTCAACATTATGGGCCAATTATTCAATGCTGAAGTCAACCCTTGCACTTAAACACAATGTAGATATATCTACATACTCAAAACTTCGTTCTTTATTGAAACGGCAAGCTCAAGGTTATAGGGCAAAGAAATCGAAGATTTTAACGAAGGAAGAAATTGAAAAATTTATCCAGGAAGCTCCAGATAAAGAAAATTTAATGATTAAGGTAATTTACAAGTTTTTAATATCTATTTAGATTATAGCTTTATTTATTTTTTAGGTGGCTGTAATATTTGGTATTTCTGGGGCCTGTAGAATGGATGAGTTAGTCCGAATGACTGTACACGATATAGAAGACTTAGAATCTAAGCTTTTAATCAGCATACCTGATTCGAAAACCAACAAACCAAGATCATTTGTAATTAATCAGATCTACTTGAATGTTTATCGAAAGTATGTTTCGTTAAGACCAGAAAATATGAACAGTGACCGATTTTTCTTTAAATATCAAAGCGGAAAGGGTTGTAGACAAGTGGTAGGAATTCATCAATTTAGAAAAATGCCCAAAATAGTTGCTACTTATTTGAACTTGGTAAATCCGACAGAATATACTGGTCACTGCTTTCGTCGGTCTTCTGCAACAATATTGGTTGACTCTGGTGCCGACATAACTAGTTTAAAGAGGCATGGCGGATGGAAGTCATCAAACGTTGCTGAAGGATATATCGAAGAATCGCTTAACAATACGGTTGAGGTGGCTAATAAAATTTTCACAGTACAAAATATTCAACAAAATGACCTTTCCACCCTGCATGTTGTCCAAAATGTTTCTCATAGTTCTAAGAGTGTTCCTCCAATGTTCAATAATTGTACTAACTGTCAAATTACTGTAAATATAACAAATTGATCTTAAAAATGCATTCAGCAATGACTTGATGTTTTCAAAATATAAATTAATTCCTTATAAGCAATGTGTTTTCTATCATTTATGTAGAACACTAACAACTGTACGGAAATATCATTTCCTTACAGTAAGGAAGTCCTGACTTTTCCTTCAAGAAATTTTGACAGTAATGTCAAAATTTCCTGGCGATTTGCGGAAAAATAGTTTTTTTTGTGTTAATTTTTGTAATAAATCTGAAAACTCTTAATATTTCCGAAACAGTTGAAGATAGGCATAGGACATTGTACATGATTTATGTCTAGAATTCTCTGAAGAATCCAAAAAATTAATAATATACAGGGGCTTGCATTTAAAATAAGAAAGTGGATATGGGCCACCGTCACATGATGCACCCTATATAATTTTTTTTTTTTTGAAAAAAATGCTCAGTCAAAAATACAAATCGTCCAAGCGTTTTTCCAAACACGTTCTCATTTATTCGTTATCGAATTTATTCCATTTGGCTGTTCCACACTGTATATTGTATACCGTTTATGTAAAATTTAAAGCATATTTAGCGAAACCCACAAAATCATTCTCGATCTTCTCCTGAAGAAACAGACAATGAGTATAGGCAAGCAACACTGAAGCATGATATCATTATGCTCGGCCACTCTTGAATCGTTTCAATCACACGCTACCTTTTTGCCTACATGTCATTTCTCTTTCACAATTCCAACCTTCAAATCTAGCGTGCTGCACCTCGACAACCGAAGGACGACTATTTCATTTTATTGCCGGCTTTCAGTTGATGGAGTGGCTGAACTGACAGTTCCAACAATGGACACCTCTCTTAATCCAGCACACTTTGTCACAACCACATATACTCTGCGGCCGATACAATTATCAACCCAACAAACGTGAAAAACGCTACATTCATTCAACTATTTGCAAGTGACACTATTGTGTTGAATGTATTATATTGAATGCGATTATTATTTTTGGAGGAGTTTATAGATTTGTTGGTGAACTCGAGGATTTCTTGCTATGAAGTGAAAAGATTTTTTGTTGAAATGGAGTGGATACAAATGAAGTATAACGTTATAATTTGAATTACGATTTTTTTCTTATTTTACGTAATTTGTTATTTCCTAAAATACTGAATTTCCTAAATACTTTCCTGTGCTTAAATAGAAACTAATCAGTCAAATTTAAGTGAAAAATCAAAAAAACCTAGATAAAATTGATCACGATTTTTTTTGCAAATTGTGTCGATTCTACATTAGCCGAAGGAACTTCGTTCCTACCTGGTGTCCCACGACACCACATCTTCATTTTTGGTTTTGTTTTTATCAGCTCATTTATTAGCTTTTGTTTTTTATTAGCTTATAGGGAAGGTTTTTCTGTCGGACCCTGTAAGAAATTAAAACAGGCCATGTCAAATGAAATAATGTAAGAAATTATTACGTATTATGTATTAATTATTTCAATTTGGGCAAATCTAGAAGACCTCTGTTCGAAGAACAAATGCTCGAAAATGCAAGGTAACATTGCGATTTTACTGCTGAAGCTAGCTGAACTTAGCAGAAGGTTCATCTCTTAGCATTTTGGACTGTAGTATTATTGGGTGTGTAGAAATAACCCTCCAACTCCCCACACAGTTCGGATTTCTGCAAGCACCAGGTCCCAGAACGATTTTCGACAACGAAACTTCCCACTTTTTTTTTTAAGAACTGAGTAATTCAAAAAGCATTCCACAAATTTATGAGGTCTGGCTTTAATCGTCTACTTGGGATTGATCCATATGAAAAATTAACCTGACCGCAAACTACCCGACCGAAAGTAAGTACCCAGTTGCGTGACGACTCAGAGCAGTTAACCCGTGTATAATATGTAACCTGCCCTAAATAATTAATGAGTAATTTAACGTGATGTCGTGTCCCGTGAAGGCTTCGTATTCCGGCAGGAAATTGCAGGAACAATTTCAATCTATCGGTCATCGCGTTTTGTCTTTACGCAAACATACCGCCCACTCGAACATATGGCAACGATTTTTCCGACAGATTTGGCAGATAAAAAAAGATATAAAGCCTAAAAGGATCGAATGTCAGCGAATGAGTGAAAGTTAGCATATTTGTGATTGATGGGAGGAATATGGAAAACGACAGCTTTATCGAGGAGGGGCTTGAAAAAAATTTTTACCTGAAAGAGGTTGTGGTTGAGGCAACGGAATTCACAGTGAACCGTCTTGTCTAATTTTTGGCAACTTCGGCCACCATTTTGTTAGTTTGCAAGGAATCGAATGTTGGCGGTTATTTCGAATCCATAAGCCCACTCAATTATATATTACTGAAGCACCTACAATCTGGTATACTGGTAATAATAATTCCAGAATAACTCTGGTATTATCACAAGTATACATTGAAATCAATTCAGTAAATAAACTCAAATAAAGAGTTTCAATGATTTAGAATATGAATGCAGAAAAAATCTTGAATGACAATTATAGTCTTTCGATTGAAGTAAGTATCAATGATACTTTTTTAATTCTAGAATACAGTGTTTATCTTGAATTTACAAAAAAATTGAAAAAGTACTATTGATACTTCAATCGAAAATGTAAGACTATAATTGTTATTTTTAGATTATTTTTAATTTATTCACACTCTTCAAGAATAGACTTTTTCAATTCAACAATATAAATACAATTTATAAGTTAAATATATTCAAAATGTAATTTTCACATGAAGAAGTATGTATTACTCAATTAATGATTACATCTAAAATGGAAAATAAAAAACATCTTTTAAATAAACAAAAATCATCGAAAAAATCAACATTAATTTGAAAATTTTGATTCTGAGTATATTCACCTAATGGAAACATTATTATATGAAAACTAAAGTGAGCAGGTTAATCAACACTGAAATCAAAGCTCAGATAAGTATTCGTAAATCCAGTTTGAGATATTAAAAAAAGAATAAAAAGAAATTATATTGGAAAAAACCAAAGCAAGCAACATGCATGTTTGAAATCATATTTTGAGTGCTCACATATACGGGCATAAAAAAATATAGCACTTCCTAGACAATAATTGATATATCACCCAAATTACACTTTTCACTGATAGAAATTTCTAACTTTACTATACACGAATAAATATTTCTTTCAAAAAATATTTTCCTCATTTCAAAATGCCCTGTACAATTAAATCTATTCACTTTATTTCCTCTTCCATTAGTAGCAGAGATCTGGAACTCTAACCATTTTTAGATAGTGAAAGCTTAGATTCAGAGGTGTGTAGGCTCACTGGGATCAGCAAAATCTGAAAATGAGGAATGATCAATGCATAAAAGATATTGAAAGTCCATTCTATTTCTTGATTCTGACGCAACTCTAGCAAAGTCATAACAAATCTATTACTTGTAAAAATAAAAAAAAATGATACGAAACATCACAAATAAGAAGATGAAAGGTAAGGGTTCGACAACGGATGAACGGCTAACAATTTACTCATAAATTTATTACGGCCATGTGTTATGGCCTTCTTCAGGGCAGCAAATTTGGTAACATTAAAATTCTACACTACTCTACAAACAGATTAAAGAACATCTATCACTCAGCAAATAATCCAGGTAAGAGCTAATGATACATGATATATTACTAATGGTAACATGGATAATGGAGTGAATGGTAACTCAGGCCTACTTTTACGTCAAAACTTTTCACTATTTTATAACAGAAGGAGTCGTAAAGGAACAAGGATTATTCTATCAGGAATTACACAGATAGTACATGAATGCAAGTTATTACATCATGTGACTGCATAAATACCTCAAAACTTTGAAATTAAATGTCGATATCCATCGCATTAGATGAAAACGGATCTGTCCGTCCATGAGCACGATGACTCCCAAACAGAAATGTTCCAAAGAAGTGTGTGAGCCAAGTAGTTTTGAAGAAACAGGGAACAAATTGTTTTCAAATGTCCTTTTTTGAATGAAACTGTTTTTAGTATGCAGTTTCAGCATATTCATTTGAATGAATCGTTGGTTGGAAGAAGAATAATAAAAGATGGTATTTATAGCCCATGTAATCATTCAACACAAGTTACATTACCAAAAATTTTTAGGCATATATACTGAAAAAACCCACAAGCCGAAATAATTTTATTATCATACTAAATGTCAAAATTGGCTCAAACTGGTAATTTTTACTCGATTATTTTATTAGAACATCGTGCTGTCATTCTGCTCAAATGCCGAAAATGGTCTCAATCGATTGGGTTTGATATTCTGATAAAGAACGCGATGTGAAACTTGAGGGTGTTTGTTCCGTCTTGCTAGCCGTCCGGCCCTCTACTCTATACTCTATATTATCCAAAGGATATGAGCTGGAGTTTTCATTTTTTCAAAATTCATTATTAGATCATTATTGGGCTGAATCCGTCCAATGGTTCAGAAGCATTTAACATCTGAAATTTGGTTTCTTTCAGAACTCCTAGAATATCTATCGGATAAAGTTGAAACCCGGAAGATATTTGAACTAGTTTTAAGCAAATAGGATTGCAAAATTTCGCAGAAATCGACAGGATAGGAAATTTTCAAAAAATTTCTGCAATATTCAATACCTCATAAAATTTGTGCCTGTATGGAACTAATGGATATCTCACATATTCTTCCACCAGAAGATTTCATAATTTCTTCAATGACTTAAGAGAAAGGATAAATGTCTAAAAATCTGTCAGAAAGTCAATGCTCGTAGTTCTCATATATACGTATTCGATTGACATCGGTCGGATTTTCAGTTGGGAAAAAGTTATTACTAATAACTTTTACGTTGTCAAATGTTAAAATAGCACTGACGTGGGTTGATAGGAGAAGAAAATTTGAGCTTGAAAAAAAAATGTGAGTAGATATTTTTAATTTAAGATATGGGTTTGTTTATTCTTTCTGGCGATCGTATTTGTATCAGATTGATCCAGAGTACGGGAGATGACTCCTAAACAAGCGCATAAAAGCTACTAGCCTCGCGTCAGTGCTTTTCTGATTTTTTTTCACAAATGATAAAAATACTATAATAGGGTGGGTATGGAATAAAAAATTGTTATCTCGAAAATCTGTTGTTAAAAGTTTTGTAGCAGCCAAAGGAAATAGTTTATGATTGTTTATAAATATTTATTTCCTTACAGCCAAACCTCAAATGTTCAATTATCCCACAGAATAGATAACAAATAAAATTTTATAACAAGGTGCATAAAATCATTATTGGATTATTATCTCGAATGTTATACGAGAGATCAAAATTATTCGGACAGATATTAATTTCGCTTAGTCAAGTATCAGCTCCTATCGACGCAAAATGAAAATATAAAATATTTAGTTACTTAATTGTTTGTTAATTGTATTGGTATACAGTAGTTCAGATATTATCTGAAAAGATGTATTTGTCCTCATCTCTTAATCTGTTTACACGCAATCATTAATTGTTTATAAAATTTGATAGGGTTTGTTCTCAAGCGAATCTATTTGAACAACTACTGTTGCCTATCGCTATTCATTGAATGTCGATAAAATGCATTTGCATTTGATTTTTGTGAATTCAGAAAAGTTCATTGAACCCATCATGTTATGGGTCATTTCCGCATTACTCTGATTTGTGGATAGCAAATTTTTAGAGAAACTCAGAATTCGACAATTAATAATAAAAATCCTATACAGGTTGTGAATAGAAGAAGTAGTAGTTATAGTATTTAATGTAACTTTTTTACTACGTCTGTGGGATTCTTCAGGGTCCATCCCAAATAAAGTAAAATTATTTCACAGTTTTGGAATTTTTTTACAATAATTTCAACTTTGATGTACATTTCTCGGAACACTTTTAAACGATTCCGATTATTTTTGAAATAAATCTTAAATCCTTTGAACTTTACGAACTTCTTTGGCATTATGTTAACTCCAATTAAAATTTTTTCAACTGATTCAAAAATTTCCTTACTCTATGTAAGTACCTAGATCAATTAATACACAGCTTTGGTAATTTTTACTGAAATACCTAACTTGTATTGTAAGATTTTCTAATTGCTTCGAAATGTTTTCGACCCTTTTTAGCGCTCTTGTTCGCCTGAACAAAGTCCTTATAGATCTGCCCAAATGTCTGTATTTTTCGAATATTTGAGTAAAAGTGGCACCAATCGTTCGTAAGGACTTGAAGAATCCGTGGTCAAGATCGATTTTGTTCGTCCGCCTGTAGACACGATTACGTCCGAACGGAATCGAAATGGTTCATTACGATAAAATAATGTACGTTGTCAAAATTCAGAAAAGCACTAAATAGGTTTCTAGGAGAAGGGAATGCTTCAATCAAAACTCAAGAAAAACTATGAGTAGTTATTTTTAATTTGAGTTATAGGTTTGCTCATTCTTTGTAAGGTTTGTATTTATTTTTTGTACATTGTTCCAGAGTATGGGAAATTTGTTATAGTTCGAATATTTAATCGCAAGTAGACAACAAGAGCGCCAAAGTCATCTGACCTCATGTCAGAGCTTTCTAAATTTATTTGAAATAAGGTTTAATGCCTCTACATTTTTGGAAACTATCCAGCATTATATTAGCTGAAATGTAAATTTGTTTTGATCTTCTAGTCAACATTTCCGATCCTATAGGCAATGATTTTCAATTTTTTTCGATTTTTTTAATCGCTTCAAAATATAAACGATTCATTTGTTCTGCTATTCTGCTATTCACTGGAATAGCATGAGTAATAATTTCGAAATATTGATGTGATTTGGTAAATTGTTCACATAATTTTTAAAGCCTCTTCTGCTGAATATCCTCCCAAATTTTTATGTAAGAATATTACGGCAACCATTCCATTGAATAATCGAATAAATATTATATGATTTACGAATAGATTACGTTGGATGAAGAAGTTTCCTCAAATCTTGTATTTTATTTGTTGATTTATTATTGTTTAGTACCATAAACAAATCTACCACCTCACCCCACAACTAATGACAAGATAGAGATAACCTGATTGATAAAAATAAGAACATAAAAAATTAGCTGTGTGAACATAGCTGCCAGCTGCCTGATTCTGCTTTCCGAAGATACACGAGGTGCAGATATCGATCAATTTTAAGCGGAAGATCGTTCATAACACGATACACTCATTTCAGCGTTATTCCGCTTGAAACTCTGTACCGTGGACAACTTCACCAAAGTGAAAAATTACGTTTGGAAGTAAATCAGTTATATCTCAAAACTACGATAGTGTATCAAATTTAATTTCCTCGATTGTTAAGAACAAAACTAATCATTTCAAAAGTCCCTAACCTCCTTCTTTCAACTCTGTGTGTAATGGTTTATCACAACTTTTGAAGCCAAGGGAATCCAAAATTTCAACAAGTGCAATCAAGTTAATTAGGAATTTGATGGAAAAAGGGAGGGTGAAGAAACTCAACTAGATCACTATTTTAAATTGTTTTTATCCAAAAACTCATGTAACAAAAATATGAATGCAGAAAAACCAAATATTACATTCCAGCATTGCATGAATGGCTTAATATGTTACCACAACCTCATGTTCCATACTTGGGACATTTTAATGAATTCAAACATCAATTCAAAATCTGAACCACTCAGAATGAAACTAATTAAAATATTATCTGCTTTAGGCTTTCCAGCCCTGTTGAAACCCTTCAATTCCTCTGTAGCATGCTTGGCAATGTAGTTGACAAAATCATCCAGTTCAGGACCTCCCTAAAAAAAATGATCAGAAACTTTTTCTTTTCACTTAAAAATCCCAAAACTCACATCTATTTCCACAGGTTTGTCTTTAGAGTCTTTAGGTAACCAGAAAAGTGTTGGGAAACCTCTTAAGTCGAATGTGGGTGGTACATCATTGGCAGTAGCATCCATCTTAACAATGGCAATATCTTCATCTTTGAGCTGCAACGAAACTAATCTAGAACATAATACCAAATATTCATGGCTTATTTACCTTAGTTGATGACGAGATATTGTTGATGATGGAGCTCGTGTTGAATGATTATTTGGGCTATTACCATCATCTATTGTGGATGTAATGTTTTCCGACGTTTCGATAGACGATCTTTATCAAGGAGGAAAAGTAAAAAACCTTTCGAAAATTATCAATTTTCAAAAAAGTCAATATGACGGAAGTCATGAAAGAAAAATGAACATGTGATATGATGATCTTTTTAAGTTGGATCGAACTATATATTATATATATATATATATATATATCAATAATATCCAAAGAAGAAAAACTTGCAAGAAGAAAAATCAAAGAAGCAGCATTTATGAAAATAACACCTGATTCCATAAGTGCTCCATGTATAGATCTGCCAGAAGTTTGGACGCCGATAGTTCGATCCAACTTAAGAAGATCATCATATCACAGATGAGTATATAACATTCTTCATTTTTCTTTCATGACTTCTGTCATATTGACTTTTTTGAAAATTGATAATTTTCGAAAGGTTTTTTACTTTTCCTCCTTGATAAAGATAGAAGATGTCTATCGAAACGTCGGAAAACATTACATCCACAATAGATGATGGTAATAGCCCAAATAATCATTCAACATTATTTACCTTAGTTGCAAGTTCATCATAGATAGGAGCTAGCATTTTGGAATATCCACAACATGGTGCATAAAATTCAATGAGGGTGTCCTTATTATTATTGAGTACAAGTTCATCGCAGTTCTTGGCAACAGCCACCTTGACAGGTTCATCATTACTTTCAGGGACAGCTTAAGACTTAAGGTACGGTGTTAATTTTCCATCCAGAAGATCCTGGACAAAGAGTTCCAAAGCTTCCACTGTGAAAAATGTGTTGAATTGAAACTTTTTACTAGAGCTCAATTTTTTCTTGAAGCCTCATGGGAAGTTATCTTCCATTACAAACTTCTGATTCTTTTCATCTCTTGCAAACACCCTAGGTTTGTCATGTTTGATAAAAACAACTTCATATTCGTATAATTACAGGGTGAGGTCATCTTTAGAGCTGATGGCGAAGGTGATTTGATTTTTGAATTCCTTAGCCACCTTGAGTATTCTATTCCTCCGGTAATTTGTTTCCTTAGGGTTGTTTACGTAATCTACAGCATAGTATGCGACAACTAAAGGATTTTTGAAATCTTGCCTATTGTCTGATTTACGATGTCCACAAAGACCATGACTAAAGAATTGAATAGCAAAAATATACAGGGTGAGTCTTTGACCACTGCGTTAATTTTAACAATAGATTCTTGACGTCAAAAGAAACATTTTCTTCCTATAACATTTTTCCAAATTTGGCCCCGTTCAAAAGATATAGGGTCTTGAAATTTCATAAAATAATTGCATTTTCACCTGTAATATTCAAACGACAATTTCAATTGAAATGATTTCTTGTAGAAGCTTTTTCATAACAGTCATGCATATTTTGGCATCATTAGATTTATGACGAGATATTGTTGATGATGGAGCTCGTGTTGAATGATTGTTTGGGCTATTACCGTCATCTATTGTGGATGTAATGTTTTCCGACGTTTCGATAGACATCTTCTATCTTTATCAAGGAGAAAAGTAAGAAACCTTTTGAAAATTATCAATTTGCAAAAAGTCAATAGACAGAAGTCATGAGAGAAAAATGAACGATGTTATATACTCATCTGTGATATGATGATGAAATCTAAAATATTTTCAAGGCATGAGCACCTCCGGTTTTTCCGGAAATGACGTCAACTTCCGTTTCTCAAATCAGAACACCATTTTTTTATTGCAGAAATAGATTCCTTAGAAAATTTCAAGTTATTTTGATGTAACATTTTTCAGTTTGGGTTGGAAAATTCTCTTTGAGCGGGAAAATTCGAAAACGAAATCGAAAATACAGCTCAGCTGAAACAAGAATAACTTCGAGGTTTTTGGATGGAAAATTTTCATTTTTGGGATTTTTCAAGATGTAAGATTGATGTATCCACTTTAAAAATCGAAATCGCGATTCATGATACAGGGGGTGAAAAAATCACTTTCAAAGTTAGGGATGACAAAATCGTGAAAAATTTTTTCAAATTAGAACCCCATCTTTTTATGGCAGATATTGATTCTACGTTAAAAAATAATGTGAGTGTAGGTATACAGCACACCCTTGCCCTAAAGTGGATATTTTCTGAGTTATTCACAAAAAACTGTTTTTCGTCTTGAATTTTCAGCTATTTCTTTTCCCTTCACGCCAAAAAGATTTTCAGGAACTGTTATTTGCAACATGCTGTAGATTTTTCACCCCTTCTTGAAACGGGTTTCAAGTTACTATTAGGAGAACCATAGCAAACTCTCGCAGTTATAACTAGAGAAAATGCTCAAAGTTTTGACCGTTAATTTCTAGACATTTATTTATACGTCTCAGGAATGCTTCTTGCGTTGCTCTTCTTATTTCATCGGGAATGAAGAGATCTGCAAAAGTGTTCAAAAACCAAATTGAATTTCAAAACTATAAATCTAAAAATCTAAACAAACCTGAACGCGTTTCTGACTCCTTCTATGCAGTCCCCTTTATCAGTCAGGGGAGTTGAGTAGACAATATTTTATATCCTACCCCAACCATAATAGTCTAAAGGAGTTAAATCGGGAGAACTTGGTGGCCAAAGATGTGGACCATTTTTCACCAACCACCAATCTTCAAATAGCCTGTATTGGATATTTGACACATTGAGTGAATTGTGTGGAGGCGCGCCATCTTGTTGATACCATAAGTCATTATGGTTCTGTACTAGCGGCTCATCTATTTGAGTCCATATGTCAGAATATCTATCTCCTAAGGGAGAACATTCTTTAAATAATGCAAACACGTGTAGTGTTCTATCTTACCAGTTAAAGTCCCATCATAAATGTGAACATCGAGAATTGCATTATTTTTAAGTTTTTTGTGTTTTTTAGAGAAATTATAGATGTTTGGCACTTGTTATTATTTTTCCGCATCAGTTTAGATGCCTACTGTTAATTTAAAAAAAAATTTGATGCAAATCGGTTGATTGGTTTAGGCGCTAGACCTCACTATACATCATATTATTATAATAGATATTTAGCACAAATATTTGCTATTTGCTATTTGCAATTTTTTTCCGCCCAAAACTAATATACTTTGACGTTTTCGATTCCAAATTTTTCAGTTTTTTATTTCTATATCACAATCATGCTTATATTTGAGGTTAGTTTTTGAAATATTAGCTGATTTCAAAGTAGCATGTTCAGAATTGTTCCGTTTGCGGCATCTCACAATGTAAGTTGCAACCAGGAATTGTTTGAATTATTGTTTATCGAATATGAATACCTGATGAGAGAAAAATGTACACAAATCTTGACACACCTGTGTCGTGTTCTATTTCATTTTTTGATTAATTTTTCTGTAGTTTTTTTGAATTGTTGTAGATATAAGATAGATGTTGTAAAAATGAAAAATTCTCTTTTATTGATCAAAGAAAACAGTGTTTTCTAAAATAAATAAAGGTATCGTTGATACTTTCAAGAAATGTAAGACTATAATTGTCAATTTTAGATATTTTGGTTCATTCACACTTTCAAGAATAGACTTGTTCAATTAAATTTCTTCCATGTGGCCATAATACCTGGGAATAGATTGGAGTTCGGTAGTGAGTGCAAGTCCAACATAAAACCGCAGCACTCGTAGAGCATAACAAAATCCCATGGACCGCTGTCGAAATGGCAAAAAAAAGGTTAATTTATGAAACTAAATTTCAGATGCTCATAACTGCTGAACCATTCGACGGATTCGGCCCAATAGCAAAATATTTGGACTCTAGAAAATATGAAAATTCTAGCTCATATACACTGATCAATAATTGCTAGGGATCACTTATGAACTTCTTTTCATTTGTATTTTTTTTTCAAGTTATCTCGTGAATATTTGTACATTATATGTTCTCTAAGGAAAAATTTAGATGTTTTGAGTTGATTATATCAAATTTTTCCGCACTTGATCGGCTCTTGTTCACAAAATCGATTATTATCTGTAGGCTGTTACAGGTGGAGTGAAAAGCAATGTGGTATTTGTTATTGAATCTGTGTTTTTCTCTCGTTCAAACACATAAGGTGACAATAATTGAAGAAATGAGAACAATATCAGCTTATCAGTCATGCCGAGAAGACGTTTGGCTCCTGCGCAACTGGACCAAATCATACGGTGGATACAGGAAGGTTTGTCCCAGCGAGAAGTGTCCCGGCGGTTGAATGTTTCGCAAAGTGTCGTGAGTCGCGCTTGGAATAAGTTCATCCAAAACGACTCAGTAGCTTATGTTCATGGGGGAGGTCGGCAGCGCAGTACAACAGCTGCCCAAGATCGACTTTTGATCCTCAATGCTAGGAGAAATCAAACTTACCCGGCGTCGCGGCTCAATAGATCACTGAGAGTTGCAACAGGAGTTCTAATTTCGAACCAGACTGTAAGACGACGACTACATGTTCGTGGTTTGAGAGCACGTAGGAGGGTACATCATCACCGTTTGAAGAGGGAACACCGGGTTCATCGTTGGCCATTGGCTGAGGAGCACCGCAATTGGACAGTTGAAGATTGGAGCCGATGCTTATTTACGGATGAGTCTAGATTTCGTTTGGTCAACTCCGACGGACGTATTCTTGCTTGGAGGGAAAGAGGTCGAAGGTATGCAGAACAGTTTATGGTACCCACAACAGCTTTTGGCGGAGGTTCTATATGTGTATGGGGAGGCATTTGTTTGAACCAACGCACGGAGTTGGTTGTTCTGCAGAACACCACAATGACCAGCCAGAGATATCACGATATGATTATTGAACCCATAATTGTTCCGTTTGTGGCTGCCTTGGGCGAGAATTTCATTTTAATTGACGATAATGCTCTCCACACCGTAGTCGTCTGGTTAATGAAGCGCTAGAAACTCATGCTATTGATAGGATGGACTGGCCAGCTCGCTCTCCAGACATGTCTGGTCTGAGATGTCTAGACAATTGTCAACCTTAGAACAACCGATCAATAACCTGGAGGACCTTTCTAACGCTTTACGGGATCTTTGGACGAATTTGCCCCAAAATTTTATAAATCGTTTGATTGAAAGTATGCCTCGTAGGGTAGAATGCTTGAGACGAGCTCGTGGGGAACCAACTAGATACTAGCTTAACCGAAAATTCAGCCTTCTTATGGTTTCATTATAAAATTTTTATGTTATTCAAACACAGAATTTTGAGAGTTCCTGATAAAGTCTTTTTTTTTCTCCAACTTTCCATTTTCTCATTCTTTTCTCAAGTGAACCATATTATCAACTGAAATTACTCTGATATCTGACTAAATTTATAATCTTGGAGCGAATATTTCAGAAATAAATTTAGAAAAAGTAAGTGATCCCTATCAATTGTTGAGCAGTGTATTTAGGATGATAGACAATATACGGCTAGACATCCTCAAATCTGACTACGGATTTCTTCATCAGGAAGTCGATATCAATCGTTTGAGACCGTTTTCAGCTCAATATTTCAGATAACAGACATTTGGAAAAAGGATAGCACACCATTGCGCAAAAATATGTTTCTTCAAAATGTCATTTTGAGTATTGCAAGTTAATGTTTCCATTCGATAACAACCAATTCCGTCTCAGAACTTTCCTCATTCCTAACACGTTCATCGATCCTACAGATGAGGAAGGAAGACTTCAACAAAATGGAAAAGCAATAAGGAAAGTTTAGTTGCCGGGACTCATGCCGAAACCCCTATGAAGTTGGAGGTTATATAGTCCTTCAAAGCCTGAGGCAGCGGCATGCTCCAACATTTAATATTTCAGCGCATTCTCTTCGCTCTCTTCAAACAGACTCACAATATTGAAATATTCCAATCTCACCAGATTTTATCCTTCCCCCTTTCTTACCCCATTCATACCCGTCAACAGTCATATGTTTTTCTCCATCACTTGCAGAGTCGATGAAAAAGTCTAAGTCGATTTTTTTTCTTTTTACAGAGTGGGTAATTCACCTCTACATACTAAATTACGGAGGTTTGAAAAACCGTTTACTGAAATCATTGTTAAATCGGTCGGTTAAAAAAATGCAGGGTGTTATAATTGGATGAGAACATTGAATATTCCCTGATTTTTTAGACTTATTGTAGCTTTAATCACATCATTTCCACTGTAGTTGATTATTCACAAAAACTAATCACTATAGTGATTGCTTCTCAGTGTTCAAATAATGTTTGTGCAAATGAAAACACTTAACTTGAACTGCACTCATAATGGCATACAGGGTGAGTCTTGGTCCACTGCGTCAATTTTAACTAGAGGTTTTTGAAGCAAAAAACCCACTTTTTTAGTCTACCACTTGTTCCAATTCTGTCCACTTGCGGTTTAAAGTTACGAATTCGGCTGAGCCACTACTGGATTCCTTTCGAGATTACCCAAAAAATTCATAATTCTTGTCCATAAAATTGAAGATACATACTTGCTTATGCACCCTGTTTCTCTTGGAGACATAAAAGTGTAATATTCATGATAAAAGCACATATTTATTCCTCTTCGGAGGATGTTACATAATTCAACATCTAAAACATTATTTCAGCTGAAAATCGTTCTTAATTCTTCAGTTAGTTTGCAGTCGAGTATCGGTGGAAATATTGAAATTTCTGAATTTTATTCACATTTTTACTAATCATTTCATAAGAAAATACTTTTTATAACATCAACTTTTGCTATGCTCTGAATTTTATGATTGTTTCAAATCTTTTATATCATCGAATCAACACTTGCCATGTTTTTTATTTTCCGTAAATATGAAAGATTTCTGTCTGTGTTATCTTCTATGTGTTGAATGATTGTTTGGGCTATTACCATCATCTATTGTGGATGTCATGTTTTCCGACGTTTCGATAGACATCTTCTATCTTTATCAAGGAGAAAAGTAAGAAACCTTTTGAAAATTATCAATTTGCAAAATCACCAACAATATCTCGTTATCTTCTATGTCCTAGTTTGAATCTGTAAATTCCAAAGTGTTATTAGGGTACATTATGATATTCCAGAAACTTCTGATGTTTGAAATTCTGAAAAGGTTCCCGATAGATGAATCATTCCGATGACAATGTTAGCAAAACATTTTTGGAAAAAAAATTGTTTTAAATACAACACTAGTGAGGATAAATTATGAAATTCAGCAAATTTTTGATCATCGTTTTTCTACAAGGATAATTTTCCTGAAACGTGTATGAAGCAATCTTAAATAGTCGAAAAAATTTAATTACGTATGTTGTTTCATACAATCATTACATAAGATCAGGGCAATAATATTCGCTCTAACTTCTCCTTGAAATTGAGTTTCACAACTACTAGATGTATTCATTTTGGAAGATCTTCAAAGCGTTATGGATCATACGATTGCCTTTTTAAATTATCTTCAAGATTATAACATATTTCACAGGTACGAGTATATTCTTTTTTGAAGGAAGAGAGTCGATTGAAGATGAACCACGAAGTGGAAGGCCTCCATCTTCAAGAACCGATGAAAATATCGACAGAATCCGGGATCTCGTGCGTTCAGATCGTCGGTTGACAGTCAGAATGATAGGGGAAAAGTTAAATTTGACTCACATCACCGTTCATCAAATTTTGACCAATGAATTGTGGATTGCGCAAAAATGGTGGATTTCTTCTATTCTTTCTTCAGGTGGCCTAGTTATTGATTCAATGGTTTTTGCGTGGGCTTTTACATGCATTTTTTTATTGTATTAAGTCTACATGAGTGTGTGTTTGAAAAAAAAACGTATTTATTGTTACAGATAACACCACAAAATTAACACGAGGGCCTTTTATTAAAAAAAAATGAAAGTATGAAAACATCTCTATTTCTAAAGGAATTAAGAAAAAAAGTTGCAATTATTGCTAACTTAATTTTATTTTAAAACGTTCTTTGGTTTATCGCGGTTCTAAAAGTATGCTATTTACGTTATTCAATGAATAAAAAAATACTACAAATAGTGTTTTAGATAAAATAGCAAAGTAAGGACAGATTTTAGTAAAATACAGTTTTTGTATGATTGTTTATTTACAAAGTAAAATAACACGATTCTTTAACGTAAATTCTGTTCGAATTGTTCTCCTCTACTCCGAATCCACGCCCGACATCTTTTTTTGATTTCGACCATTGTAGTGGCTAGAGAAATTTCTTCTTTCATTGTTAGGTCTGGAGATCTTGCGGGCCAAGGGATGGGGCCGGCTCTGCCTATCCATGAATTTGGAAAAGAGTTGTCGAGGTGATCTCGAAGTTCTCTCAGGAAATGTGCCGGGCAACCGTCATGCTGGAACACAATCGACACGTCGTCATCGAAGGCCGGAACATCGGCTAGTAGCTCCGGTAGAGCATTCTGCAAAAAATGCAAATAAGCAGGCCCACTTAGTCGAGCCGGTGAATAGTGTGGCCCGATGAGGTGTCTTCCTATCACACCAGCCCAAACGTTAACACAAAATTTTTGTTGAAAACTCATTTGCCTTTTCACGTGGGGATTCTCATCTTTAGGTGCCCAGAGATGTAAATTGTGCAGATTTGTTATTCCTTCTCGGTTAAAACAGGATTCGTCTGTCCACAAAATTCGTTTTAGAAACAAGTTGTCATCGACATCTGTGTGCAGCAAAAATCTACAGAATTCCAACCGTCTGGCAGGATCGCCTTCATGAAGACCTGTAACAATTAATAAAATTCATTAGTCTGTGACTACTTTCCGCAGCCAAATTTATCAATAAAAAAGTTCGTTTACCTTGTACCGGGGTGTAATGAAAAGCGTGTTGATTTTTATCCCGAAGTACTGACCAAACTTTCCAAATCGTTAAGTTGAGTCTTTGAGCAACGACACGAATGCTTGTAGTTGGATCTTCTTCAAAGGCTTGAAGTATTTGATCGTCAACTGCTACATGGTGTTGCCTCACATTGACCCGAGGCTCTTGAAAATTTAAGTTTCCAGTCTCTCTTAATCGTCGATAAGTCGTCGAGAATGTTTCGTGGTGGGGTAATATTCGATCAGGAAATTTGGCTTGATAAATCCTTTGAGCTGCACGAGCAACACCATCGGCCTTGCCATATACCATCACCATATCAGCATACTCAGCGTTGGTGAAATTAGGCATATCAACAACCAAAATTAAAACAACAATAGCGAAAAGTCGATAAAAGTAACAAAAACAAAAAATACAAATTTAAAAAACTGAACAACGCGGCACAGCCACTTCCAACAGCAGAGACAGTTAAATCTCGAATGACGGTAGGGTCAAGCCAGCGGCGACTAACCCAATCCAACCTAAGGACAGAAATAGTAATAATAATTCACACGCATCTAAAACGGACAGGTAAAATTTCCTTGCTCGCTCTGTTGTGCCGAAATCCGTACTTTTATTTAGGTGCGACTTTCTTCACTCTTCTGACTAAAACCTTATTTGCAGTATTATTTTTTTTATTGACTTACGTAAATAGCATATAGTTAGCAACGTTATAAACCAAAGAACATTTTAAAATAAAACTAAGTTTGTAATAGCTGTAACTTTTTTTTGAATTTCAATAGGAGTGGAGATGTTTTCATAATTTCATAATTTTTTTTAATAAAAGGTCCACGTGTTAATTTTGTGGTGTTATCTGTAACAATAAATACGTTTTTTTTTTAAACACACACACACGTAGACTTAATACTATAAAAAAATGCACGTAAAAGCACACGCAAGAAATGTTACATTTTGGGTAATTTAGAAAAACCTAATAAAAAAATCATACCTCCGTAACCGTAATACTAAGGACCCAGGTTCCAAGACTGAAAAGGTAGCAAAGACCCTACCAACTCCCCAAAAAAATTTGACGGTCCATATGCCGAACACCCTGTATACTCGTCAGATATGAACTAATCAGTATTACATAGAAAAATTTAGAAAGCACTGACGTGAGGTCAGTTGGCTTAGGCGCTCTTGTAAACAACTTACAATTATTTAAATTTTGAAAAATCATATCTCCAGAACTATTAGCTTGTCGAAGTCGAGAGTGGTATTTTTGTATACGTCTGATAAAACTGCACCATAAAAAAATTTTTATTTGAACAGTGTCATTTGAAAAAAAAAATTTTTTTTGTTACTCCGAACCTATTCGGCCGATTTGACCGAATAACGAACTTAGCCGAGATATTTATACCTCAAACCTATTCTGAAAGTTTCAACTCTCTAACTTCATCCGTTCGAGAGTTATCGTGTTCACGGAACGGACGGACAGAATCGATTTTGACCACGGATTATTCATCAGTACGTCCAAACAAAACGATTGATACCACTTTTGCCCAAAAATTCGAAAGTCACAGACATTTGGGCAAATTGATAAGCACTCTGTTCAGGTGAACAAGAGCGCCAAAAAGATTGAAAACGAACAATACATTTTAAAAATAGTGCAATATAATAAGTACAATAGAATATGCTGAATTAGCAACTACATGAATCATCTCAAATTGATACAGATATTCTTCTTATTGTAGAAGGAAAATTTGAATTATGGCCATCCATACTCAAACCTATTCTTATATCTTCTCACTCCGGCAAAACAATCAGCGCACACATCAAGTCATATCTTACATCATTTAAGCCTATCATCAAAAAATTCTTCCATATAGTAGTAGCATTTTTCTTGAAAGAAACCCTTGATATATCTTTTAAATTTTGTATAAGTCATGCCCCTGACACCATCTGGCAGACAGTTCATAAGTTTTTTGCCTATATGGTCCGAAGAATGCTCAAATTTAGTAGATCTTTGGATTTCAAGAACATATCTACTCGAGTGCCGAGTTACATAATGATGGAGATCGGAGTAACAGAGGTGCTGATCCGCATTTAATTTTATATGAAGCAGAAGCTTATACATATACAAACTAAGCAATGACTTTTCTTCGAATTTTTGGTGAGTGATGCCAACTATAGGATATTATTTTTCTAGGGGGCTGGATTTTAGGCATCCAAATATTATTCTGACTGTCGTATTTATAGCCATATCTACCCCTTTCGAATGTACAAAATTTCTCCATATAGGAGCGGCGTATTCTGCCGTAGATAGACATAAGGCAGTTGCTGATGTCCGCAAAGTTTCAGGTTTGGCATCTCAAGATGTACCTGTTAGTTTCCGGATTATGTTAGTTCATGCCATAACCTTGGTGTCTTTGCAATGGGTTTTATAGGACAAGGTTCGATCTAGTTTGACACCCAGGTATTTTGTTGTTCACCTTCCCATCTAACATCAAGTTTCTTGTACCTGGTTGTTTCTTAGGTGGAAAGCACACACTTGGGTCTTAGTTTGATTTGGTTTTAGATGATTTTCTCTGTAGTAGATTGACTATTCTGATAGGGCTTGTGTAAGAGTTCGTTCAAACTTGTTTTCTTGAGCAGCTATTGCTGTGCCGTCCGCGTAGATAAATTTCTTGTCGGAAAGTGAGATGTTGTATAGGATTAGAGAAAGAACATTTCCTTGTGGTAGCCCATTCTTTTGAATTCCCCATCGACTTTTCTCATTTTCTTGTGTGTTACTGCAACTTAGTAGTTAAATTCATTCATTTATATTCCGGGTTGCTTGCTCGATTCAATAATTCTACACTCTGTATATGTTCATATCATTTTCCGATAAACGCGTAACATATGTTGGAGAATATGACCTATGTCGAAAAAAAGACAACTGACCCGGCGTTCGTCCGGTGAAGTGCAACATTTTTCTTCGCAATAAATGAATTTCTCGTTAAGTCTACAAGTTGGAACTCTAGTGAAAAAGTGACTATTCTCGCTCGTGAGTGCCTGGACAAGTTAATTCAGCCGTACTGTGAAACCAGGTTGGCACAAGATACATTTGATGAATCCTGTAAGTTAGTAGTCTTTCGTCAGATCGTATACTTTCTTTATTAATTTTTATGATTAAATGTATCGTAAGAAGCACTGAAATCAATAAATGCTACGCCGGTTATATTATTAGCTTTGTAACCTTCCTCAATATGTTGGCAAGATTGAGGATCTGACTACAGCATGACTTTCCAGGTCTGAATCCAGTTTGCTACCACATCTGTTTTTCCCCAAATCTTGGGAATCATCAACTCGGGGATGGAGTTGTTGTAGATTTTGACTTACCATTTCATTGTTTTATTCCCAAAATATTTTACTTGTTTTGATCTGATTTGATCTAGACCAGCAGCTTTATTAGTTTTCATTTGTTTTATACCTTCCTTCGTCCGTAGTTTCGTTGATGAAAGCATTCTCTTTATTAATCTTTCATTTCAATTTTATCCCGTTCACTTTTGCTTTAATTTTTCCGTTGAGTAGTAATTGAGTAGTAATTGAGCCACTTGATTTGCTGCAACATTTGGTTTCATTTCCTTTGGTTTTGAATGGTCGTTGCTTAAATTCTTAAGCTTTTTACATGCTCTTCTACTATTTGATTACATGTCTACGCTCGCTAGAGGCTTTTCCCATCTGTTACTTCTTACTCCTATATATATAATAGAATCTTCTATTATAAGGAACTTTGTCTACACGAACAACGGTAGTAAGTTAGCAGGTTATTGGTCGGTGTTGGGTTTTGTGGATTGGGTCTTCTATTTTTTTCATAGTTTGTGGTAAGATTGATTCGGTCACCAAAATATTATCTGGGTTATAGCTCTTCTTCTATTTAGTAGTGTAGAAGGATGCAGGGAGTTTGAGATCTTTCTGTTCTGCCCAGATCTCCAATTTTTCTTCGTTTCGGTTGTTGTACGATAGCCCCAGGCAATATTTCATTTTCAAGGCAAAAAATTAGCTTTTCAAAAAGTTATTCGAAAGTTTTTCGATTTCCATTTAGTGTCAAGATTGACAGTGTCAAAGAACTGCCAAAAATGAAATCAAGAGTAAAGTTCCATCAAAACTCACCCGCATCGATTACAATAAAAACAAAATCATTCAACAGACTAACTCATCCGCGAAAATCCGCAAGTTGAAATCTCCAACGTAAATAGTTCTCATTAAAGCAAATTAAATATAGGCACGTTTCTAATAATCCCGAGAACCAACACGGTTTTCAATTATCTTCCTCCCCCACGCGTGTCCCGAGATCGAGGTAACTCTCCCATAAAAATCAAAACATTGGCGAGCGCGCTCTCCCATATTGCGAGCGGGAACGTCCCTATTTCCCTCAGGGACACCAGTTATTCCGTACGGTACCGTGTAATTACGGGATCCGGGACTGTCGAGGGTCTGAGAAAATTCTGGACGTTGAATGGGTCTAGGGAGAGGGTTGTCTTTGTCCTCGCTCCGTAAACGTCGGAAGAAAAATAATAAAATCTTATTCGATTGCAGTCATCGTTTTAAATTAATTATATTAGGAATGTTGCGTGATTTCCTCAAATAAAAATGTACGAAGGAAATGATTTGAGTAGATATCCGAAATTATTCGATATTTTGATCGATATATCAATCAACTTCACATTGGAGCAATCTTTATTCAACTTGAAATCCAAATTTTTTGGATTCTCATCAATTATGCATAACGCCTCAAACATTCTACACCACGTTTCATCTAGCCAGAAAAACAAACTACACATCTTTCTTTTGCTCTATATATTTTGATGAAGGTGCCGATTATTATTAGTACCAATCTATTCCTTACATACATCGTCTCTGCAATAACATCAATCCTTCATATAGAAACATAAAATTTCCGAAATTTATTTACCTTGATGACGGTGCACGATGAACGCTCATCAGAGGGGTTGCAATAACGATGATGTTCTTGTAAGCGAACTGAAGTCTTCATTCTCCAGATAGATAGATAGATAGATAGATAATTTATTGGTGCTTCTTTACAGAATATACTGTATTACACAAGTCATAATTTCAAAAATAGGATGATAACCATTTCACATCATTGTCATAATAAAATACAAAAAAAATTAATATCTACAAAGATTAAAATGTCGAGTCACTGGACCGTCAGAAGTGAGGCACAGTTAGTTTGCTGTCACTACTTTAAATACGGGGGTTGCCCTCTATATTTCGCGATTGGACCACCCTAATGTTGTAATCTGCAAACTGACAGCTCTATCATAAAGCATGACAATTTTGAGGTTACACGTAGTTAGAACGTTTCGACTTACGAACGCTATTTGTGTTGTTTACAGTAACTTAATAGATTCAACTAGCCCAGAATATGGAATTAAACCGAGAACATTTTACTGCGATTATTTTTTATTTGTCACCAAACCCACTCGGCTCCAGAGAGTGCACAAAGTACCTCCTCGGCTAGCTCTAGAGCTGAGACTACTTATAAAGGGGCGCCACTCTCTTTTATGATAATACAAAAAAAAAAGAGGAAAGTACACTAAAGATCTCAGGGTCGCAAAAGAGAGAAAATAACGAACGCACTCTCAGGATGCCAAACGAGCCCGATCACACAAGCGGGAGGTAGTGGCTGGTAGAAAGAATATAGAGCAATTATTTAATAATATAATGAGCCCAAATGAAATACACAAAGTCCCTCAAACGAGGATATATCTTACAGAAGGTAGATCACCAACTAGTTCTTACTTCACAACCCGAATATTCGATATAATGCTTTATCTCTTAGTGAACAAACAGTAATATCACCCCAAGGTATATACTTAGAGCCTCGATGGTAATCGTTACAAATAGCTCTTTACTTATATCTAAGCGACCTTCTCGATAGGTCGGGTTTGATGTACTAAACAGTATTCACTGAATTGGGCCTCTTTGATACTAATCAATCTTAACTAAATTCTACAGACTAACCTTCTATAACAGTCTAGGTCGTGGCTTGACTGAAGTACAAAAGGATATAGTTTCTCAACCCATAATTATTCTCACAGTCTCGTAGATGGAAACTGGGCTCAAATATATTCCTGGGCCAACGTAGTACAATTTCTCACAGCAATGCGCCCTGGGTAGACGACAGGTGTGGTATCTTAGATGGCGAAATCTGGTGGAGGTCCCCAAAGACAGCTCCCACGGCAGGTCGACTGTAATTCAAAGACAGCCTAGACAAACAGCTCGAAGACTTCAAAGACATTTCAGAATCTGCGGTACCTCGCAACGGTACAATAATAATTCCCAATTCGAAGCAGAATGATGCAATCCCACGTCGTTTTTCCAAACAAATACGCCACTCCGCTAAAGCGCAAAAATCTCACCAACGAACAAACCAAACCAACATGATAAGATTTCTCTCAGGGTTTCAGTTAAAATCCAGTTCAGATCCGCAAAATTGCGATTATTTACTCCAGGACATTTCAACCAAATATGCGGGAAGAACGATGTCATTGACAACCTACGTCACATGATGACAGACTAAGACCACCGACAACGGCGTTCATCGAAACGTACGATATAAGCTGGCAAACTACTGTGACCAACGCCACCAGTTCGGTTTGCAGGTACTAACTGGAGCGGGAATTTTCAAACCGTGACAAACTTTCGGCGTGGATTAACTCAACAACAGTGCATCGATAAACTTGATTCAATTTTTAGCTCCATCAAGGACCGGTGTTTATAGATGGTATGGTGAACTCAACCGAGGTCGTAGTTCAATCCAAGACAAATTTCGAGAAGGTCGTCCAAAATCAGTTGTTTTTCTGAAAACCATTGATTCTGTGCGCCAACTGATATTGCAAGATCGTCATGTGACCTATCGCGAGATTGAGACATCCTTAGGCATTAGTGGGATCAACATTCATTCAATATTGCATGAACATTTGACCGTCAAAAAAATTTGTTCGCATTGGATCCCACACAATTTGTCAAACGCTCAAAAAAAGACTCGTGTCGATTGGTTTAAAAAAATGCTCCAAAAATACGATCGCGGGATTTCGAAGCACGTCTATGACATCGTTACAGGTGATGAATCGTGGATTTACGCGTATGAGCCCGAAAGTAAACAGCAGTGGACTGCATGGGTGTTTCAAGATGAGCCCAATCCAACAAAAGTTGCTAGCGCTCGAAGCACTTACAAGCAAATGATCTTGTGTTTTTTCGGAAAAACTGGACATGTCGCAATCATACTACTAGAACAACTTAGAACAGTAAATTCTGAGTGGTACACAACCATTGGTTTACCAGTTGTCTTCCATGAAATCAGAAAAATCAACCGCCGAAGACGGGTCACCCTTTACCACGAGAATGCGGGCTCTCAAACATCGGCTCAAACAACAACTGCATTTTTGAGTACTCAAAACATCGATTTGATGAGTGATCCGCCGTATAGTCTTGACTTGGCACCGAATGACCTCTTTTTATTCTCGTACGTAAAAAATAAACTGAGAGGTCAACGTTTTTCGACACCTGAAGAAGCGGTTGATACGTTGAGAATGCATGTTTTGGAGATACCCCAATCAGAGTGGCAAAAGTGCTTCGACAATTGGTTCAAACACATACAAAAGTGTATATAACTTAATGGGAAATATTCTGAAAAACAATGAAGCGATTTCGATGCTTAATGTTTGTTTTTGTTCTGGACTCCTGAAAGAAAAAAGGCAACCCTTGTATTCGGCAAAATCGCATAGTTTGTGAAGAGTAATCTGTTTTAGTTTTTATGTGCAACTGATCCTCTTCTGGAAGGATATTTTGCTAAATACTTACCATTGTCTCATATCGATGTTTGGTATTTCTGAGTTGAATCGGCATAATTTTCCTGTACTGTATATATAATTCTTATATAGCTAGATTCACCAGGGCGATCATTGCCTATCTGAAAGTCCCATTTTCAATGAGCAGTCAATGTTTTAATTTCACAAATTCACTAATCAAGTTCATCATACTGAGTGTTTTGTGTGGAAATTCTATGGCCAAATTATACACCAAATTAACTAGAAGAATTTTATGATTTATTTATCCGATGATTCAGCTTGTCCCTTCAATTGGTAGGGCATGGAAAAGAAGCCATTCGATAATAGCAAGGCAATTCAACTCATTTACTGTAAGACCTCATCTTTTAGACAGATATTTTCAAAATATACAGTGTGCGGCATAAGTCAGTTTACACTGTCTGGTATTCACACACGCGCGTATTCTCGGCCAGTATCGTACCTAGGGTAGAAGGAGGCAGCTGAAACGTAGCGAGTCGAGTTGTCCTTGTTGCTGTGTACGTTTACAATGCGTTCGTTGTCATGGCTGCGAGTGTAAAGTACACGAAAGAAGACCATGTTTGTTTGCTCACTCATTATCTGAAACTTGACGGAGATTATGCTGATTTGTTCGAAGAATTTCGCCAGCGCATTCCAAATAAGCAAGTTCCCATGAGACTGTATCGTGAATTCGTAAGTACTCGCTCCGTAGTCGACGCGGAGCGTTCAGGTCGCCCTGCTAATTTTTTTGTAAAATTTGTTTTACCGTGACTAAACGATGCCGCAGTGTGTTGAAGAAGGGGGAAACAATTCCAACATAAAATGTGACACCACTATTAATTATTGATGTTATTTTTTTTCCCAGAAAATGAATTTATTTGCAATTATTTTTGCTTTTTTATCTCTCATTTGCAAAACGGTAACTGACTTCTGCCGCACCTGTATATTCATGTTCTTTGGTTGTTTCAGTGGCTGTCAAGAACGAATATGGACGAGCAACTGAGTTACAGATCGCAGACGCAAGGATTCGTTAAAATTTGCGGCATTATAAAATGGATAATATTATACGATATATGATTTTTACATTGTGTTTGTTTTCTGTGCCCTTGTTCTATTAGGACAGCGTGCTATCGTTTTGCCCAAATATCTGTAACTGTTGAATACCGGGCCCAATGGTCTCAATCGCTAAGGTTTGGTTTACTGATCCAAATATCTCGGTGAAGTTCGTTATTGAGTCAAATCCGTCCAGTGGTTCAGGAGTTATGAGTATCAGAAATTAGATTTCCTTTATATCTGCTAGAATATCCATCGGATCCAGTTGTAACTTGGAAGACATTCGAACCGAGACGAACAAATAGGCTTACATTATTTCGCAGAAATCGACACGCTAGAAAATTTTTCAAAAACAAAATTTTGTGCATGTATGGAGGTTATTGATAATTTACATATTCTCAAATTTCATTATCGTATAATAGCTTCCTCAAAACAGAAGATATCATCATTTTTTCATTTACTTAAGAGAAAAGAGAAATGTCAAAAAGCCCGTCAGAAATTACATTGTTCGATGCTCTATAGATACGTATTCGATTGACATCGGTTGAACAGTTGGGAGAAAACTATTACAATGAAATAATGTATGTTGTCAAAAATTCAGAAAAACACTAAGGTGGATTTTTATAAAAACCCTTCCGATAGGAGGAAAAAATTTGAGTTGGGTGCAAAACTTATTTTTAATTTGAGATATGGGTTTGTTTGTTTATTTTTCGTGGTTGTATTTTTATCACATTGTCTTATCTGGCTTATTTTTCTTCCTATTCATTAGGTATTACACTGCAACATATATAAATTGCATCTTGCATAAAGATATTCGTGAGGAAAAAATTTAGGGGTTGATTTAGCCCAGCTTTTCAACAGCCAAGTCTGCAATTCCATGTTGGGATATAATTGGAGAAGTATGTCACAAGTTTTCAGCTTGCCTCAAATACCTACCGAAAAATTGTTGCCAGCTCACCCACTATCGAGGCTGTTATCAAGAAGCGAGCTTTCGAGTTTCATAAAATTATCTTATCTGAAAACTGAAAAGCTTTGACTTTTGTTGATTTTGTCTACGGTAGAATTGTGCTCTTTGCTGCCATCTGTGAAAATAGGGTCAGCCATACCAACACCGGAAATTTCCTGATCTCCGAAATGAAAACCTGAACTCAACAATTCTCAATTTCTGGATAAATCGTTCAACTCCATTTTAAAGATTGAAATCATTTCTACCAATAGTAAACAACAGCGGATAAGAGAAAAAGTCCTGAACTCAACAATTCTCAATTTCTGGATAAATCGTTCAACTCCATTTTAAAGATTGAAATCATTTCTACCAATAGTAAACAACAGCGGATAAGAGAAAAAGTCCACCAATCGAGTTGATCTGTCACAGAGAAATCAACCATTCCAATCGACGAGAGCTTTACGGATCTAACAAAGGTATATTAAAAATGCGTTTAGAGCCTGCGGCTTATTGATCGAACAATTTATATTATGAAATTCGGTGCTTTAACAAGCGTGCCCCGGGTAGGGATTTTTAAATCCCGAACAAAGTACACAGCGTTCAAAATGATGTTGACTTTTAGTTTTTGGTTAACACTGAAACTGTGGTGAAATTGAGTTGTTCCGGAATATTTCAGAATTACGAGATGGCGAGGGATCGCTGTACACCTGCATGGTTGATGGATTCGGCAAACTTTGCAGATTGTTAGTTTGCGTCCTTGATTGGATGGTCCCACCCGTGGGTACGTCATATGATTCTCGTTTCATTATCCAATGCCGAAACGAGCATTCCAGGTGCGGGCCTGATGAAAAGTCGAAAATTTTGAGCTCTTGTTACAAGTTGATAATCGTGCTATCGTTTTGAGCAAACGTAATTTTAGAATATTGGTCCGAATTTAGATTTCAACTTTCTGAAGAACAAGCCATGGTCAAACTTGAGTATGTCCATGTCTCTCTATCTTCCGCAGGAGATGAGCAAGTGTTTTCATATTTTCAGAATAGGTTAATTGTCCAAATATCTAGGTTGAGTTCGTTATTGGGCCGAATCTGTGAATAGTTCGGCAGTTGTAGAGGATCTGAAGTTTGGTTCCATCAATAACTAATAGAATATCCATCCTATCGATTTGATCGGGATAATAACGTTCAGAGAAAGGAGTCTGCAGAATTTTGTGAAAATGGTAAGGAGAAAACATTTCAAGAAAATTCCTAATTGTTTTTGGCACTTATTCGATTACTGATAAGATAAGATGTTCGTAGGATCTGAACAAAAACTTGTCCGTACAGTGTGGACCATCCATAACGTTTCACCCCGATTTTTGAGCTTTGGGATGGAATAACGAAAAAAATCCCGAGGACAGGTCAAATTTTGTTAAAAGGGGGACAAATAAAAGTGTTAAAATGAGTTTGATATTACTAGCTAGCCTTCTTGCAGCAACCCCTAACAACTCTAATTTTTGAATTGGAAAAATGGGTCGAGCAGCACCTTGTTGGAAGCGCAGTTCAATTTCCTGCACGAGTGTATAATATTATACACAGTGTCTCAGCATTCCATCAATAACTTTCCCACGACAAATTTGGATCTTTGAGATGGAAAAAACGCTCGGACGAGTCAAAAAATGAATTCGATATCACTACCCCTCTAGCCGCTACCACTTAGAATAATAACAGATATAACAGGTCGATTAACTTTGTAGAAAAGGTAATTCAATTACCTGCATAAGCGTATCATTATTTTTTCTTTGATCTCTTTACTACTGAACAGCAGGAAACATTATATCAATATATAAACTTCTACCCCATTAATTGACCTTTGGGATGAGAAAACGAAAAAACTCTTGGACGAGTTTGATGCTGAGCTATGAACGATTAATTGAATGAAAAAACTGTTCTCCTTATTGATGAAATGAAAAACTGAATGGACTAAATGATTAATACTTAAATTTATTTAATGCTCAAAATGATTCCAATCTTCCTCCATGCATACATAGGTTGCAACGATTTGCACGCCTCTGACGTTATTTCGTACACGCACCTGAATGATCGTTGAAATTTGAACTACTTCTCCTACAACAGAGTATAGATGTTGTCTATGCCGGTTATCTGTGTACCGCGAAGCTAACCTCGAACTGTGAGCGTAGTTTTTTTTCTGTCTGTCGAGATCAGATGCCGGTCATCTCGGAGTAATTATTGAAATTAATATCTAAAAGTGACTTTTTGGGGTCAGAGATTTGTGAGAAATATATAACTATTCTCTGTAAGTGTTTATTTCCTCTCAGAAACCGAAATTTTAGTTCTTTTTGGCACGTTAACATGAGAGCACGTTTTTGCATTGACTGCTTCCAATGATTCCCACAACATGACTTCTTCTCGGTTTAATTTGTTAAGATAATGTAATTTTACTATGATTTGTTCAATATTTGTCTAAAAGAAATCGAGAAGGAGCCTTGTTATACATGCACTTGCACTTTCTAATGTTCTTTCGTTCATCCTGATATAGCTCCTCCCTGGGGACCAAATTATATCCTATTACGAGGCCAAAGACATATGCTAGTTCAGGATTGAGATGCATTCCAAGATGAGAGATTAAGTCATGTCCAGTTCCTGGTTCGAGCAGTACATAATTGGAGCTTGTGGCATAACCACCTTGCCATGGAGCACATTCTTCAACTGGAATGAAAATTGGAGTCATCGAGTCGCTGTCTGGAACATCTGTGTGGAAACTATACAACCGTTCCTGGTCAACTGGCAGGCCATACCCTCTGGTTATTTTGTATCGGGGAGCTGGGAGGAAGCTATCGACTCAAATAACCTTGAGATAAGTCTCTAGTGTTCTGTCTAAGGGTACGTCCATAGTGAACCGCTTCTCGCATCTCGTTTTATCGCGGCTGACCAGACCAGGGCTCGGCGATAGGTGAACCTGCTCGATTTTAGCAGGTGGTGGTCATAGTGCACCGCTTCTCAGCGGCATAATTCAGTTTTCATCATGAATTTTTGTGAGAAGGATCTTTTAGCGCATGGGAGAATTGACATTCAAATATATTTTAAATCGAATAGAAAATAGATTGAGATAACAGTTGTGCATGGCCTTTCAAACGTTCATCCCATATTATATTATTCTTAAATACTTTAGATATCAAAATTTATATTTATTATCTTTATTTATATCCATGCTTTCGATATTCATTAACTATTACGTCTCAATTCCTCCTTAAATTGATCAAGCAGGCGCACCGGTAAGCGGGAAAAGAATTACTTATTCATTCCGGTTAAAGGGAGAAGAAGCCGACCGCGCTCTTGTAAGCAGGCGCACTATGGCCATACCCGTTCATTTATACGTATGTTTATCACCCGCTTGCCAGCCGCGATAATGCGAGACGCGAGAAGCGGTTCACTATGGACGTACCCTTACTTGCGAGATTGGACATTCCTTAAAATTGTTATTTGTGAATTGTATTTATACACCTCAATATATTTGTCAAAAACCGAGAGGAGTTTTGTTGCTGGGATAATTGAGCCCACCCTGAGAGAATTGAGAGTAGAGTCTCATGCTCATTATTTAAAGTGGCACTTTGTCATGTTGCAAGGTACAGCAGTTCCTCGAAGCGATTCCTCGCATTCCTTAGCCCTTCGGATGATATCAAACGACATTCGTTTACTATGCGCTGGCGTAATTCATCCAAGTTTGTAGGCTCTGTCGCATACATTTCACTTATCAAATGTCCCATAGAAGGTAATCCAGGAGCGACATATCAGGGTAACGAGCAGGCCATTCTATGACACCTTTCCTTCCAATTCAAAATCGAATATCGTAGAAAAGGTGCATTTTAGAACGATAAATGTAGATTAATGAATTCTTACAAAATTTTCAAGCATGCAGAAAATGATAGAATATGTTTAGTAACTGCCTATTTTACAGTAAGTTTTAACGATTTCAAGAGTGTGGTGTCTTAACTCGAAACTAAAAGAATAAAGCAAGTGTTTTTAATTTGAATAGTGTGTCCCATTTGATCAGGACATCCTACAAAATTGGAATTCATTCAGATTATCCATTACTGAGAAATAAAAAAAATCTATTTTTTCAATAGAATTTCAACACCTTGTATATTTTGAAGAGGGCCGAAATCCAAAAAAAGGGAAAAGTAAACAATGTTCCTTTTGATCTCAAAAAACTATTGTAAAAATTATTGTAATCGTCGAATGCTCAACCTGTATTGTTTAGTTTCCCGCATTCGAAGAATTTATTTTTTGATCACCACCTTCGATTTGTCTGATTAGGAGTTCACACATGGCGTTGAAAAAGAAGGGGGGGATAAGATAACTTATCCGAAATGCAAAAGAAGGGTTGCACTCCGGGAGTGCCGGCAGAAGTGAAAACTTGAATATTAACGTTGTCCATTTTTGATATTTTGGAATGGTTAGAGAATAATTTTGTATGAATTGCTTTCATTATCAGTATAAAAGTGCTATTATTTATGTGGTGGAATACAATATTCATTTATTGCGCTACCGTACACAAAAATGACAATAGGTTTGTTCAGGTGGCAGTTCCCAGTTGTACTGGGAACAGATAATTTCAAAACGATTTCGTTAAGTGCATAGATAAGTGAAAATAAGGTTATGTTGTACATCATGGACATCTCTAAATACCATATTGGTATTCATATAGAGTTCAATGATCATGGATCATATCATGGATAGTGTTAAAAAGATATTGAATATATTATTGTGTTATTAATACGGTGGAAATACTTTAGAAATTACAAATATTAAAATTGAACAATTTTTTTTTTTTTGTCATAAATAAATAAACATAAACATATCCATATAAATAACTGTAAATATAATTTATATGTAATGAAATATTTAAAGAAATGATTTAATTTAATTATAATTTGAAATTTCAATACATGTAGTAGTGGTCATCAGTGGAGAAATTATTTTTGTTAGTTCATATCTGGATAAACTGTGAATTTTTCTGTCATTTCATTGTAATTTTAGTGGAAACTGTGTACAGAAAATTTTATATAATAGAATTAGGTAATTGTATATGGAACTGGTGGCATTTGGGAAATAAATAAATATATTTTCTAACAATTTTCATAGCTTTGTAATTATTTTTTAGATAAGAATTGTTTTAACAAGTCGTTGTGTTCTTGAAAGAGGTCATTCCTCCGTTTCCTTCCTAAATTTTCAATACATTTTGAGTGGTTAAAAATAAAGATAACAATCACGAAATAACAAAAATAAATATATAGTATATAAATACGAAATATCGTATATATAAATAATATAAAATAATTATCTTACATACTTTGATCAACAACTATGCAATTGTTTTATTCATCTATTGCAAATGATCCTTCCTCTTCTTTGAGATAACAAAAATTTTGAGAAGCTATTATAACGAATTGATTAAAAATTTATACTCCCACAACATAAAATATACTCAAAAACAGCTATGCGAATATCCTAGTCACCAAATATTTAACTTAATTGCCAATTAGAACTACTGAAAATTTGAATCACCGATGATTTGAATTTACCGCTTCTTCTGTTGTACCTTGTACCATCTCTAGATCAGGAACCGTAAGAACAGTAACGAACAGTTCCGAAATCAAGTGTTCCGACCACACGAACGACAAGGAACTCCTGTTCCGTCCCAGACGAACGGGTGGGAACCACAAATTACCAAAAATTACAGTTCCGAACTGCCACGCGAACAAACCTAATTTATATTACATTAACATACACAAACATTCGCACAAGCGCCCTGCACCGCCTAAACGAAACAGCACACGCAGGCACGGTAGAAAGAGTGGGGATACTATTCCCTCTCCTACTCCTCGATCTTACGCTTTTTCGATCAGCATCACGTGACCCTGACGCGAGTTTGGATGTTTTTACCCATACAAGAGAGTGCTCAGCGCCGCTAAAGAAGTTTTCACTTCAAAAATTTCTCACTCATTTGAATGAATATTACTAAATCGAGCAAAACATAATTCACCTTTTCGTACTGTAAAATCGTTCTTGCGCTGTATATCTGATGGAACTCCATCAATAATCCAACCATGACGAAGCAGGTTATATCTAAGTTTCCCAGCCGGCGTATTCCATCTTATTCTGAATAAAGCCGAGAAGTAGCAATAACAGATTGATGGAAGTGTCCCATCCCCCTATAGCCCTCCAGCCTAAGCCCATACTAACGGAGCGTTTAATATTGTATGAAAGAGCGAGCCGCTACCCTTGATTGCAGGGGTGGTTCATACCCAGGGGGCGCAATCATACTTAAGCCGACAATTGTGTGTTCATTAGACTGCCTTGGGCGTAAATCTGGCCAATACAAATTATATTCATCCGTGATCTTTCGGAACGTATGAAAGAGTTTTACCATGTACAGGGGAAGCAGAAAAAGAACGGATTCAGTTTCAATTTATCTACCTCATCCATGAGGTTTCTAAACAGTGTTGATTTTTCGTGGATAGTATCAAAATTGATAAAATTGAAATGTTCTTATATTCATTTTGTGTATTTCAGAACATATTTCTTTGGTTGTTTGTAGCCTACCTTTCATTGATCTTATCGATCAGAAATTAACTTTTTTTCTTCTTCATCGGTCCTCTTGCATGAAGTTTTCCATGATACTAGGACTTCTGCTGTTTTCACCCATTGCTACTATGTCGTCTGTCTAGGTGTTCATGAAGGTATGCGAAATGATTTTGAGACAACTTGAATGTGCTCAGTTATTGATTCAGTTAATTCGTCTTAAGTATTTGTTTGTTTTAATTACTCTTTATATTTGACCTTTGAAAGTTGAAAGTGAAATTTTGATGCATAGTGTTTTCTCTGATTTTGTTTGTATACTTATTCTTTTATATTAAATCTGTGGACACTGCCTGTATTGAATCTAATATATATGACAATTAGAATCTTAATAGTTTGAGAACCGGTCATGGTCGTACCAATAGCATGCTATTCAGATGGAACTAAGTTCCAAGCACAAGTTGTGAATGTGGAGAAGCAGAAGAAACAATGCCTCATCTCATCAATAGTTGTCCCATAAATAAATTTCCAGATGGTTTTAGGGCTATTCATGATGTTTCCAATTCTTTCTAGGAATGGGTTATAAATTTCAAACGAATATGATACGTATTTTTGTTATTCAGTTCTTTTTTCTGCTTTTGTCTTTTTATTTCCATATTCGATGTGGGCAACTCGAAGAAGTCTCTGTGTCCATCAATAGAAGACCACTCTTGAAGAAAGAAGTCCATAAATATATTTCAGCTTATTTTTTTTAAAGTACTTTTACACTTAGACATGGGTTTTTTTATATATAATAAAAGGGGTTTTTTTTAAATTCCTAGGCTTTTATGTCATACGCCGAATTGTATGACCCCCCGTCACTAACCCCTGTTCTATATGCTTTATTGTTGGCTAACTAAATATTGTAAGTCGACAGTTCAAAAGAATATATATATATATAGAAGATATTGGCAATAAAGAATAATTGTATTATTTTCTTATTTTCGATGGATTGATTATAGGAAATAATAACACTCTCCAACTTCAACTCCAGCAGCTTAATTTTTTTCCTTAATTACTGGACGATTTAAAATTGTTTTATTCAGTTGTACCAATCGTCTTTGCCAAATTCGAACAATTTTTGCTCGCTTACTCGCTTAGTTTGAAGATCAGTAGAACGGCATGCTATTGTTTTACCCAAATGTAAGTTAATGTTAGGCCAAATACGTCTAACGGTTCAGCAGTATTGGGCATCTGAAATTTGATTCCTCAATAAATCCTAGAATATCTATCCGATGAATTTGTGAGTTGGAAGATGTTTGAATGAGGTTGAAATGAATAGGTTTGCAAAATTTCGTATAAATCGTCAAGTTAAAATTTTTTAAAAAAATACAGAATTTTTTTTTAAACTGTTTATTATTTTATAAATACTGTAACATATTCATGCATAGAATTTGGAAAGTACATCAAGATTATTGATATCTAGGACAATTTCAGAATTTAAATTATATCTTTATTCAAAAAGCTAGGTTTCTTCAATATATGAAATCGTTTAGTGATTAAATATTCTGATTTCATAGAGACGTATGTATGTCGATTGTCAGTGAATTCCTGGATTGATACCTATTAGTGATTGATCATAGGAGCATAAGAAGAATTTTGCGAGGAATTTGTCGAATAGAATTTCAAATTGAAGTTCGATCTACGATTTGATCATGCGATCCACTTTCATGAAACACAGTATATTATGTTTTCGGTTTTTGAAATGAGTCGTCAGAATATGAATCTCAATTCATGGTTTTTTTTTTCCATAACTTAGTACAAGGTATTTCAGAAAATATGAGTTAATTAAAAGGAAGATATTTATTTCTATAAGTAAGATAAACTGTCCTTTGGATGATTTTAAGATAATGTAATTTGGGTTTCAAATAAAACTGAAGAGAAACTGTGAGTGATTATTTTTCATTTAAGATATTTTAATATTAATGATTCTTTCACCTTTTTCACAGCGGTTGATTTAGTATCAGTCAGAGTCCGAGAAAATACTTTAGAACAAGCTTGCAAAAGTTCCTAGTGCACATTCACATTTTTTAAGTGATTTTCAATAATTTGTCGAAGCTTATATTGTACGATTTACATCAAAATCAATATTTCTACTTATCAAATATAAAAAAATTGCAGCTTCGGAAGTGACAGCTACCGAAATAGCAGGCTATTCATTATGTAAACCCTCTGATTGGAGAATTGAATCTTCAAATGACCCTTTTGCTTATCTTGTTCATGCAATGTCTTGAGTTAGTGCTTAACACAAATTTTGTTATATAGAATAGTATGTGCCCCATTTTGATCTTATCTTTTGTTGTTCTACTATACATTGATACAAGCATACGAATGCAAGGTGAATTGAAACATTAAAAGGGCAACAATGTTCATAAGGAAATGCTGAATTGAAAATGATGTTTTCTTCTTAGTCAACCCTCATACATTGCAGTCGTCAGAATAAAGCAGAATTTACCACCCTCATCGATATGAAAAAAGAACCACCAACGTTTAGTAGGGAGCATTAAACAGGGAGCTTACATCCCTACTGTAGAAGCAATGACAGTTGCTGTCCGGGGATTTGAATAATCATTGTTTTGTGTTGATCTTTTTATTAGATTCATCATCATTTTACCCATGTGGTCTGAATATAGACATTTTTGGCTCAGTTGTCATAATGTGTCATGCACCTGTAATATGAACCTATGATGCCATAATAGCATTCAGTGCAATTATCGGTCGCTATGACTACACAATTGAGTTTGACAACTTCATTCGAATTTAATTTCAAACTGCCACGTTTCGGTAAAGAGAATTTTCGAAATATAAATGCCCTTATCAGAAAAAAATCCCAAAAACACCCAAAGTCAGAAATACATGTGGGGACGATTTATGGATTTTTGCCATGAATGAAATACGAATTAAATGAACACAGAAGCGTAGAAAAAATGGCAACATACGAAAGAAAGAGGGAACTGAATTTAAAGAAGCAACTTGAAACTACTTAGTACGTTTCAAGTAAGCTGTTGCAGGAAAAGTAGTATAACGATTATAAAATTATGATTGATCCATTCATCTGAAGTTATCAAAATTATTTTGTTATGGTATGAAATGACTCCTGAACGTCTTTTGTGTAAATTTTATCATATTGCTACTGTAGACTTATAGTGACGAAGAGGAGGGATAGTTGACTGTTTGGAGGATTTTTTCAAATCGAGAAAAATATTGATGGCTCTCCAACAAATTTCAATATCATAAATTTCTGCGTGGTAATATATCTTCAATAATGAAAAACACCAAAGAATCTGACGTTAAGTTGAATTTTAATATTTGTACCTTCACTTATTCGATATTCAATAAATAAATAAATGTTGCGTTGGATTGAGAGTTTATTTTCGAAGATTTTTCCGCCGAATGTCCCTCGGACATTGTCAAATACCTCATAATTTTCTGAGAAATTTCTCAAGCTAGTTACTTAGTAACAGCGGGTTTGGCTGTTATCACAGAATGAGCTTTCGATTTCCATAAAATTATCTGTCTGGTCTTTTCCAATAATATATATCCTAGGGATACTACTACTGATAACTCACATTTCACAATTTGAATGCCGTGCTGAAGTCGATAAGTTACCAAAGGAATGAAATTTTTACGTTGGATCTTTTCATTTTTCATAAATTAAAGAAAAATAAATATTTTATTTTGTGCGGATATAAAATTTACATTTTCTCTAATTTGTTCAATCTTTCCCTATTATTATTATCCCTAATCAATAAATTGATTATCTTGTTATAGACAAGTAAAATTTTTTATCAAAGCTCTTATGTTCATTAATTTCAAAACATGGTAACAAAAATTAAATTATTATGTAATATTTTAGTGTAGCATGGTAGTTGAAGCAGTCCTGTAGAATGTACCAAGATATAAAAAATATGGGCATCCTTGGAAGTTACTTTACCTTTACAGGTTTTACGTTTTATAATTATAATATACAAATATATGGTATATACTATTTTTTTTATATAAATATCAGGCCTACAAATAGAAAACCGCCGTTATACCATATGTTGCACTAGCATTGCAAACGAAGATAAGTACCAACAGAAACGTTACATAGTCTGAGCTGAGCTCAGCCATCAGTCAACAACTCTACAAAATCTTGCTTGTCTGTTTTTACTGTGCTTTGTTTTGTTTGTGTGCGAAAATGGAGAAATTTGAGCCGAGCAGGCGACATTTGCGGGAAGTGCAGTTCAGGCGCGTCAAATGATTGTAGAAACTTATAGTTAATGCTGTATTAGTGAAAGAACGTGTCGGGAAGGGTTTCATTAGTTCAAAAATGGCGAATATGACGTGGAAGACGAGGAACGTTCTGGACCCGTGAAAAAGTTCGAGGATGCAGATTTGGAGATTTTGCTGGATGAAGATTCTTGTAGAACGCAACAGGAACTTGCAAATATATTAGGCGTGACTCAGCAAGCGGTTTCTCATTGCTTAAAATTCTTAGGAATGATCCAGAAACTGGGACATTGGGTGCGGTACGAGTTGAAGCCGAGGGACATCGGACGCCGCCTTTTCACTTGCGAACAACTCATCCAACGGCGAAACAGAAAGGGTTTTTTGTATCGTATCGTGACCGGAGATGAAAAGTGGATATACTACGACAACTCGAAGCGAAAAAAATCGAGGGGCCTCCCTGGCCATGCATCGACTTTGACAGCGAAACCAAACATTCATGGCTCGAAGTTGATGCTGTGTGTTTGGTGTAGCTTGGCGTAGTGTACTATGAACTCTTACAACCAGGCGAAACCATTACAGGAGCCCTCTATCGGACGCAACTAATACGTTTGAGTCGAGCGTTGAAGGAAAAATGCTCGCAATACGGGGAGAGACACGACAAGAAAATACTTCTGCATGACAACGCTCGGCCACATCTTTCCAAGGTCGTGAAACCATACCAGGAAACATTGAAATGGGACATCATACCCCACCCGTTGTACTCTCCTGACATCGCCCCTTCTGATTTCTACCTATTCCGATTGATGAGGCATGACCTCGCCCACCAGCACTTTCGTTCTTACGAAGAAGCCCAAAATTGGATCGATTCGTGGATCGCGTCAAAAGACGAATAGTTTTTTCGACAAGGAATTCAGAAGCTGCCACAAAGATGAGAGAAAATTGTGGCTAGCGGTGGAAAATATTTTGAAGAATGAGTAAGTATGTAAAGAGTTTTTCATAATAAAACCTCAAATTATGAAGTAAAACGGCGGTTTTCTAATTGTCCGCTTATGTATATACACCCTCTAAATTACAGAAAAGGATATAATGCGGTGAAATTAGATATAAACCGCAGTAGTGCAAAAATATGAAATTGGATGGAAGGTACTTGCCGACACGTTTTCTAATTGTTCAGGGCAAGGCAACCAAGAAACCAGGATAGGGATGGAAAAGAATGATTATGGAAGAAACGACAATCTACCCTCTAATATACAGGGTGAGTCTTTGACCACTTCGTTAATTTTAACCACAGGTTCTTGAGATCAAAAGAAACACTTTTTCCATTACGGTTTTTCTATATTCAGCTGCGTTGAAAAGTTAAAGTATTTTAGGTTTTCACATTGAGCAAATACCCCTCTGTAGTCCAGTATAGTTTGAATGAAAAATATTTTCCACAGCATCCACTATTGAATCTGAATAGTTTAAAAACATTATTTTCCCTCTAAGAAATGATTCACTCACGCATGTTTCATCCAATGAGGTCCATATCCAGAAGGAAGATACAAAATACTAATTTTCTGGTAAAAAAAATTTAACACCATAAACATAGATTTTTGTTGTTCTACTATATTTTCTTTCTACTTCATGATTATAAACCATGCCTTTCTAGTGAGGAATTCCAAAAAAACCTCAGAATTATTGGGTGTTATCATCATACATTTGTAATTTTCTTCTTAAAATTTCCAAATCATGAAAACCATCATTTCTATGAAAACTTCCAAGGCAAAAGGTTGTCACTGTTCTTTTTTTTTTCACTCAAAGCCAAAAAAAATCATCTATGATTTTCCAAACCCTGATATTTCTGAAGTTTCTTCTCCTTGACAGAGACCAGTGAACAGGTCTATGAGGTCTCTTGATATACTGTTAAAAATATGAAAATCTTTTTCGAAATCTTCAACAACAATGAATGATGTCACTACGAATAATCATTTTAAAGTGATGTTACTTTACTTGATGATTATTTTCTGTACTGAATCCCAATAACAATTTACCTGGATAGTATTTCCAGATTTAGGCGTGCAATTATACTTTCTTGAAGAAATACCTAAATTTGATTTTGAAAAATCAACTAGGTGTTCTTTAATAAAATATTTTTTGTTAAATCATTAATATGAATCTATTCTGTTTAGACTATAATTACTGATTACTGATTTTTATAATCAGAGTATCTGTTTTAATTACATAAACAAAAACATAAATATCGAATAATGGTTATTCATAGATTATGTCAAATTTGAATACCTTGCCATAGAATATTAATTTATTACCGAACCCCAGGACCGAAAAAATTAATATTTGCAATGTTTTTTTAAATGAAAGATAATATCTGTAACTATTATCGATCTTTAGTTATAATTTTCCTCAGAATAATTAGAGTGAATTATTATCACATTAAAATATTATAACGTCTCTGTGGTGGGTAGTTCCAAATAAAAAAGTGTTCTGTGGTTCCTTGTTGATATGTTTGAAACTGTCAACAGTTATTTGTAGCTTTCTTTCAGAAAAATGTGGAAAATATTGGAAGGATAACATCGATAGTTTCAAATTATTCAATTCAGTATGAATTGATTATGGTCAGAAAATGCATTCTATTCTAATCTTTCTTGTTTATGAGCTTATAGCTTCCAGTTTCAATATTGATTGAATTTTAATTAACCATGCATCATAACAAACATTCAGAAATATTAAAACTAAGTCAAATTCTATTATCTCTTAAGTTTGTGAACAAGGTTGAGTCGGTGTATGAAATAAAGATAATAAAGGTATAAAACAAATCTAGGAGACTGGGTTCGAAGTTTTTAAAAGTCATATGAGCTCAATTTGCAGCATTCCTATGTTAGAATAGATATAATTTGATGAACCCTGAAAGTCTGAAGCTATAAAAAACCAGCTCTTCATAAAGACAAGTCTTCAATTTAACAGGTCCTGACAGAAAATACTTTACCTATTTCAACGGTCAAAATATACCGAAGAGTGATGGAAAACTTTTTCTCTATTTATTATGGAATATTATTCTGGATTAAATATTAAACAAGGTGCTAGACATCATTAACAATGAATACAGCAAATGGCAATTTAGATTTTGTGGAGAATGTAAGACAAAAATTGTTCAGTGGTTAATTTCATCTATAGTGTTTAGTGGTGGAACCATAGACTGGAGAGATTTCCCCAACCTTTTGTAGAAATATTTAATAAAGACATAAAATATGGCAACATTCAACAAATCTTGTTATTGAATCATTACAGCACAGAGATGGATTTGGGAAAATCAGACAATTTGGACAAAATTATATCGATTCAATTCCTGTCAACTTCAAATATCTCAAGAATGGGTGCAATTTAGGAGAAAAGATGAGGAATGATTTTATATGCAAAATACTAATGATTCCTGGAAGTAGGAGATACGGACCTTTAGTTCAAGCGATATTTGTTTTTCATGCAATTTAACCAATCTGTAGAGTAGTAGTGAGAAACCCACAAGAAGTGGAATAAATCTATTGATGCCAAAATATGCACGAGTGTTATCAAAAACCTTCTACAAGAGATCATTTCAATTGATATTGTCGTTTGAATATTACAGGTGAAAATGCAATTTTTTTATGAAATTTCAACACCCTATATCTTTTGAATGACGCCAAATTTGGAAAAATGTTATAGGAAGAAAAACTTTCTTTTGACGTCAAGAATCTTTGGTTAAAATTAACGCAGTGGTCAAAGACTCACCCTGTATAATATCCCCTAATTAAGGTATGAATTTTCTTTCCATTTTTGATGTGGTATAATAAAAACATGTTTCAATTTCGTATTGGGTTCAGGATTAACTGTTTTCCGATAATAATTGAACTGTAGTTTAGTTGCATGAAACTTTGAATTAACCCAACATTACTTGTTCAATCTAGCTTCTGTAAAGTTTGATACTTCATTCCCAACAGAAGCTATGTTGCTTCTGGAAAAATCTCTCATAATATCCATATTTATCCTTATTGTCCGACGAACCTTGTACACACATACATGCATAAATGATCAAGTACTAAAATTCACCCTGACCTATAGAGTCAACGCTAAGCCCTATAGATCGACCACCGTAATATTGGCAGAGCAAACTTAAAATTGTATTAACCTTTCCATACATAGAATCGTATATATGCACGTTTGGTATCATCCCTGTGTCAATGTTTTCTGTGCTAATGTTTGATTATCAGATTAAGCCAAGTGTGGCAGGTTGCTGTCGTCGTATATTAAGCGTTGATGTTGGGCCTTGTACAGACAGACGTGCATCAATTTCTCTGAATATACGGAACAGGTGATTTATTCATCGATTGTTAGTGCAGTAAAGTTTGTCAGGGGATTTAGTGTCATAGTTTAATTAATTAGGGTTCAGGATGTTTCGAGAATCTTCGATTTATATGAAAGGATAAGGAATAATTTGAACTTGTTTGAGTTAGTTTGAAAAAATTTCGTGATGGATTTCAGTAGAGGCATTGATATTGAATGTCACAGGTACATTTGTTTTCTCCTCTAATGTATCATACCACACTGATTGAAGGAATGGTCATGAGGTGAAAATTCCTTAGGTGTAAATTTTTCACGTAGTTGTCATAGTAATCAATACATACTGCATCGGTCAATATGTCCTGGGCCTAGCTACCAAATGACGCCACCAACAAACCATATAATTTTCCGATACTGCAAACCCACAAAAGAATACTGTCAGTTTGGTTTATTATTAATCAAGTTATATTGATTTAAGCGAGGATATTTTAATGATATTTAAATCTATAGATTCAAAGCAATTTCGTGTTTCATATATTATTGCTTTCTGAAGAAATTAAACCGTTCGAGCCCAAATTTGGCTTGATAAATGTTATCCGGTAGTACGAATACCGATGATGCTGGACGTCCTGGTCTGCCAAATCAGGAAGTTATATTGGAAACTTTGAAAATGAACAAGAGATAGCTGACACTCTGATGTTATCAGAAGGTAGTGAACAACAATTATTTGGATAGAAAAAACCTGTTTACAAAATGGTCACAACAGAGCAAAAACAGTAAGGAGTATAAGATTCAAAGAGCTGTTTGGAGATATTCACGCAAAATAAGGAGTTTTGATTCGATGCATGACAAAGGGTGAAATCACTACTTCACTGCGGAATCAAAGCGGAGTGGAGTCCAGACAGAACGTAATGGCCTTAGTATTTTGAGATGAGCATAGAGTTTGAAAATGAATCGATCTTGATAAATCAATGAAAGCAGCTCCTATCTTCAACCTATTATAGAAGCCTGATTCTATGAAAGTTGTGAGGCTGAGAAACTGATCTGAACAGTTTCTATTTTTCCTAAGGCTTCCTGGAAATTTTGTAGAGCATTTTCTATAGAAGATTCTAAAAAGAATAAGCCTTTTTAATATATTGAAAAGAATACTCAATAAACTGATTGGTCGATAGGATTTTCTCCTCATTTCAAAATATCTATTACTTTAGCCTTACGGAATTCGGAAGGAAAGTTTCCTGAATTCGGAATATTGTTATAGAGAGATAATAACCAAGACAAGGCCTTTTTTTCTAAATATTTGATGAATTCCGTCAAAACCTGCTGCTTTTCGAGATTTGGTAGACTTAATTACAGCTCTCAATTCATCTATATTAAATGGATGTGACACATGTTTCAAAGTAGTAGCTGATCTCCTGAATATGTGTAATTTTTTCTTCATATTCGTCATTTTAGATTGGGATATATTAGCGGATTCAAATACATCAACTAAGCGGTTAGCGATTAATCTTGGATGAATTTTTGTTCATGATGAGGCAAGGGAAGAAGCTTCACCTAATTTTCTCAATATATCCTATGAGCTTCTACTCGAATAAGTGAAATTCATTTTTGATACAACACTATCCAATTTCTCTTTTCGGCTTGTATTGATGCAATTAATAAGCCTTTCATATTTATCAACGGATGGTGATTTTTGATTCCTATACAAATTATTTCTTTCGACCAACCTGGAATATAATCGTTCCGGAAACCTCTTGAAACAAACTTTTTTGCTGCGGTTTTCTCAACACCTATGAATCTGTGATACTTATCGTGAGTGGGTTTAATCCATCTAATATCACTGTCTACTTTCTTTGCAAATTCAACCCAATTGGCTTTCTTGAAATTTCAACGAGGTCTTTTTTAACATTCAGAATATTGAAGTAAACTTCTTAAAGTCAGCAGAACAGTCCATTGATAGCTATGAGGAAAAACTCTTAGAAATTTTCAACATAATCAATGAATACATAACCTTTTTAGTTCCTCTTTCACGAAGTTTTTTTTACAGTATACATATGTGTCTCTGGAAGGAGAAGAATCTCTGCACAAAATTTGTAGCCAATCTGCAAGGAGGATTCTGCAAATCGGGTCTTGCGTTCCAAGTGACGATTCTTCAGATCTTCTGATGTTTGAAGTCTGCTATGGAACCCATTCAAAGGGAAATCATCATCCAGAGTTGTAGAATATTGAGATATAATACTTCCATCATTCAAAAAATAACGTAGAAAAATTATCGACTGACAACAATTATGACTGATGTGATAATTTAATATATTATTATTCGTAAATAACAGACATTCGAGCAAAACGATAGCACTCTGTGCTGTTCTACTAATTTTCTAAACTAAAACAAGGACACAAAAAGAAATTGTTTTCACTGCAAATATTTCAGAAATATGAAAGCAGGTCAAGATAACATTGAAAGAGAAGAACAAATGTCAAATTTGAGAAACCTAGAAACTGGTTTGATGAACAACACTCAGCAGAATTATATCATGATGCTTCATCAAAATTATAATTACTAATATAGAATCGGATGATTTCTCAAGAAAGAAAACCTAATTTTGTCACCCAATGTAGTAACACTATATCATATTGGTGAAAGGAGAATTTGAATAGCTGCAATTTCATAACCCACTTGACAATTCCCAACATATGAAATCATTTCTGAATTTTCCTGTCGTGATTTCCTTCCAAGAATTTCACAGCAACTTACGTATAGAGCGGTTTATGAGAAATGTATGGAAAGATCGAAGGTTGCTGGAAATTTTTCAACACATCCATCGGTTCTCAATAACAACCGTTTCATACTTACATAACTTCACATATTTGCCAATTAATACTCAAGGAATTTACTTAGCGGCATAACTTAAAATATATTTTTATTTAGCACCTAATTTTCTTAGGCACTCCAAACATCGATAATCTTTTGTTTGTTCGAATGACTTGACCATCCATCCTTCTAATGCTTGACGTCATAGAGAATCAATACCAACTAACAAAGATGATCCACTCGGTGAGGAAGTGGTTTCTCTGTGGAAGACAAAGTAAACGGAATTATGTTAGGTTGGGAATTTGGTTTCTTTGAGGTCAAGACTTTTGTGACATATTAAACAATCTGAACAGTTTGAATCAATGAGAACATACATATTAAGGATTATTTCAAATAATTAATTTTCATCTATTTTGTTTCATGAAGTTCTACAAGACAAATTGTGCAGAAATATACTTTATCCGGCGGTAGGGTAGTATACTGACTGAATAAAACTGCAGCACTTAGAAAAGCTATTCAAATTTTGATTTCTTTTTATATAAACATTGATAGTTTAGCAATAGTTTAGTATTTGAAGAAGAAAATCGTGAATATTTTTTCATTTCGACATTTTTTTTTATTTCAATATTGTAACCGTTTCTTGCAATGTTTTTAAATTTCATAACAAACCAGCTATTCGAGCAAATTCAAAGTCAATGTCTACTTGTTATAAAAATCCCTAGACCAGGTGTTCTACGAGAAGCGGGGTTATCCTTTCGAGATATCGCTAACCGTAGGAACTGAAATTCATAATAGATTGTAACGGGCGAATTTCACGATGGCGATTGGTTCGGAAATCTCCGCTGAAACTTTAGATCGAGGCCTGTATGGTGCGATCTCTGAGTTTTCTTGTAGCGTGCATGGGGCAGAAGTGGAGTTGACTTCGATCGAACTTTTTTCGATTCTGCATCATTTCTCGTGTTAAATGTGAAAAAGTACATACGTTTACCTTGTGTTATGATATTTATCGAATTGAAATTAAGTTTCAATTAGAGAGTTTGCCGAGGCGAACACTTTTATAACGTTCGGTAAGTACAGTTTTTTATCAGACAAGGTTTATTCAATTTAAAGTTGTCGAATTTAATTGTTTTATGAACAGGAGATGGCAAAGGTCTCGTGCATTCTTTTTCAGACAGTCATAATAGGTTGGCAAATATCTCCCTTCCACTTTTTTGCTTTTATTCAATGCTTTATAAGAAGTAATACAGTGATCGGATTTAGTTCAAATATGCTCAGTTTTGTTCGATAATCTGTTTATATCTGGACGGCGACTTCATAATACCTACCTCGTAGAAGCCCCCCACCTTATTTGCGAAGAATTCGGACAGCTACTTTTCACAAGCCTCTTTTGGGTTCAATTTTACACCTCCAAGGGCGTTCGCCATGGACAGGAACAGGTGGTAATCACTTGGCGTTATGTTTGCGCTGTATGGTGGATGCGATTAAACCTCCCATCCGAACTCCCGTAGATTCTGAAGAGTCATCAACGAAGTGCGTGGTCTGGCGTTATCCTGGTGGAACACTACACCCTTGCTGTTGGCCAATTCTGAACGCTCCTGATCGATCACCTGCTTCAAGCGCTGTAGATGGTAGAATTAAGCGTCTGGCCAAATGGGAGCAGCTCATAGTGGATGATTTCCTTCCAATCCTACCAAACACACAGCAAAACCTTCCTGGCCGTCGATCTCGGCTTGGCCACTGTTTGGGATGATTCACCTGCCTTCGACCACGACTGTTTTCGCTTGATATTGTCGTATGTGATCCATTTTTCGTCGCCAGTCACCATCCACTTCAAGAATGGGTCGAGTTCGCAAGCGTTGATTCGGTCCAGAAAGTTTTTTTGCGTCAAATCATGCGGCACCCAAACATCAAGCTTTTTCTTGTATCCAGCCTTCTGCAGGTGGTTTAAAATGGTTTGGTGACTAACTCCCATCTCCTAGGCGATGTATTCCATGATTTGATCGGTATTTGTCGTCATAGGTCTTCCGCCGGCTGGTTTATCCATGGTGTCGTTTTCACCGGCTCTGAATCGTCGAAACGATTCCTCCGCGATTTGAACTGATAGAGTACCATCCCCAAAACACCATTAATCTCACGGAACGTTTCTCTAGCGGATTTGGCTTTAACGAAGGAAAACTTTAAAATATCGCGAATTTCGGCGTTAGTGAACTCCATGTTTACACGTCTATAACTGTTGAACGCAATATCCAAACTAATCATGCATAGCGTCGTTTTGTAGGTTATGTCAAGACCTTTCAAATTATGTATAGTATTTGCAGTTACGAGCTCTGTAGCGCTTTGCACATAGCCACGAAATTTAAAAAACAAAATGGTCGAAGGTAGATATTTGGCAACCTATTATTTAGTTCTTCACGTGTCTTTCGGAGAGATGTCTGATGATACTACATTAATGAATGAATCCACATTTAGTAGGTTTATTCTTTTCAATGAACTACCTGAAAATATCCAATCCAATCCAAATCAGTTTACAACGTTCTCGACGTCTTCTGATTTCCAGCCTCCATCTCTCTCGGTCCTCCCATAAGTTCTCTTCCATTCCCCTCGGTCTCATATCACCTGTTATTCCCTCTCTCCAGCTCAATCTAGGTCTCCCTCTTCTTCTCCTTCCATGGGGCATCCAATGCACCACCTGTTTCGGAAGTCTCTCGTCGCCCATTCTCTGCACGTGCCCGTACTACCTCAGTTGTTTCTCCTTGATGTCGTCCGTCACCCTATGATCTACCTTCATGATATCCAGGATACTCTCATTCTTCACTCTGTCCAACCGTGATTTTCCAGCCGCTCTCCTCCAATAATCCATTTCCATAGCCTCGAGCGACCTTAAGGATCTCTGTTTCAGCTGCCATACTTCACTTCCATGAGTTATTATACTCTCAATAATGGCTTCGTACACTCTGTGCTTGTTCTCTCTGGAAATGGTTTTATCCCACAGTATAGCGTTCAATTGTCTGATTGCCCTTATTCCAAGATATTTATATCCCTACATTTTTTTATAACCTGTTGTTCTTCTAGTATCAAATCCCGTTGCTCACCGCCCATACACATATACTTTGTCTTACTGATAATCACCTCAAGACCCCATTTCTAGTATTCTTCTATGAGCTTTCGGATCATGTACAGTAGGTCTTCATAGTCTTGGGCCAAAACCACCTGATCATCGGCGAAACACAGCGTGAAGAGGATAGATTCGTTCAGTGGAATACCCATACCGCGACATTTATTCTTCCATGTTTTGAGACCTTGCTCCAAGTATATTTTGAAAAGGGCAGGAGAAAGGCAACAACCCTGTTTCAACCCCTTGTTCACTCTGAATCCCTTCGACACTCTTTGAACTCTTTTTATTAGACAACTGTTGTTTTTATATGTTTCTTGGATGGCCTTAATGAGGGTTATACTGATATTGGTTTTTTCCAAAGATTACCAAAGTTTTTGGTGAGGTACACTATCATACGCTTTTTTGAGGTCTACGTAAATGAGGTGTACCTCCTGGTTCATCGCCCTCTTTTTATCTATTACTTTCGTTAGGGTGAATAGATGATCAGTGGTTGACCTACCCGCTCTAAAGCCTGCTTGTTCCTCGACTTCCATATTATAGAACTCCGCTTCAATCCTCTCCGAAAGTGATCTACCATATACTCTCGAGATGGTGCCGAGTACGGCGATACCTCGAAAGTTGTCACAGACCTCCTTACTTCCCTTTTTATGGATTGTTGTCATGTATGAAGTCCTCCATTCCTCCGGAATGCTTGCTCCGTCAAGACATTTCTGAAAAAGTTCCGCAAGATGTTCGAATAACTTGTTTGAGCCGTATTTGAGCAGTTCTGGGGGAATGTTGCCTGGGCCTGGCGATTTTCTATTTTTTTAATCTAAGGCATAACCTCTCTATTTGATCTTTATAGACTCTGATGGGTGATCCAGTAGTTCTTATGTGCTCATCTTCAATTCGTGGTTCATATTCCATCCTATCCTCCGTCAAGAGTTTGCTGAAGTATTCATCCCACTTTTGTAGACATATCGGTGAAATAATATCTTTCTTGTTATCCTTACGAAGGGATCTTAGGGTTTTCCAGCTTTCTGTACTCGCTCAAGTTTCACACTGACTTGCCTCCAACGTATGAGTTGATTCTTAAGCAGGTCTTTTCCCAGCTTTTGTTTTTCTTTTCTCGTATCAACCTGTGTACTTCTTTCTGAGCCTCCCTTCCGCACCATACATATTTTTTTACTCTGTTCTGTTTTTGTACTAAGGTACTTGTTGCATTTATCCTTTTTGACTCTGATGACTTCTTCAACTTCTTCATCCCACCAGTATGGGGTTTTCTTTTCCTTTTGTTTATCTCCCTAAAATATCAAATATGGCAATAGTTATAAGGAATTCCAAGAATATTTAGTAAGTTATATTTTGAAAAATTTGTTTAGGTTAGTGGATTTCATATATAGTGTTTTCAATAGCTAAGTGCTAAATAAAGATTATTATTATATATTATACATTATACAGGTTATGAATAAGAAAAATCTGAGATCAATATTCATAAAACGTACAACGATCACTTGAAAAAATGCAAAACACACAATTAAGACATAAATCATGTACAATGTCCTATACAAACGGTGTATTATTATATTCTGCATACTCTTGACATTAATGCCCTTTTAAGTCACAAATTTTTGTCAAAGTTATGACGTCAAAAACCAACTGCATTTCTTTCACTGGCAAAAAGAGATTTTCATTACATTATGTGATAAAGCTTATTTTTTACACAATTAGAAAATAGAAAAGCAGTTTCGCGAGCTAGGTCATGTGCAGACAGATGAAAAAGTAGCTGCCAATGCAATAAGTAATGATACGAAATTGGATAGATGCTTGAGTTTCAAAAACCCACATTTTTTCAAAAAATATTTTGATGACGTTATAACTAAATGGAAAATTTGACTTGTTATTTTGTAACTTATGTCAATGCGGAAAATAAACACCGTTTGACATATTTTTTTTTCAAATAAATCTGAAAACACTCAATATTTCATGAACAGTTGAAGATAGGTATATCATAACATTGTATACATGATTTATGTCTAGAATTCTCTGAAGAATCCAAAAAGCTCTATTAATAATATACATGTGCTTGCATATTTTAAAAAAAAGTGGTATTGTCCACTGTCACATGACGTACCCTATTAATTTTTATTTTTTTGCTAAATGCTCAGTTAAAAGTACAATCAGATTTGATTTTCTCACTTTCATATCCGTTATCGAATTTATTCCATTTGGCTGTTCCACACTGTATAGTATTTTCAATAGCCAATGGCTAAATAAAGATTATTATTATTAAATAGCTCTTTTTGGATATTGCAGTTTCTTGGTCAGTTGTTATATAAGCTCTCTGAATTTAAGTTGACATGATATATTTTAACAAAAGGAGAATTATCCGAATCTGTCTTAACGTCGGCCAATTGGGCTAAATTCGTCCAATAGTTCGGCAGATTTGATTTTCTCAATATCGGGAATACAAGGATTAGATCATATGCACTATAATGTTGAACTTTTTATTATTCATCTTCAAAGCCATCTGAAAGATATAAACTGGTGTGAATGTTTATATAGTTGAATTATTGTAAATTAATCGAACTTTTTTTATTATAAGTCTCAAAAGTAATAATGTTACAAATTTCATCCCTCAATTCAAAGTAATAAGTAACTCACAACGTAATTTGAGTTCTCAGGCGAATATTGAGTTTGCTTCCCCCAATCAATTCACAAGGTTAAGGAAATGGTGGGAATTAAGATATTCGCAATGTTAATATAACATATAGTAATATAAATAAAATCTAAAGTATCGAAATCACTTTTCTTAATTTCTGCGAAATTTGGAGATTATGTCTCGAAAAAATTACTTCTCCGCATGAAAAGATGCCAGAACCATACATCATTAAGAAATCCAAATTCATTTAAATTACAAAGAGCAAAACAAATAACAATGAAGCGTAAAAAACTAACACACAAAACTATGTTAGATCAAATACTGTTAATCAAAAATTCAAATGATTGAATAATCAGATTGAAGTGAGCCTAAGTCAGTCTATGATCCATTGAATACCTTTTCGAAGAGTATAGCTATCTTTTTTCTTTTCTAATTAAGATTAACTTCCACTTCAGTGAACGCTTGCTCTTTAGTAAATGAAAAAATAATTATATCTTCTAGTGAAAGGAAGCTACGACGATTAAACTTGGGACTATGCAAGAGATCAAAAATGTTCATAGATGCACATGTGTGAGTTTGAATACGACTGATCTCTTATAAAATATAAAGAAAAATTGCAAAATACGGCTATCTATTTTATTTCAACCCAATTCAACTATCTTCCAAGTTACAACTCGATCCAATAGATATTTTAGGAGTTATAGAGGACACCTAATTTCAGATGCTCATAACTCCTGAACCTATAGACGGATTTGGTCCAATGACGAACTTGGCCTTTAACAGTTAACCTATTCTGAAAATATGAAAAATCTAGCTCATCTCTTTCGGAAGATGAGTATGCGGTTGGACAGACGGACATACTCTAGTTTGACCCTGTATTCTTCACCAGTAAGTCGAAACCAATGGATTGACGACGAGACGAGAGATGGATTGAGTCGAAACCAATGGATTTTGGCTCGATATTCGAAAATTACAGATGTTTAAGCAAAACGATATCAGCAAGAGCTCTAAAACCGAACTCGACTTACGCGAACTGTCATTTAAACGAGGGACATGTTTGTTTAAAACTATAAAATTGAACATGTGGAAAATAAAAGCAGAAGACTCAACATGCTAGAATGGAAATTAACTGGTACAACGGGGAAAATATCTTACTTAATGACTTGATGTCAATGTCATGCATAGAGTAGTTTACTAATGCGCCTCAAGAAGCGAAACTATAGTCGTAAGATATATGTTCCAATATCGAAGAAACAAAAAATGTGATGATGTTTAATTATCGAGTTCTTGTATATTAATTTTAAAATTAATTTGAAATGAATTTCCATCAAGAAAGGTCCTCAAGCAAAGATTTACCCATAATTAGGGTTGATAACTACGAGGAAATAGCCCTTAGGAAAAACAAGTGGAAAAGTGTTGAAAAATAGCCAACATAAACGCCTTTTTCAATGATATCAACGATATACCAATATTTAAATAAGTGTATGTATATCTGAACGATTTAAGATCAACTTTGGACCTGCTCATATGAACACACAGACGACATATTGAAACATCAGTTTTTTTTTTCAAAGGAGAACTCGTTCAACGAAGATTGGATGGGCTGTTTGGTAAAGAAATATGTGGATGATATTTTCAATATTGGGAACATGTAAGAAACAGTATCCATGGATCTCCTATTCTAAGATGTACTACACTGCTCAACTGCTCAATTGATAGGGATCACTTACTTTTTCTGAATTTATTTCTGAAATATTCGGTCCAAGATTATAAATTTAGTCAGATATCAGAGTATTTTCAGTTTATAATATGGTTCACTTGAGAAAAAAATGAAAAAATGGAAAGTTGTAGAAAAAAAAAAGACTTTATTAGGAACACTCAAAATTCTATGTTTGAATAACATAAAAATTTTATGATGAAACCACAAGAAGGCTTAAGTTTTGGTTAAGCTAGTACCTAGTTGGTCCCCCACGAGCTCGTCTCAAGCATTCTACCCTACGAGGCATACTTTTAATCAAACGATTTATAAAATTTTGGGGCAAATTCGTCAAAATATACCGTAAAGCGTTAGAAAGGTCCTCCAGGTTATTGATCGGTTGTTCTAAGATTGACAATTGTCTAGACTTGTCTAGACATCTCAGACCAGACATGTTCGATACAATTCATGTCTGGAGAGAGAGCTGGCCATCCCATCCTATCAATAGCATGAGTTTCTAGCGCTTCATTAACCAGACGACTACGGTGTGGTCGGGCATTATCGTCAATTAAAAAGAAATTCTCGCCCAAGGCAGCCGCAAACGGAACAATTATGGGTTCAATAATCATATCGTGATATCTCTGGCTGGTCATTGTGGTGTTCTGCAGAACAACCAACTCTGTGCGTTGGTTCAAACAAATGCCCCCCATACACATATAGAACCTCCGCCAAAAGCTGTTGTGGGTAACATAAACTGTTCCGCATACCTTCGACCTCTTTCCCTCCAAGCAGGAATACGTCCATCGGAGTTGATCAAATGGAATCTAGACTCATTCGTAAATAAACATCGGCTCCAATCTTCAACTGTCCAATTGCGGTGCTCCTCAGCCCATTGCCGTCGATGAACCCGGTGTTCCCTACTCAAACGGGGATGTTATACCCTCCTACGTGCTCTCAAACCACGAACATGTAGTCGTCTTACAGTCTGGTTCGAAATTAGAACTCCTGTTGCAACTCTCAGTGATCTATTGAGCCGCGATGCCGGGTAAGTGGGATTTCTCCTAGCATTGAGGATCAAAAGACGATCTTGGGCAGCTGTTGTACTGCGCTGCCGACCTCCCCCATGAACATAAGCTACTGAGTCGTTTTGGATGAACCTATTCCAAGCCCGACTCACGACACTTTGCGAAACATTCAACCGCCGGGACACTTCTCGCTGGGACAAACCTTCCTGTATCCACCGTATGATTTGGTCCAGTTGCACAGGAGCCAAACGTCTTCTCGGCATGACTGATAAGCTGATATTGTTCTCATTTCTTCAATTATTGTCACCTTATGTGTTTGAACGAGAGAAACAAACAGATGTTATAACAAATACACATTGCTTTTCACTCCACCTGTAACAGCCTACAGATAAAAGTCGATTTTGTGAACAAGAGCCGATAAATTTGATATAATCAACTCAAAACATCTTCATTTTTCTTTAGAGAACAATAATGTACAGATATTCACGAGAACTTGAAAAAAATACAAATGAAGAGAAGTTCATAAGTGATCCCTTGCAATTGTTGATCAGTGTAGTTGACAACCAAAATGGAATTCCCAGAAACCAACTAATAGTGTTCAGCGCAACATTCACATTTAGTTGAAAAACTTCGACATCTCCGTAATTCAGCTTTCTCTCACCCCTTCGCAGTCCTGCTTCGACCGGATAAATCCACGGTTACAACGATGGAAATCACAAAGTGGAAAACGGCACTTGTAAACTTCGGAACGCGGGATAAGCCGCGCGTAGCGGACGCACAGCACGCGCCCTTGTTTTCGGTATTCACGTGGCCCGAAATAGACCTTCTTTATTGAGACGTGATTTCTCTGTTGTTGGATCAAATCCCCTTCTAATGTCCTTAATTGAAATCGTATTCTCGCGTTCGATTCTGTGTCGAACGGATCAGCCCCCCAACGTTGTGTGCGACCAGACTTGTTACGTGGTCTGCTATAATACTCTGTGAAATTTGGACACGCACGTTTTTGTCTCAGTGGGGTATCTCCGGACGGTTGGTGGGATTCGAATATTGAAGTGTTGCAATAGCAATGGCTATAATTGACCGAAATAAATTCTCCATTTTCTATCAACACAAAGAACGATTACTATCTCTCTAACAAGGATTCCAGAACATGTACTGTGAACTGTGACTTAAATACGACGGTCTGTCGACTCATCAGACACGAGTCCAATGGGGCTATTTGCTTTTCCCCAAATGTTTAACGGAGTTAAGCAATTTTCGGAGCAGGAAAAATTTCGAAGCAATCGGAGGAAAATAGAAGCGTTAGCAAAATGTCTTCGTGTTACAACGTTGCCAAGTGTCATTGTAATACCTTTGTTGAAAGAACCCGAGAGGTAATATGACACTTGGTATTTGTTGTGGCATTTCTAGTTTTAGGTTCCAAATATAATAGTGGGAGACTAGAAACTCAGAATCGAATGGTCTTTGAAAGCTCTTCACAGCAGTGTACGAAAACGGTAATTCTGATTACCTGTTTTCGACAAAAATCAATTTTTGAGAGATTGAATTAGGGAATTGCTCGTTCAAGTATCAGATTTACCTCCAAAGATGTCGCCCAAGCAAAATCATTTGCTTCCTTTCGAAACATACTTCCACTTACTATGGGAAACGGGCTAATCCCATATGGAACACCCTGGATCTGTGTTTGTCACTTCAAAACATAAACCTACATGATTTAATCCGGAAAAGATTTCAAATGGGTTCAGTGCCCTCCTAGCTGGTAAATAATCAGATATGTCTTGATGAATATGCCTAAAATTATGTTTCAGTAATGTAATAGTTATTTCATCTACTAGTTTATTCATGATAGCGATTAATGGTCGCTCCGCTCACGTGTTAATGTTCGTTACCATTAATCGCTAGATTAATAAACGTGTAATTTACCTGAAGGATTAAATGTACTTCAGAGTCAAGGCATATACGATACTTTTCGTACTTCCGGTATGATTTTATTAATTATAATAATAATTTCAATCAATTTTTTCTCTCTTCAACTCATTTAATAAACTGTCTTTAAAATAAGTTACCATAGTAACATTGCGTTGTGACAATTATAATTTAGAAACATTGTCATTACCAGTGTCATTGTAGAGAAACATTGTTATTGATAATTATTGGTAACATGAGTGAAGAAGGTGTATCTGATATTGATAAAAGAGCAGCCGAAGTAGGTGAAGAATTGTTACCACCGAAATCTAGAAAACTATACGAGCAGCAGTACGATGCTTTTGAAAAGTGGTTCCGCTTAAAAAATGTGAGACAAGCTACTGAAAATGCGTTGTTAGTCTACTTCAATGATAAATCAAAAGCGGTTTGTGCCTCAACTCTCTGGGCACATTAAAAATGCTGAAATCGGTTATTAACATTAGAGAAGATATTGATATAAGTAAATTTCCAAAATTATTAGCTTTTTTGAAGAGAAGAAATGAGGGATTTAAGCCAAAGAAGTCAAGAATTCTCACGTCTGAGCAGGTAGATCAGTTCTTACTGGAGGCTCCGGATGATAAATATTTAATGCTTAAGGTAAATTTGGAAATGTGTTTATATTCAGAAATTTTAAGAAATCAATTTTTTTGTAGGTTGCACTTATTTTGGGCGTTGCGGGAGCTTGTCGTGGAAAAGAGTTGGTTGATTTAGAAATCGACGATGTGAGAGATTTGGGCGATTCCTTCCTAATTGCGATTAGAAACACCAAAAATAAAATTTACCGAATTTTATGATCAAAAATTCAGAAAACAGTGCCATCAGTTTTGTGGCGATATTTCGAAAATATGTGGCAATGCGAAAGACAGGGACACCTCATTCAAAATTTTTTGTTCAATACATCAACAAAGAATGTACTACGCTAGCATAGTAGGCAAATAGCAGCTTTCTTGAAAAGAAAATGCATGTTTGGTACATTTCACGTAATTTTCTCCTTAACGGCAAAAGCGTAGCAGCTTTCTTGAATTTAGAAATATGGGCGCCAATTAGTTTAGACACAATTTTGAGTTCTATTCGTATAAAAACTAATAAACATACGAATGTGATCTCAGGATGACGACGTCTTATATTCAGGAAGGCGACATTGTTTTTCTTCAGACGCACAAACTCTACGTCTTTTGTTGAATTAGCTGATTCGGGAATCAAAAATATACTTAATAGACGTGAACTCACCTGAAGAGACATGGAGGATGGAAATCCTCCAACGTGAATTAATTCGCGATAACAACATCCAATTCCAGACACCCCCACCGAAAATTTTAATGAACAGATGGATATATTGAATCGTCTATTAAAAATAAACAAAAAGATTTCAGATAAAATATTTGGTCAAGTCGCCGATATATTGAATCGTCCAAAAAATTTCTATAGTTATGTCCATGCCACAGTCCTCATTCTCGCTTCCTGTTTCCGCAGGATCTTCGAAACAACACCAACACCAGTTCAATATGATAAAGACCTATCTGTTACTCGTCAGTTACCTGCTGCATTAACCCAGGAAAGACTGGTCAATATGACGAACTGTCACAATATTAATTTGAATATTAACGTTATTTACCATTCTAATTAATTGTATTTTTCAATAAAATATCATTGTTTTTTTGTGGTTTAATCGTTCCGGGAAATATTTAATCCCGGAGGGATTAAATGTCACCTGTTTGTGATTTAACTTTTCCCGGAAGTACGAAAAAATTATTTATTCAAATAAATTTTATTCCTCAAAATATAAAATTTGACAATGTAAATCTCGATGCTCACTTTGACGTATTTATATTTATGGTTCCAATTGAACAATTCGTAAAATTCATAAACGAAATTTTCGAGATGTGACATTCTGAATAGTCCATATTTACATCGTTACTGACGATTTGATTGATAAGGAATGTGTGGAACTGGTGGAAGCTGATGTATAAATTATTGGCAAACGATTATGGCATAAAATTTTTTCAGCAGTTTCTAATCTATTTTTCATCGAGTTTTCGATCAACCCTTCTACAACAGATGTTGATTTCCATCCCCCAAGCCGTTTGATGGCTGTAAAATCTGCTCCACTATCTGAAAGGATAGATGCAGAAGAACGCCGGAAAGAGTGACCTGTATACAGATTGGGTTGTTCTAATTTGAGAAATGTTGCAATTAACGATGGTAATTTCGAAAACGTACTGATTCCTTCTGGCTGTTATTGAGCATTTAAAGTTCTTGTAAAAGACGAAAAACTTATCGTGCGGATTGTGAATTGGTCTCAAGGATGTATATGTCTTGATTGGATTCAAAAATGTACGCTCCTCATTATCCACCACAGTGAATATCCTTTTCGGGTGCGTTTTGGATGAATTCACTGTTATTAAAAATTTCGAGCTCATATTCTGCACATCATTTATCTGCAATTTATACAGCCCATCTTTTCGAAATGCCCCGGATACTCCAAATATCAAAGCGACCTTCAAATAAAAAATTTAAAGTTACATATTTTATATCAACGTGACAATAAGAAGAATTTAGAAATTTAATTTAATTGAGTTTTATATTTACCTTTGACATCAAGAAAATACTGTCTGGCTCATTTGCTATAAACTCTTTTACATGATCTTTCTCGAGAACTTTATATTTCTTAGGAATAAAACCCACTTTTTGTCTCTTAATGAACATTACCAGTTTGTGATATCTGCTTATATCAATATTTTTTTTAACGTTCAATGTTGCTTTCAGTCTTGAATCCTTTGGCCATAAACTTGCTAAGTATCCCTTTTCTGCAGACCTTTTAAAGTATGCCAACAAAACTGTGTCAGAATAATTGAACGCATTCTCCCCCTCGCACCATAACATGGATTCTGCGTAGGTTTTGTCATACAATTATCGGCTTTTTTCAGGTAGCAGGGTCAAAGTTGCTGCTTTAGCTATTTCTGCAACGTCCGGGGTAGTTAAGGGGATATTGACTTCGTTACTCATTGTTATTAAAGTAACTGGCGATATCAGATCAAGATTAAAATTGAAAGCAGCTATATTACTCGTAATTTGACAGATCGATTATGTTTGGATTTGTTTCATTATTTGTCTTCTCTGTGGAATAACAATGGAACCAGAGATAAATACACGACTATTCTGTGATTGAAGAGTCACAGGCCTCATGCATAAAAATGAAATATCAGTCGAGTTGTGACGTTACTCATATTACTTCTGAATACTGTATATTCGGTTGCCCATGACAGTCATGCATTAAAATAGAAAGAAATCGTGCATTAAAATGGATCATTAATGCATGATTTTGTGAACGTTAAACAGAGCCTTTATTGAGAGATCGACGAAAAAAAACATTTTCGATTACACCTAATCTAATTAATGTTTGAAATGACGTTAATTCGATATGCTACTAATAAAATTATGCGCTATAGCTCATTCGATTTGGGATTAGATCGAGATCATTGTGCAAAAAAATTGTATTAGTATTGTATTAGTGTAGTAAAATTCCAAAAGTTAAATAAACAATTTGATAGAAAAAAAAGGATGTTTAGTTTTTTACCAGCGAATATCAAACCGATCATTCTTCTAAATTTTTGAAAAAAAAACCCTAATGATAATCTTTGGAACTGTACCTACCTTATTAATAATTTCCAATAATTTCAATTCAAGTTCAAAAATTGACCTCCGTACACCGTATTGAGGTTGCACGCATGGCGTTGCAAGTTAGTTTAAATAATTTTTTTTGAAGTATACATAGTAGTACTAAAAAAATTCTAATATAATCTGAACACTCAAAAGAACAGATTCCTGTTAGAATTTTTTATTAAAGTTTATTTTCCAATAAACTAGGCCGATGTGAATTACCAACTTCTTCTCGGATTTTCTTAATGATCGTAAACTAAAAAAATATTTGTAATAATTGCAAATTCTTACTTCGTACAGACGTTTTTGTACCCATTAAATAAGACAGTGTGGTAAAAGTTTAAATAAATTCAATACTTCGTTTTTAATGATTTTTTCAAGTTAACTAAAGAGGAAATACACCGTGATATTGTGAAAAATTTTCTTCGTTGGTCACTTATTTATTGTTTTTATGTTAACACAATTGAAAATTATTATTTATGCCTAAAAACATTCTTCATTCCAAATAATAATTTTTAATCATTTTAAAACTTGAGCTACTTATATGTATATCTATTGTGTACATAATTAGTTAGGAATTTTTTTCAAATGAATTTTTCTTTACTAACAATTTCATTATTATTAAATTTTCAATTTGTCCTAATCAAATTATTAATTATTATATCCACTTCATTTTCTACTAATAGTTTTAAAATTAAAAATTAAGGAGTGGTTCAGTTGTTATGAGCATCTGAAATTTAGTTTCCTGAATAAGTCCTGCAATATCCATCCGATCAATTTGTAACTTGAAATGTGTTTAAATGAGGTTTAAACAATTAGGCTCGCAAAATTTCGTAGAAATCGTCGATTTAAAAATTTTTGTTTTTAATTCCCAAATCTTTCTTTTGTAATTACTTGTGATGAAATGAGTAAATGTTTTGATTTGATCAACAAGCCTAAATTACGATTCTCTATGTTCATCAATGCGTCAAAAAATTGTGTCACTGAATAATCATCAAAATGATAATGGCTCTAATGATTAAATTTAGCATCAGATGATATTTTTGTGAATTTGACCTGAATGTAGAAGGTTTTCTTCAAAGAACAAGAACTTACTGAAAAGAAGATAACAATTGCGAAATGGTTTTCGATGAAGAAGATATATTTTTTTTTGGCGGAGTGTTCAAAAGGAGAAAGCTAGGACTTCGAACAAAAATTAAGGAAAACTGTGAGTGGTTATTTATGAATTGGGATTTATATATGTTTGTTGATTCTTTCACATTCATTATGGATGTTAGTTTAGTATCACACTTATTCAGAGTCCGGAAGTCTTTAAAACAAACGCATGAAAACTATTCTATATTTTTTCATAAGTTTCTATGCTTTTTCCTAAATCCAATAAAATTACTAGTCCAATAAGTAAAATACTAAACGCCACTTTTCACTTTATTTAATTGTTTTATAACTTTTGAAATTTTTAATGTGCTAAGGTAATTTTCCTCACAATTATTTAGACATAATCCCAAATCTAACTATGGCACATAATTTTAGTGAAAGTATGATCTATTAACTTCATTTCAGTAACTAGACTAAAAGCGGAATGGAATAAATGAAATAAAAATATCTAACCAATTAAGTGGCATGAATTATATATTTGTTAACAAATTGAATCTTTCGTTTCGTTCGCTAACTTCATCAGATGCCAAGATAATATTTTTGGTAGGTACTTGAAAGTTCGAATGTAGTTTAGCATGTAGTTTGACAAAAACGCCGGAGCAACCTCGAATCGTCTATGCTTTCAACATTTCTCTATTCAAGATGAAATGAATACGAAATCCCAATTTGATTCCGATGATTCCTAATCCAGTCCATCCATCATAACATCGCTACGTCTCTAAACTTTCTTCTGCAGCCTGCGTCGCAAGAGATAAAAGCCTAATAATTCCATCCGTGCCGTATTTCCGTCGCACGGTGGTGTTTCAACATCACCAAGAGGAGAGCAAGAGCTCTGGCACAGAGAGCAGATGTCTGGCAAATACGATATCGGTGTGTCCGGACAAAGGATGTGTACATAGGACGGAAAAGCAAACACATCAGTCGCGAACGTCCCTCGATGGCGACGCTGGTCCCACGTCGACGTAGTTCTGTTCCTGTCGGACACAAGGGATCAACTGGGGAAAATAAAGAAAGATGCAGGGACGTGTTGTGAAAAAAACGGAGAACAAAAATGCATTAGCGGGGAGCCGGCACTGGTCCCGTTTTGACTGACAAATGTGTAATAGAAAATTTAAACGAGGAATTATCGATTTCACGTTCAGTTTCGATAGCGTAGTCGATTATTTTGGCTTGATTCTCAGAAGTATAAATTTGGATTACTAAATCAGCAATGCAATAAATAGATTTACACTTTTGAATCATTTTTACATCAATGAGAGACGAGCCATGTATTTCAGATCATTTTTAAGAAAATATGTAGAAAGAGTGTGAGCTGCATCTTCTTGCCGGTAATCACAGACGAGGAGTCAAATCGACCCTGTCCAGGTTTCAAATACCATGTTTTTCACTAACTATGACTTATACAGATTTGCTAATCTACATACCATTATTCAGTATCAATACTTCTGCGAATGAAGCAAGCTGTTTTAACAGATCAAATTGCAAAATATGACGTTTGAAAATAACCACAAGTTTGTGTTTACGTAAGTTATTTTTGATATAAATCAACTGGATTCATGTGTCGTTTTCTCTGTTTGGAATGGCAAAGAATGCGGAATAACCATCTTAAAACTTGAAGGGTGGAATTAAGTGATAAAAATTTTAAAGAAGCTATGCTGAAATGGGCGGCAAAAATTGGTCGTGATGGAAGGACCTTGAACTCTGACGATGATTTTGTTCCAAATGAACACGGCACAGCATGAAATTGACTACTGAAGATGTACATATCCTGCAAATGTGACAGATGAAGAACTACAGAGTTCTCTTTATACCTCAAATTACACATGGATTTGCATGGACATGTTCAATATGAAAAATGGGTTGAATTATGTATTGTAGGTTTCCAAGTTTTTCCATTCTTATTAATTTAATCTTTGTTTTCTTTTCATTCACTCCACTAAGTCGGTTTTGAAATATAAAATAATTGTTTTCTTATAAATATGAGTTTATGTATTGAAAAGATCAAAGGAATCTTCTTTAAGGAAGGGGATATTGAATATTGATAAATTAATACCTACAGAGTTAAAAAAATTCGAATTTTTAGGATAGAACAATAAATGCAATGAAGAGTACAAATTGACCACAAATCTGTTTCCGCGTGACAAGCTTTTCATGTCTATGGTTACAGGTTGAAACAGCCCGTGAATGTGTGAAATTCATTTCATATAACATCCAATACCGCATTCATCACTATATTGATCCCCATTGAAATTTTTCGTTTTTTTGGTCAACCAAGAATATTTTCCTTTTGGAATCCTCTTGGAAGCAATTTTTCCTTCATCATCATTAAAAATGTGTTAAATCAATAATAATTACCATAAGATGGTAAAATCCAACTTATTCACTGCCAAATTTTTTCGCAAATAAAATACAATATGCCTCCTTAAAAATCCAAAGGTACGAATTCAAACATTTTGCAAATTGAAGCAAATTTTTTAGTGTTAACAACATAGGCCTATGTTGATTACGCGGAAAAACGGGTTCAATGTGCTGTTTTATAGCCAGAGGTGTACATATATTGTCACAAGACACGAAGCTAATAGAATGTAAAGAAGGTATACAATTGCCCTGACTTACTTCAGCAAATTTCATTCCACATTTATACGGCCTACAAATATACATAAAACATATATTTTTTTCATGTTCTGTATATGTTGGCTTAATTTCTTCTTTCAAGAAGTCACACAACAAATAGTTGAAAAATGTAGATAACAATACGTGACGTCAGGAGCTTTTGCGCGCTTGTTATAAAATCTCTGAACTCTGTGACAGGGTTATACCAAAACAATCGCCACAATGAATATGAATGAATCAACAAAACAAAGTGGTTATTTTTAATTTAGGTTATGAATTTGAAATAACCACTCAAGGATTTCCTTCCGTTCTGTTCATAGCTGAAATTTCCTTATCTTGTAAAGAAGTAGTCCGCTGATTTTTCATCAGGAAGTCAAACCAAATCGATTAGGCCAGTTTCATTTCGATATTTGTAAAACAAGGACACGCTGTCCTACTAGTTTTTCAAACTTGAACGTAATTTAAACAATTTTTAAGTTGCAAATCCGATCAAATTGGAACTTGGGAGATATGGATGTGGTTGGAAGAAATACAAGTAGGCTTGCGAAATTTTGTATAAATCGTTATGTAAGTGAATTTTAAAATTGAATTCCAAAAAATGTCTATACTCTTAAATATACGACGGATTCCAGGAAAGTTTGGTGCATGTAAGGAGGTAATCGATATCTTACGTACTCAAATTTAATTATTCTAACGTTCTTTCACGAGAACATATTAGAGTTACTTTAGAGAATCCCAGAAATTCATAAAATGAACTGAATAAAGGATGGATATTTTTCAGTGCTTGTTCAGTTCATTTAAATTTGTCCTTTCGACAAGTCTCATAAAACATTCTGCTCTGAGAAACTTGAGTATACCGCTATGTCGATGGGAGATTATTCATCCCCCTTAGATTCCTGTGGAGGTTTCAGAAGATTCGTTTCCGAAGAATAATTTGGACTTACTGGAAGAAAGATATCTATTTCCAAATGGTTTTCGAATAGATTGGAATATTGGTTTTTTCTTTTTTTGTGGTGGTTGCATTAGTTTCACCCTGCTCCAGAGTACAACGGCTCCTTATCTCCTGACCTCCCAACTCTGCAACAATGTAAGAATTTTGAACTACAACACTATATAGAGAATATAAATGACCTATTTTCGCTCGTGAAAAATCCGTGCTGGGAAGCCAGGTCTACGAAGAAATTCAAAGGAACCACTTTTTGGAGAAAATTTGATATTAAATTACCTATGGAGAGTGGGCTGCCTAACATGTCATCCTATTAGTTCGCCATGTTAAACTTCATACCAATTGAAACTTCAAATGACACCAACAGAAGTAGCCAATGAGATGTTCCAAAGCTAGGGTGATTCAAAAGACCTTAGGCAAAAAAAACAAGAAGGCTCCTGAAATTATTCAGCAACGATCAAACGTTTTGAATTACAAGAATGTTCCCGTCGTTTGTCAATGAAAATCAGGTAGAAAAAACTCATTCTCTGAAAAAGTTCTCTCTCAACTACCCAGGAATATTGTCGTACTGTATTTACTCCATCATTTTTGGAACAAACTGTTCAACACTGTTTGGTGTATCAATTCTGGACATAGCATCAAATTGTCGTAACGGAAAGCATCATACCCTGAGCAAATGCTATTTTCATTTCAATGCTGCAAATCATCGTATCAGCTCAGGTTTTAACTCTGCAACAATGTAAGAATTTTGAACTACAACACTATATAGAGAATATAAATGACAAAAATATGCATGGTATTCAAAAATCTACGAAGAAATTCAAAGGAACCACTTTAAGAAAATTTGATATTAAATTACCTATGGAGAGTGGGCTGCCTAACATGTCATCTCACCAAATGACCCCCTATCCTGGTATCAGCGATGCAAAAGTTGAAACTTTTCTGGATGCTTCATGTCAGATGTCCATACCAATTGAAACTTTGACACCAACAGAAGTAGCCAATGAGATAAGAAAACCAAAAGACAAGAAAGCTCCTGTATACGACCCCATAATGGTAGAAACTCTGAAAAAACTACCCAGGAATATGTCGTACTGCTCATAAAACTGTTCAATAGAATAATGAGCATATCCTATTTCCCCGTCGTATGGACGTATGCCAGAACACAATGGGGAATCATCAAAACCTACACGTCTTCTAACAATCCAGAGTAAACTCTTTGAGAAACTGCTTGTCAAAAAGCTGAAAGATGACATGAATATGCATCAACTGGTACCAGACCACGAACTAGGTATCTGAGAGTACTATAAGACCACTCATCAGGTCCATCACATCGTGAGAACCATCTCAACAAGCCTCAAGGTAGAAAAATTTTGCTCAGTAGTCTTTCTGGATTCACCCCAAGCATTCGATATGGTTTGGCACAACGGACTGTTATTCAAACCGTAACATTCTTATATCTCAATATAGACTCGAGTCTGAATATCTTTTTCCTATCGGCTGATTCCTCCATAAATGAGTGAACTTAATATTTTCACAATTTATTCTTACTTATTTATATTACAATGAAAATCTATTAGCAGTTTTACACAATTGATTTCAGTTAGAAAAATTCTTCGAGACGTCAAAATATGGCAGATCCGTTAGCAAAAATGGCGTCGATGAATGACACAAACCAGAACCGAGGTAGGCCAATTTTTCTTCGTTCAGGAAAATTTGGGTTTGTGAATATATATATATACCTCAACCAACGTGGAACAATCCTTCTGGATTCTGTATGAGAAATTCAATATAATCAAGATGGACAACATCGACACACAACGCTAGAAAAATGTGACAATTTCTCTCACCTGGAGATGAATAATAATATTCCAACAATCTATATATCTCCGCAAAAGTGCATTATGATTTCCTGTCTCTCAGGTATCAAATTATATTCTGTCCAGTATCCGATAAAATCGATTTCTGAATTTAATTATTCCAGATCTAGAATCTTATACGTTTTTCTTTCAAGAGCCAGCGTGAAGAATGAATAAATAAAAAATTTAGAAAACACTGACGTGAGGTCAGATTGCTTTGGCGCTCTTTTTGAGCTACCTGCGAGTAAATATTCAAACCATAATAAATCTATAAGCAGTCTGATCAGGTGAACAATAGTCTTTTTCCGTACAATGGGACAATGTGATGCAAATATGAACGCCTAATGAACCTACCTAATGAACAAACCTATATCTCAATTCAAAGATAACTAGTAATAATTTCCCCAAGTTTTGTCCGCTGCTTCTCCTAAAAACTTACGTCAGTGCTTTTCTGAATCTTGACAACGTCATCGACATCGAATTCTATCTCTGTGAAAAATTTTTTGATTATTATTACGCCAACTGACACTGATAGAGGACTCCGGAATACGTCAAACGAATATCGATCTGAGACGATGAACTTTCGATGACAGCCCTGGGGAATTCATGACATTTCACATTTTCTCTAGAGTAAATGAAAACAATTATTTAAATTTTGAAAAATCATATCTCCAGAACTATTAGCTTGTCGAAGTCTAGAGTGGTATTTTTGTATACGTCTGATAAACTGCACCATAAAAAATTTTTATTTGAACAGTGTCATTTGAAAAAATTTTTTTTTTACTCCGAACCTATTCGGCCGATTTGACCAAATAACGAACTTAGCCGAGATATTTATACCTCAAACCCATTCTGAAAGTTTCAACTCTCTAACTTCATCCGTTCGAGAGTTATCGTGTTCATGGAACGGACGGACGGACGGACAGAATCGATTTTGACCACGGATTATTCATCAGTAGGTCCAAACAAAACGATTGATACCACTTTTGCCCAAAAATTCGAAAGTCACAGACATTTGGGCAAATTGATAAGCACTCTGTTCAGGTGAACAAGAGCGCCAAAAATGATATCAAACCCATGTCTATCGGCGAGAAGCTTTAATGAGCGATTGATATACAGGGATGTAACAAAACTCTAAAAACTCCTCCTTCGACCATATTACATGCTTCTGAAATCTTATCTAGCAGACTGTTATTTTGCCTTGAAATATGGGGAAACAATAAACACTATTTTCAACTTCAAATCCGGAGTCCCACAGGGAAGTATTTTGGGACCACTTTTATTTATCATCTAAACTTCAGACATAACGGAAAATGAAAACTCCACCAAATCATCTTTTACAGATGATAAAGACTTTCTTAAATCTGATGAAAACGCCGAAACAGCTTCCAAAAAATTAAAAGTACACTTGGATGACTTTGGATAGTGGCAACGAAAATGGCGATTCAGTATAAATAAGGCTAAACCAGTTCAAGTAACATTTACTAGAGAAAGAAATACATGTCCCGCTTTCGAAATATTAGAAAACGAAACACTTAAAAGTAAGTTATCTCTGCTTGCATTTGGTCCAGCGCCTCAACTGGAGACAACACATGAACACTAAGAATAATGAAATAAATCTGAAATTCCTCAAAATTCATTGGCTCATTGGCCCATATTGAACATTCATAATAAATTACTCATTTATAAGGGATCATCAAACCAATATACCAGGTATACCGATATGAAGTGAGATAGAAATGTCTCGATAGGAAACATTTATTATGAAGAAGCTTCTATTCCTTTTTTGTTTGTTTGCTATGACATCTGTGAAGCATATTTAGTATACATCAAGTCATAGAACAGACTACATCATATTTTTTCATCGTGTTGAAAATGTCGAATTTTGTGCCAGAAGCGGAAAGCATCAATTTTTTGTTTTCATTTGAAGAAAAGTGCTGCAGAGTCGTATCGAATGCTTGGCAAGGCATATGGTCATCATGCTCTATCAGAAGCAACATGCAAAATGCAAAAGATGGTTTCAACGGTTCAGAAATAATGATTTTGATGTGAGAAATGAAGAACGTGGAAGACCACCAAAAAAGTTTGAACTGCGAACGATATTGGATGGAGATAACACTTTGAACCAAAAGCAAACGGCAGAAATATTGCACAAAAAACAATTTCAGACCGTTTAAAAGCTATGGGAAAGCTCCATCCAGTGTGGAAAATGGGTACCACAGGGATTGAATGAAAGACTGATGGAAAATCGATAAAACACTTGTGAAATTTTGCTTCAAAGACACGAAAAGAAATCGGTTTTGCATCGGATTGTTACTAGCGATTCATTTTAAGAATCCTACACGGAAAAAATTATGGGTTAATCCGGTACTGCGAAACCAGATCGATTCGTCAAGAAATGCTGATCGCTACTGACAACAAATGATCAAGTTGTACCATGCATTGATCGAGAAACGACCAGAATGGGCCAGAAGACACGGCAAGTTGATTTTGCTCCATGACAATGCACCTGCAGACAAAGCAAGACCGATTCAGGATATAATCAAAACACTTGACTGCTACCCTAACTGCAGTATTCGCCAGACTTGGCTTCTTCTGACTACCATTTGTTTTCATCGTTGGAACCCGCATCGGTTGAGCAGCACTTTGATTCCTACGAGAAGGTCGAAAAAGGGGTGTCTGGTTGGTTTGGTTTAAAAGACGAACAATTTTATTGGCGTGGTATCCAGAAATTACCAGAAAAGTGGTCAAAATGTTGTAACGCCCTTTTCTTACCTATTGTATATATTTCGGGCGCCAGCTATACTTTGCATATCAGGGAGAATAGCACGCCTACCAAGGTAGCTTCTAGTCGAAGACAGAGTTCATGTTTTATCTAAGATGTTAGCGATAATTTGAGCAATTAAATAGGCAAAAATTTCATATAATTTATTCGGAATATAGGTACAAAAAAAAAATCACCTCGGTATGTTGAATAAGAATAACGAAAGGGCTCAACTATATTTCAGCAAAATAACAGGTTTAAACTGACAGCACAGAAATAGAAAACCGCTCCAGAAAATATCATGAGGAGCTACAAGGACATGCCAACCAACAAATCAACCAATTGAAAGAAGATCCATTAAACTCACGAAGCTTGAAAAGGACCTGGTCAAACGACTTAACCGACTGATCATAACTGAAAATCCATCAATGTGAAAAACTTTCTCTTAGTCTCTCCATACAACACATTTATTTAATACATTTTAAAGAAAATTGTTCATCTCAATAAATTAAATACGTAAATAAATTTTCTTTCTAGCAAAGAATAATCATCATCATTTTAGCTGGCAAAAAATTTTTAAAACTTGCCGTTCAAGAGGTTCATCGAAACGTCGACAACTTTTTTCCTGATGTCCAACTAAGTATATATTTTTCAAATAACCACGATTGAAGCAATTCCGGACGCTAACGAGGCCTTCTATAGTAATTCGTGTAGCTTTTCAATTATGCAAAGAGCTAACAATAATAATTGATCATAATTCGAAATCGTTTGAATGGATGCTTCGGACCTACTGAATTAATAAATGACTTGAATCTGAGTATATAACGTCGATTCTGGTAAACATCGTTAGTGCGTTTGAGAATTTTTTCCAAGAATATATATTTTATCAGGATTGGAAAAAATATCTGAAGTCATTAGGTATACAGGATGTTCACTTCCTAAAAAGAAACCAGCATTGAAACCACCAAATTCTTTTGAAAAGCCTCAACTTCACGATAATCTCTGAACCTCTAATTCATATATTAATTTTTTGATCTTCACCTTCAAAGTCTATTAAATAAAAAATTTGTTTAAAAATTTATAAGCCTTAATAATAATATAGTCCGTTCGATATACAGGATGTTCCTAAATTGAAAGTACAAACGAAAAGGGGAGATTCCTCAAGTAAGTTTGAGAAAAATGTCCATAAGTAGGGGGACGTAAACGATTCGTTTTGAAGATACCGAGTCTTGAAGTTTGAATTATTTTCAAGATTGTTTCTCGTGGTAACATTTTATTTGAATACTTTACAAAACGTTCAATGATTTGATGTGTCAAAACTGACACTGAAATCATTCACCTTAGCTGATAAACTAACCTACTTATTATTTTTGATATTTCTCAGGATTTTGAGATAAATCGGTGGGAGACACGACAAAATCACAAAAGACCTAAAAGTTCAGTATAACAACAAAGCTTTTTTTTTAATTTCATCAAATCAACTGTTGCTCACAAAAAAAATGGTAATGGAAGAAAACGACATTGTTAAAAAAAAATATTACCCTGTAGATCTGCAACAGAAATTGCCTCGTCACGTGGTGACAACTCTCAAAAGTATTATCTATGACGAATGTCAGTTAAATATCTTGTACAGTGTAGCTACTATGAGCAAAAAACTTGAAAAAAATTCAAACTTCAACACTCTGTATCTCGAAAACGTAACGTTTGCGACCCTCATCGGACTTTTTTTTCTTGAACTTATTTAAGGAATCTCCCATTTTCGTTTGTACGTCCAATGTACAAACACCCTGTATACACTGGCTTGGGATGAACTGTGGAACTAAGTATATTTATTTTGGACAAAGAGGACAATATTTGTGAAATTTTGAAGAAATAAAAATACAATGATGTCGAATGCAATTTTTTGTTGATGATATATATTATATAGCTCTGGTTGAACCACAAATATGTTCTAGTAGAACAGCCTGCTATCGATATCCCTGTAATTTCCGAATATCGAGCCGAAAATTGTCTCAATCGGTTGGGTTTGACTTCCTGATTACGAATACAGGATCTAACTTGAGTAGATCCTTCCGGCAGACAGTAAACTCCGATAGAAAAGAGCTATAGTTTTCATATTTTCAGAAAAGATTGAATGTCCAAATATCTCGGTCAAGTTTGTTATTAGGCCAAATCCATCCAATGGTTCAGGAGAAATTTGTTTTCCTCTATAACTCCAAGAATACCATTCGAATCAAGTTGTAACTTGGAAGATATTTGAATTAGGTTTGAACTAATTTTTAATTCTCCATGCTTTCACAGATACTAATTCGATTGACACCGGTCGGGCTTATTTATTCAGTTTCAGTTGGTGGGAAATTAATCGAAATGGTTCATTTGAGGTAAAATAAATCTTTATTATCAAAATTGAGAGGCCAAATTTGTGTTCTGCAATAGTTTAATTTAATACTCGTAACAGTCATTTAGAGGTTTCAGAAGATTCGATTCCGAAAAATCATCGCTTTTATGTAATTCGGATTTGAAATACCAAGTATTATACAGGGTTATGATAAAGTAATGAACAAAATTCATAAAACGTACAACGATCACTTTTGAAAAAAATGCAAAAACACGTCAAACGATTTTTTATATTCCGCATCTCTTGACATAAGTTACAAAAATAACAAGTCAAATTTGTCAAAGTTATGACGTCATCAACATATTTCTTTAATGGGAAGCTAAGATTTTTATTACATTATGTGATAAAGCAGTAGAGCTTACATAAGAAAAAAAACGACATGTTGATGACGTCATAACTTTGACAAATTTGACTTGTTATTTTTGTAACTTATGTCAAGAGATGCCGAATATAAAACACCGTTTGAAGTGTTTTTGCATTTCTTTTCAAAAGTGATCGTTGTACGGTTCATGAATTTTGTTTATGAGTGTAAGAAGATCCACATTCGTCAATTTCTCGACGTTTTTAATAACTGGGGCTATCCCAAACCACCACATGGCGTATTTTGCATAAGGATTTGGCTTTGAAGACTTATAAGATTCAACTAGTGTGGGAACTGAAGCCGACCGACCATTAACATCGCCGTAGATTCGCTCAATTCATTCTGGAACAGCCCGCTGGTTTTTTTGAAAAAACCATTTTTCCAGACGAAGCCTATTTTCATTTGTCAGGATACGTCAACAAGCAAAGTTGCCGCATTTGGGCTTCAGAAAATTCTAGAGCGGTCATTGAGAAGATTTGCATTCTCAACGTTTCACTGTGTGGTACGCTACGTGGTCTGGAGGCGTGATTGGGCCGTTTTTTTTTTTGTAAAATATAAGTACCAAAAATGGAAGATATACTTTGGATCCCCTTAGGAGCTACGTACATGCCTGGTCAACTCTCGCGAATATAAGAGGGAGCTTGGGATTGATTTCATTTTATGTTGCTATTACCGTATGTGGCATTATTCAGAATAAACAGAAAACAAAATTTACTGGAGCTAGATTCCCCTTCTTAAGCAATTTCCCCTCCGTCGCGCATTCGCAGAATATCTCAAAGGGTATTGTCGCATCCCGCTAGATCCTTCACGATTCGGTTGGAGGATCAAATTATATTTATAGAATTATTTGATTGACAGGACTTGAAATATAAAAAAAATCGATAGCCCTAATATCGTCAGGCCCTACATTAACATTCAATCGAATGACGATTTCTGTTCGAAAATACTCGAACTCACTCATTCGATTCATTTGAAGAACTTATGATCTAGCAGTATAATTTGGTAGTCCCATCTCTTCATTTTGCCTTCACAGCGAAATCAATCGCAATTGAATTATCATAAAATGCATAGCCGCTAGTGGAAACTTTAGGGTGCGCTATGCACGTAAGGACGCTGGCATTCGGGGATGCTGTAGGTAGGTGGTAAGCTTCGTCGGGGGGTTGAAATCGCCCTTGTTTATTTAAGAGATCCGGAGCAGGAGGAGACTGGTATTCGCACTTTGAAGGAGCAGTTGGTGCCGAAAAATTCTGACACTGAAGCGCCCCTACTTTGAGGCCTCCAGAAAATGAAAAGCTTAGCAAATTTTACGTTTTATTCAATTTTATTGATGCTTTGTTTATCTGAAAATAAAAATTTGCTCGAATATTTGTTGTTAAATAAGTTTTTGGTCGAGAGTATGGTAGGTTTTTGGAATATACTTTGGAGTTCTTATTCGTTGAAATCAGTCTTGTTGATTCCTGTCAGATCAAAGAAAAAAAACAGTTTCAAATGAATTTTTTTATGATTTAGTATTATCACAACCATCCAATCACATTTTCTACTCTAACGAACTATAGTTCTTCCATAAAAGCATCAATTGATACCTATCTGAGGAACTGTCCACTTCTTGATTATACATATTTCGATATCTGCATTAATCAATTTCTACATTTATATTCACTATGGTTAGAGGTGTATCGTACTAGAGATTCTAGTGTTGAAGCTACTAAGTGATCGCTCGCACCTACTGTGATCCGCTGTGTTATATTTGATTCTCTTCTACACTTTCCTATCTCACCTTCGTTTCACGATTGCGTTGCCCCGAAGAAGCCAATAAGTAGAAACACGTGGTGGTCAATTTGAAACCAATAATTCCTATTTCTGGTTCTATCATTTTCTGCGGAACCGCCCACGAATACTTACAGTTAATTATCTGAATTGATAAACTTCTACAAATAAATGTAACCATCATCATAGATTTCCTTAAGTTTTCATCGAAGCTCGCATTGCCTTTGCTTAAAAACTAGGTACCTACATCAACTCCATTAAAAACTATTTAGAAAGTGACATATTTCTTTCACTATGCACTCGTGTCATTTGGTATACTTTATATATAGAGGGTCTTGGACTACTAAATTCATTTTAACCATAAATACTTGAGTCCAAAAGGAACACTCTTTTTTTTTAACATTTTTGGAAATCAGGTGTTGAAATTTTATTTGAAAAAAATGATCCGAATGAATTCAAATTTTGCAGGAGATTTCACACAAACAAGACACATTTAAGTTTAAACACACTTGAACTATTAACTATAGTCTTAAAGTTAATACATCACAAACTAGTTAAACCATCAATACTTACTATAAAATATGCAGTTACTATTAACATCCTAGCATTTTATGTATGTCTGAACATTAAAGAGGAATTTATAATTAGACATTTATCTTCCTAAAATGCACCGTTTCCAAAATATTCGATGTTGAATGATTTGAAATTTGGAAAAAAATGGTAAAATTACTCTTTTTCCTGCATCCGACCCTGATTAAAAAAATTACTGAGCCAATATAATTCCACGTTGCCATAGTTTTTCTCTCTTGAATCATTCTCATGATTGAAAATTTTACTAATGAATTAGGCAAAAAATTTCACTTCAATTTTCAATCGATCCATCAGACATACTTATCTATAAAAATTTTGTTAATGTTAAACGTAAATATTTCTTCCGTGAAACTACAGATAATAATGGTGCCGTGAAACGTAAATTATCTTCTGTGACTCCTGAAGTGATGAAACAAGCATGCAAAAGCCATATCTTCTCAAGACTTTGATCCAGGATAGTGAAATCTGAGAACATGTAAGATATCAATAACTTTCATACATCTCCAAATTTCCGTTGAAATCCTAGAGATATCTTATGAGTTTGGAGTATTGAAAAATTTCGGATGCTCATAACATATGACCTATTCGACCGATTTGGACCAATAACGAACTCTACTGAGATATTTTAACTACGGATTCTTATATGGAAGTCGAACCTAATCGATTGAGACCCATTTTCATTTCGATTTTCGAAAATTGGGAAAAACGATAGCAAACACTTCTACTTGAACAAACTCTCTATATTTCTCTATATATAGGTTAACTATTCAAATATCTCGGACAAGTGTGTTACTGGGCAGAATCAATCATAAAGTTCTCAGAATATGAGTATCTCAAATTTGGTTTCCTCATTAACTCCTTGAATATACAACAGATCGATTTGAAACCTGAGAAAACATTTGAATAACGTTAAAGGAGAGGAGTCTGCCAAATTTAATGAAATTCATAGGCTACAAAAATTCTGAACATTTTTTCGAAAATATTCGATTCCTCATAAGATATCCGTCGGATCTGATCATGAACTTGTGCATATATGGATGGCTATTGATATCTTGCAAAATCTTAAATTTCATTTAATCCGTAATATCTTTATATCGAGCTGAAAATGGGCCAGATAGATTCGGCCAGCATGACACATATGAGGATAGAACGTTGGAAATTCCTTTTTCAGAATCACAGACATGTGAGCAAGCAAATCGATATCGTCCAAAAAGACATAATAAGTCCCTCACAAGTAAATATTCGAATTCTCTTCAGGACGTGACAGGCCTCGTAAAAATGAAAGGCCGAAACGAAAATTTCCTTCGGCTAATTTCCAAGAAGATATTTCACAAGCATAACCTCCATATCCCGAGCTCTTGGCCGTGTATATACGCCATAGTGTAGCCATAAACTAGTCGAGTTGTTTGTATAAGATGGCGGCTTGTGTTATCTTCGGCAAGATAAGACCAGGTATGTGACGGTGTACTCAATAAATTACTGCATCTCCTCATCTCTTGTTTGCACGGCACACAAGACCGCCTCTCCCCTCTGATACCTCCTCCTTGGGACCCACAATGCTTTTTATGGTGCAACAAGATAATTCCTGATTTCATTGCTCCGAAGAAAGAATTCTCACATAACTATATTTGCCTGCCTAATTAACGTAGATTCCGTCTACCCCTATAGCAATAATCAGCTCGTTATTTATGTCTTTCATCTTTTAGGGTACTACACGTCGTGTACCCACTATGAATATTGATATGGGATAGAGATATTTTCATACAAGGTCTTTTATTAATAGTAAATTGTAGTTTTAACACTCTTGATGTAGTTCAGGAAACTTTTACTATAGCGTGCTATCATTTTGTCCAAATATCTAGAATTTTCTAATATCGAGCCGAAAGTGGTCTCCATCGATTGGGTTTGTTTTCCTGACGAAGAAAACTGGGACAAACTTGAGTATGTTCCTTCTGCCCAGCCATATAACCTCTCTGTTTTCCGAAAGCGGTGAGCTAGAGTTTTTTAATAATAGGTTAACTGTCCAAATATCTCAGTAGAGTTCATTATTAGGCAGAATCCGTTGAATAGTTCAGGAGTTATGAGCACCTGAAATTTGGTTTCCTATCTAACTCCATAATAAATATTAATCGGATCAAGTTCTAACTTGATATTTGAATTGTTTGAAACAAAAAGGTTTGAGGGATTTTGCAGAAGTCGGCACGCTAGAATTTTTTTTTTAATTCACAAATAAAATTTTAATTTTTGTTCCTGCAATCACATAAGTTAAAGTTAATGTTGATTAATAATCTAATCTCATTGAAATCTTGGGGCGGCCGTAGAAAACGAAACAACAGGAAGTTTCCCATCTGGTACTCCCCATTCCATTCGAACTTACATAGAAAGCCACAAATTATTCATCTGAAAATAAGAACCTCTTGTAAAATTTGAAAGGAGATATTTCAAAATGGCCGTCAGAAATTTTAATACTCGATGTTGTTACAGATAGGTAGGTACCTACGTATTGGATTGACATCCGTCGGACTTATTGATTCAGTTTCAGTTGGTGGAAAATGGTTGAAATAATGTATGTTCTCAAAATTGATTAGCCAAATTCGTGTTCTGAAGAAGTTCAATGTCATGGAGAGGTTTCAGATTCGATTACGAACAATACACATCGCTTTGTGTACCTAATTGGGATTTGAATATATACACTTACCTAAGGCATTTCAAAGGATAATTCTTTCCCGTCTGAAATTCTGGAATTATGATGAAATAAGATCATGTTTACCAATAGATAAATTATCCTGATTATGTTGTCATATAAATGTAATGTGTTATAGCTTCAATGTTATCTATACCTGTTGTGATATTTTATGGGTTCTCAACAAAATTTTATGAAAATTGCACTTGAACATCTGCCCGATGCATAGTTAAAATTTTGACAAATACCTTTCTGTAATATATAGGTGTTTCAAAAAAGGTGACCCCCTCTCTAGAATTGGGGTTTGCTCAGTAAAAAATTTTCGTAACGCCATTCATATTCAAGATACAGGGCCTTGAAGAAAAAAAAAATACATATTTTTTTAAATTTTGCAGAAACTACTGGCAATATTGTTATGAAATTTTATACGTATATGTTTTGGAAGCTGATACATCCAATGAATTCGTTTTTGTGTCTGACTCTCGTAGAGTTCGCTAGTTACACGGTTCGTACCAGTATGTAGTATTGAACATAACTTTTTAATATTAGATTTATTGAGCAAAATTTCAAGCGTACTTAAACATCATTCAATTTCACACAAAAAAGGTACACTTGGTAAAACTCGATACTTTGTACCGTTTTCGGAGTATTTTGATTTAAAAATTATGAAGTGATGACCGATGTTCGTATAAAGTTATGATAAAAATTGTATTTATCTAACAAAAAATCAGAAAATTCAAAAAAAGGCTAATAACATAAATATGATTTCAATTAGAGTAGGTGTTCAAAATGTCCTCCGTTTTCACGAATACACAAGGTTATCCTTTTTTCTAAAGAATCCTTTAATCTTCTAAATGGCTGGGAGTCAGCTGTGAGATCATTAAAGTGACGTTCTATTCTATCTTTCAAATCTTGCGGTGAATTTACCTATGCAGCATAAACTTTTTATTCAAGATACGACCAAACTGTGTAATCCAAGGGATTAAAAATCACATGACCGAGGAGGCCAATGAATCGGAGCTTCTCCACCTTTACCAATCCATCGATTCGGAAAATGGTTACTCAACCAATTACGACACCTTCTATTAAAGTGCGGTGGAGCCCCATCGTGCATAAAAAATAGATATCTTCGCTCGTTTACCGTTAAATTATCTAATATCTCGAATAAGTGATTACTTAAAAGTCCATGTACATATCACCATTTAAATTTCCAGGTAGAATATAATAACCTATTAATTTGTTGCTTAAAGTTGCTGCTCACACATTAACTTTAAATGAGTGTTGGTAATGTGCTACCCTTTTGACATGTGGATTCTCATCACTCCAGTAGTGTGCATTATGGGAGTTAAACATACCTTGTCGCGTAAAAATAATACATTTAAAAAAATTTGGATTGAGGGCTGCCCTTTCTTGTAATGTTTGACAAAAATCCATTCTAACCGATAGATCGTCTGGCAAGAGCTCTTGGACTTGTCTATAATGATTAGGATGTAGTAGCTACTGCTCTTTAAGTATCCTCCAAGTACTTGAAGAAGACGTATTTGTTTGTCTTACCATATCCCTTACGCTAACTGTTGGATTTTGATCAACTAAATTTAAAATCATATTTTCTTTATTAATGGTTCTTGTTGTTCTTGGTCTAGCAGAATTTATTTTTCCAGGTCTCACACTCCCAGTTTCTCGTCAACGTCGTTCAATTGCTCTAAATGTATTTTTACTTGGAAAGTTTCTCCATAACGCGTAACAGCTGCACTAGCGTTTCCTAAACATTCTCCTAAGGTTAATAACATGTCAGTGTATTCAAAATTTGAGTACATTTTGATTAACAATATCTAATTTAACGAATAGAAATGTAATTATTGTTGACTCAACGTCAAAACTATTAAATGAAAGACAGTTTTCCATGGCAACTGGAATTTCAGAGAAAATGCTATTGCCGTGTAGAATTCATCGGTTATAACTTCATAATTTTCAAATAAAAATACTCCGAAAACGGTACACAGTATCAAGACACTATCAGAGCTAAACTTACAAAAGTTAAGCCTAATAATGAGACACAAAGGACAAAGAACTGCATATATGAATTACCTTGCGAGTGCGGAAGATCTTACATCGGAGAAACTAAACGCCCTCTGAATGTACGAATAAAAGAACATCAAAAGCTTCTACGAGTACTAGACAGCGACAAATCCAGGTTAGTCCAACATGCTGTAGATGAGAATCATCAATAATATCCAAAGAAAAAAACTTGCATCTTTATAAAATAACACCAGATTCTCTCCTCTATAGATCTGCCAGAAGTTTGGACGCCGATAGTTCGATCCAACTTAAAATGATCATCATATCACAGATGAGTATATAACATTGTTCATTTTTCTTTCATGACTTCTGTCATATTGACTTTTTGAAAAATTGATAATTTTTCAAAAGGTTTTTTACTTTTCCTCCTTGATAAAGATAGAAGATGTCTATCGAAACGTCGGAAAACATTACATTCACAATAGATGATGGTAATAGCCCAAATAATCATTCAACACACAGCATCGAGTTTTACCAAGAGTACCTTTTTTGTGTTAAATTGAATGATATTTACGTACGCTGATTTTGCTCAATAAATCTAATATTAAAAAAGTTATGTTCAATACTACTTGGTACGAACCGTGTAACTAGCGCCCTCTACGAGAGTCAGACATAAAATTAATATTCATTGGATGTATCACCTTCCAAAACATATTCGTATAAGATTTCATCACAATGTTGCCAGTAGTTTCTGCAAAATTTTGAAAAATGTGTTTTTTTCTTCAACGCATCTTGAATACGGATGGCATTACGAAAATCGTTTACTTAGCAAACCCCAATTATTTTTCAGTTTTCTACCCTCTCCTAGAGAGGGGGTCACTTTATTTTGAAACACCCTGTATGTGTGTATAATATTTATGATGTAATTATTCTTTACAGTTACATTTATATGTCTGTATGGTGAACTTGTCCAGTGAATGGATTCGGCGACTTTTCTGTTGCAGGTTGAATACCGCATATGCCTGGTTTCTTATAATATTAGGTATAAAATTTTCAAAGAAAAGATCAAATTCTTTACAATTTATCCTATATGACTATTTTTATTCCTATTATAATTTGATTCCTCTATATTAGTATATAATACAATTGACATACTTCAAATATGGTCATTTTTACATAAATAAAGATGAAAATTACATCAATCTACAGAAAAAACTACATAAGGAGAGCTATTACCTACATATCGAAAGTGAGCCATGGAAAAATATTTCTAAAAATCTAAAATTTCTTGACTATTTAACTGATGAAAAAATTATTTCTTATAATCTATATTTCCTCCCAATGGAGTTGATATGCCTACTTTCAATTGGTTTGTAGGAAAAAGGAATTTGAGCTTCGAACAAATCTTACGGAAAACTATGAGTGTTTATTTTTAATTTGAGATATGGGTTTGTTCATTCATCATGATGGTTATATTAGTTGATTAATGTTCTAGATTAGGTACGGAAAAAGATTCTAGAACAAGCGCGCAAAGGCTCCTTTCTGACCACTCATCCGTGATTTTATAAATTTGTGTAAACTTGATTGAGATATATTTATACAGGTGAGTCTCTGACCACTGCGTTAATTTTAACCATAGATTCTTGACGTCAAAACAAACATTTTCTTCCTATAACATTTTTCCAAATTTGGCTCCATTCAAGAGATATATAGGGTGTCGAAATTTCATTAAAAAATTACATTTTAACATGTATTATTCAAACGACAATATCCATTGAAATGATCTCTTGTAGAAGGTTTTTGATAACAGTGATGCATATTGTGGCATCAATAGATTTATTCCTTTTCTTGTGGTTTTCTCACTATTACAGTTTGGTTAAATTGTATGGAAAACCAATATCACTTGAACTAAAGGTCCGTATCTTGTACTTCCTAGGATGATTAGTTTACAGATTTTATTTACAGATAAAATCATTCGTCATCTTTTTTCCTAAATTGCGCCAGTTTTGAGCTATTTGAAGTTGAAAGGAATTAAATCGATATAATCATCTGATGAAACATGAGTGAGTGAACAATTTCTTAGAGGCAAAATAATGTTTTTAAACAATTCAGATTCAATTGTGGATGCTGCTGAAGGTACCTAAATTTCATTCAAACTTAACTGGAATACAGAGAGGTGAAAACTTATACATAATGCTTATTACTTTTCAACAGCGGTAAAAACGGTGTGGAAAAAATTGTTTCCTTTAATCTCAAGAACCTATGGTTAAAATTAACGCAGTGGTCAAAGACTCACCCTGTATATATTCCTTTGAACTTTGGGCTCATAAAACATAAAACATGTTTACGTTGTTTAACAAATTAGTTTTACCTATACCAACATCTTCCTTAAGGAAATCCTAATAATAATCGCTTTCACAGTAAGATTTAGTTGCTAGCAAACGATTCTTTTGTAATTTGGTTTTCAGTAAATGAAGTATTGCAAAGGACAAAAAAGCGAAGTGGAATGAAGATATCAGTTTCTATTTGATTTTGGATGAAAGATATTTACTTTCTTTTGGTTGGTTTTTAAGAGTTGGGAATTTGAACTTCAAACAAAACTGATACTGTGATAATTCAAGATTAAATTAATCGCAAAGGCTTCTTCTGAGTTAACGTCAGTTTTTCTCTTTAAATTTTTTCAGTACTCAGCAGGCTCTCAAAAGATCCCATAATACTTATCCTAAGATTTCAACCTTTTGCTAAGCCAAAATATCAATCCGTCGATAACTTAACAAAACTAGCCTGATCCACAGAACTTCGTTGGCACTTCGCACTTCTTCCAAACGGAATCAAGCCTTTCCCCCTCCCCCGAAAATCAAAGTTGCAGCATCCTCAGCGCTGCCCCTCCAGTCCGACCGGTCCTCCCCTTTAAGTAAACAACCAATCAGGGTCTGGTCTGATAAAATCATGGGACCATAAAGCTATGCATGTACAGCTACATGCGTGTTTGTTTTCGACAAAGCGAAGCAGCCTTTAATTTCTACACGTCGAAAGGACGCCAAGGAAAGAGATGGATACAGCTTGCACGCGATGAAAGTTGTAATACTTTCGTCGAACGACATATGGGAAGAAAACAATGATATGGAAAAAGGTGAAATAATACAATTATTGTATGCGTGAGCTTGCACGGTCGGACGCTCCCGATGAATTTTTAATGATGGGAAGATTGAACTTTTTAATTTTCACCAAGACTGAAAAATGATTATTATAATTCGTTGAGGATGTGGAACAAGTAATTGACACTTTAATGGTACTTGTTCATACACTCTGTAGACTAATACTTACAGAGAAAGTAAACACAAAGGGGCCCCCACACAAGCAGAATATCATTAAGGCAGAATGGTACAAATCTAGAATAAACAGGCGTAGAAAAAAACATTCGCAGAGGAAATTTTTCTGGAATTAAACTTTAATAGAAACAAACGATCGTAGAAGTGCACATTTGAAGAATTGAACGAAAACCGGATAATATTCCGCGCATTTGCCATATTGTTTATAGGAATGGTATCTACCTAACGACAATTCATATCCTATCACAGATCATAGTGTATATGGTCCAGTAACTCTTGAGTCCCATAACGGGGATGTGTCATTTCAGTTGCAGCTCCTAGATCTCAATTGACAGATAAAAATGGAATGATGATTAGAGTTTTTAGATATTCCTTATATTCATTTATTTAAAAAATAGTTAAAAATAGTTAAAAAACACTCACAAGGCAGTTTAGAATAGTTTGGAAAGATTAGATGTTTGAATTTGGTGGATTATACCCTATACTCAATTTACAAATATTTAAATACAGGGTGAGTCTTTGACCACTGCGTTAATTTTAACCATAGGTTCTTGAGATCAAAAGAAACACTTTTTCCATTACGGGTTTTCCATATTCAGCTGCATTAAAAAGTTATAAGCATTTTAAGTTTTCACATTTGGCAAATACCGCTCTGTAGTCCAGTTTAGTTGAATGAAAAATACCTTCCACAGCATCCACTGTTGAATCTGAATTGTTTAAAAACGTTATTTCCCCTCTATAAAATGATTCACTCACTCATCTTTCATCCGATGAGATCCATATCCAGAAGGAAGATACAAAATACTAATTTTCTGGTAAAAAAAATTCAACACCATAAACATAGATTTTTGTTGTTCTTCCACCATAATTTAATTTCTACTTTCCAGATTATAATACCATCCCTTTCTCATTGAGAAATGAATACTTGCTTGAAGAAAAATCATCTTGATTTTCCAAACACTAAATTTGCTTCTAAAAATCCAACTAGGTGTTTATTTAATAAAAAATCCCAATAACAATTTTCTTGGATAGATTATTCCCAGATTTAGGTGTGCAAAATATGAATCTATTGATCTGTTTAGACTATAATTAATTCCTCAACATACATTAATATTCTATTCTGTTTCATAATCAATTACTGCAGTATTGATTTCAGGGTATTTGTTTCAATACCTATAAACAAAAACATTAATATTGAATAATGGTTATTCATAGATTATGTCAAATTTTAATACCTTTACATAGAATATTAATTTATTATCCAGAACCTCAGGAGAGAAAAAAATTAATAATTGCAAAGATTTTTAAATGAAAATAAATTATATCTGTAACCATTATTGATCTTCAGTTATTGATCTTCTCAGAATAACTAGATAACTGGAGTAAATTAATATCACATTAAAATGTCATTCTAACGTCTCTGTGGTGAGTAGTTCCCAATAAAATATTGTTCTGTGGTTCCTTGTTGTTTTGATTCTGTGTGAAACTGTCAACAAATATTTGTAAATTCACAAAAATGTGGAAAATATTGTAAGGATAATTTCTATAGTTTGAAATCATTATGGTCAGAAAATGATTATTCTAAAATGCATTCAAATCTTTCTTGTTAATGAGCCTATAGCTTCCAGTTTCAATATTGATTGAATTTTAATAATCATAACAAACATTCAGAAATATTGAAACTAAGTCAAATTCTATTATCTCCTAAGTTTTTGAACCAGGTGTATGAAATAAAGATGTGAAAAAACTTCTATAAAGGTAAAAAACAAATTCAGGAGACTGGGTTCCAAGTTTTTGAAACTCATATGAGCTTAATTTGAAGCATTCCTATGTTAGAAATAGATATAATTTGATGAACCCTGAAAGTCTGAAGCTATAAAGAACCAGCTCTTCATAAAGACTAGTCTTCAATTTAACAGATCCTGACAGAAAATACATTACCTTTTTCAACGGTCATCATGAAAATATACCGAAGTACCTATGTGAGTTATGGAAATCATCTTCTCTATTTATTATGGAATATTTCTCTGGATTCAATATTAAACAAGGTGCTAGACATCATGAATAATGAATACAGAAAATGGCAATTTAGATTTTGTAGTGAATGTAAGACAAAAATTGTTCAGTGGTTAATTTTATCCATAGTGTTTAGATTTCCCCAACCTTTTCTAGAAATATTTCATAAAGACTCAAAATATGGCAACATTGAAAAAATCTGATTATCGAATCATTTAAGCACAGAGATGGATTTGGGAAAATCAGAAAATTTGGACAAAATTATATCGATTCAATTCCTTTCAACTTCAAATATCTCAAGAATTGTGCAATTTAGGAGAAAAGATTATGAATGATTTGATCTGCAAAAAAGACTCGTGCTTCCAGGAAGTATAATATACATACCTTTAGCTCAAGTGATATTTGTTTTTAATGCAATTCAACCAATCTGTAGTAGTAGTAGTAGTAGTAGTGAGAAAACCAAATGGAATAAATCTTATGATGCCAAAATATGCAGGACTGTTATTAAAAACCTTCTACAAGAGATCATTTCAATTGATGCAATTTATTGATGCAATTTTGTTATGAAATTTCAACACCTTTTGAACTTGGCCAAATTTGGAAAAATGTTATAGGAAGAAAATGTTTCTTTTGACGTCAAAAATCAATGGTTGAAATTAACGCAGTGGTCGAAGACTCACCCTGTATATCTATCAATGCTGACATCATGGAATGGAAAGATCTAAGATCTCCGATCATTTGATTACTGTTTTCTCTTTCCAATCTTTTGGGTGTATTCTGTACACTAGGAAAAAGCCGTAGATCTGACAATTTCATTCTGCAAATGTGCTTTCCTGCAAATGTGAGTTTCAGTTAATGTGACTTTCTTTTGGAATTCCATTCTGCCTATGTTCCTTTCTGCTTTAATTCTTTCTGGAAATTTGTACTCTACCTAGTAATTTCTGTAATTGTGCTATTCTGTGGATGTTTTTCCTAGATTTGTATATCCATTCAAACTTCAAACAAAGAACAAGATGCATAGAATATGTTAGTTGGGTAGCCTTGATCATAGAGCTTTAAAGTTTTTTTTTTAACCAAAGGGAAATTACATCTTTCCTATTTTCAGGAAAAGTTTCATCTTTGTTCTTTTTGACAAGAGACAAAAAATATGTCTACCTATTTAAATCTTCCCGAGAAAAATTGAGCACTCACCTAGTTTATAATTGGGAGCAAAGCACAACCAGATAAACCAATACTGATAGTATTTGGGCAAGTTAATGTTGATGTGAAAAAACTAAAAAAAATTTAGAAAAGCACTGACTTGAGGTCAGGAGCTGTAGCATGCTTGATTTGAACCATCCGGCAAGACATATTCAAATTTGACCCGGACTCTCCATCCGAAAGTTGATCCCTGAGGCCATTTTCTGGTAGATATTCGAAAAAAACAAACATTTAGCCAAAACGCTGTTTTACTAGTTTCCTGAGCTAGAACAACCTCTTTAAAAGAAGCTCCTTGTCGTCTCGTGGTTTTACTCTATGAATATAATATTTCAGAATACGATATGGATCAATAACCTCCATGAATTCACAATTTTTTTTGAGATCAAACAAAAATCTTATGCGTAATCGAATATGTTCGGAAAAATTTAGGTTTTTCAAAAACTTTCCAGCTTGAGGATTATCGAATAATTTTACAAACCCCTTTCAACATTATTCGAACGATTTTCAAGGTTCAAGTCTATCTCTCAATTACAAGGCACATTCAGATGATCTGAGCCTAAACCTGAAAACTAGGAATAAAATTCTTCAGAAATTAGCTGGATCATCTTGGGGTGCTGATGCTTCCTCTCTTCGCACAGCATCTCTTGCCTAGTCTTTTCTGCAGCTGAGTTTTGTTACTCTGTTTGATTTAATAGTGAACATACACAAAAAATCTATGCACAACTGAATACATCCATGAGAATAATTACTGGCACCATAAGATCTACACCGGTTCATTGGTTACCAGTTTTATCTAACATTGTCCCTTACCATATTCGCAGACATAATGCAGCTCTGAATTCTTGGAGCAAATATCATTCATTTCCTAATTTATTTTCAATCAGTTCATACATTCCACACAATAGAATTCCAAGATTGAAGTCACGTGAACCATTCTGGTATAATACGTTCTTCAATATGAACGTTAGAGATAAATAATTATGGAAGATTGAGTGAAACTCTTATGAAATGTTCAATAAAAATCTCATTTCTATTCCTTCTGAAAAAATTCCTGGATTTAAAATTCCAAGAAAAATTTGGACAGTTCTTAATCGTTTGAGAAGTAGTTGAGAGTACCAATAGCATGGTATTCAGATGAAACTCAGTTCCAAGCGCAAGTTATGAGTGTGCATATGCAGAAGAAATAATACCTCATCTCATCTATAATTGTCCCATATATAAATTTCAAGATGGTTTTAGGGCTCTTCACGATGTTTCCGATTCTTCCTTGGAATGGGTTATAAATTTCAAACAAATTCGCTTTGTAAATTTTGTATTCAGTTCTTTTTTCTGCTTTTGGTTTTTTTTGCTTTCAAATTCGATATGCGCAACTTGAAGAAGCCTCTGTGTTTATTACTATAAGATCACCCTTGAAGAAAGAAGCCCCTAAAATATATTTAAGCTTTTTTCGTACACACAAAAATACTTATGCGGGGTGCCAGGATTTTTTTACTGGGGTTTTCATGTCATACACCGAATTGTATGGCAACCGGTCACCAACCCCAGCTAACATTTGTTTGTAAGCCTATAGTTCAAAAGAATATGTGTATATAGATGGGTTCTTGGCAAATTTTGACCAAAATCAAGGTTTCTTTAAACCAATTTTCAAACTTTGTCTATATTTCGGACGTATTTACGTCCTTCATCAGGACTCTACAAAAAAATTATTACATTATATAACTTAATATTTTTACAATAACGAATTAACTACTTACAGTTTTTAAGGTTTATAAAATTGTCCAAATTTGGAATGTTTGAAGAATGATGTTGAGTGTTTTTTTGTAAGGAGTTTTTTATAAATGTCAAAGATCAATGTTAAAGATAAAATTCCTCCATCCCTAATCTCAGACTGTATTTATAGCATACCCTGTTTGGACTGTAATGGAATATACATTAGTCAAATTTAACTATGAATGGGACAGATGTTCAAGTGCAATTTTCATAAAAGTTTGTTGAGAGCACGAAAAAATATCACAACAGGTACAGCTACTATAATTATATAAGCTATTACACATTAAATTTATTGGAGCCTTACGCAGGATATTCTTTCTAGCTCTTTCACATTTAAAAACTGAAGCATTTCTCGAATTGAAACATGGTAGGTGGAAATTTAATTTGCTGAGAATTTCGGCAGAGTCGATTTTATTATTTAAGATTTTGTACAGAAACATAACTGATCCTAAAGTTATTCTTAGACTTAAACTTGAATATCAAATACTTCCGTGAATACGATAGAGCTAGAGTTGAAATTTTCAGAGTAGATTTGAGTTGTGAATATCTTAGCTGAATTCGTTATTCGGATAAATCGGTAGAATAGTTTCGAAGTAACAAAATAAAATTATCTAAATAAAAAATTTTTTATGGTGCACTTTTATCAGGCGTATACACCAATACCGTTTTCGACTTTGACAAACCAATAGTTTCCGAGATATGATTTTTCAAATTCTGAATAAATACTGGTGAAACTGAACTCTATTTATCCCTATCTACCTACTCAGGGTCCAAGGGTCAGCGCTCTGGCCTGTAAAGCGGAGTTTTAAAATTCAATATATCCCAACATGCTGGTTACAAAAACCAACGGTTCCACTATGAGATGTTACACCAGTTTTGTTTTTGTAATACAATTTCACATTTATGACAACTTTCTTGGTCTCGTTAGAGTGAGATATCCCCATAGGAAATGCAAATTTCAAACGGTTTGATGCGATCTTCCTGATAAATCCTTAAAGAATTACGAGGGTTATTGCATTTCGTTTCAGGATATTAATTAGATTTGGGTTTATTACTATTGCTTGGTTGTTCCAAGTAGAACAGCAAGCTATTGTTCTACCAAAACAGATAAACTTTTCGACTAGCGAGTCAAAAATATTTCCAATCGAAATATGGGTTTATGAAGATATAAATAAGGTCATTTAATTTTATCCCAATAAAACAATTTTTCCGATACAGCTTAGGAATAGGGCATCCCGAGTGCCTATAAAGCACTTCTGAAGAACTTAAATTATTTAAAACAATGAACATTAAAAAACTTTAACACCTGATGAATTTTCTTGAAGCCCGAATACTTCTAGTTATCCAGGTGAAAAAATGAGTAATTTGAAGAAGTTATCTCTCCGATGTTTTCTCTTCGTGAATGATATCTTAAAGATCTATTTTCATATCGGCATTCGTCAAATTTTTTTAAAAAATATTTAATAATTTTTGTTTTTCAATAATGAAAAAAGTTTTATATTATTATTATGTCGTAATATATTGAAAATTTTCCTTAACAAAATCCTTCAGAGATAGATTGAAATTTCTATAGTTTTTCAAATATGATTAATATGTCAGTTGTTATCGAAAAAAACTTTTTTATGCGGAAAATTTCTTACATACTGTCTGACGATGAGCAGTTGTACCTGATTTTTATGAACTTCTATGATGATTCGGTTGAAGATTTAAATACCAGTGAAGATGAGTTATTTGATTATCGGTCCGGTTCGAAGAATTAAATAAAGCAATCTTCTATACGACGGTTCTCTCTATTGGGATTGTATAAGTTGTAAGAAGCGATAGATTTTGGGAGAATTCAGTGGATACATTTTATGTGACCTTCTACTGAAAAAAGTAAAAGATCCTCGTCAGTCACTTCTCAACATAAGATATGCAATTAGAGTTATTTGCGGTATAACTAACCGACGCGGTCAGTCCCAACGATTTGACAACACCGCAGGGACTGAAAAGGTTTGGAGAACATCCCGTCGGCGTATAAGTGGGAATGAAAAGTCGGTTCAGGATATCGGGCTTCAAAACGTGAATCAAGTATATCACTTTTTTGAATGAAAAAAATTTTTTCCCCTCTAAAGTTGCCTGAGGAGTTATATTTCCTTAAAGCAGATTTTCCACATATATACACGCAAAAACCATCTGGATCATACGGGTCTCCGGTAGCCTGTCGCATGTACCGGGACTGAACACGTCTGTTAGATAAATATATATATATAAATGGATGGATATTCAAGAAGTTATTGAGGGAAGCAAATTCCAGATGCTCTTACGTGCTGAGCTTTTTGCAACAGTCATAAACTACTTGAGAGAGATGATAGTAGGAAAATAAACGTATTCTGAAATAATGAATAATCTAGTTTATCTTCTTTTGAAAATAGATGGCAGGACGCACATACTCAAATTTGAACACGGATTCTTCATCAGGACGTCAAACCTAATCGATCGAGACCATTTGCGGCTTACTATAAGTGATATTCCTAACTTCAGGACGGATTTTGCTTAGTAAAGAACTTGACAGAAATATTTGGAGAATACCTAACCTATTCCTTAGATATATGAGACGACAACTACTTTATGAGTAATTAAAAATTTTCCAAACAAAAATTATGGCATTTAAGAAAATGATTCTAGCTTGACGATTTTCACAAAATTCAGCACAATGTTTTCCATCGAAATATTACAAATCAAGTTAGAAAGTGATCGACTGGATATTTTAGGAGTTTTTGTGGAAACCAATTTTTCAGGTTATTATAACTGTTGAACTATTCAACGGATTTGGCCCAATCGCAAACTTGATTGAGATATTAGGACGCTCAACCTATTCTGAAAATATGAAGACATTTGCTCATGTCCTTCGGAAGATAGAGAGTGGGACAGATATACCCAATTTTTCCAAGGATTATTTATCAGGAAGCCGAGCCCAATCCATTAAGACGACGTTTCCTTTTCCAATACAGGAACAAGCGTACAAAAATAGAAACCTACTTGTTTTCTTGAATTGCATGCGTTAGTGAACCTTGAGTTTTTCATAGCACCTGTTATATGGAGTTGAAATTATTGAAACTGATTATGTATATACAGGGTGAGTCTTTGACCACTGCGTTAATTTTAATCATAGATTCTTGACGCCAAAAGAAACATTTTCTTTCTATAATATTTTTCCAAATTTGGCCCCGTTCAAAAGATATAGGGTGTTGAAATTTCATAAAAAAATTGCATTTTCACCTGTAATATTCAAACGACAATATCAATTGAAATGATCTCCTGTAGAAGGTTTTTGATAACAGTCATGCATATTTTGGCATCGTTAGATTCATACCATTTCTTGTGGGTTTCTCACTACTACTCTACAGATTGGTTAAATTGCATGAAAAACAAATATCGTTGAACTAAAGGTCCGTATCTTGTACTTCCTGGAATCATTAGTCTTTTTTGCAGATAAAATCATTCTCCATCCTAAATTGCACCATTCTTGAGATATTTGAAGTTGAAAAGAATTAAATCGATATAATTTTGTCCAAATTTTCTGATTTTCCCAAATCCAACTCTGTGCTGAAATGATTCAATAACAAGATTTGTTCAATGTTGCCATATTTTATGTCTATATTAAATATTTCTTCAAAAGGGTGGGGAAATCTCTCCAGTCTATGGTTCCACCACTAAAAACTAATAGATGAAATTAACCACTGAACAATTTTTGTCTTACATTCGCTACAAAATCTGAATTGCCATTTGCTGTATTCATTATTAATGATGTCTAGCACCTTGTTTAATATTTCATCCAGAGTAATATTCCATAAGAAATAGAGAAAAAGATTTCCTTCACTAACATAGGTACTTCGGTATATTCTCATGACCGTTGAAATAGCTAATGTATTTTCTGTCAGGACCTGTTGAATTGAAGACTTGTCTTTATGAAGAGCTGGTTCTTTATAGCTTCAGACTTTCAGGGTCCACCAAATTATATCTATTCTAACATAGGAATGCTTCAAATTAAGATCATATGAGTTTTAAAATCTTCGAATCCAGTCTCCTTGATTTATTTTGTAGGTTTATAGTTTTTTCACATATTTATTTCATACACCGATTCAACCTGGTACCTACATGAACTTAGGAGATAATAGTATTTGCCTTAGTTTTAGTATTTCTGAATGTTTGTTATGATGCATGGTTAATTAAAATTCAATCAATATTGAAACTGGAAGCTATAGGTTCATAAACAAGAAAGATTAGAATAGAAATGTATTTTCTGACCATAATCATTTCATACTGAATTGAATAATTTCAAACTATCGAAATTATTATTATTATTTTATTATAATATTTTCCACATTTTTTAAATAACTGTTGACAGTTTAAAACAGAATCAAAACAACAAGGAACCACAGAACACAATTTTATTGGGAACAACCCACCACAGAGACGTTATTATAACATTTCAATGTGGTAATAATTCACTCCAGTCATTCTGAGAAAAATTAAAACTGAAGATCGATAATGATTACAGATATTATCTTTCATTTAAAAAAAACTTTGCAATTATTAATTTTTTTCTCTCCTGGGGTTCGGTAATAAATTAATATTCTATGGTAAGGTATTAAAATTTGACATAATCTATGAATAACCATTATTCAATATTTCTGTTTTTGTTTACACAATTAAAACAGATATAACGAAAAAACACGTAGTTGGTTTTTCAGAATCAAATGTAGGTGATCAAACCTAATTCCTTCAAGCAAATATAATTGCACACCTAAACCTGAGAATACTTGTAATCTATTCAAGTATTTTGTTTTTGGGATTCAGTAGAGAAAATAATCATCAAGCAAAGTAACATCACTGTAAAATAATTATTCGTAGTGACATTATTCATTGTTGTTGAAGATTTCGAAAAAGATTGCCATATTTTTAACAGTCTCATAGACCTGTTCACTGGTCTCTGTCAAGGAGAAGAAACTTAAATAATATCAGTGTTTGGAAAATCATAGATGATATTTTTTGGCTTTGAGTGAAAAAAAAGCAATGTGACAACCTCTTGCAGTGGAAGTTTTCATAGAAATGATGGTTTTCATGATTTGGAAATCTTAAGAAGAAAATTACAAATGTATGATGATAACATCCAATAATTCTGAGGTTTTTTGGGAATTTCTCACTGGGAAGGGATGGTTTATAATCTTGAAGTAGAAAGAAATTATAGTAAACAGCAAAAATATGTTTATGGTGTTGAATTTTTTTACCAGAAAGTTAGTATTTTGTATCTTCCTTCTATATATAAAGCAAATCAAATTTTACCGGCCTGAAATAATATCATAAATAGAAAGGTGCTTGACAGATGGGTAAACTGTTGAATCAAAACATTCAAGTTGAATGATGTGACAATATTTGTAAAAACAGTTTGCCTCACTAAATATTGACTAGATCGGTGCTACAATTCCAAATTAAATAAGTACATATTACTTGTAGCACGAAGTAATGAGAAAGTACATATTTATCGTATCAAAACGTTGTACTGATGCCATACGCATTACCGCAACTGAAAAAATAATTGTTCAGTAACAAAAAGGGGCTCGCATAAATGATTGTTACATATTTCCGATGGAATCGAAAAGCACATAAATTATCAAATATTTATCTGTCCAATATTTCGTTCACACACACACAAATAAAATATAACCCGAAGAAATACTGGTGTTGTATTAATATTTGACTTTTTATAATTTTATTAACAGTTTACCGTGCAAATTTACCGAACGATTATATTCGACTCAGTCCATACAAATCGTTTGAAAAGAACACAAATTGCAGCTCACGACATTATGTCCTATATGTATTCAAGTAAGTATTGGTCAACAGGAAAACATTGAAGACAAACAAACGTTTTCCAAAGTCAAACTATGTCGTTCTTTGTGTTTCTCGCTGATAATCGATGTTTATCAAGACTCATTCTCTAATTATTCAATATTGCTCGCGATGAACTGTTGATATCTTTATCAATACCAGTTTGTTTTATTATTCAAGTCAGTTTTTTGTTCGTACTTCTCCACTTAAACTTAACTTTACAGATCCACTGCATTTAAGTCTGCATTCAAGTAAAAGACTCTTGATGCAGTCGAGCTTTGTCCGAAAGGAAAAGTTACGTATGAATGAAAGATGAATCGAGAAGGATTTGAAATATTTGATGAAGAAATGTTAATATCTTGATGCATTTCTGTTGATATAATACTAAGTGAATTTGAAAGAGGTCGAATTACTGAAAGTGAGAAGTTGTCAATGCGAAAAATCGCGAAGAGTAAACACCAAGCATCGAATGAATGAAGTTCAAGATCGACTTTTATGGCTATTACAAGGTGCCCAGAAAGGTTATTGGGTATTTCTAATTTCAATAAAACAAAAAATATTTGTGAGCAATAAAAGAGTTTATTGTTTATTATTAAAATATAAATTGGAGAATTCTTTGGAAAAGATGGTGCTATCCAAATGATGACCGTTGCGTTGCTGGCACTCTTCTAAATGGCAACGAAGATTGGCGATAACACGTTGACACATGCCTATTGATATTGCTGCCATTTCTGACCAGATGTTTTGCTTCAACTGGGGTGTATTCGTCGGATTATTTTGATAAAACTTACTATTAAGGTATCCCTATGCAAAATAGTCAAGCGGGTTGAGGTCGAGGCTTCTGGAGGCCAGTTGATGTCGCGAAAATAATGACATTATTAGGGAGTTGAAACCTGCAAACCTGCAAACTCCTGCAACTCTGGGAGCAACGAATTTCGCAACATATCGCAGTAACGGTCACTATTCACATTAATTGATCGGCCTCGTTGATCTTCATGAAAATAAGGACCAATTATGCCTTTAGCATTAGGCTATGCAGGGATCGTTCATGCTTTCGTCTCGGATTCTCCACTGCCCAGTACCGACAATTCTGCTCATTAACATGTCCATTCAGGTGAAAATTTGCTTCGTCACTAAACAGTATGTTGATAAATCTGTTGAATCGCTGCAGCATTTCGTTCGCAAAATTCAGTCGATTAGCATAGTCCGCGTCCTTCAATTCTTGAACCAATTGAATTTTATAGGCTTTCAAATGTAAGTCTTATTTTAAAATCGAATGTAAAGACAATATTTCGATGTTCAACGCTTGGCTTCGCTTTCGGGTAGATAAAGACGAATTTTGACGGACCGACGTCTGAACTTCTTCAATTGTTTCTTTACGCGAACTGAACGAGGACGACCAGAGTTTATTGAATTTTAACTGTCGCACCTGTATTCTCGAACATCCTGATCTATTTCCTAATGCTCTCGTCACTTGGCGCGTGGCGTATACGATATTCCGCACGCTAGAGACGTTGAGCTAACACTACTGAATCACCATTACGAAAATACGCTCGTACGCAAAATGCGCGATGCATCCCCGAGTACTGTTCCATCGTGACTAAAACTCCACAAAATGGCGGACGTCACGATCTCCTTCCGCTCCTTTTAGACGCCCGGTTCTGAATATGGCGCGAAAACAATTACCCAATACCCTTTTTTTCACATTATACTACTAATATTTGTTTTGTAAGCCAAAAGTTCAGAACTTGGCACTTCTAGTTATATAGGGTGCGAAATAAGTTAGTCAAAAAAATTTTCGACGCTCTTGTTTACTTGAGTAGAGTGTTTCCTAAGTGATGGAAATGTTTTAGTTTTCAGTTAAAAAATTTAGTAAACACCGATGTGAGGTCAGGTGGCTTTAGGGCTCTTGTTGAACTACTAGAGAGTAATTATTCAAAATTTAAAAACCACAATTCCGCAATATACCTACACCCTCATATGGATAGAACTGAAAATTGATTCCGTCCGGTTACCAACCGAGGACCTCAAGAGAAAATGCCAAGGTGAATAACCACTGCACTAATTTAGGAAGTTGATAAGTTTCTGCTTCAGATCCTAGATCAAAATTTTGAAAGATTATATCACTGGAAGTATTAGTTTGGCCAGAGTAAATATGGTATCAATGTTGAATGATTGTTTGGGCCATTACCATCATCTATTGTGGATGTAATGATTTCCGACGTTTCGATAGACATCTTCTATCTTTATCAAGGAGAAAAGTAAGAAACCTTTTGAAAATTATCAATTTTCAAAAAGTCAGTTGACAGAAGTCATGAAAAAAATGAACGATGTTATATACCTACTCATCTGTGATATGATGATCGAAGTTGGATCGAACTATCGGCGTCCAAACTTCTGGCAGATCTATAGATGGAGCACTTATGGAATCAGGTGTTATTTTCATAAATGCTGCTTCTTTGATTTTTCTTCTTGCAAGTTTTTCTTCTTTGGATATTATTGATGCTTCATCCCACTTTATACGATGATTCTCATCTACAGCATGTTGGACCAACCTGGATTTGTCGCTGTTTAGTACTCGTAGAAGCTTCTGATGTTCTTTTATTCGTACATTCAGAGGGCGTTTAGATCTTCCGCACTAGCAAGGTAATTCAATAGAAATAATGAAACATCAAGAAATCATGGAAGAAGACATTACCAGTTTGTTCACTAATATTCCAACAGATAAAACACTTATCATAGTTAGGAAAAAGCTTGAAGAAGATCAAACCCTTAGTGAAAGAACTACACTAAGCGTGAATGCAATTATGGAAATGCTTTCTATTTGTATTGAAACAACATATTATCAACGAGAATTTGGAATGGCCATGGGTTCACCACTATCACCAATTTTAGCTGATTTATATATGGAAATTTTCGAACAGAAGGCATTAGAAAAATATGCACTTAAACCCAAACTGTGGAAAAGATATGTAGATGATACTTTCATTATTTGGCAACATGGAAGAGACACTATAAATGAATTCCTTCAATATCTAAACAATCAAGAGTAATCAATTAAATTCACAATTGAAATCGAGAAAGACAGACAACTTCCATTCTTAGATGTACTCGTACATAAACAAAATGGAATCCCAAGAACCACTGTGTATAAAAAGCCAACGAACACAGGACAATATCTACATTTTGATTCAAACCACCAACTAAACACTAAATTGTGAGTAGCAACATGTTTATTTGATAGAGCAATAAATATTTGTTGCACTGAAGAAGACCAAAATGAAGAAATAAATAACATCTCGAAAACTCTTAGAAGCAATGACTACCCCAAAAAGATATTAGAAAAAGCTAGACGAACAAGAGAAAGTCAACCAGAACCAACAGATATAAATCAGACCATTAAAACCGTAACTCCTTATGTAAAAGGTTTGTCGGAGAAAATGAGAAGAATTGGAAATAGATACAACATAACGACTGCATTCAAAACTCAAGACACTATCAGAGCTAAACTTACAAAAGTTAAGCCTAATAATGAGACACAAAGGACAAAGAACTGCATATATGAATTACCTTGCGAGTGCGGAAGATCTTACATCGGAGAAACTAAACGCCCTCTGAATGTACGAATAAAAGTACATCAGAAGCTTCTACGAGCACTAAATAGCGACAAATCCAGGTTGGTCCAACATGCTGTAGATGAGAATCATCGTATAAAGTGGGATGAAGCATCAATAATATCCAAAGAAGAAAAACTTGCAAGAAGAAAAATCAAAGAAGCAGCATTTATGAAAATAACACCTGATTCCATAAGTGCTCCATCTATAGATCTGCCAGAAGTTTGGACGCCGATAGTTCGATCCAACTTAAAAAGATCATCATATCACAGATGAGTATATAACATCGTTCATTTTTTTCATGACTTCTGTCAATTGACTTTTTGAAAATTGATAATTTTCAAAAGGTTTCTTACTTTTCTCCTTGATAAAGATAGAAGATGTCTATCGAAACGTCGGAAATCATTACATCCACAATAGATGATGGTAATAGCCCAAACAATCATTCAACACGAGCTCCATCATCAACAATATCTCGTCATCATGGTATCAATGGGTATATTTTGAAAAAAAAATTATTTTCATCACTCAGGAAGTACCGAGCCGATCTGGCCGAATAACGAACACGTCCGAGACCTACCCTAAAAATTTCAGGCTTCTAGCTGCCTACGCACGGACAGACGGATCGATAAAATCGATTTTGACCAGGGATCAGTGTGTCCATACAAAACGATTGATACAACTTTTACCCAAATATTCGGAAAATACGGACATTTGGGAAAATCTGTGAGCCCTCTGTTCAGATGAACAAGAGCGCCATGAATTGTATCAATAGTATTTGCAAAACGCGATTTTGTCCGTCCGTGAGCACGATGACTCTCGAAGGGAATTATCTTTCGTAATAAATAAAACTTTTTTTGAATTACTCTCATCGAATCAAATATTTGCCACTATGCAGTTTCACTATCCTCATCAGTTCTAAGTTGAATATACAGGGTGGCCATTTGAAAACGAAATAGACAAGATTGAAAAACTTTCAAGACTTTAAATGTGGACTAACATATTCTTCTAATAAGTTCATGCATTCTGGGAATGCTAAGAACTTTTTCGTAACTGCATATTTCATAGCAAGTTTCGGTAGGTTTTGAGTTGGTGAAGAAGACCTCGAAGAGTAGAATAACTATGTGTATTCCTAATAAGACGTTGTAAGTATTGAATACTTTGTACCAAATTTGAGTTCATTGGAATTACTAACTAAAAAGATACTAACAGAGAATTATTTTATACATAATTTAGAACAGCAGTGACGTGAGATCAGGAACTTTTGCGCGCTTGTTCCAGACTCTTTTTCCATACTCTGGAATAGTGTGATATTAATACAACCTCTACAATGAATATAAAATCCTATATCTCAAATTATGAATAACAGCTCACAATTTTCGGAGTTCGAATTCCCTTTTCTTAAAAACCAATAATCTCAACGCCATCGAAAACCATTTGAATTATCTTTTTTTTTTAGTAAGCTATTTTGCTTTGAAATATATATATATATATATATTCTTTTGAACTTTTGGCTGACAATATTTAGTTAGCAAACAATAGAGCATATAGATCAGGGGTTAGTGACGGGGTATCATACAATTCGGCGTATGACATAAAAGCCTAGGGAAAAAACCCCAGTAAAAAAACCCTGGCTCCCCGTCTAAGTGTGAAAATACAAAAATAAGCTGAAATATAATTCAGGGACTTCTTTCTTGGGGTATTGGAGGCAATAGTCATTGGAGAAATATCACCCGAAATAAATCATCGAAAATTGAAACTATAGAATGGATCTTGTTGACCGTAGTCGAGGTCAGCATTAAAACAAATTATCTTTAAAAAATAATTGTAAAGAATGGTTCTTTTATTTGTTAATTAAGAAATTTAAGTTAAAAAATGAAAAAAAGTACCTCTAAATGAATCACCCTTTAGTTAACATTGTATTCAGTCAAAGACTCACAGTGTATACAATAAGGCTTAACGCAGACATTCCAAACAAAGTCTTGAAATCAATATTTCTTCAATGCCCCTAAGAAAGGTTTTACGCTCCATGTTAAAAGAGTTCATAGCAGGAAATAATTAGGATGACGGCAAATGGATATATACTTCTAGGTGCAGTGTTTCCTGCACACGCGTGCTATGTTAATGACGGGTCAAGTCACGTGTCAAACGGGACATTATTATATAATTAGGGAGCACTTTGCGTGGAACCTATGATTAATTAATCAAATTGTGTCTCTTCTGCCTTCCGTCCAGATGATATGAATATCAGTGCGCTTGCGATATCGAAAACGAGTGGGGTCGAAAAAATCAATTACCATATCTAATGGATGCATGGTAGGGTTAAGTGGATAATAAATAATAAAATCGATGACCGGATGTTGCAGGGTTATTATGTTACATATGAATTTTGTGGGAACGAAATTATAAGCAATGCTTTAGGAAAAACAGATCCACAATCCCATATTTATTTTTAGTCAGTTCGCCGAAAAAAGCCATTGCAGTTTTTGTTTCGTTGATCTAACAAGGGCGTTCGATAGCAATACGTTTGCAAACATCTTGAGCATTCTCGGGAAATGAAAGGTACCCAAACAATACTTTCAGTTAATTAAAGAGCTCAGCATCGGCAAATCAATAGTCAATAAGAAGCAAACGAAATCAATGAAGACGAGCACAGGAAGTTATGTAGTGAGGTTTTGGATACAGACAGATACATCACCGGAAAAAGAGTATGTAAAAGGTGATTATTCATTTAGAGCAGCTTGCTTTACAATTATATTTTAAAGAAAATTTCTTTCTAATGCTGACCTCGACTACAGTTAACAAGATCCATTCGATAGTTCCAATTTTCGATGACGCGTGTGAGTATTTCGGGTTATATTTCTCCAATGACTCGAATATTGGCCTCCAATACCTCAATCGTAGCTGGCTTGTCCATGAAGACTTTGGACTCCAAATAGCCCCAAAGAAAAAAATTAAGAGGTATGATGTCACATCATCTAGCAGGTCAATTCACTGGTCCGAAGCGTGAAATGATCTGCTCGCCAAAATGCTCTCGCACTAAAGCCATGGATGGCTTCACGGGCTGTATGGCAAGTGGCACCATTGTGATGAAACCACATTTCGTCGAGATCACGGGCTTCAATTTCGGACAACCAATAGTCTGTTATCGTACCATTCCGGCCGTCCTATATTATGAAGAAATTTGGACTGATTATTCCGCCGACCCATAAACCATACCTACCAAACAATTGTTTTTTTCTGGATTTAACGGCAATTCTTGAGTCTCTTCGGGTGGATCCTCACCCCTGATTCGGGCATTTTATTTGTGCACGAACCCCTTAAGCCAAAAATAGGCCTCATCAGTGAACAAAACTTTTGTCAAAAAGTGTTGATCCTCTGCGAGCTTGTCAAGAGCCCAACGACTAAAACATAATCGATTCAGTAGGTCGGTCGGCGTCAGTTCTTGAAATAATTGAATTTTGTAAGCTTTCAAAGAAAGATCCTTACGTAAAATCCGCCAATCGTTGAATACGAAAGGCTAAGCTGTTGAGAACGACAACGAATCGACACTTTAGGGTCATCACGTACACTCTGCCCCATCGCCGCTATATTCTCTTCACTACGAGCTGGATGTTGTCTATTTGGTAGAGTATTATCCAATAACGAACACTGAGTCTCAATCTTAGTGATGGTAGAGCGACTTATGTTTTCGGTAGGCCGATTATGTAGACCGTAAGTCGCTCAACTGCCCGGTACACATTAATCAGAGAACGCCCATTTCCGTAATAAAACTGAACAATTTGTAGACGCTGTGCCAGGCTAAGTCGTTCCATTATGAAATGTCAGACACTACTGAACAAGAATATAGATACAGATACAACAGTAAAGTCTCATATATAATTATTATTTGGGCAATAACCATAATCCATTATGGTTCTTATTCCCAACGTTTCAACAGACATGTGTTCAAGATGAAGATTAGCTTTTAAAACAACACTGGACTTTCTTCAAGTTACATCGAACAATTGGCCTCCCAACTTGAGGTAACTCAATTGAAGGTGTACTTATGGGATTGAGAACGATGTTGATGAATGCTGCCCCTTTAATTTTTCTTTTTGTAGCTTTCTCTTCTTTGGATATCATAGATATTTCGTTCCATTTTATCAAGTGATTTTCATCCACAGCAAGTTGGACCGACTTGCATCTATCGGTGTCTTACACTTGAGAAAGCTTCTGATGTTCCTTTATTCTCACCTTCAAGTAGCGCTTTATTTCTCCGATAAAGATCTTCCGCACTCGCATGGTATCTCATATACAGTTAGTTCTTCGATTCAATTTTTGTTAGATCGTATCTTGGGTCTTGAAGGCGGTCGTTGTGTCGCATCTATTTCCAATTCTTCTCATTTCTTCTGATAAACCTTTCACATAAGGAATAACACTCTTTATAGTTTGTTACATATCATCTTGTGGATTGGATTCAAGTTGACTTTCTCTTATTTGTTACGCTCTTCCCAATATCTTTTTGGAAAAATCATTTTCATTTCAGTGTTTTTGAGATTTATACTAATAATTAATTAGATTTAATAATAGATTATATTTATTGCCCAAAAAGTAATTCTATACGAGCTCTATCATCAACAGTTTCTCGTCAACAGCATGAAAATATCAATCGCGAAATAGAAGTCAATGATAAAAAAGAGATTTGAAATTTGGAATGCACTTTTTGACATTTCTCTTTCCGAATTAACGTATTTTGAGACGAAGAATTTGGGGTTCTTTCTATAAATTTGAAGTGGACGGGATGTGTCAGAAGATGGGAAATTTCCTGCAAATTTGTTTTCGAACGCCTTCCCAAAGTTTCAATGAGCCAAAAGTCGACACTGAACGTAAATGTCAACGTAATCAATTACCATTTACTTTAATTCATATGACTGCTTGCTCTTATGTAAATGAAAAATAGTTATATCTCCTGGTGGAAGTATGCTACGACAATTAAATTAAAGAATAGGTAAGATATTTATTCATACATACCATCAAGAATGAAGGAGACGACATGACAAGCAATCGAGCAAGAAAAAAAATGCACCACTTGTTTGACATGCAGCATCAATATGGCGGACAAATTAGGCTCAGATTTTGTAAACATCCAATCAGATGTTATCTCTGGTTATTGAGCACTCATAAAAATACTTGAAATGTACGGGTGAAATTCGACGGCTTTTATTTATATAATTAGTTTTTTATTCTGATACATAAAACCGATGAAAAACCGGTGAACAAATGGCATAATTTGACAGAAATCGGGTACCAATATGGCGAAACTAATCCCATTTTTGTTTTTTCATGTCATCTCTTCACTACGATTATTTCACCTCGATGATACATGAAAAAAATTTTTTAGATACGTCGGATAGTAATAATGATAATAATAATAATCTTTAATTCCTCTTCACAAATACGGAAATGAAAAGAATAGTGTCAAAACAACAAAAAAACTAAATTTTTGGTTTATAAAATTAGAACTAAATTCTCCCAAATAATATGGCTCCAAGTAAGGGAGATATTTGAATAAACTTTTTTTAAAAACATGAAAATTTTAATTTTTTATTAGGATTAGTTCTTCTAGATTCGATCTGATAATATCTACATGTATCTCCTATTCAATCCTCTGTTGTCTGTGTGCTAAATGTGACTTCACCCATTCTAGCGCTGGTCCTCGGATCCCATAATTCTCTAGTTTTCTAAAGAGTTTTCTGCTGTCCAAACAGTCATACACCTTTGTTAGGTTGTGAAAAATTCCCATTGCCAATTCTTTGTTTTCGAAAGCTTCCACTACTTTGTTGATAAATTGAAAGATTGCTGTTTTTATGGATTTTCCTTTTAAGTAGCCATGCTGACTTTCTGTAAATATTTTATTCTCTATTAGATATCCCATTATTTGTTGGCAGTACACCATTTCCATGAACTTGGAGAAACTGGGTAAAATAGGTCTGTAGTTGTTTAAGTCGTCTTTATCAACTTTCTTATGAATTGGACTCACAATTGCTATTTTCAGTTTATCAGGAAAAATACCATACCTCAGTGAGTTGTTAATAATGTGAGTTATATGCTGAATTATTTCTTCGAGTGTTCGTTTTATAATGTGGTTATAGGTTTCATCATATTCACTTGAATGTTTATTCTTCAATGACTTTATAATTTTTTTGTTTTTTCTTCTGTAACTTTTGCAAATAAATAGATTTGTTCATTTCTTGGATGTTATCGAATGTTTTATCGTCCTGAATGTTCTTCGAGAGTATGTTTCCTGCATTTATGAAAAAATTGTTCATCTTATTTGCGGTTTGGATGGGATCTCCCACTAATTCAGTACTCGTTTTAGTCTTTTAATAATTCTTTGAAAATCCGAATATTTTCTGACGAAAATAATCTCTTATGTCTTTTTTGTTTGTTCCTTTCCCATTTTGAAAACGATTTTTTGGGCTGTGTGATCCGAAATGTGTGTTTGTATAACCTTTGATTCATAAAATTTCCCAACGTTTGTAAAAATGTTGTCAATACAAGTGGTTGTTGTGGCTGTTATTCTTGTGGGTTCGTAAATTGTTTGCTGTATGTTATATGTTCTCAACATGCCCAATATTTCCTATTTTCTAACTTTATCCACCAAAAAATCAACATTGAAGTCCCCAACCAGAGTTATCTTCATATTCTCATTAAATAATTTTTGCAATGCTGCTTCCAATGCTTCTGTAAGAGTTTCTATGTTTCCATTATTATAAATTGCAGCACAGATATGTTTGCTACTGTTCAAGTTGTGCTCTATCCCTACACATTCAAATGTACCCTTCTATGATATATTATTTAATTCCTTTCTCTCCTTGACTTCTATTCCATTTTTAGAATATATGGCAACGCCCCCATGTTCTTTCTCATTTCTACAAGAAAAAAAATCTTATGAGGGTATAATTTTTTTTGGAATCCTTTAAAAATTTTCTGGTTTGTTGGTTTCTGAGAAATTTCACAAACCCATTACTTTCAACATAATTCAAATATCTTACACGTTACAACTTGATCCGATGATAGGAGTTATGAAGGAAAATATCATATGCTCATAACTTCTGAACCATTGGACGGATTTGGCTCAGTAACGAACTTTATATTTGAACATTTCGATCTCATCTCTTTCAGAAGATAGAGATTATAGGGCCGAAAGGATATGCTACAGTTTGACCCTCTTATTCTTCATCAGAATGGCAAACCGAATCGATTGAGAATATTTTCGGCTCTATATTCGAAAAATAAATAAACGTTGTATATATTTTTGTGCATTTTTTATATCTACCAGCTAGGTTACGAATATTCATATATTTCTTCGTATTAGAAATTTTTCGGATTTTTTCCCGGAATGATTGTCTTGAAGGTTGTTTTAATAATCAAACTAGCTCAGCTGCCTGAAATTACTTAGAGTTACGCAAAAAATACTTGATAGTTAGAACTTAAGATCCTAGTAGTATTTAATCAAACCTTCAACGTCAATTTAAAATTAAAAAGGAGTTTCTAAAACTGGCTATGTTTAAAAACTCCGAATTTTTCTAAACTACCACAATCATAAAAAAATAGTGCCAAATCACCCTGTTTTTGTTATAATTGGCCTTCGAGGGATACTTTATTATTTCATTATTGAAACACGACAGGAGCGTACTTCAATGATTTCATCCATTTTTTATGAACAAATGCACAAATTTTAGTTGAAATTCGGTGAATACCTTGTGAAAAAATTTAGAAAGCACTGACGTGAGGTCAGATTGCTTTGGCGCTCTTGTTGAGCTACCTGCGAGTAAATATTCAAACCTTAACAAATCTATAAGCTCTCTGATCGGATGAACAATAGTCTTTTTCCGTACTATGAGACAATGTGATGCAAATATGAAAGCCTATTGAATAAACAAACCTTTATCTCAATTTGAAAATAACTGCTCATAATTTTCACCAAATTTTGTTCTATGCTTCTCCTAAAAACTTACGTCATTGCTTTTCTGAGTTTTGACAACGCCATCAAATTCTTTCTCTAGGATAAAAATTTTTTTTATTAATATTACGTCTGTGCTTTTCTGGATTTTGACAACGTCATCGACATCGAATTCTACCTCTATGAATTCTATGAAAATTTTGATTGATATTACGCCAACTGACACTGATATCTAGGTCCGCAAGTTGTCAAACGAATATCGATCTGTGATGGCAAATCTTTCAATGACAAAGCTCGGACTTCATGACATTTCTATTTTTCTCTTGAGTAAATGAAAAAAATGATCATATCTTCAGAAGGGGGAAAGCTACGACAATGAAATTTGAGCAAGAGTACACTGTAAAAAATAAAATTCTGCGCTCAAACTCCTCAGGAGTTTGAGAATTTTTTTTCAATCAAACCATTTTAATTTGAATTAATCTAAAATTGATTACGCCAAATGAACTATTTTTCTTGATTAAAACAACCTAGTTGATTATAGAGAACAGCTAAAACATTCGCCTGAAACTTTTTACATTTCAGCGAAATGAAAGAAACAACTGATTCCAACATAAACATACAATTACAAGAAATTGTTTATGCACTTGTCTTAATATCCATAATTGATTGATACAAATACATTATTCTAAATAGGTTTTAACGAAACCATTCGTTCGTTTCATTTTTATTTGTTCAATAGAACGAAGGTACGGTTGTCGTAAATTCTGTCAGTTGATGCAACGACTACATATACAGTATATACAGTTTCTTGAGACAAGAATCTCGTGAGATTATATTATTCGCCTCATTTACTCGAAGAAAACTATAAATATTTGAATAAAATTGAACATATAATTGTTGCAATATGAAGTGACATTTGTAAAAAAAATATTGCGTAATTGATTTAATAAAACGAATTAATTGTAGCAATTTTTTTATATTGGCTGCAATTAAATCAAAACTCTATCTCTTTTATATTAAATATATCCCATTTGAATTGCAATTATTTGTGCATTTTACTCACAATATTGTTGTATCCGGTGATAAAGATGACATGGAATACATAATGCGTAAGCTAATTGAAGAATACGAGAAGTGGGGCTTAAATGTCAACTTAGAGAAAACCAAATATCTTTGTGTTGGTGGAGAACCGGGTTATCTGGTATTGGATGATGACAGGGATGAGATGATAACCCACTGCCTGGACTATAGCTATTGTAGCGGCACTCTGTCAGCGGCAGGGGAGTGTATAGGGATCTCTTGGCGGCACTCTATATAGCCACGCATAGCTTAGTTCACAGCGCTTCGGTGGCCTAGAGGTTTGCGCTCAAGTTTCACACCGACTAGGTACTAGGTGCCGGGTTCAACTCCCGGCGGCTCCCTCAAAACTTCTAACCCCTCCGTCTATGGCATGGTGCACACAAGCCATACTGATGAGTCCAAATGTGTGCGCCAGGGACGAAACGCATAAGTAGGGATAAATTCCTTCGATTCTACATTGGTGACCCCGACGTGATGGGAACTGTTGTCTTTACGACGTGTCTTGGAAAGGCAGACGGTTGACGTTGAGGTATACTCGCTCCCTCTCTGCGACTTCCAACGAAATTCTAGACGCCTTTCCCATTCCGTACAATATTCATGGTCTGCCGCGGTATTTATTAATTATTGTTCTGTGAAGAAAAATAATGATTACATACAAATGTTTTTTTTTTGTTTTATCAAATTATTCCTTTGCTAGTGTCAAAAACCCTTCAATTTAGCTCAATCAGTTTCTTAACCCAAGAAACTTTCACTTGACATAAGAGATATTATCATTTTTATCGACTGAATTCTCGATCCATTCAACTAAGATCCTTTAAATCAACTACAAATCGAGTTTCAGTGAAATGTAATATTTATTTACATGAAACCAAAATTTTTATTCTACGAAAAGTATCAATAGTTACATACTAATTAATATTACCGTTGGATCAAATTTTTTTACCACCTGAGTCAAAAACTCTGAGCTTGGTTGAAAGTAATCAGTTTCTTAACTCAAGAAACTTTTATTTAGGGTAAACGCCATTCTCAACCGTAGAGGGCGGTAGGGTCAAGTACTTTATGCATTTGGCTGTATTCAAACGTACGGAGTACTTGAGACAAATTAATATGGTTTGAGATGGGGAACTATTTTTTACAGTGTAAGATATCGGTCACCTCAATATATATACGGATTTTTATTTAAATCTAAATGAAGTCTTAGGAGATATTGAGTATTGAAAATTTTTTTTTTGGGAATTTTTAAAAAATTTTCTAGCATGATGATTTCCGCGAAATTTTGCAAGCCGTTTCGTTCCAGCCTCCCTCAATAACATTTCAAGTATCAACTTGATCGGATGGATATTCTAGTAGTTATTGAGGAAACAAAATTTCAGATGCTCATAACTACTGAACCATCCGACGGATTTGGCCCAATAACGAACTTGACCGAGATATTTAGACAATTAACCTATTCTGAAAATATGAGAACTCTAGCTGATTCCTTTTGGATGTTAGAGAGGATACGGCCGGCCGGCCAGACGGCCGGACAGACTCAACTTTCGCCACGGATTCTTCATCAGTGAGTCGAACCCAATCGATTGAGACCATTTTCGGCTCGATATTCCAAAATTACAGACATTCGGGCAAAATGATAGGCACTCTGTTCGGGTGAACAAGAGCGCCAAAAAAGAATATTCTAGGAGTTATTGTGGAAACCAAATTTCAGATTCTCTTAACATTCTACATTTTTGGCCTAAGAATGAACTTGACCGAGATATTCTGACTACTAATCCGGCCGATCGGCCGGACTATTCAAGTTTGAATATTATTATTCAATAAGAAATCAAACCCAATCGATTGAAACCATTTTCGGATCGAAATTAGAATATGACAGAGATATGCTCAAAACGATAGCACACTGTTCTACTTGCACAAGCGAGCGAAAACGAACATTTGTACAAAACAATAGTAGCATATTCAAGAACGAAGAAGTCAGCAAACGTCATCTGTACTCTATGACTATTCACTTCATTTGTGTTACCAAAAGTTTCAATAATCAGATAAAAAAATCGTTATCTTTTCTATAAGATATTTTCATTGCTCATCTTCGACGATACAAGTTTATTGAACTGTTGGACATGAAGTTAGTCAGGATTTTGTGGAGCCACGTAGATCCATTGTAATCTTTATCAGTCACTGGAGATTTTCCGATGTTATAAGGTAAATAAGACGTTGATAAATTTATTGCCCATGAAAGTCATGAGAATGGAAGAGCATGTTTAAAAATAATTCCATATCATTGGACAAACAGTCATCTAGATAAAAGACCAAGTGTGGTTAATTCAATAACTCAGTAGGCTTTCAAAACTTGTCGGTTGTAAATTATTATGCCAACCTTGGTGTTTTGTTATCTACTGAGGAGCAATTATATTAATAATCTCCAAACAAAATGCGTTCTTGAATAAGAGATAGATCTTCTGACGCAAGAGAAATTATTCAGATCTGCTAATTTCAATGAAAGTTTTTATGAACAATACAGACCGCTGTCCAGAATCTTAATGTTAAACTGATATCGGGCGAGAGGCCAAGGTACATCAATTAGGAATAAAATATGAAATGAAATCCATGTCAAATAGTCATAATAATAGTGATAATAATTTTTCGAAAAAGTTTGGAATTTGACAACCTCGGTAGCACTGAACACTGCTCTGATCACTGTTTTCATAATTTTCAGCAATATTCGTTATTAATTTAATCTCTACTACAATCTGGCATCAATCGCAACCACAAGTTGAAGTGATATTGTTAAGTCAGCAAAATAAATTGAAATAACGAGTTTTGGTTCAAAAAATTATTTGCTGTTAATTTTTTCCCGAAGTTCAGCACAATTTGAGATCGTCCCTGATATACAAAATAACATATTAGGACAAGCTACCTGTTCTATTATGAGCATTTGCACAATTAATTTTTTCAATCTAAAAAAATTCTGAAGTACAGACTTGAGGTAAAATGAACTAATGGGTATGATGAATAGAAAAATTTCAATTAGATGAGATCGATCGGAATTTTTATTTGTTTCTTCGAAAGTACGGCCCCGTTCGTGCGATTTGACGCCTCATTGCATGAGCTCAGAGACAACATTGAACGCGAAATAACGGCCGTTACGGCTGAAATGTGTGGCCGAGTCATCGAAAATTGGGTCCAGAAAATTGACCGCTGCCAACGGGCCATATGAACGAAGTCGTGTTCCATTCATAAATGTTATGTTTGAACTTCAAGCCAATAATACTGTTTTTCGAATATCTCAAATGGTTTGTGTTTTATTTAGATTCAAAGTTGTCAAGTCCCTATTGGAAAACCCCTTATAAGAATTGGGTCTCTATTCAATAGAATATTTTACAGTTCAGGATGATTATAGAATGTTCGCTTGTTTTTATTGTTGTAATATTGTATATGATGTTTATTGAAAAAGGGCACTGCGCGAAACGTTGCCTAATTACATAACATTATTATCAAAATTAAAACCGGCACATCAAATACTGTTGAAAATTACTAATTATGCAGGGTAAATACTAATATTCAATTAATAATTTATTTTCACTTTTCAAGAATAACTTAATTTAATTACTTGAAATCTATAAGAACTCTCTTTTAAGAACAAGATCGCCAAAAACTGTGATTGAAATTGATGTAGAATGGCTCACCCTGTATATCGTTTCATTCGCCATTTACAAGTTCCCTTTCGGACATTGAACCGGTGGTTGAAGGCGAAATGGCGGGAAATATATTCATAAGGTCAACTTTTGTTAATGAAGTAATCATCACCCCAAATAAACCCGAGAAAATCAACAAAGCCAGAATTAGTCAATAGAAGTGAAAGCGAGAATGAAAGGAAACAAAGACGAATTGTATTTTTACGGGGAATTATGTACTTTATCGATTTTCCAACGTGAAGATATGAGGGAAACGTAGTAGAGGAAACGAGTAAGAATATAAATCTGCAAGTTTTCTCTGTAAACATTTTAAAACATTTTACCATCATTTATGCCAAACATTGACTTTTGCTCCCTCTTCGACGGTCTGCGTATAACTCCGACATTTACTAGAATAATTTATTTAGCAGGAAAATGTATAACTGTCGGTAAATATTTCCACACCAAACTCGGGTATACTTTCGTTTTGTATACTCTTCAAATACGGTTTTGTACGAAATTCAGCTCTACGCGAGCCACACGGGCAAAGATTGTAATGTACACAGTGTATATTTAATCTGCCCACAAACTCATGCTTTATTATTCACTATCTAACCACAAGGGGCATATTTTTTGGAATGTTTCAATGAACCTCTTTTGAAGGCTGTCAGTTCGAAAGGATTTTAAATTTTTTTCCGCAAAGATAGCTCAATAATTGTTTTTGGAGGCGGAAAAGACTTCATTAACTTCAATTTCGTTGAGGTTTTGAAGGGATTTATTCACTTATATAGACATTGAAGGTATAATCTCTTATGTCAATAAATAGTCAACAAAGTTGAGATTTTGAATATAATTTCAAAATCATGAATTTTAAATAAACACAGTGCAATAGAAAACCACTAATGTGAGATCATTAGTATTTACGCGTTTGTTGTAAAGTCTTTCCCTGGCTCCTGAAGAGTGCGACACAAAAATAACGGAGATAATATATATATATTCTTTTGAACTTTTGGCTGACAATATTTAGTTAGCAAACAATAAAGCATATAGATCAGGGGTTAGTGACGGGGTGTCATACAATTCGGCGTATGACATAAAAGCCTAGGGAAAAAACCCCAGTAAAAAAAACCCTGGCTCCCCGTCTAAGTGTGAAAGTACAAAAATATGCTGAAATATATTTCAGGGTGTTCTTTCTTCAAGAGTGATCTTCTATTGATGGAGACAGAGACTTCTTCAAGGTGCTCACATTGAATCTGCAAATAAAAAGACAAAAGTAGAAAAAAGAACTGAATAACAAAAATACGTATCATATTCGTTTGAAATTTATAACCCATTCCAAGAAAGAGTTGGAAACATCATGAATAGCCCTAAAACCATCTTGAAATTTATATATGGGACAACTATTGATGAGATGAGGTATTGTTTCTTCTGCTTCTCCACATTCACAACTTGCGCTAGGAACTGAGTTCCATTTAAATAGCATGCCATTGGTACGATCATGACCTGTTCTCAAACGATTAAGAACTGTCCAAATTTTTCTTGGGAGATCAAAACCAGGAACTTTTTCAGAAGGATCAGAAACGAGATACTTATTGAACATTTCGTAAGAGTTCCACTCAGTCTTCCATAATTCTTCTGGGATTAGAGAACAATAACAAATACTGATCATCGAAAATCGCTTTATTGTTCTTCAAAATATAACCCAATAAGATCTATACATTTTCGTATGAGTTTGAACCAATTGTCGAAGCACTTTGGCCACTCTGATTGAGGTATCTCCAAAACATGTATTCTGAACACCTCAACCGCTTCTTCAGATGTCGAAAAACGCTGACCTCTCATTTTAAATTCTACGTACGGGAATAAAAATAAGTCATTCGGTGCCAAGTCAGGAATATACGGCGGATGACCCATCAAATCGATGTTTTGAGTGCTCAAAACTCAATTGTTCGAGCCGATGTGTGAGAGCTCACATTGTCGTGGTCATGGGATTTCTTGAAAGACAACTGGCAAACGGATGGTTGTGTACTACTCAGAATTGACCACCAACCATTTGCTTGGAAATGCTTCGTGGGTGAGCAACTTATGTTGGATCTGGCTCATCTTGGAACACCCATACAGTCAGCTGCTGTTTACTTGCGGGTTAATACGTGTAAATCCACGATTCATCACCTATCACGATGCCATAGACATGCTTCGAAGCAGCGCGATCTTATTTTTGGAGAATTTTTTTCGCGAGCCTTTTTTGTAGTGATTGACAAATTGTGTGGGAATGTATGTGGGTTTCACTAATGCCTAAGGTTGTCTCAATCTCATGATAGATCACATGACGATCTTGCAATATCAGTTGGTGCACAGCATCGATGGTTTTCGGAACAACAACTGATTTTGGACGACCTTCACGAAATTCGACTCGGAGTGAACTACAACCTTGGTTGAGTTCACCATACCATTGATAAACACTGGTTCTTGATGGAACTTTATCGCCAAAACTTGAATTAAGTTCATCGATGCACTGTTGTTGAGTTAATCCACGTCGAAAGTTGTAAAAAATAATCGCTTGAAAATGTACACGATTTAATTCCATTTTTCGGGCGAGATGAATCTTTTAAGTTACTGTAAAAAAAAAACATATAGCGCTCGTATGTCAAAACGTTCTGACTACGTATAACCTCATAAATTTCAAGCTTAACGATAGAGCTGTCAGTTGGCAGATTGGAACACTAGGGTTGTCCAATCCCGAAATATAAAAGGCAACCCTCGTATAAAAGAAACGATGAACGAATATGTCAATTCAAAAAATCCACTCTTACAGTTTTCCCTCAGTTTTATTTCAGCCACACCAATATTCCACTTAAAACTGCACTGAAAAGAAATATTTGGTTCCAGCAACAAAATGCTTTATTTCATTGGTTAGCTCTGAATTCAATTAATTACTTGATAAAAACCCCTCGGTCACCGTTGAAACGAAAGAAGAGGTAATGAGACTTCTTAAGATATGTCTGGGACAAAACTACTTCAAATTCAATGATAAAATCTACCAACAACTAAATGGATTACCTATAGGATCCCCATCATCTAATTTATTTAGTGAAATATTTATGACAGCCTTTGAAAAGAAAATATTTCCCCCCTGAAAACATTAGCTTAACAAATTTTGTGCTGCTCTGGAAGCGATATGTGGATGATGTTTTTTGCGTGTGGACTAGGTCGATATCGGAATTGATGGCATTTTTGGAATTGTTGAACTCCATCCATGATTCCATCAAATTCACGTTAGAAATAGAGGATGATAATAGATGTCTGAACTTCCTAGATATACAGATTAAAGGAATAAATAAACAAATTGAATTTGTATACACAGAAAACCCACCTTCTCTGATATTTTAATACCAAATAGTAGTTCACATCCTTATAAAATCAAAATGTCAGCATTTCACGCACTCACGGCCGGTTTCTGAAACGATGATCATCATAGAAATCAACTAATCAGCTGTTAAATCTATGGTCAACTGCCATTTGAGTTGCTGAAAGGATAGTCAACTAGGTTAATTTGACCACGCTGTCAGTTGACACAGTGGTCAAATATTTCAGGTAAATTGTATGTCAATCGTCATTTTGAGTTTCCGAAACGCAAATTAAGGCTAAATCAGTGGTCAAACTAGTGTCAAAGAACTTGTCAACTAATCCCTGTTGTTTGGCGAATTAACTTGAAAGAAATCTTGTTTTTTCGGCAACCGTCCGGGAAGTACCCACTTTCCGGACGCTTTTCTTTGAGAAAGAAGCCGTTCCCGGCCTAGTCCGGGAAGTACGTACTTCCCGGACTAGGCCGGGAAGAATCACGTCGTTTTGATCATAGTAAATATGAAAATCTTGGTAGGTATATTTTTGATAAATGAAGTTACCATAGCACTGAGAAAACGGCTGACAGTTCATATAAAATTAGTTGTCAAGAATTTGCATGTTTTCTGATCGCAATCCCAATCCGCATTAAAATATGGAAAGCAGCAGTGATAGTGACAATGAAAATGTGCCTTGGGAAATTTCCAATATAGCAGCCGCTGCTACAGCACAATTATTGCCTGAAAAATCAAAATCAAGGTATGAAAACGTGTATGATTCGTTCACGAAATGGATGGAGATGAAGCAATGCAAAATTATAACAGAGGATGTAATGTTGGCCTATTTGGCGCATAAATCAGAAACAGTCAAATCCTCCACTCTGTGGAGCATGTACTCTATGTTGAAAAGTACCATTTTAGTAAAGAAAAATGTGAACATAGCCATTTTCCCAAAAGTTCTCGTATTTCTTAAAAGGAAGAATGTTGGTTACAAAGCCAAAAAATCAGAAGTTTTCAGCAGTGAACAGATCAGCAAATTCATTAGAGAAGCGGATAATGATACATATCTAATGCTGAAGGTGATTTTAACAAAATATTACGATTGTAGGATATAAAAGTATCAACTTACTTTTCAGGTAGCAACAATTATTGGGTTAGCCGGCGCGTGCAGAAGAGAAGAACTGACAAAAATGTCGATTGATTTAATAAACGATAAGGAAGACATGTTGCTTGTGAAAATACCGGATTCAAAACACATATTGAGAGAACTTTTGTTGTAATTGGGCAAGAAAACCTGCTGTTGTATAGACAATATTTATCTTTACGGCCATCTCATACTCCACACAACAGATTATTCGTGAATTACAAAAAGGAAAATGTTCGATTCAGCCTGTTGGTATCCACACTTTCGGGAGTCTCGGAATGAAAATCGCAGAGTTTTTACATTTACCCAATCCTAAAATTACACAGGCCATAGCATTCGTCGAACTTCGGCGACGTTATTTGCTGACAATGGTGGAAACATCACAAATTTGAAGAGACACGGTGGCTGGAAGTCTACCAATGTGGCTGAAGGATATATAGATAATTCCCTTGAAAACAAAATTAAAATTGCCAAGACCATTCAAAAATCACCAGAAGAAAATAATCGATGCGAAACGGAAACTTTGCCATCTTGTTGTGGCTTCAACAAAAGGAATTTAAATATACCAGGCATTTCAAACAAATTGAATCCCTTCAATATCAGTAATTGCTCGAATTTTAATATAAATATTAATATAAATAAGAATTAGAATGTTTCTGTTAATATGTGATATTTTCTGTTCTGTTTAATTTAAATAAGAATTAAAATATATAAAAAAGAAATGTGTCGTCTCATTGATTTGTTATTCTAGACGGTTGCCGAAAAATATTGTACGCAACACGCCCGAAAATGGTTTTGGACTCATAGACTTCTAGGACTCGCTTGCGCTCGTCCTAGAATTTTGTCTATTCGTCCAAAAAACCTATTTTCCGGACTTGTTACGTAAATTACTATTATGAATGAAATCTATGTATTTTCCAAGGAAATCTTAATTTTATCGGTATGTATGAAAATAATTTAATAGTCTTTAACATATAATTTTTTATGAAAAGGCATTAATTTTTTTCCAATTTTGCGATGTAATATGTTTTCGTTAATAATTTAGTTTTCTCTGAAAAAACAAGCATTTTTGCAACAATTGGTGAATCTATTTTTTTATTGTAGATAATAATTATGGATATCAGCTTGGATATAAGCATATCTAGTAATTCTAGTGAAGATGAGAACCCAAGGCCACGAACTCTTAGGAGAAGAATGAACTCTTGATTTCTACAATGATGTAGAATTCAAAGATAGGTATAGACTGTCCAAGGATATTACAACATTACTTCTGAATATGATAGAGGATAAAATAAAGCCCTTAACATCAAGGAACAAATCAGTTACTGCCTTGGAACAAGTACTTCTAACAATAAGCTATTTTGCAACAGAAGCATTCCAAATAACAGTAGCTGACCATATAAGGGTCCATAAAACTACAGCATGTAGAATAATTAAAAAAGTATCTAGAGTCATTGCTGAACTTCGACCCCAGTTCATATCTATGCCAAGAACAGAGGATGAACGGAATAGAATCAAATCAGAATTTTATTCTATAAGTTCATTTCCGAACGTGATTGGATGTGTAGACTGCACACATATAAAAATACAGTCACCTGGAGGTCCACAAGGTGAGCTTTTCAGAAATAGAAAGGGATACTTTTCTCTTAATGTTCAGGTGATTTGTGATCCCGCAGGGATTATTTATTGGAGGACAGTGGCTACCCTTGTCGCTAATATTTATTGACTCCATTTCTGGGGCCATCAACTCCCGGTGAGCAAGCGTACAACAGAGCACAGATCAAAACGAGGAATACTGTTGAAAGAACATTTGGTGTCTTGAAGAGACGTTTTCCTTGTTTGTCTATGGGAAGTAGGCTGAAAATGGAGACAACCATGAATATCATAGTGGCATGTTGTGTTCTGCACAATTTGGCATTAGTTCATAATGAAGACGTAGCAGACTTTGATATCGGAGAGAACCCAGATGATCCCCCAAATACTTCTACAAATGATGAAAATATATCAGTCAGATCTTTGTTAGTATCAACACATTTCAATGTTCAATAATAATTGTGGAAGAAGACTCGGATCAAAGGTCATACAATCCGTCACAAAAATCCTATGAAGTAAAAGTAGTGCGTTGAGGAACAGTTGTTACAATAGCTCAAATAAATTTATATTCTAATCTACTCTTATTTATAGACTGAAAACACATTATAAATCCAATTACACCAAATTTCATTTCATTGTTTTTACTTCTGTGTACTGTGATAAAATAATAAAATTGGATGATGTATGAACAAGGTTGTTTGCTCAATTATTTTGAATACTTCAAATTAAAACGAAATTTTTCATTTTATTGACCTATTGATGATAAATTTTTCAGTTGAAAAACAGCATCTGTATTTTAATACACCAGATACGACTTAATATACAGGTACAGTTAAGCCGCTAAACGATTCATAAAAGCAATCTATCGTAAGAAACAGTTGTAAGCAAGTTCAACCAGGTATTTTTTTATGGTCATTTGAGGAAAATTATAAGGGTGTTAAAATTTAAACATCAGTTATCGGATAATTTTAAAATCTTAACCACAAAACACTGATATCTTAACCTCTTTAATCACAGAATATCAGAGAATTTGTGGTTGGACAGTCTGGCAACAGGGTCGCCTCATGTCAACTGAAAATGATCATAGATTAGTTAAATATCCACTGAACATCCTTTCGGAAACTCAAATTGATTTGACATCTCTGTCAAGATGATCGTTGTGTTAGTTGACATGAGATTTGATCATCCTTTCAGAAACTGGCCGTCACTCATAGATTAGTCTCGATTCCAATGACAAAAATTAACTATGACAAAGAGGTTCTCGCACACTGAGGTTTTTAGCTGGGAATAATGGCTACTCTCCGGATATAATAGATCAACTCCTTTTCAGAAAGCGGCAGAAAAAGTTGTTACATTCAATTTATCCACCAAATAATGAAACTGAAACCAAAAAATATGCATATATCGACTACATCCCATCTCTGAGGGATAAAATTTGCAAAAGACTCAGACATTATAATATTGACAGTAGTTGTACTAATAAGAAAAATCTAAGATCAATGTTCTTTAAGGTAAGGATCGAGCGAACAACACACAATTAAGCGATGTATATAAGCTTCACTGTAATGAATGCCCTGCATTTACATAGGTCAAACTGGTCGTTCCCTGGCAAAAAGAATTGATGAACACAAAAAATCAATCCTCCAGAACAAACCCACTACTGGTTTCTCTAGTCACTGTATCACCTCAAACCATTTTATTGATTATTTATTGAAAAAACCAAAATATTGCACAAATGCCGTAAAGGTAAACGCATGGACCTTTTAGCATATTTAGAAATAACATCAGCTTTTAAACAAAATCTTCCCATTGTAAATGATCAATTTGATTTCCGCCTATCACCAATTTCAACATGTGTTACTTGATATGTTATGAAGATGTGTACTATATTAACCGATATTGTTTTATATTCAGTTTTGAAAATGGGATGGAACCCGAAACATGCATGTCAACGATGCTTTAAATAAAATTTGTGAAACGTACAGTCAAGCGTTTTATTCAATTTTGTTAATTAATATCGAACTATGTTTCACCATGGGATAAGCGAGGAATCAATTACGATTAATTACTTTATTTTTCCAAATAAGATCTCTCCTCAACAAGTGAGCATTATTTTAAAGAATGAACACAAGAAATTTATTCGAGCAAATTCATTTAAACATAAAACATTGGAATTTTCAAACATAATTTTTTTAATTAAAAAATGTAATTTATTTGTTTCTTTGTTTGTTTGTTTATGTTTATACTGGCTTACCTAGGTATACATATAACAATGTACACCCTTCAGAAGCTAATTCAAGCTTGTTTCTGATAATTACCGTTGAAAATATTTGAATTAAATACGCATTTTATTCGAATGACATATTATAAGTAGTTGTTGACGAGAAATTGTTGATGATGGAACTCGTGTGGAATTATTATTTGGGCATTAACCATCTCTCATTGTTCTTGTTTTCAACGCTTCAACAGATATTTTCTGTCGTTTACAAGACATTAAGTTATCTTTTCGAAAGCCTGACAATATTCAGAAATTTTCCTATTTTCACAAATAGGTGTAATTTTTATAGAACCCCGAAAAATTGATGAAACTTGTTGTTATATGTGGTTCGAAGCCTTTCAGCTTACTTAACTTCAGGCAACTCAATTGCACTTATGCAATTAGGAGCTATATACATAGATGCTCACCTTTTAATTTTTCTTCTTGTAAGCTTCTGTTTTTTGGATATGATAGATGTATCGTTCTATGTTATCAGATGGTTTTCATCCAGAGGATGTTGGACCAACTTGGATCAATCAGTATCTAACACTTAAGAAAGCTTCTTCATTCTCACTTTCAAGGAGCGTTTTGTTTATCCAACACAAGATCGTCCGCATTTATATGGTATCTAATATATGCAAATCTTCATTTTTTATTTCCGTTATAAGGTTTAACTTTCGTTAGATTAGCCCTCATGATATCACATGTCTTGAATGCGATTGATTCGTCGTATTTATTTCCACTTTTCATTTTATCTTTTTTTTTTGCTTTTACATATGGAATGACGCTTTCTGTGATTTGTCCCTATCTGCTTGTATTTTATCATTAAGAGGTTCAAGCTGATATTGTGTCATTTGTTTCGCTCTTTCCAATACCTTTTTGGGATAGCCATTACTTTTGAGTATTTTTATGATTATTTATTTCCCCCTTTTTTTTGTTGGATAGAGCATATATTTGTTGGTTTATCACAAAAACATTTTGCCACTCCCAATTTAGTATTTAGTTAATGGTTGAAACTGAAATATAGATATTGACCTGTGTTTGTTGGTTTTTGTACACACTGGTTCTTAGGGTTCCATTCTGCTTATGAACAACTACATCTAAAAATGGAAGTTGATTATCTTTTTCCATTTCAATTGTTAATGATAGATTCTTCTTGATTGTTGAGTTGAGGAAGGAATCCATCTATAGTGTTCATTTCATATCGCCAAATGATGAAAGTATCATTCAGATGTACCTTCCATAATTAGAGTTTTAGTATATAATACTTGGGACCTTTTTGCTCGAAATTTTCCTTATATGTATAAATCAGATAAAATGGTGAACCTGCGGCCATTCCATATTCTTGTTGATGAAAAATGTCTTCAAATTGGAATTATGTTGTTCCGATACAAATTGAAAGCATTTTCATTAATTCATTCGCTCTAAGTGTAGTTTTTGAAATAGAACTTCATTAGGAGCAACTAGGATGTGTGTGAAGTTGGCCCCGCACTTTTTGATTTTCGAAATATTTTTTAATGTGCTAAATTGTGCTAGGTTTGTGCTGCTTTGTGCTGTTTGAATTTTCTCGTTATTTCAAGTAGATTTCGAGATATTTCACTAAATGCATAAAATGGGCCAGCCCCGCACTTTTTGATAATTTGAGTTTTAACCACTGAAATGAATTGTGCTAGACGTATACTGAGTTGTGCCGTTCGAATTTTTGAGATGGATCTCTTAAATTCCCAGAAAATGGATATTCAAAAAAAAAGTTAGCCCCGCACTTTTGTTTTTTCTTATCGGAAATGAGTGTAAAAAGTTGTGCTAGGTTTGTGCTGCGTTGTGCCGTAAAAATTTTTATGGAAATACCTCACGTTTTCCAAAAAATCCCGAAAATCCATTACAAGGCTAGCCCCGCACTTTCGTTTTTTTTCGATCGGAATAAGTGGAAAAAATTGTGCTACTCATGTATGAAGTTGTGCCGTTAATATTTTTGAAAAATCGAGTTTTTTTTCCGAAAAAACTGGAAAATTCGAAAAAGATAGCCCCGCACTTTCTTTTTTTTTTTTTTCCATAAAAATCATCTCATAGAGTTGTGCTACATTTGTGCTGACTTGTGCTGATAATTTTTTCAGAAAAAACTTCAAGTTGTCTTTTTAAACGGTAAACAATCAAAATATCAGTAGATTGAATGATGAATTTTGTGAATGGCAACACTGTTGTGAAGTTAGCCCCGCACTTTTTGATTTTCGATAAAATGTTTGTGATACTGAATTGTGCAAGGTTTGTGCTGCTTTGTGCCGTAAGTTTTTTTTTCAAATGGTACGATTAATAAGATATTACACTAAGTGAGTAAAGCGAATAATGTAAATTTTCATTTTTTCTTTCCTTTTAACGGTCATTTGATAACTGAATCTCTCAATGTTTCAAATTTCAGATTCAGACATCTAATCTATTCGATAGATTTGGAAAAATAACGAACTTGTCCGAGATATTTGGACAATCAACCTATTCCGAAAAAATGGAAACTATAGTTGATCTCCTTCGGAAGATAAAGAGTATACGGCCGGACAGCCAAAAATACTCAAATTGACAACAGATTCTTCATCAGGAAGTCGAACCCAATCGATTGAGACCATTTTCGGCTCAATATTCGAAAATTACAGACATTTGGGCAAAACGCTGTTTCACTAAGAACAAGCACGCAAAAACAAAAGGGCTGTGTTAACTTCTTTTGAATTTTCCATTTTCAACGTAATTAAAAGTACTATCTCGAAAATTTCAACGGCACAACTAAGAATACGTCTAGAATTCTGGAACAATCTTCAGTCGTTGAGCTGGCTAACTTTCTACATTTTATGGAATGTCAGAAAACCTCAGCACAATTCAGTAAAAATAAAAATTTTCTAATTGAGAAACATTTAAGACTTTATTCTTACTTCAGTGGAAATTTCATTATGAAGGAAATGAAACTTTAGTATCAATATTTTCTTCTCAAAATCACAATCTGGCAACTTCTCCTATCTACGGCTATCCACCTGGAAGTAATAAAATTCTAGATGAGTCATACGATTTGGTTTACACTGTCGCACCACGGGGTAGCATCTAATTCCATAAATTGCTACTACGTTGCCTTCTATCAAGATTTTTCAGGAATATACTGATTTCTCCAATGTTCCCACCTTTTGAGAAAAAATTTCATGTGAATTTTGAAAATTAGGTTTGAACGAGTTTGTACGAAAGTAGCACAAGTTTTGGTAATTTCGATTCGGAAGAAAGAACACAAAAAGAATATTGAAAATTTTTAAACTCGATTTTCCGGTAATCAGAGTTTTTTTCGAGGAAGTTCAAAAGCACAAATCAGTGTATTCACTGTTGAATGAGATTCAGTTATCAAATGACCGTTAAACGGAAAGAAAAAATGAAAATGTACATTATTCGCTTTAACTTACTTAGTGAAATATCTTATTAATCGTACCATCTGAAAAAAAAAAAAAAACTTTACGGCACAACCTTGCACAATTCAGCACCACAAACATTTTATCGAAAATCAAAAAGTGCGGGGCTAACTTCACAACAGTGTTGCCATTCACACAATTCATCATTCAATCTACTGATATTTTGATTTTTCACCGTTTAAAAAGACAACTTGAAGTTTTTTCTGAAAAAATTATCAGCACAAGTCAGCACAAATGTAGCACAACTCTATGAGATGATTTTTATGGAAAAAAAAGTGCGGGCTATCTTTTTCGAATTTTCCAGTTTTTTCGGGAAAAAAACTCGATTCTTCAAAAATATTAACGGCACAACTTCATACATGCGTAGCACAATTTTTTCCACTTATTCCGATCGAAAAAAAACGAAAGTGCGAGGCTAGCCTTGTAATGGATTTTTGGGATTTTCCGGAAAACGTGAGGTATTTCCATAAAAATTTTACGGCACAACGCAGCACAAACCTAGCACAACTTTTTACACTCATTTCCGATAAGAAAAAACAAAAGTACGGGTCTAACTTTTTTTTTGATTTTCTATTTTCTGGGAAATTAAGAGATCCATCTCAAAAATTCGAACGGCACAACTCAGTTTACGTCTAGCACAATTCATTTCAGTGGTTGAAACTCAAATTTTCAAAAAGTGCGGGGCTGGCCCATTTTATGCATTTAGTGAAATATCTCAAAAACTACTTGAAATAACGAGAAAATTCGAACAGCACAAAGCAGCACAAACCTAGCACAATTCAGCACAACAAAAAATTTTTCGGAAATCAAAAAGTGCGGGGCCAACTTCACACACATGCAACTAGGAGGTAACTCAATGACAATGCAAGTCCGTTACGGCAATACCACCCGGTTTTCAAATATTTTTGATTTTGACAATAGATAGTTTATGAACAAAACTATCAAATTTTTGAAAAAATAAAATAATTAGTGACAAATATTAAACTGAATAATAATAACCAGTATTTGGTAACACAAGTCGGCCACCATATTTGGTAGCACAGGAACAAAGCAGCGGGAAATTTGAATTACCAAAGCAGCAGGAATTTTAAATTTTCTCAAGCATGCATGGTAAATATGCACTGAATTATGCCGCTCATGTGAAATTCAGGCATATGCTAGATTATTAAGATGAATATAAAGGCTGTAATAAATTTTCATTATTTTATTTTTAATCCACTGGATATTTAAGAACATAATCACAGATTATTATATCATATGAAATTTATTCCAAAACTGAACAGACTACAAAATTCATTAAATTCAGATCAGGGATAATTAAATTGATATGAATGAAGGCTCAGTTTATAAGTAGTATGAAGGTAATGAACAAAATGAAAAGAAAACATGAAATGAAAACAAAAAAAATATATACAAAAATAAATGAAAGAAGAATATTTTACTTATATTCGCAATAAAATTACCACAAAAAATTTTGAAAATCATAACATGACATTCAACCATGAATACAATTCATGTATTCAGAAGCAGAGCATAAAGAACTGATCGGAATAGTTTAGTCTTCCGTATTGCAGACATGTATACAATAGAAAGAATAAAAATTATTTAGAGGATTCAAGGTTTTTTATTAGTCAACTTTGAAACACAATGATATACCTCTAATTTTTGCTGGAGATTTCAATGTCAATTTTCGTTCAGAAAAATCTCGACCATGGATAAATTTTTTTAGGGAATAAACTAAATTTAACAATGAATAATTCTCCAGTTCAATCAACTACAAGATATGGAACGACTATTGATGCAGGTTTCTCAAGAAAGTTAGACAATTTTCACAGTAGAATTTATGTCTTGCACTTCAATTATCATTAACCAATCATATCATATTTGAAGTATGATAGTATGATACTAATTAAATTATGGTATCAAAATGTATGGTAGTCGAAGGTAATTAATATAGATATTACTAGTGTTACATTATCAATAAACGCTTTTTTAAATTTTTATGTTACGTATTGATTTTTAACTTAATTGCCATCTCGTACAATGCCAAAGAAGTTTTACTTCAATCGCGTGTGAACTTTACACGCACTCTTTTTTCCACTTAGTGTTCGATCATCTTCAAGCTTTTTCTTACGATTGTAAGGCCGAATTTTGGCGGTGCAATCTTTCGAAAAAAGATTTTTGCTGTGACGTCATGGGTTCAATACTCGCTAAAACGGTATCTTTCGAATTGGTGACGTCATAGAAGCCGCGAAATTTAAAATCTGTGTTGTAGATTTTAGGTTAGTTTTTCAATACCCATTGCAGTGGTTATCTCTGATAGGAGTAGTTCGTTATTAGTGCTTTAAGAGTATATTGCTATTGTTAGAAATTGTATAGGCAATTTAATTTACATTTTTAATGTTCAAGAATTAATCCTCATTAAAATGGAGGATGCAGTTATTTCTGTTATTGACAACGTATCACATATCCTCATCCAGTTAGAAGCCGAAACCAATTTGTATTTGATACATAGTTAAAATATCTGGAAGTTTTGATTCAATAAAATGACTACTTTCAGAAATACTAAAACGAAAAAGGCAGATATCTTGCAAAGCATGACAAAACCCCATTTCTTGAATCACAGAATTATTGTAAATAATCACTTTCTTATTTATTTCGCCATTACTTTAAATAATAATATTACAATAAATATAAACGTGTGCTTAGCTTTTTCAATGCAATATTACAAATTACAATCATAAGCAAATTTCAAATTATCCGCCATAATTGACATTTGACATATTTACAAAACATTCCAACTACCCAAAAATGTTCTTTCAAAAGATTGAAAGATCTTTCGAAAGATTTTGCGTGTAACGTCACCGTTGCAACGCTAAAATACGAATCTTTGAAAGACACGGAATCTTTCGAAAGATTGCACCGCCAAAATTCGGCTTAAGTGCGTTATCCGTTGGGACGTTGGTGAACAAACTCGTAGCATCATTAATTTGACACTATTCGGTGGAAATTGAAAAATTTTTCTAATATTTTCAGCTTTTCTAAAAGCTTATTTTCTATATTGCAAACGACAGAAAATATCTGTCGAAACGTTGGAAAGAAGAACCATAGAATATGATGGTTATTGCCCAAATAATAATTCATTATTAGTTAGGTTCTAGCAAATAGATTACTTTGATAAAAAAAGTATAGAACACTTTTTCGGCCATTGTTCATGAACGACGAATCAATCCTATCAAGAATGATATTTTCAAATATTAGAAATAAAGCAATATGTTTGTTCTTATTTACCTTGTTGTTTAAATATATCCGTATTCCGATGTGTTGACGATCTACGACTGAGCCAAAGAAAAAGGTGTTCTTTTTCCTCTACTCAATTTGGGCCGAAAGGGGTGAGGGGTCAGGGGATAGAACAATAGCAAGAGATGAATGAGACATGTTTCTTTGAAGAGTTGGAGAGAATTAGTGTTTGTGCGTTTTCTCTGATTAGTGGTCATCATGGAAAACCTACAAGATGATCCAGCTGCCAAAGAGTTTACCTAGCAATTGTTAAAAATCGGTGATGGCAAAATACGAATCGACAGTAAGTACCAACGGATCGATCGCTCTACCGAAAAATATTTGTACAATTGCACAATCAATAAATGAATTGATTGCATTCTTCTGAATTACAGAAATCATGATTGATCGAGAGATCGCATCGAAAAATAATCATATCAATGCCATTAATTTTCAAATTCAGGTGAAACTGCCAGGTGTGGTCATGACAAATTAATCAACAGCGTAGAGAATTAAGATGAAGCAATGAATGAAGTAGATATGGCACCGCATTGCTTGAATCAGAAAGTTGATTTTTGGATTATATTATTGCGAAATATTGAAATATTAATCCACCAAAATTGTGTATGGCACATCGAGGTATAATAAAGAGGAGACGACATGACATGCAATCGAGCAAGGAAAAAATGGCACCACTTGTTTGACATAAAAGTATCACCAATATGGCAGAAAAATTAGGTTCATACCATGTTAACTACCAATCAAATGTATGCTCTGGTTAATGAGGATATTTAAAAAAGGAATAGGTGGAATTTTACTACATTCATTTTTATAATTAGCATTTTTAAAGGTGCACAAAGCCAATGAAAAATAGAATAAAATCAAAATTTGACTGAAATTGTGTACCAATATGGAACTGATCCCATTTTTCTCATTTCATTTATCATATGCGATGTCCATCAACAAGTCCCCCCCGGCAAAGACTTTTCGGTCGTGGTGGGAATTCGGAGGAATACTGTTTTTCACATGGCTAACCTCATGTCGCCTTTTCCAGATTCGCTACCTCCAGCCGTTCGCTGATTCATGCTCTCAAACAGGAATACAAATGAAATCTGTTGTTTATCTCAATGTTTTGTATTTAATTGTATCGGGGTTTACTTGGTGAAAATTCATTTTAAATAAATAATAAGATTCAGATTTCCACAAATTTATGAAAATCTTAATACAAAATTGTTTGGTTTGAATACAAAACTCATTATTCCAATTAGAAATTTAATTATTTCACTTCATGCGTAGCGAAGCACCTTCGAGATCGCTAGTAGATTTTAGATTCCTGAAGCATTCAGAATTCGAAAAAATCTGACATTGTGTCAAAGACGCATTGTGTTCATTTGAGTATGAAAAAGAGTAGTGGGAGATAAAGTGGGGAGCTTAACTAGGACGGAACTTTTCATTTCTGAATTTACACATCGTTGAAGTGGATGTCCAAGAATGGGATCTAATAACCTAGCTCAGTATCGATCGAAGAAAATATCAAGGAGGGTTGGAAGGCAGAATAGCCGTAACATCCTAAGCGGAAATTCAAACAAAGTAAGAACTATGGCGGGTGGTAGAGGGTATTACGAGGAGGCAATGTCTTACAGCTCATGATTTATTCTGTTTAATCGGATTTTCATCATTATTCCCTCGAATATCAAGATCAAATGACTACCAATTTATTGTAGGGAGAAATATTCACGATAACTGCATTTCCTTTAATTTAGTATTCTTGAACTATTTCTTACTTTTTATGCGGATAGTATTAATTTCTAAAACCTTCCCGAGAGCAATGCAATTCAAATGGCTTGTATAGTGCTCCATTACAGTAGGAGATCGGTTGATGTTAGTGCCAAATATCATTTGCGGAATCGAAAACTGCCCATCTATGCTATCAATCATTTGATGGTAATTTCTGAAAGAGAGAAGAATAATCGATCTAAATATAATATTTTTGTAGTTTATTCTGAATAAAATTAACTCCAACATAGAGAAATTAGCATTGACCCGATAACCGATTGTTCAAATTTAGATAACTTCAAAGGTGATATAGAAAAGAGCATTGTCGGTGAATATACCACATTTGTGTTTGTGATGATGAAGGGATAAGAAGACCACAAGCAAAACTGTTAATCAAAATCGAATAGAAGAAAATCGCAACACCCATACAACGACAAAAAAATGAAATTTATAATTTATTCAATATAGAATTATTAATTAATAATATAATAATTAATTAATTATTAATAAATATTCTGTCGGTTTCAAGGCAAAAAAATTAGCTTTCAAAAAAGCTGACAAAATTTGAAGATTTTTTAGTTTCCACTGATGAATATCAAATTGACAGAACTAGATTAAATTTGTACTAATCTGTTGTTTGAAGACGTTACTTCGAGCAATTGACATCCAAACTTCCGGCATCTCAGTTGTTGATGCACTTATGGGATTAAAATATTCATTAATGATGCCACCTTGAATTTTCTTCTTGTGGGTTTATCTTCTTTGGATATGATAGATGTATCATTTTACACGATGATCTTGGATTTATCGGTGTCTAACTTGTGGTGTTCTTTTAATCTTAATTTCAAGGGGTATTTTGTTTCTCCTATACACGGCATCTCATATACAGTGTGGAACAGCCAAATGGAATAAATTCGATAACGAATAAATGAGAGCGTGTTTGGAAAAACGCTTGGACACGGCGATTTTTATTTTTAACTGGGAATTTTTCTAAAAAAAAATTATATAGGGTGCGTCATGTGACAGTGACCAATACCCACTTTCTTATTTTAAATGCAAGCCCCTGTATATTATTAATATTTTGGATTCTTCAGAGAATTCTAGACATAAATCATGTACAATGTCCTATACCTATCTTCAACTGTTTCGGAAATATTAAGTGTTTTCAGATTTATTACAAAAATTAACATTAAAGAAAGAAAATTATTTTATTTCACGAATTCGCTACATTACATTCAATACTTATTTCCCATTTAGCTCTTGATAATGAGAAAGTAAACAAAAACCATTCCTGCGTTTCTTTTTACTGATATGAAATGAAAAAAATATAAAAACATTGTTTATTTTCGTATAAAACTGATAGCCATAGCAACTTGTCTGCCTGCATGACAGTAGTGGTCAGTGTCAGTGCTATTGTCGTTTAAATTTCGTTAACCGTACGTAATAATACAAGAAAAATGGTTCATTTAACAGAAAAGCACAAAATAACCATTCTACAAATGATTGGTTATGGAGATAACACAAGGACACAAATGAAAGTTTCTCGCTTATTTCACGAAAAATTTCCAGAAAAAAGGTTTCATTTTCATTGATGGCAACTTGAATGGAGATAAATATTTAGAACTGGTCCAAAATAATGTCGTGCCGAATGACAAACTTATATCCTGATCCAGCTAACTCACAAGTTCCTGCCAATACAGTATGGTTGCAGCAAGATGGAGCACCGCCCCATTACCAAATCAATGTCCGGCAGTACCTGAGCCAAATTTTTCCAAATCGATGGATAGGGAGGCGCGGATCGATAGAATGGCCAGCACGATCTCCTGATCTGTCGCTGTTAGACTACTTTTTGTGGCGATATGTCGAAAGTATTGTATACAAAACTAAACCCCTCAACTTAGATGACTTAAAAAGACGAATCACGCTTGCGATTAGATCAGTTACACCTGAGATGTTGAGTAATGTTAGAAGACATTTCTATACCAGATTAGCATGTTGCCAAGACGTTCGCGGCGAGCATTTTGAACATTTACTACATTGACATTAATATTTTTTAGTTTTTTTTTTTCAAATTAAGAAATAATCAGTATTAATTATTAGGTTTGTAGTGTAATGTAGCGAATTTGTGAAATAAAATAATTTTCTTTTCTTAATGTTAATTTTTGTAATAAATATGAAAACACTTAATATTTCCGAAACAGTTGAAGATAGGAATAGGACATTGTACATGATTTATGTCTAGAATTCTCTGAAGAATCCAAAATATTAATAATATACAGGGGCTTGCATTTAAAATAGAAAGTGGGTATTGGCCTCTGTCACATGAATACACCCTATATAATTTTTTTTTTTTGAAAAAATGCTCAGTTAAAAATACAAATCGCCGTGTCCAAGCGTTTTTCCTAACACGCTCTCATTTATCCGTTATCGAATTTATTCCATTTGGCTGTTCCACACTGTATGCAATTCTTCCTGTTTTTATTTCCATTATCAGGTTTAACTTTTGTTAGATAAGCCTTGATGGCATCTCGTGTCTTGATGGCGGTTGTAATTACGTATTTATTTTCAATTCTTCTCATAATTTTTGATAAAGCTTACACATTGAGTTGCCGGAAGTTTGAAGGCCAATTGTTTTAAGTAACTAGAAGAAATAGTCAAACCACAGATCAGACAAATTTGATCTAGTTTTCGGAGTTCTGTCAATTTGACACTTAATTGTATAATTTCAAAGGAATTTTTAAAAGCTAATTCCACTGCCATGAAAACTTCAGAAGATAACTGTCAAAACGCCTGTAACAAGAACAATAAGAGTATGTGGTTATTGTCAAAATAATAATCCCACACGTCAAACATTTCTCGTCAACAGTTTATTCAATATATTTTGAAGCAATCCAAGGCAGGGAAAAAGGATCGAGAATACAATAAATCAACGATAATTTTGAATGCATATTTTCTAAAGAAAAACATTGGAAACATAAACAATGTTGAACAATAAAAACAAGTATGTGGATAATTTGAAAATTAAACCAATACTTCGCAGATAGATTAAGGAAAAAATGAAGATGAAAAATATACTTGGTCGACTCAAGGAACTTTCGTAGCGTAATAAAAATCATGACCAGTTAAGACTTTAACCTTTTAATGAATTCACATATGGAAATGGTACCTTCTTTATGTTCCTAATTATTTCAATATAAATATAATAATTAAACTGAATTATCTCATAGCGTAGCATCAATCACAGTGAAAGAGAGCATCAGATATCTAATTGCATGAAATTATTATTTATAATTTCTTAATTTCGTGACATATCTTCGAATGTTTCCATTGTCCGTCAGTGCAATGGTAGATATTAACTACTGTTTTGCACAATATCGTAAACTGTTGAATAATTGATTACTGACAAATTAAAAATGTATTATTGGTTAATGAATCACCATTGCCACTTATTTCTCTTCATCTCGCTCCCTGAAGATGAGTCAATGTCAATGACAGCTCATGATAAGAAACTCGTTTTAATCTGTCGATTTTTGTGGTATCCATATCTATCGATATCTATTTGTGATTTAATAGGTACCAATTATCTTCAAGGTGTCCTTATGAATGAGATATTATCGATTAATAGTTCAACAATATTGCGAATTCATCTACGTACAGAGTTTTGATAATTAAAAAATTTTGAAGATAACATGAGGTCACGAGTTAAGGGGTACAGTCCTATCATATTTGATTTAATAATTTTTTTTTTAATTTTCTAGCATGTCGATTTCTACGGAATTTTGCAAGCCTATTTAGTTAAAATTCATTCAAACATCTTCAAAGTAACAACTTCATTCGATGGATATTCCAGGAGTTATTGAGGAAACCTAATTTGCCATGATAGAGAGTATACGGCAAGCCGGCTGGCCGGATGAACAAACTCAATTTCGAACAAGGCCTTTTCATTAGGAAGTTGAATATAATGAATTGCAACCATATTCGTTTCGATATTCGAAAATAACAGACATTTAAGCAAAACCATAGCACGCGGTTCTATTAGATAAGCCGGCAAAAAAACTCAAGGAAGCAGCATTAATGAGAAAATACTTTCTCATTCCGTAAGTGCTCATCAATAGAATTGCTGGAAGTCTGGATGCAAATTGTTCGATTTTGTTCTTATCAACACATATGAGAGATAAATTTGAATTCATGAGTTAATTTTGATATTCAATGAAATTTGAAATACTTCCAAACAGATTCTGCTTCTGTTCAAAATGAAATATATGTAAAAATGCACTGCCGTGAGAACAGGAGCTTTTGCCCGCTTCTTTTCACATACGTTTGAACAATGGAATGCTGATAGAACCGCCTCAATGAATGAACAGTAGTCCAGTCAAAATAGACTAAATTATGATTCTGGTTTGCATTAATTCCTAACAAGTTGAATTTTTGTTCAGGCCTTGGACAAATTACATGTCAAAAGTCCCCATCGATTCCGCTTGTGCGTTGTTTTTTATTGGAGGCCAAAGGTCACAAATTTGCAGTTTCTGCATATATCTCTGGAACAATGAGAGCTACAGAAAAATGGTTCAAACAGAGTTTTTAGATCGTAAAAGTCTGTATACAGGGTGAGTCTTTAACCATAGGTTCTTGAGATCAAAAGAAACACTTTTTCCATTACGGTTTTTCCATATTCAGCTGCGTTAAAAAGTTATAAGCATTTCAAGTTTTCCCTTTGGGCAAATACCCCTCTGTAATCCAGTTTAGTTTGAATGAAAAATACCTTTAACAGCATCCACTATTGAATCTGAATTGTTTAAAAACATTATTTTCCCTCTAAAAAATGATTCACTCACTTATGTTTCATCCGATGAGGTCCATATTCAGAAGAAAGATACAAAATACTGATTTTCTGGTAAGAAAATTCAACACCATAAACATAGATTTTTGTTGTTCTACCACAATTTCTTTCTACTTCAAGATTATAAACCATCCCTTTCTAGTGAGAAATTCCAAAAAAACCTCCGAATTATTGGATGTTATCATCATACATTGGTAATTTTCTTCTTAAGATTTCCAAATCATGAAAACCATCATTTCTATGAAAACTTCCAAGGCATGAGGTTGTCACATTTTTTTTTTTTCACTCAAAGTCAGAAAAAATTATCTATGATATTCCAAACACTGATATTTCTGAAGTTTCTTCTCCTTGGCAGAGACCAGTGAACATGTGTATGAGGTCTCTTGATATCATACTGTTAAAAATATGAAAATCTTTTTCGAAATCTTCAACAATGAATGATGTCACTGTGAATATCTATTTTAAAGTGATGTTACTTTGTGTGATGATTATTTTCTGTACTGAATCCCAATAACAATTTACTTGGATAGATTACAAGTGTTTCCAAATTTAGATGTGCAATTATACTTGCATGAAAAAATTTTTGTTAGATCATTAATATGAATCTATTTGTGTTTAGACTATAATTAATTACTGAACATGCGTAAATTTTTGGTTTTTATAATCAGAGTATTTGTTTTGATTATGTAAACAAAAACATAAATATTCAATAATGGTTATTCATAGATTATGTCAAATATTAGTACTACCATAGAATATTAATTTATTACCGAACCCCAGGAGAGAAAAAATTAATAATTGCAAAGATTATTTAAATGAAAGATAATATCTGTAACCATTATTGATCTTCAGTTATAATTTTTCTCAGAATAACTGGAGTAAATTAATATCACATTAAAATGTCATTATAACGTCTCTGTGGTGGGTAGTTCCCAATAAAATATTGTTCTGTGGTTCCTTGTTGTTTTGATTCTGTGTGAAACTGTCAACAAATATTTGTAAATTCACAAAAATGTGGAAAATATTGTAAGGATAATTTCTATAGTTTGAAATCATTCAATTCAGTATGAAATGATTATGGTCAGAAAATGCATTCTATTCTAATCTTTCTTGTTTATGAGCCTATAGCTTCCAGTTTTAATATTCAGAAATATTAAAACTTAGTCAAATTCTATTATCTCCTGAGTTTGTGAACCAGGTGTATAATATAAAGATGTGAAAAAACTTCTATAAAGGTACAAAACAAATCTAGGAGACTGGGTTCGAAGTTTTTAAAACTCATATGAGCTTAATTAAAGCATTGCTATGTTAGAATAGATATAATTTGATGAACCCTGAAAGTCTGAAGCTATAAAGAACCAGCTCTTCATAAAGACAAGTTTTCAATTTAACAGGTCCTGACAGAAAATACATTACCTATTTCAACGGTCATCATGCAAATATACTGAAGCACCTATGTGAGTGATGAAAATCTTTTACTCTATTTATAATGGAATATTACTCTGGATTAAATATTAAACAAGGTGCTAGACATCATTAATAATGAATAAAGCAAACGGCAATTTAGATTTTGTAGAGAACGTAAGACAAAAATTGTTCAGTGGTTAATTTCATCTATAGTGTTCAGTGGTGGAACCATAGACTGGAGAAATTTCCCCAACCTTTTGTAGAAATATTTCATAAAGACATAAAATATGGCAACATTGAACAAATCTGATAATTGAATCATTTCAGCACAGAGTTGGATTTGGGAAAATCAGAAAATTTGGACAAAATTATATCGATTTGATTCCTTTCCACATCAAATATCTCAAGAATGGTGCAATTAGGATTTTAGGAAGTACAAGATACGGACCTTCAGTTCAAGTGACATTTGTTTTTCTGCATTTTAACCCATCTGTAGAGTAGTAGTGAGAAATCCACAAGAAATGGAATAAATTTAATGATGCCAAATTATGCATGACTGTTATCAAATACCTTCTACAAGAGATCACTTCAATTGATATTATCGTTTGAATATTACAGGTGAAAATGTAATTTTTTTATGAAATTTCAACACCCTATATCTTTTGAACGGGGCCAAATTTGGAAAAATGTTATAAAAAGAAAATGTTTCATTTGACGTCAAGAATCTATGGTTAAAATTAACGCAGTGGTCAAAGATTCACCCTGTATAATGAAGAAGACTAGCCTCTCAAAATAAAATCTCTGGATATCAATAATCTTGACTTTCCAAATTTTATGAATCGATGAATAAATAACGAAATATCAAGTATTTAAGAAAAGTTTTGTTGGAATTCTTTTAGAATTTCCTAGCGGGACCTATTCGTTTCCACCTCCTTCAGACCTCTTCCAAATTAAACATTGTATTCCAGGAATTATTGAGGAAACGGAAACGGAATCACAGATGCTTATAACTACTGAACCATTCAACGGATTTGACCCAAGAATGAACCGAGATATTTGGACAAAAATCCTGGTCAGACAATTTGAAACCTAATTTCCTTCAGATGATAGAGAGTATACGGCTAGCCGGATATAGTCAAGTTGAACTCTGGACTCTTTATCAAGAAATCAAACGCAAAATGATAGCTCGTTCTTCTAGTAGGAACAAGCATGCAAAAATGGTAAAAGTGGTATCAATCACTGTGTGTATAGTTACTGATATAGAATCCGTGGTCAAAATTGATTTCGAGTATGTCTGAACGGAATGAACTAGAGAGCAGAAACTATCATGGTAGGTTTGAACAATCAAAATCTCTCCACTCTTCAAGGATAATAGCACTAGAGGTGAGAATTTTTTGAGAAAACTCTTGTTTTTTGGCAATTATGCGTTTAAATTTCACGAAACAAAGTTATCCTTAAAATACCACGAACCGAAGGCGAGTGATATTTCAGGATCACTTTGTTGAGTTAAATTTGTATAATTTTCAAAAACGACAGAGTGTTCTCAAAAAAATTCGAATCTCGTGTGGTAATTGTAAAGATCATTCGATAATATAAATCAAACGAAAGAAAAAATAGTTTTCTATTAAAAAAAAACCAGATAGAAGTATAACAAATTATTCATCTTTATTCTCAAAATAATAATTATTGATAGTACAATTATTATACACATTACGAGCATTATTTTCGAATGATGAAGTAGATACTAATGTTGTTTCTTGAAGGACATTTTTTTCATTCCTTATGGCTGTGATTATTTTTTGGGATGTTGTTGGTCCAGTTGGAGATACGGTTTCACTGACGCTGCAGAAGAATGGCCTGTTATCTTTATCAGCTGTTCCTCGCCAATACCTGCTTTGGCTAATTGGCTGACAGCAGTAGCTCGATGCGAGTGGTTGGTTATCTTCGACTTGGTTGTGTTGATGCCAATGAGTTCTGCCGATTCTTTTGTCCATTTAGCTATCGTATTGGGACCGACTGGGGAGTTTTTAACCACGAACCATATTTCCAATTCTTATGTGGAGTAAGGAATAGTCTTTCAGTGGTTATGTTTTCAGTTCTTCTGGATAAAAGTAGCTTATATAACCTCACCGGGCAAATATCTTCTTCAATATTGGGAGTCAGCCATTTCGTTTCCGCACATTTTTGGGCACCACCTTGTCTTGTTTTAGAAAATATCGGATTGTAGGCAATTCGGCCCGTGGGATTACCATCGTTTTCAATTTCGAATTGAAAATGCGAAATTAGGCATGATGAACCATCTCCTCCGAGCCAAGCAAGCTCCAATTCAGCAATAAAATGAAATTTTCTGTTCAAACCGTCTGGATTATCTTCTTCACATAAGTTGACCATCTTTTTGTGTTGCTCCAAAGACAGCACCTTGGTACTAACTTTTCTTTTCTCAGGGTCCACTTGCAAAATACGCCTCTTGGCATTTCGTGCATCCCGCGCCGTTTTAAAAGCCACATCTGTGAATGGATCGAATCTAACGCCCCATCCGGAATAGAATTTTTCCTGCAGCTGTTTGGCAGTATTATTCCACAAGGTTTTTACGACTTTTTCCAAATTTTTTTGAGAACACTCGTTTTTTGAAAATTATACAACTTTCACTCAACAAAGTGATCCCGAAATACGAAATACGTGAAATTTAAACGCATAATTCCCAAAAAACAAGAGTGTTCTCAAAAAATTCTCACCTCTAGTGGTATTACCCCTGAAGATTCACTATTTTAGATATAAGTTCTCTCGAAAATCTATTTAAGATACACACGAATACACATTATACACGATGTTTTAACTTCAGGTGACGTTCATGGAGACCTGCATTTATTTGTAATCTGAAAATTGAGAGCAGAGTGCTCTAAAATTTGCCCAAATATTTTAGGTTTTCGGATTTTAGGAAATATGATATCGGCCATATCAGCTGAAATTTATTCTGTCTATCCGTGAGCAGGATGATTCTCGAACGAAATAATCCGGAGAACTGAATAGAGGGGAATGTTTTGAAGGTTTCAATATCTCGGTTTTGTTTTGTTATTCGGTCAAACCGGCCCAGAAATTTGAAAAAACGAAGAAAAATGTTTTCTTCATCAAACTTAATTGTATAGGAATTATATCTGTTATCACATCATAGATTCTGGCGTTCATGATCATTTTAACAGTTTATATGTTTCTGGCAAATAAATATTTGGGCGATATGATTTGAATAAGTACGTGCAAATGGTTTAACAATGACACCAAAGCCATCTGATCTCATCAATTTATTTCATAGAGAAGTTAATTTAAGAACGATGGAAGATTTCTATCGAAGCGTTGGTGAGAAGAACCATTAACATATGTTGGTTATACCCCCAAAAGTTTTATTGATCAGAACATTCTAAGAAAAGAATAAAAACTCGATGATTCGACAATATAATGGAACCTTAATTCATCTTTCATTATATGAGACTTGCCGATACTTTTGGGATCTATACTTTCAGGCAAAAATATCTCCTTACGTAAAAAACTGAATGGGATCAGTAACCGGATAAAAAACAAATTCATGAATTTCTTACCCGAAACGAAAACGCATTGAAAATAAACTCCTAAACAGATGCGATTTGTTAGCATTAATCCGAAACATGATGGTGCTGTAGGCTAAATCCGCCACCAGATCATGTTAAGACCGGACCGATCGCCCTATATCTAACTAGACGGGTAAATTATGGAGCTTTCCGCCTTGCCTCGGGTCCCGATAGATATTTAATACAATCAGTCTTGCCAAACTGGATTATCTCTTCTGAAATCCACCATGCATCCTGCACGGATGTGATATTTGTGGCCATCGACAATAGAATCTCCGTATGCGTTCGTTATAAAGAAGCCGCAGAATTTCTCATGGAGGGATGTTTGCAGTATGAGTAGAAGATACTGACAATCGTCGACCCTATAATCGAATAAAAAGCATGTTGAATGGCACTGGCGTGAGGTAAGAAGTTTTTCGTGCTTATGCTCCAAGTACGAACATAACAGAAATTTGTACGATCATTGAAGATTGAAGATCCTAAACAGCATCTATCGTGTGTATGCAGTATAGTAATACGTTCATTACAGTACTGAAAACAGTGCTGTAATGAGCTCATTACAGCATTGTTTCTAGTAATATTTTTCGTTTTATGATTGTCAGTACAATCAAAAATGAAAAAATTTTTAGAATCTGCTGTTTTTTTTATCTATGATATGCTTATCAGAAGAATATTTGGAAAAATATAAATAAATTATTGTTAAATCAGAGATGTTGGATGTCAATAGAAATTATGCGATTGAAATTAAAACTTCATATTATACTATCTGTAAAAATGATAATGCCTCAAGTTTTGTAAAAATCTGTGAAAAAGAATTTCATCTTATTATGCTAACACTTGAACATCCAAAAATGGCTTTCTTATTAATGAATGATATTCGTAGTGACATCATTGTTGCTGAAGATTTCGAAAAAGATTTTCATATTTTTAACAGTATAAGTATGATATCAAGAGAACTCATAGACCTGATGGATTAATGTTCAAACTCTATACCCATCTGAAATGTGGGAAAATGGTACGATTATTAGAAAATATGTTATCTGATAGAAAGTTTCGTGTTTTTATTGATAATAAGAGTAGCAACTTCAAAACATTGAAAAACGGTCTTCCTCAAGGATCAGTTTTAGCTCCTTTACTTTTCAATTTATATCTAAGTGATTTGCCCACTACATCATCTCAAAAATTTGTTTATGCTGACGACATTGCTATTGCTTACCAACATTCGGATGTGGAAAACATACTGTCATTTGATTTGGAAATTTTAAAGAATTATTTTATTGAGTGACGATTATGACCAAATCCCAACAAAACAGAGGTATCTTGTTTCCATCTGAATAATCATGAAAAATATAGAAAATTAGCTGTAACTTTCAATGATTCTCCTATCAAACATAATTTCTATCCAAAATACTTAGGAGTTAGATTCATCTCTCAATTACAAGGCTCATTTAAATGATCTGAGCCTAAAACTGAAAACAAGGAATAATATTGTTCAGAAATTAGCTGGATCGTCTTGGGGTGCTGATGCTTCCACTCTTCGCACAGCATCTCTAGCCCTAGTCTTTTCTGCAGCTGAGTATTGTTGCTCTGTTTGGTTTAATAGTGCACATACACAAAAAATTGATGCACAATTGAATACATCCATGAGAATAATAACTGGCACCATAAGATCAACATCGGTTCATTAGTTACCAGTATTGTCTAACATTGTCCCTCCCCATATTCGCAGACAGACTGCAGGTCTGAATTCCTGGAATAAATATCATTCTTTTCCCAATTTATTCCCAATTATTTCATATATTCCACAGAATAAAATTCCCAGATTGAAGTCACGTAAACCATTATGGCATAATACGTTCTTCAATATGAACATAAGTGATAAAGAATTATGGAAGACTGAGTGGAACTCTTACGAAATGTTCAATAAGTATCTCGTTTCTGATCCTTCTGAAAAAGTTCCTGATTTTGATCTTCCAAGAAAAATTTGGACAGTTCTTAATCGTTTGAGAACAGGTCATGGTCGTACCAATGGCATGCTATTCAAATGGAACTCAGTTCCTAGCGCAAGTTATGAATGTGGAGAAGCAGAAGAAACAATACCTCATCTCATCAATAGTTGTCCCATATATAAATTTCAAGATGGTTTTAGGGCTATTCATGATGTTTCCAACTCTTTCTTGGAATGGGTTATAAATTTCAAACGAATATGATACGTATTTTTGTTATTCAGTTCTTTTTTCTGCTTTTGTCTTTTTATTTCCAGATTCAATGTGAGCACCTTGAAGAAGTCTCTTTCTCCATCAATAGAAGATCACTCTTGAAGAAAGAAGTCCCTGAAATATATTTCAGCTTATTTTTGTATTTTTACACTTAGACGGGGAGCCAGGGTTTTTTTTACTGGGGATTTTCCCTAGTATTGTATGACACCCCATCACTAACCCCTGATTTATATGCTTTATTGTTTGCTAACTAAATATTGTCAGCCAAAAGTTCAAAAGAATATATATATATATAGACCTGTTCACTGGTCAATACTCAAGAAAGTCTGTCAAAGAGAAGAAACTTCAGAAACATCAGTGTTAGGAAAATCATAGATGATTTTTTTGGCTTCGATTGAAAAAATAAGCAATGTGACAACCTCATGCCTTGGAAGTTTTCATAGAAATGATGGTTATCATAATTTGGAAATCTTAAGAAGAAAATTACAAATGTATGATGAGAACAGAATTTTTGAAAAACCCGGTAAGATACTTATGGATCTGAAGTTCTCATGTTCATTAATTTCCCCCTGTTTATGTTTTGGTTTAATCAGTGCTATTTTCATAGAGACTCCAAATTTCAGTGAGTGGTTGATGATTTATTGTATTGGTTCATTTACGAGTCTTTCTTCTGCTGTTTGTATGATTATTTCCCTGGTTTCTTCTTCTATGACTTGTTTAAGTAGCACACTTTTATCTTGCTTATTAGGGTTATAAAAAGTATTTTTCTTTGATGACTTTAATAATAAAATTTTTGCCGCATTTGTAAAAAATATCTTCATCCCATTTGCTGTTTTCACTGGATCTTCTGATAATTTCATTTGGGTTCATTTGGAGTTCTGAATTTATAATTCTTCTCTCGATTTCCTGTCTCTTTTGCTTCTTCAACGGGTAATCATTTTGAATCACTTTCTGGTTGTTTTTTTAACTGTGTCATTATATTTTTCTCATAACTTTTTATTTTGGCTTCAGTTGTCCGTGTTTGGAGTTTCCTGGTTATTTGTACTTTCTGTAGTGAAAGTGAATCATTGAAAAATTCTATAAGTAAACTTGGAAATGTTCAAATTGATCATTTGCATTTTTATCCTCAATTTTATGTAAGGATGTCAATTGATGTCATATTCAACTGTTTGATGTTTACCTGTGAGAAATTACGTTCCGATTTTGTTTTACAGGTTGGGCGACAAGAGGACTTTTTCCTTTGCTTTTCGTTAGATGTCGCCACATAGTTTTTGCGTCAATTCGACAAGCGTCATATAATTTTCACTCTTTAAATTTTCATATACTGCAATGCATTGAATTTTTCGATTCAGTTCCAAAAAAAAACGTTTATAATCAACGTAAATTGCATGAAATATCCTACAAGTTTCGAAATGTAGAATTCTGTAATGGAAAATGTCAAACAATGTTTGAAGTCGTTGAAATGAAAAACCCAAATGAAAGATCTGCCAAATATTAATAAATGATTTGCATGGTTGCACCCTTACGTAAACGTCATAGGAGACAATCCTCTTGTCGCAAGATTTGAAATGACGTTTCGATTCAAATTCTACGAAGTGCATACACCAGTATTTTAGATATCTTAGTACGATTCGAATTCAAACTTCTTAGTCTGTAAACTTTCGAAATTTACGTCAACTGTCAAGATATAATACAAAATACAAAAGTCAGTAGGATGTACAATATGAATTTCTCATCAAATTTCAACAGTTTTCCATGAAACTTCAATAGAATAGTGAGAATATCGTCTGAAACTCGTTGTACAAGGCAATTCGTGTTGGAATAGGGGCTCATGCTATAACTTGTTTTAGAATATGGATACATACTATTTCAAAATATCTTTGAATTCAAGTGTATGCTGATTATATGCCGATTGACAGAGTGCTCAAAGAACTGAGTTAACTTCAGTGTTTTCAGCATTGGTCATTGAATATTTATATTGAACTTTATTAAAATGAAGGAGTCATCAATGAAATGTTTGATTAAAACAGTATTCGTGTCGATTTTTTTCTCAGGTTCAAACAGCAAGCAGTGTTGAGTTCCAGTAAATCTTGCGATGTCATCTCTTCACGAATAAATGTCATCGGTAGAAACAACGCATTTGAATATTTTGTTGACAGGTGGTCCCGTAGATGTAACGAATTTAATCTTAAATTCAAATTTGAACAGATCAAACGCACTGCGCGATAGGCCAATATTTAGTTATTTGCCCGAGCATACAACTTGTTGACTCCGTAAATACACCGGGCTATTGTTTCCTTTTTTATATAAATTCACCATAGCTGGTTAACAGGTTTCTCTGTTTATATTTCCTCGATTTGCGGATAAACAGCAGCTCTTTGGATTCCACTCGTAATTTTTGTTTTCATTATCACCGCGATTAACGATTGTGTTCGGAAAATATTCTTCACGCTCTTGACAATATTACCATGGACATCAAATGTTTCCAACAATTAGGTTTTTTTTGTGGTGAACAGGATATTCTTGATTGATTTATTTATTATTTTGATCTTAAGCTTACATTATTCCAGTTGTACAACTATATTGGCTGAGTGGGCTGAAGATTTTAACACAGGGTACCATCCAATTCAGCGTAAGATACAACGGCTTCGGAAAAATTCTCAGTAAACAACCCTTTCTTCCCGTATAAGTTTAATGATAAGTTAATAAAGAGCATGTTAAAAAAAACAGAAAAGTACTGACATGAAGTCAGGAACTTTTACGCGCTTGTTGTAGAGCAGAGAATATACAGGGCGTCTGGTGAGGAATGGAACAACGTTTAAGTAGTGATGAGGGATGTCTCAAAGAGTGAGCATATGCCATTTGAAATCATCTGAGGTGCCTGATATACAGGGAGTTTTAGAAAAAATTACGAAATTTCAAAAGCCTTTTCGTATGAAACATGATAGACTGAGTACGAATCTGTTTGAATGAAAAATTCGAAATAAAATCAGATCCGGACTCAGAAATTTTAGTTTGTCTGAAATGAAGAAAACACTGTATGCGGTTTTTAATTTTTTTGACTTCAGATTCTGAGAGAGCACCGAAAATGCTTTCGATCTCAGCTGTCGTCCCGAATGGCACAAATTTTCCCTGCTTTCTCTGACCCTTCGAATGTCAGTCTTCCGATTTTCGCATCTTCCATATGTTTTTCTCGATATTTCAAAAACATGAGATCTCAGGTAGTTACTTATAAGGAAAAAAAAGATCATAACCGACTCAAAAATTTTATGAAAATGATCAAAAAGCGAAAAACAGTTAAAATTTAACTAATTGATGATTCAGTAGGAACAAATTTAATATTCTTCAAATATCGTTCAAAATGAAAACCGTCAACTTCTTGTCTTCTCATCTTTCAGATGAGTTAGGATCATTTTTTCCTGTAATATCCAAAATGCACTGACAGGTCGATTTCTGTTTCGAGGAGGACAATTTAAGATGTAGGTTACGGACGCATAGCGCTTCAACCCTTGCAACTACAACCCTCACCCCCAAATTTTGAATAGGGAAGATGAGCTGAGTGATACCTCATTTGAAAGGTACTTTTATACTGATTTCAGCACAGTAATTGTTTTTTCATTTTATGGATTAGTTCTCGAAATATTCTTAACTAAGTATTTAAAAATGAATTGGTGTTTTCATGGCACTTGTAGTGTTTTTTTGTGAAAAATCGACATTTTGAGCTTTAAAACAACCATGACACATTGATCCAATTTTGACGGAAATTATTGAAAACAATGCTGGAAATTATGTGGAAGATCAGATTGTGTTTCAGCTCAGTGTTTGGAGCTCCTCCACACTACGCCTTACCGGCAGTGGCGGCGTAGCATAGGTTGGCACCCGGGGCGACTTTCTATCGAGCACCCTCAAAATAAAACGACAAATATTAAACGTGTTTACGTGACTTTATTTTGCTAAAATACTCAATGACATTATCAAAATTTACTTTCCTCTCCTTTTCAATGGACAATATGGATAGACTGGAAAGTCGTGTTTGGCTCATTGTAGATCTTAAGTAAGATTTTATTAACTTCAATTTTGAGAAACTTCTTTCACAAGTAGCCACCAAAACACAAATAGTTAAAAAAATCTTAGAAATAGAGCTAGACTTGGAACAGACTCAGAATAATCCCATTTTATATAAATTTCAGAAGCTCCAAGGTAGTCCATTGGATCGCTTCTTGAAGAAAATGCTGGCGGCTTCCAAGTGGCGCCTCAGTCATAAAATCTCCAAAATAATGTCCTCTGCAGAAAATTCATCATAGATTTTTGTAAGATTTGGAACTTTATCACGAAGTTCTTCTTCTGTTGACGTAAGTAGAGTTTCAGACTGAACAACACCAAATGTTATGAGAATATCATCCATTGCTTTGTAGCGATGCTCTAGTTCTTCGTAAAATCTATCAAGACATTATAACATAGCTCTATGCAACTCTTCTGGCAATGTTAGTCCAACATCTTGGGACATTTCTCCTGGCATTCGTTTTCGGAATCTCCTCCTTCCTCTTCTTTCAACGGAGATATCCAAGTCCCCACATTTCTCAGTTGCGTAGGAAATAGCTCTTTCCACTATTTGTATACGTTGAGTTTGAAGAAAAATTTTTAGGGCTTTAATTTTTATAACACACTTTTCCAGCGATAGTCCAGATGTTTGGATATACTTTTGTGTCTGATTAACTTCTTCTAGGATTCACACCAAAATGAGAGGTAGCATAAAAAACTGAAGTCACATAAAGCTGGTAAGAGTGTGGATGCGTGACAGAGTTGGTATTTCTTTGTCACTGTGTTGTCACCCCTTGATGCTTGGCACCCGGGGCGGACCGCCCCCTTTACGCCGCCACTGCTTACCAGTTCGAGAATATCTTTCCAAATTTCCAAATCGGTGGATTGGAAGATGGGGTCCCACTGAATGGCCAGCCAGATCGCCAGATCTGTCACCACTAGATTTCTTTCTTTGGGGCCACTTGAAGAGTAAAATTTACTCTACACAGCCCGATTCCATGGAAGATTTAAGAAGACGTATTACTATACGTCTATACGTTCACTCGAATGTCGTCAAATCACTCCAGAAATGCTGCAAAATGTGCGCCATCGTTTCGAACAAAACTTATTTCATTGTATGGAAGCTAATGGTGAACAATTTGAATATTTAATTAATTGATGTGAGTTTTTGATCAATTATTTACTTTACTTTGAAAAGTCTTATTTTTAGATCAATACTTCAAATCGTTCTGATACCGTACAGTTGGAGAATGATTTCAGTGAATAAAACAGCTAGTCGAACATCTAACCCTAGTAGCATTATAACGTACGGTATGACTTCATTTGCCCAGTGGTAGATGTTTTATGATTTCAAATACAAGTACAGAAATTTTTGTGTTTCGGAAGCACGAAATGTCAATTATTCGCAAAAAATTAATTTAAGTGATAAAATTAACTAACGCATGAATATTTCGAGAACTAATGCATAAAATGAAAAAACAGTTACTGTGCTGAAATTATTATAAAAATACCTTTGAATTGAAGTATCACTCACTCTATCTTCCCTATTCAAAAATTGGGGGTGGGGGTTGTGGCAGCAAGGGTTGAAGCGCTATGAGTCCGTAACCTACATCTTAAGTTGTGCCCCTCGAAACAGAAATCGACCTGTCCGAGCATTTCTATCGAAAAAACTTATTTCGTCTGTAATCTCGCCTGTTTTGTTCACCCTGTATATCCATCATTATTACTTCAATTTGTTGAAAATCATGCCGCACGCATTTTCTAATAAAGTATATGTTGACATGCTTCTGGTGTATGGTTCATGTTATATGAACGAAAGAGCAGCTGAAAGGGAGTATCGTTGACGTTTTCCTAATCGTCGGATTCCAAATCACGAAATTTTTGCCCGCCTTGTTGCACATACGAAACAACATGGTACTTCAATTCATGAAATATCGAAATGGTGCGTTTCAAATTGTTGAATTGGTTGAAGAGTGAAAAATATCAACCATATCACCTTAAGTGGCCAAGCAGTTGGAGCTTGGCGATGAGATCGCACGTTTCAATTTTCCAAGTGGATGATAAGTCATAGTGGAAATGTCCACAGAATATTATTTACAGATGAAACTCAATTCACTCGCGATGGAATAAGCAACGCTCGAAATAATCACGCTTGGCATCAACAGAATCCTTTCGCTGTCGTACAAAGATAATCGCTGAGACATTTTCTGAAAAACATTATCCCTAGTTTTCAGTTTCAGGCTAAGATCATTTAAATGAGCCTTGTAATTGAGAGATGTATCTAATTTAATTCCTAAGCATTTAGGATAGAAATTATGTTCGATAGGAGAATCATTGAAATTTACAGCTAATTTCCTATATTTTTCATGATTATTCAGATGGAAACAAGATAACTCTGTTTTGTTGGGATTTGGACATAATCGCCACTCAATAAAATAATTATTTGAAATTTCCCAATCAGATGACAGTATATTTTCCAGAATATGGAAATCCGAATGCTGGTAAACAATAGCAATGTCATAAGCATAAAATAATTTCTGAGATGATGTTGTTGTTAAATCACTGAGATATAAATTGAAAAGTAAAGGAGCTGAAACTGATCCTTGTGGAAGACCGTTTTCCAATGTTTTGAAATTGCTACTCTTATTGTCGGCAATAATAAGAAACCTTATATCAGATAACATATTTTCTAGTGATCTTACCATTTTCCCACGCTTCAGATGAATATAAAGATTGAAAATTTATCCTTCTTTCCACACAGTGTCATATGCCAAGATAACTCAATGAAAGCAGCTTCTGTTTTCAACCTATTATTGAAGCCTGATTCTATGAAAGTTGTAAGGTAATAACCTGATCTGCACAAATTCTATTTTTCCTAAAGCCTCCCTGGAAATTTTCTAGGGCATTTTCTATAGAAGGTCCAAAAAAAATTAACCTTTCTAATATCTTGAAAGAAACACTGAATAAACTGATTGATCGATAACTACTAGGATCACAAGGATTTTTTCATCGTTTCAAAATACCTTTCAAAATTACTTTAGCCTTACGAAATTCGGAAGGAAAGTTTCCTGAATTCAGAATATTGTTATAGAAAGACAATAACCAAGACAATGCCATTTTTCCTAAATGTTTGATGAATTCAGGATAAATTCTGTCGAGACCTGCTACTTTCCGAGATTTTGCAGCCCCCAATTAATCCATATTAAATAGATGTGACACATGTTCTAAAGTAACAGCTGATCTCCTCAATATGTGTAATTTTTTCTCCATATTCTTTATTTCAGATTGGGATATATTAAATGATTCGGCGAGCGATTAATCTAGGATCAATTTTTTATGATGATGAGGCAAGGGGAGTAGCTTCACCTAATTTTCTCAATATATCCCATGAACTCCTACTTGAATGTGTGAAATTCATTTTTGGTACAACATTATCTTCTTTTCGATCAAAAATCAAATAGAAATTATTGTCTTCCATCCAGTCAGCTAAAGCTATTGTGAACTAGGGATTTTTTAACACAAGCTAAACCGTATATTCTACTGAGGAAATAATCAATAAATACATAACCTCTTATAGTTCCTCTTTCATATAAATTGAGTGGTGAAAGGTTAGAGCTGATAATTGTGGAAAACTGTTTTTGGCTATATTTTTCTATGGGAGTAGATTGAAGACTACTGAAGTTACTGTTCCATCGACTAATTAGTGATACAATTCTGTATTTGAAATGAGATACAGAATTTAAACCACTGACTTCGGAAATGCTGAAATGAAACAAATTATAGTGGATATACTTTTCAATCTATAAAGATCTCGATCTATCTCATACCAAAAATGCAACTCTACCGGGCAAAAACCACGACCCCAAGCATTTCAATAAAAAAGATTTAGTTCCACGTAACTACAATGGGGGAACAATACCGTGGGTTCCTTTTGTACATACCTACACAAACAGTTTCATTCATGACATGGATACTATGGTATACAGGAAGTTAAACTTTATTGTGAAACCATAACAAACCTACTACTAAGCCGCGTTACTAATTTTAAGACGGCATTTCGAATTGGTGAAATATTCGCAAATATATCATCGAGTATTAGCAAACATTTGACCTGTGGATGGTGATCGCTGCTTGGGTACTTTCATGGTGAATGAAGATATCTAATTGACGAAATGGGTCTTCGACTTTACCCTCAATTAGGTATACATTATCTACAATATTTTGATGAAATTGAATTTGGTGAACCTAAGGTTACCTCTAGAATCGACTCTGCTGAAAACAAAAACTCTTATTCAAGTAGTATCTATATACGTATTTCTGCACTCTTGTTCTAGTAGAACAGTGTGAAATAGTTTCGTCCAAATGACTGAAATTCTCGAAATCGAGACGAAAATGGATTTAATCGATTGGGTTCAATTTCGTGATGAAGGATACAAGGTCAAACTCAAGTAATTCCGTCCGGTCGTCCGTATAATCTCTATCTACTGAAAAAAATCAACTATAGTTTTCATACTTCATACAAAATGTTCAATTTCCTTATTGGGCCAAATCCGTTCAAATTGTTGAAGAGTTTTGAGCATATGAAATTTGGTTTCATTTATAACTTCTAGAATATCCATCAGATCAATTCGTGAATTGAAAGATATTTAAACTAACTTGAACTAAATAGGCTCACAAAATTTCGCAGAAATCGACATGAAAGGAAAATTTCAGGAACTACTTAAGAACTTCTTTTAATACTTTAGGTCTCATAAGATATCCAATGTATTGAAACAAAAATTTGTGCATGTATGGACGTTTTTGATATCCTATATATTTCATTATTCAATCAATCAAAATATTTCATTCGCGGTGAAATAATGTAAATTTATTTAGAGGAAATCTTTTTGAATAAAAAAAATTAATAAAAACAATTTTATTTTATAATCTTTATTAACAAATAAAAGAGCCATTCTTTGCAATTATTTTTTCAAAGATAATTTCTTTCAAATGCTGACCTCGACTACGGTTAACAAGATCCATTCGATAGTTCCAATTATCGATGACTGGTGTGAGTATTTCAGGTGATATTCTTCACATAGGAAAAAATCAAGAGGTGTGATGTCACATGATCTAGCCGGCCAATTCACTGGTCCGAAGTGTGAAATGATCTGCTCGCCGAAATGCTCTCGCAGTAAAGCGGGCTCTATGGTAAGTGGCACTATCTTGATGAAACCACATTTCATCGAGACCACAGGCTTCAATTTCGGGCAATAATAGTCTGTTATCATAGTGCGATAACGGTCACCATTCACAATAGCATACCTACCATGGATCTCTGCAAGCTTGTCAAGAGCCCAACGACTAAATCTTGAAAGATTCGGTAGGTCGGTCGGCTTCAATTCTCGAACTAATTCAATTTTGTAAGCTTTCAAAGAAAAATCCTTATGTAAAATCCACCAAATCCTTAAATACAAAAGGCCAAGCTGTTGAGAACGGCGACGAATCGACATTTCAGGGTCATCACGTAAACTCTCCCTCACCGCCGCTTTATTCTCTCCACTACGAGCTGAATGTTGTCTATTCGGTCGAGTATTATCCAATGACGAATATTGAGTCTCCAACTTAGTGATGGTAGAGCGAATTGTGCGTTCGGAAGGCCGATTATGTGGACCGTAAGTCGCTCTAAGTGCCCGATACACATTAATCGGAGAACCTCCATTTTCGTAATAAAGCTGAACAATTTGTAGACGCTGTGTCGGGCTAAGTCGTTCCATTATGAAATGTCAGACACTACTGAACAAGGATACCACTTCAGGTTACACGATGCATGCGCATATGCAACTAAATCCACACGACAAAAAGTACCTCTAAATGAATCACCCTTTATGTTGTCATATTTGTTATTTAGACTTCATTATATAAGGTATTCCAAAGGACGAGAGACACAATTAAATGGTGTATATAAGCTTCTTTCTAACGAATGCCTTTCATTCTTTATAGATTAAACTGGCCGGTTTGATGTTTGAAAATTGATGATCACAAAAAATCAATCCTCAAAATGAGTCAAATACTTGTTTCTCTAATCATTGTACAAGGTGCCCAGAAAGGATATCGGGTATTTATTTCAGCGCCATTTTCGGAACGGGGTGTCTAAAAGGGGCGGGGAGGGGTTCGTGGTGTCCGCCATTTTGTGGAGTTTTAGTCACGACGGAACAGTACTCAGGGACGCAACGTGCATTTTGCGGACGAGCGTATAATCGTTATGGTGATTCAATAGTGACTGCTTAACGTCTTTATCGTGCGGAATATCGTACTGGATATCGTAATGGATCAGAATGTTCGAGAATACAGGTGCGACAGTTAAAATTCAAAACTCTGGTCGTCTTCGTTCAGTTCACGATGAAGAAACAATTGAAGAAGTTGAGGTGTTGATTCATCAAAATCTGTCTTTATCCATCCGAAATCGAAGCCAAGCGTTGTACATCAGAAAATTGTCTTTACTTTCGATTTCGAAGAAAGACTTACATCTAAAAGCCTATTAAAGTCAATTGGTTCAAGAATCGAAGGATGTGGACAATACTAATCGACTGAATTTTGCGAATGAAATGCTGAAGCGATTTGACAAGTTACTGTTTAGTGACGAAGCAAATTTTCACCTGAATAGTCATGTTAATAAGCAGAATTGTCGGTACTGAGCAGTGGAAAATCCGTGACGAAGGCATGAACAACCCCTGCATAGCCCAAAGGTCGTAGTTTGAGCCGCTATGTCTGCTATAGGCATAATTGGTCCTTATTTCCATGAAGATCGACGAGACCGAGAAATTTTTTGGTTCCAGAGTTGTAGGAGTTTGCAGGTTTTTACTCAATACCACATACCATACCTCAAATGATTCAATGGAAGTTGTTCACGAATTATTCCCTAATAAAGTCATTTTGCGAAGGGGTAACACCAACTAGCCTCCCAGAAGCCCCGACCTTAGCCCCCTTGACTATTTTGCATAGTAAGGTTTGTCAAAATAAAACGACGAATCTAACCCAGTTGAAGCAAAACATCAGGTCAGAAATAGCAGCAATATCAATAGCTATGTGTCAACGTGTTATCGCCTGTCTTCGTTCCCGTTTAGAATAGTGCCAGCGGTCATCATTTGGATAACATTATCTTTTCCAAATAATTCTCCAACTCATATGTTAATAATAAACTATAAACTTTTTAATTGCTCATAAAGATTTTTAGTTTTATTGAACTTACAAATACCCGATACCCTTTCTGGATACCTTGTACATCCTCAAAACATTTGATCGATTTGGAAAAACTAAAATCTGCAATAAAAGTAAACGTATAAACCGTTTGGAATATTTGGAAATCGCTTTAATTCAAAAACAGAATCTCCCTGTTGTAAACGATCAATTAGATTTTATCCTATCACCAATTTTAACATATGTTACTTGATACGTTTATGACGATGTTTACTATATGAACCGATGTTGTTTTTTATTTTTTTGAGAATAGAATGAAAACCGAAACATGCATGTCAACCATGTTTCGATTGAATTTTTGAAACATACAGTCAGGGGATTGAGTTTAATCAATTTTTATTGGTTGATATTAAAATCATGTTTCATCATGCGATAAACGCGCAATCAATTTCGATTTTTTTAGCTCAGCTAGTTAGTTCTTCTCATGATATCATAAGTAAGCTACGCCAAAATAGAGGTTTTTAAAATCTCATTCATCCACACATACAAAAGTTTCCTACTACACTTCCCTGCCTTTCAGCAATATAACCTACACTTAATTTCGAATTTATCACATTTCGGGATGTTACCAACAAAGAAAACATTGTGTACAATCTTGTGCAGCAAACTCACCATTCATCCCGAACCTAATAAAAGGACCCTGATCAACAACAAATTGTAATTCCCAAAAGGACAATTGCCTTTGTGGACCGACCAGCGGAAGAAAAAGTCAACATTGAAAGAATAGCGTATGTTATACGCAAGATATTCGGAGGGCAGTCCAGGTGTCAGTATCACAAAGCCCCATGAAATCACCGTACGCCCCTAATTTCGCTAAACGTCATACGAAATCATTATATCAGCTTATAACAGGTCAAATGGCTTTGAGGGCGCTCCACTATTCCACCACGGTTTATATATCTTCTGTAGTCGTATGTACTCTTACCGAATCTAATAAAGAAATTACAATTTCAATATCGAAGAGCTAATCAGTAAATACTAAGCAATATTAATCGAACAAGTCTATTCTTGAAAGTGGTAATATACCAAAAATATCTAAAATTGACAATTATAGTCTTACACTTCTTGAAAGTATCAATGATACCTTTATTTATTCTAGAAAACACTGTTTTCTTTGATGAATAAGAGAGAATTTTCCATCCTTATCATAACATCAAACAATTCAAAAAAACTACAGAAAAATTAATCAAAAAATGAAATAAAATACGACACATGTGTTTCTAGATTTGTGTATAACACTTTTCTCTCATGAGGCATTCATATTCGATTAATAATAGTTTAAACAAATGAACATGCTACTTTGAAATCTCACTACGGAATCTCACAAGTTAGTTGTACCCAAGAATTGTTTAAATTATTGTAAATTAATGAACGCCTGATGATAGAAAAGTGTTATACACAAATCTCGAAACACATGTGTTTTATTTTATTTCATTTTTTGATTAATTTTTCTGTTATTTTTTTAATTGTTCGATGTTTTGATGAGAATGAAAAATTCTTTTTTATGTTCATCGATTCGTTTTGCCAAGGAACGTCCAGTTTGATCTATGTAAAATGCAGGGCATTCATTACAGTATAGTTTAATTGTGTGTTTTTCAGTCGATTTTTACCATTGAAAACCAATGATTTTAAATGTTTCTTGTTAGTACATATAACGTCAATATTATAATGTCTAATTCTTATAAGATTAAAATGTCTGCACAGATTGGTCTCTATTCCATTATCAAAAATAAACTTTGACAAAGAACTTCGTACCCTAAGAAGTTTAGCTGAAAATAACGGGTACGCCCCATATGTGATAGAACAATTACTATTCAAAAAGCAACAGAAGAGGGTATTACATTCAATATATCCACCTCACAACATAGACGAAAGGAAGAAATATACATACATAGACTACATCCCTTCTCTGAGTAACAAAAGAATTAGACATTATAATATTGACGTTATATGTACCAACAAGAAAAATTTAAAATCATTGTTTTTCAATGGTAATAATCGACGGAATAACACACAATTAAGTGGTGTATATAAACTATTCTGTAATGAATGCCCTGCATTTTACATAGGTCAAACTGGACGTTCCTTGGCAAAACGAATCGATAAACATAAAAAATCAATCCTCCAAAATAAGTCAACGACTGGTTTCTCAAGCCATTGTATCTCCTCTAACGATTTTATTGATTTGGAGAAAACTAGAATAATACACAAATGTAAAAAAGTAAACTTATGGACCTTTTGGAATATTTAGAAATAGCTTCAGCTTATAAAAAAATCTCCCATTTGTGAACGATCAATTAGAATTCCGCCTATGACCAATTTTAACATCTGTTACTTGATACGAATATGTGCACTGTATGAACCGTTATTGTTTTGTATTCAGTTTTGAGAATCCAATTTTTCTGCATCCACATTTGCCGCTGCAACCTTTTGTATATTATTTATGATACATTTCATATTGTCATTAACAAAAATATTAATTATTTATCAAATAATTTTGGAACAAAGATTTTTGTAATTTCTGATGCCAGTAAAAATATCAAAACGACGGAACAACTAGGACGAACCGCTGCTGTTTCTACATCTGTGAAGTGCACTTCAATGAATCTATGGAAGTTCCTATCGGTCGAGAAAAATTCTTATCTAATCGATTCAACAAAAGAAACTTAATTGGAATGCTTATTAAGTTCGAAGAAGTTGGTATAGCTACAAGACAATCACGTGATGATGCTGACGTTTTAATATTTAGCAATGTACGGTGTTCCAAAATCAGAACTTTCGAAAGATAATTACTGATACCGTGTAGCTTTGCTAAACTAGCAAGGCAAAGTGCAGCTATAAAATTTCCATTATTACCACCTACTTTCTCAGCAGTTCAACAGTGTATTCATCGAGTGTATTATCAAATACAAACCCGGCTAGGAAGAGAAATTGATCCAGAACAGTGGACTTTGGAGTTAAAAATGCAGGAGATATTTTTTTGGAGACAATTTCACGACAAACAATTTTTATAATAACCTCTATTGACCTCTGAGCAATAGATCTCGAGATATTTGCAAAAAACTGAATTTCGATTTCTACATCTTCATTATAATGCCGTAATAAAGGTGTATACAAAAATTCAGCTCACTAGGAATTTTTCCGCAGATAAAACCTAAAATGGCTTGACTAAATAATGTAACACAAATACAACCGCCACCAAGAATGAACAAACCCACATCACAAATTAAAAATATCTACACATAGTTTTCCTCTAGTTTTGTTCCAATCTAAAATTCCTTTCTCCTAAAAAAACACGTCAGTGCTTTTCTAAAATTTGACAATGCACATTATTTCATCTTAGTAATTTTCTCCCGACTGAAATTCTGACCGATGTCAATCGATTGCGTATCTATGAGATCATCTAGCATTTAAATATATGGCGGACTTTTTGATATTTTTTTTCTCTCAAGTAGATGAAGAAATGATAATATCTTCTGGCGGAAGGAAGCTACAACAATGAATTTTGAGAATATGTAAGATATCAATAACCTCCATATATGCACAAATTTTGGTTCGAATAGACCTGATATTTTATGGAGTATAGAGCATTGAAGCATTTATTTTTAATTTTTCAAAAATTTTGTAGCGTATTTGTATCAAGCTAGTTCAAATAAGTTTTCTATTAGTTATAAAGCAAACCGAATTTCAGATGTTCATAAGTCATGAACCATTGGACGGATTTTTCCCAATGAACTTGACAAAGATATTCGGGCAGATAACCTATTTTGAATATATGAAAACTCTAGCTCTTCTCTTTTGGATGGTAGAAAGTATAAGGTAGGCTGGACATCCACCCTGTATTCCTCATCAAGGAGATAAACCCAAACGATAGCACGATGTTTCAGTAGAACAATCCCGCAAAAAGAACCGAAGTTTTTAAATATTCTGTTCTCGTTAATATTGGGGAAAATACTTTGAACTGGAATAATTTTCAAAAAGTTCACAGACCTTTGGGCAGAACGATAGCACTTTCTTCTACTAGCTAACTGGACGAGGACAGGCAAGTAAAAAGTTACCTAAGCGATTACTGATACATAAAAATGTAATTTTTCTCAGTCTGGAAGAGTGTGTAACAGAATCATTGGGGAATGACAAAATAAAAGAATCAACGTACAAATATCTTGAGTTTACAATGGCCAAAGTTACAGTTTTTCTTTGATGCAATCTCAATCACAATCCTTTTTCACTAAAACTGTAATTCCACATATTTCTAAATAACCTCACACAGGATTGAGACATGCCATCTAATGAAACTCCTCACACATACAGGGTGTTAAAAAGCGAATCAATTATTTGTAATTCGAAATGCAAAGTGTTTTTTTTACCCTAAACACTTTGTATGAATATTAATGAGTCCGGCGTTGGAATAATGGAATAATTGATATCTTTCAGACTCGACCTTAGCATGTGCCAATAGCCTCCCAAGTTTCAATAATATTCGTCAATAAGTTTGGATTTTATGAAGGTCTTAGTATTTCCATGAAGCTAAAATATCACCCTGTAGCTTTCTAGGGAAATACAGAAATTAATTTTTTATAGTCAATTCGTAATCAGCTAGTCCAACTCTATCTCTGGTATTAGTATGTACAGTCATTCCCCGGACACCCTGTATACTCGTATTTTGATTAATCTTCAAACCAGATATTCAGAACAGATCATTATTATGATTATCTACAAGTTTCGATCATAAAGTATTTCAGATAACATAACATAAATTTGTCAAAGTTGTTAGAGCAATGTCAATGAATCAATATTTTTTTAATTAATTTAAGAGAAACTATGATATAAGCTGGTTAGGAATAATGACTCATAAACCTCAATACAGTGCCAGTCAAAATTAGGGAATATTCTTTTTCTCAGAAGACAATATTTGGCTACCAAATCCTGAAACAGGTCAATTGTTGTTCCACTTTCACCAAATGTTTATCCATTTTTTGAAGAATTGTCACGAGCCCGCCCGGTTCCAGAGAGTGTACCAAATACCTCCCGGACTAGCTCTCAGAGCTGAGACTATTTACTAGGGCGCCACTCTCTTTTTATGATGTTAAATAAAAGGGAGGTATCACCACAGATCTCAGGGGGGGGAAAACAAAAGAGAGAAAACGTACACGAAAACCCACTCTCTAGAAGCCAGAACAAGCTCGATCACACAAAATGAGAGTAGTGACTGGTAGGAAGAAAAAAAAAAGAATCAATTGTTTAACAATTTAATCTCACCAAAAATGTGGTGATAACACTACAACTAATCAATGTCCTACCACAAAATATCTCTATCGAACTTACTAGTCAAATATCTTAATATGCGTTTAACCGAATTATATTACTAAACTTATCACCCAAAGGTGAACCTCAAAGTTAGATTAATACTGGCCAGCATGAATAAAACACCTATGTAACGGTCTATATCTAGGTGACTGAACAACAGGTCAACTGTTTATCGCTATATCAATGTCTCGACCTAAGTCGTTTATATTCTCAGATAACTTAAATGCTACGGACTAACCTTACATAACAGTCTAAGATGTACAGTGACTGTGAACAAAAGGATATTATGGGTTCTCAACCAACATTCACTCTTCAACCCTCGTAGAAAGGAAATTGGGTCAATACGTACTTCAGGCTCTTCGTAATACAATAATTCACATTACTTCCACAAGGCAAATGGCAACCAGGGTGTCTATTGTTCGATCTTCCAAGTAGAATGTGTTCAGATAGCTAGTACAGATGGTTTGTACAGAACGTAGATCCTACGTAGACTCACTTATTTCAGACAACCTCAAAACCGCCTCAGACAGCTCGCAGACAGTTTGCAGATAGTTCACAGAGTTCACAGACAGTTCGAGATCCGCAGCACAACAAATATAAGTACTCTCAACATAAAACGGAGCTAAAATAAAAGAAGTTGCAGAAATGGGCAACGTGACCGAATATAGGTTATCTTACCTAATCTTCTCCATCGAATATCTTCCCTTTATAATCCGCATTAAGCGTTAACCTTTTCCATAAACCAAATAGAAACAGGTCTCTATTAGGGCTTAAACCATAAATCTTGTTCCAATCCGCAATCAATACGATAAAAATCCAAGAGTTTAATGGTTTGATACTCGCCAGAAAAACGGAGAAAAGCAAAGTGACACGCTCCAGCTGATTTGCGTCAACCCGACATATACGACCACAGACGCAATCACAGAACGGAGAGCATTCAGTAACGCTACCATCAACAGTAGTGCCACGGGTCGGAAAATGTACTATCTAGATAGCGGCGTTGCCAATAGTTGGTCGGAACTAACGGAACGGAAATTTTAAACCGTGACAGAATTTTTGTTGAACTCTGTACATAGAGAGAGTGGATCATGTGGTACTTTCTTAGGAAGATCTTTGTATCTTTACAGGCGTAGAGAAATTTTCAGGAAAGAAAAATTTTTTGAATTTTAGTTTGATCAAAGTTGAGCATGAACCAAACTGTAACGGTAGACTTTCATTCAGTGACAAATTTTATCAGGTACCACGTCTCAAAGTAAAGAAGCCATGACAAAGTGCACATATTGAAAACCTCTTTTAACTTATTTCTCAAAAAAATATTTTTTCCTCAAAAAATTTCTGCATGCCTGTAAAGAAGATACAAAGATTCCACTTTCTCTATTCCAAAAGTTTAGAGTGTTGATGAGGATGGCACAGGGAGCAACAAAAATCCTTCAAAAATTTGGTAAAAGTGAAAAAACAGTTTCGAGATTTTGTCACCTAATATATTTCAAGAAAATGAATTTGTTCCATTTTGAGGCGCACTGTATATTCCCTTTAGATATGTACCGCTTAGCATTCGTGGAGGAACGAAAAAATATCCATTTTTTATTTTTCTATATCTTCTCGTAATCGAAGGCTACTTTGTTGATATTTCAGAATAAGCAAGTAAAAAAAGCTTGTAAAAGAAATTCCTTTTTCTTCTCGTGTTCATTCTGCGGAGATGCAATTTCAGAATACGAAAAATATCAATCAATCAATTCTTGATATTCAACGATATATCTTTTAAGATAAGTGTTTGAAAAATAGGTTTTGAGATATTTCAGAAACTTTTCCAGCTAGATGATTTCCGCGAAATTTTGTGAACCTTTTTGCTTCAAAGTGATTCAAACATTTTCCAAACTGCAATTACTGGAATCCAGGAGAGGTTCAAACGGTGACAATTATAGAAAAACCCATGAAAATTTTCAGATATATTTTTTGCCGTTACAAAATGGCGAATATGACAGTTTTGATGGATCATGAAATTTCAATTCGTATTTGCTCGATACTTCCGAAGGTTTGTTTATAAGGTAATGAATTAGGAAAATTGAGGAAAATTGGTATTAAAACCAGTAACAGTTATTCAAGTATTTCCGGACAATAAAAAAAATCTATTAATTGCTAAGTGAATAAGTGATATCAGTGGCAAAACACAAAGATGTCGATGACATCAATGAGGAAATTCAAGAGTTTCTTCCAAAAAACTTGTTTACTAGCAAATCAGTTGATACATCCGAAAACCAGGTTGACGTGGGCATCTATCCTACAGAGTTTTTGAATTTGCAGCAATTGCCTAGATTACCAACACCCAATTTGCTTTATGTAGTAACATTAGTTTATTTACGTACCGACGAGGCTTACCAAACTGCAAAATAAACATTGAACAAACTGGAAAATTAAAAAATCGACTGTGAATTTGCCGGGCCAGCTAGTAAAGTATGGAAATTGATTAATGTAGATATTAAAAAACAACCAAGAATGAATTCATTGACAAATTCGCAGAGAGCTGAAAGGAAATGTAGGTAGGTACTTTCCGACACGTATTTATTTTTATTGACTTCAGGGTGAAGCGGTGAAATCAAGAACCGTCGTTATTTGTCTTATACATTGTTTCCGTAAAGTATGGAACAAATTCATTTTTAGCTAAACAGGCCAGAAATAATTGTAAGAGGATTAAATTGAAAAAGTGGATTTCGTTAGTTTTTTGATAAAGAGCATAATTTATACTATTATAACATATGTATTTATTGTAAATTGAAAAAGTCGGAGTTATATTAATATAGTTTACCTGATTGTAGATTGGGAATTAATCTTGATAAGTTAATGAGATTTTTCACTTCTTTTGTTTCATTATTTTAAATGTATTGTATTTAACTGGCCTGGAACGCTAAGCTCACCAACAGATAATTTGTTGACCTCTGTGAACTATTAAACATTGTATAGGTAACATTACTGTGTGTATTTCGGTAATAAATAAATAAGTTGAAATGGTATTTTTTATCCATTTACGACTGCCTGATTTTTTTAACGCATCCTAATTTATATAAATGCTGTGGTCGAGGTGTTTCTTCTGATCTCAAGAATCCATAGTTAGAATAAATATAATAGTCAAAAGTCAGCTTGTATATCCTTATTAATTGTAATTGAATATTATCACAGTTCAACAGCATTCGCAAATCATAAAGGTTAAAAAGTTCACCCTATTCTCCTGAACTGTTTAACCGTGGTGCTATTATAATTCTCGATACAGGAAACTACTATATCCGTTTGTAGCAATTTGTCAAAGCTTATTGCCATGTATTGTGCCTTGTTAAACTGTTTCCCGTACCGCTCTCCACCCTATCTCTGATACATAACCCATAATTAGGACTGAAATACTCGAACATAATAGTTCCAGACTATAATTCTGTTAAGATTGTTATAAGTCGACAAGATGACACGAAACTTTCGAAATTTCCTAAAGAAGAACAAACAAAGGTTTAATTCTCCAGTTCTTAGGTGTCAGAGAATTTGCAACTTGCACTTCTGTAATATTACAACTGCAGAGTTTTACTGAACTTATTTGGCAAAATTGCTTAAAATGATTTGATTTAGTCTTCCATTGATAAAAAAAATGTTACATGATAGGATATGTGGAATTTAATGGTATTTATACAATTAAAATTTGTTGTATAATATATTGAATAAAATAAGTATATTATCTTATTTTCACTCTTTTAATATTAAGACATTTTTTGAACCACATTTAGGTGCTGGACGCAGACTGAAATATTGTATACTCCATTCAAAGTTTATTTGTATCGCGGGTGGCCATGATTTAAGTTTCTTGGGTTGGCATCAGTGTTTCTTCGGATTTCGACGTTGCCGATGTCAAGCAGTTAAGCCAATTTTCACTTGTCATCTGTCACATTTGATTTTGAAGAGAATCAAAATATTTCAGAATTTTTTCAAAATGCCGAAAGTAATAACTAAAGAACAAAGACTTAGCATCAAAAAATGCTATCTTGCACTCAAATCTGCGCATACTGGTCAGGAAGTTATGGACTCAACGATACAGCAAAGTGTATCAAACATTTTCAACGTAAGTGAGATGTAAATATTATGTTTTATCCTGATCGAAATTTCATTACAGGTTCATATTAATTCAATCAGAGGAATTCTTAATGAAGACGACGATAAAGAGTTTCCTTCCATTGGTAGGCCCAAAAAAACACAAGAAGTAGACGATTTCATTTTTAGAAAAGACCTGCAACGACAAATTTGGAATTACAATTTGAAAAATGAACACTTTTCTATCGACACACTACTGACTTACGCTAAGGAACATTTGGATCATAAGGGAGAACGCACTTCATTATTCAATATTATTAAATCAATGGGTTATAAATATAAAAAGGTAAATGGACGCAAAATTTTATGTGAACAAAAACATGTCGTTGCCGCCAAAATTACTTTCCTGAGAAAATTTTTGCAATTTAAGTCGATGGATGAAAATATAAGATTCGTGTTTCTTGATGAAACTTGGATTTACCAAAATGGTTCATCTGTTCGTAGATGGATACACGAATCTGATATGAGAGGAAATCCATCAAAAATTAAATCTTAAGGTAAAAGATTCACTGTTTTGCATGCAGGAAGTAATTTTGGATTTTTGGAGGGTTGTGATTTCATTTTAGATTCGAAGAATAATGACCGTGACTATCACAAGACTATGACCAGTTATATTTTTCAAAATTGGGTTATTAATCAACTAATTCCAGCTTTATCAAAGCTTGCTGGTAAATTTGTGATCATAATGGACTATGCACCATATCATTCAGTGCAGTGGGATAAGCAAGAAAATTGATATGCAGAATTGGTTGGTGAATAACAAAATTGATTTCGATCGGAAATTAAATAAAAAACAACTTTGAAATTTAATATTACCATTTAGAACTAACCAACAGAGACGATACGTTATTGATGAACTTTTGAAAGAGCATGGACATTAAGTTCTTAGATTACCCCCATACCATTGCCAATATAATCCTATTGAAATGGCATGGGCGTTTTGTAAAAACTTCTACAACAAGAACATAAATTCTCATCCTTACACAAGGGATAGAGTGTTCAATGTATGGGCTCTGGCTCTTTCAAAATGTACACCTGAAATGTGGCAAAATTTTTATTTACATTGCGAACGACTTATTGAAGACGACTGGACGAAACATATGGGTAACCTACCTATAGATAATATTCCTCCATTTATTATTTCATTGGAGGAAAGTGATTCAGACCCAGAATTATCTGATGATGAGTCTGATTCGTTCACTGAAGTAATGGATGTGGAATAATGTCGAGAAGAACTCAAGTTGTCACTTCTTTTATGGATATAATTTGAAATGTATGTAAGTAAATTATTGTTACATGCTAATATACAGTTATTATTAGGAGGATATTCTACTGATTTTCATTTAGTAAAAGGAGCACAATCTGATGGCATTAAAAGAAGATTTTCCTCCTACAGGTGGATAAGTTTGTTAAGAATCATCAATCGGATAGCTGAACCTGAACCCTTCCCCCCCGATACCGAGCTTCTTCACTAGTGCACCAATATGACACAAAGAGTCCACCAGCACTACCAATTTATGAACATCTAATGTCATTGGAATAACTTTTTTTATACAATAAATACAATTAATAAATTATAAATGTAAAATTGGCAGGAAGACTTCGGTCGATAGCCATTTGATGATTTTTTATTATCAATAAAGTTAATTTCTCTCTTCTCTCTCTTTCACAAAGATTTTTTCGAAAAATACTTATTGTGTAATTTGTAAAACCCTAATAATAATTTGACAAATTTCAATTATATGATATTTCATTTAAGTTTTCAAATATCTATTTTGATTTCAATAATGATTGGAAGTTATTTGATAATAGTAAAAGTGTACACATTGAATATTAATAATTGAATTATATCTAATTTGATTATGGTAGATCGTTATTCTTCATCGTTTTCAGATCATTGCTGTTCTATCCTTATTTGTATAATTCAAGTTTATTGAAATTTATTTGTTAGAGAAATAAAAAGCATTTTCAATATTTTTTATTATATGTGAATAAGTATTGTATAATTTTTCGTAATTGAGCTTTATGCTTCCACTTCAGTCAAGTATGATCAATTCACAATCTCTACTGAATTGTTGACTAACTCAGTGATCAAGGGTTGAGTAAATGAAATTTATTCATCTCTCCGTTCTTATTTGAAAAAAGGCAAACGAAGAAATGAACACATACATCACTTTCCATGGCGTTCAGTATTGTGAATGCTCCTGAATGTGTTTATGAATTCTTCAAAATATTCTGTTGTATACATAACATACAATGTAAGAGGTATTATTGGGATTGAAAGAACTTTAAAAGTAATCAACATTTATTCGATTCTTTATGTTAAAAGCTATTATTTCAATTTTGAATATTGAGGATGTGATTAGAGCTGAGTATATCCCAGACCAACAAAACTATGAAACAATCACGATAAAAATATATATTGAATGGAAGAATTAACTCTTTTCGTCAGTGACGAATGAAACCTTCATTTCACATAATCACCAAGAGATTTGCAGAGAATACCTACTAAACGAAGCATGTATAGCTCTCATCGAGAAGATCACAATGAAGGTATTTTTATGAGGAAAAATAAGAGATTTGAAAAACTAAATGTGCCTACCATCACTTTTATGCATTGATCAACTAGAACATGTTCAGAATACAAGCTTGTATTGAACCTTATTTTGTTGATAATTAAATCGAAGTGTTTCATAGAAGTGAAATGCTCTGTTCCAATTCTGCATTCAAGAATATATACCATTCCCTTATTAGCTACATATTCAGATTCAACATTATTTCTTTGTGATACCTTCCTTAATTCTTTTGAAATGTTGAACCAGCTTCCAAACGATTAAAGCAATGTCCTTTCGAATATCAAACAAATTCCAATCGGAAGTTTCATGTATCATGATGAACAGATTAATGTTCTAACTTCTTCAGATTCCCGAAAATCACTTAAAATATGTTCATCCCTGATGAACGGTAACTTAAATATTATAATTAATATTTTTGAGGTTATCATACAACATCCCAATCAAAATAAGAGCAGCTCCTTTAGAAATTCAAACCTTTCGAAACTCTTCCAAGGTTCAGAAGTAAATTGGCATTCTGAGTGAATCCAAGTTACTAGGACCTTTATGTGATATAGACAACAGTGCGTAATAATCTGGCAGAAAAATAGCGAACCCAACCTAACTTTTTAATATACAGAGTGAAATGTGTCAAACTTCCATGACCAATCGAGTTACAAATAAACTTTGAATAGAGTATATGTGTAAATTGCCTACCACTTTTCATAATCGAAAAAAATTTTGTTTTGCTGAATTGTGCTAGGTTTGTGCTGTTTAAATTTTTTCCTTATTATGTTTAGCTCAGCATAGCACTTATCAAAATATTAAGTTTCAATGACTGAAATGAATGTAATCACGCCTACTGAGATGTGCTGTTTTCTGTTTTCTCATCGCAAATAAGTGTGAAAGTTTGTGGAACATTTGTGATGAGTTGTACTGTGAATATTTCTATAGAAACACCTCGAAATTTCCGGTAAATCCTGGAAATGTATAACAACGCCAGCCCAGCACTTTCTTTCTCTCAAAATATGTGTAAAGAATGCTAGGCGTGAGTGAAGTAGTGATGTTAATCTTTTCATAGAAATCGAGCTGGTTCCCAAATAAACAGGAAAAATATAAAGCCTTTCTTTTTTTTTTCATGCAGGTGAGTCAAATTTGTGCTGAGTTTGTTTTTTATATTTTCACAAAAATCTTCCTTTCAAATGGAGAGAAATTGAAATATCAGTAGATTGGTTGATGAATATTTTAAATGGCAATAGTGGCGTGAAGAGAGCCCAGCACTTCTAGATATTCAGAAGATAAATTAATACCGAATCATTGTTCGGCCCGAATATCCAAATTGCCGGTCTGGTGCTCTCTACCTCTCAGCTAAATTAGAATTCAGGTACAAGGTGTCCAAAAAGGGTATGTGGTATTTGTAACTTCAATAAAACAAAAAATATTTGTAAGCAATAAAAAAAATTATGGTTTATTATTAACATATGAATTGGAGAATTATTTGGAAAAGATGATGTTATCCAAATGATTACCGTTGCGTTGATGGCACTGTTCTAAACGGAAACGAAGATTGACGATAACACGTTGCCACATAGCTATTGAAATTGCTGCCATTTCTGACTATGCAAAATAGTCAACCGAGCTAAGGTCGGGGCTTCTGGGAGGCCAGTTGATGTTAGCCCTTCGCAAAATGACTTTATTAGGGAATTATTCGTTAACAACTTCCATTGAATCATTTTAGGTATGGCAAGTGGTCCCTTCTTGCCGGAACCACGTTCTTGAGTTGAAACCTACAAACAACTGCAACTCTGGGACCAAAAAATTTCACAACATGTCGCATAACGGTCACTATTCACATTGATTGCCCGGCCTCGTTGATCTTCATGAATTTAAGGATTCCTTTTGTCACAGATTCTCCACTGTCTAGTACCGACAATTCTGCTTATTAACATGACCATTCAGGTGAAAATTTGCTTCGTCACTAAGCAGTATGTCGTTAAAGTTGTTAAATCGCTGCAGCATTTCGTTCGCAAAATTCAGTCGATTAGCATAATCCGCATTCTTTAATTCTTGAACCAATTGAATTTTATAGGCTTTTAGATGTAAGTCTTTCTTTATTAATGAATGTAAAGGCGATTTTTCGATGTTCAACGCTTCGCTTTCAGATGGTCAAGTGGCCCTATCTTTTCGGAACCACGTTCTTGAGTTGAAACCTGCAAACTCCTGCAACTCGGGGAACAAAAATTTTCACAACATGTCGCAATAACGTTCACTATTCACATTAATTGCTCAGCCTCGTTGATCTTCATGAAATTAGGATGAATTATGCCTTGACCCAGGGCCGGATTTAGAGGTGTGGGGGCCCCGGGGCAACAAATAAGGGGGGGCCCCCTAGCCTCGAATTATTTTCAAAATAAAATTGATGATCTTTTAAAGTAGGGGTTTTCAATACATAATTTATCGAGAAACCAAGATTCTTTTATTATTTAACAAAAATAGTATGAAAAAACAATAATTGAGTGGCATTAAATGAACGGAACCTTCCTAGCTTTTTTGGCTGAAAAATCGTCAATTATTTCAGTAAAATCCAGTTCACGGAGTAAATTGCTCTCAATGATTAGGAGAGTAAGCTTTGAGAGACGATTTTGTCCCATAGTCGTTCTGGGTCTATTTTTGATGATTTTCATTTTCGAAAATGATCGCTCTCCAGTGCAATTGGATACCATAAGAACCAAATACATTCTCAACGCAATTTCGATGTTTGGGAATGTAGCTCGGACACGCGTATTATGCCTAACGCTTCGCTTACGTAAAATTGAACAGTGGGCCGCCATACGCCTGCCTGAGCGTGAGCCCTTGCGCGGCACGTTTAATTCGTTTACGTTCACTCATCGAATACCACAACAGAAATTATTGTCGAGTAGAAGACTTTCGTCTTTTTTTTCATCATGATTTAATTACATTATAAAAAATATTGAGGGAAAATTTTTTTTACTAATGTTTCCTAGTTGAAATTTAAAATTTTTCCGAATTTTCTTGAGTGGTGGCCCATTTTTGTGGGGCCCCTATTTTGTGGAGGCCCCGGGCAGTTGCTCCTGTTGCCCCCTAAATCCGGCCCTGCCTTGACCAGACATAGCGGCCCAAACCACGACCATTGGGCTTTGCCATTTTGAAGAAAATTTGCTTCGTCGCTAATCAGTATGTTGTTAAATCGCTGCAGCATTTTGTCGATTAGCATAGTTCAATTCTTGAACCAATTGAATTTTATAGGCTTTTAGATGTAAGTCTTACTTTAAAATCCTATGTAAAGAAGATTTTTTTATGTTTAACGTTTGGCATCGCTTTCGGATGGATGAAGACAGATTTAACGTTGTTCATCGAATTATAGGGTGTGAATTAATATGAAAGAATCTTTAGTTTTAACCAGATTTTACAGTATTGTAAAGAAATATTTTATGACTACAATATGTCAGAACATGCAAGATATAAGTACCTAACCTCAATATACACACACAATTTGTATTAAAAAAAACCTTTCAAAAATTTTATAGCCTGACGATTTTCATAAAATTCAGCAAATTTTTATTTGCTGAATTTTATTTTATTTAAATTATTTCTAATGATTCTAAATTCTAAAATCACTGATATTTTGGAAAAAGAATTGCACGCTGTTCAACTAGGAAGAAGCCCGTAAAAATGCAACTAAATGATCTAATCATAAACTTTTTGGAAAAAGTTTATAAGCACTCCATTAGGTAACACCACCATAGCATATCATGGAGACGATAAAGCCTTAGTTGCATCTCAGGAAAACGCTGAAACAGCTTCCTAACAAACCTGTATGACCTTACAAGCAGTGGCACCGAAAATAGCGACTCAGCATCAATGAGGCTGAATCAGTTCAAGTTACATTTACTATAAGAAGAAATACATGTCCCCCAGTGAAAATATTAGAGAAGAGAATAGCAGTTGACACCAAAGCAAAGTATCTCAGCAAATATTTAGACCAGCGCCTCAACTGCAGACAACACATGAATGCTAAGAAGGATGAAATAAATATGAAATTCCGAAAAATGTATTGGCTTTTAGGCAGGAAGTCCAAATTTAACCTTCAAAATAAATTACTCGTTTATAAGGCAATCATCAAACGAATATGAACATACGGCATCTATTTCTGAGGTTGTGTTAAAGAATGAAATATTCAAGTCATCCAAAGATTCAATCTAAAATACTACATTCTAACCAATGAATGCCTCTTGGTATGATTCCAACCACACCATCCATGAAGATTTAGTTAGGAGTTTTGCGACACCTACATACTGACTGAAATATATATTTTACACCATTAAGCGTGTTTTCAGAAACTTACTCCCGGAGTAAAGAAAGATTATGCTCACGTGATCCCAACTATACTCGTATACTCGATGCAATACTCCACATAAAGCGTTCATAAACTTACTCTAGAGTAACCGTTTCCAGTTTGAGACCATTTAGGTTATTTGTTGACATAAACATAACCTAAATTTTATTTAGGTTATGTCAATGAATATGATACATTTGATATATTTATATGTATATTCGGTTGATTCATTATTTTCTTGAATGACATATGGATTTAGGACAAACCCGAAACAATCAAATCTTCAACTAACCTAACCTAATCTCCCAAGATCAAATATCATGAATAAAAGCCGGTAAGGAGTTGATGAATCGAATGAATTTTTTTTTATTTGTTGACGATGTTTTTTTTTAAACCTACCTTAACACAACTTAAATAGCCTAACCAGACCGAAAATCATGTAAAATAAATATATATGGACCATAAACTTCAAACTAACCTAAATTCTATTGTATTGTACAAAATAATTATACAACAGACAAATCTCCTGATTTCAAATTCAAATCTGAACTGTCAGAGTATAACATTACTCTACGGAAAGGGAGAGTACATCGAACTTACTTGGAGTATGTTTATGAACGATCACAGAGCCAGCTACAACTGTCATAGAGTAAGTTTGTGAACGCTCTGAGTAATTTGAGCTTACTCAGAGTAATTTCTGAACGCAGCCTTAGTGTGCCTTCATTGCTCAAGAACATATATCATTTATCGATAAAAGTTTTTCTCTCATGTCATGAGTGGAGATGAATAAGATCATCCAAACCAACTACATGAATTTTCGAGAAAATAATTCAATCCCATGCACAAACAGTAAAGTTTAATTGAATCAAGGGTTGGTTGTGATGGAAAATATCGAAATCGCAGAGCCAAGTAGCAGAGAACAAAAGTATGTTGAAACTTTCCAGATTTTAGTAGAAAATGGCGACGTAATGGAAGGCAAGCAGGCAGAAATTAATTATTTCTTTCATTAGGAGAAGTTTATTAATTAAGGAAGCGCTTCAGATTCGTCTTGGAGTTTGCACATCGTCATCCCAACCCTTTGGCACTTTTCGGATGAGACCGACTTTAAAATGGGAGCTTGTAACAAACCGGTTTTCTCCTTCGGCAAAACCGTCTTCTAACGAACAACAAAATTAATAATGCATCCCTCAAATTGAATATCCAACAAGATATCTAACTTTTCAATGGCTCGGATTCAGTCTACGATATTCCGTTTCATAACCCTATTGAGTGAAGTAGGCAAATTTACTTTTGGAAAATTCTGGAAAGTTTAGGAGAAGATATCAATGTGGGAAGGTCAACTATGAAGATTTCAATGGATATAAAGAAGGTTCCCAGTTTATCTTAGAGGTATTTCTGATTCTCGCACAATAAATAATACAACAATGCATATTGTAGCAAAATTATCGTATAATATAAATTTATACGAAGGATGTTTCTATCGGATATACCGGTATGAAATTAGCGTTATAAAAATAAAACACTAATTATTAATGGGAAAGTAAAAAACATTTCATTCAAAGTATTGGCCATTGTTTTCTACACATTTTGGCCACCTTTCTGGCAATTTGGGGATACCACGCCAACAAAATTGTTCGTCCTATTAAGCAAACCAACTAGACACCCTTTTTTCGACCTCCTCGTAGGAATCAAAGTGCTGCTCACCCAATGTGTGTCCCATCTATGAAAACAAATGGTAGTCGGAAGGAGTCAAGTCTGGTGAATACGGCGAGTGGGGTAAAAGCTCCCAGCCAAGTGTACAGGTGCATTGTCATGAATCAAAATTACCTTGCCGTGTCTTCTGGCCCATACTGATCGTTTCTCGATCAATGCATGGTTCAAATTGAACATTTGTTGTCGGTAGTATTAATGGTTTCACCAGGTTTTATGAGGTCGTGGTACACCAAACCTTGCTGATCCCACCAAACACACAGCATTGTCTTCTTGCCGAATCTGGTTTTGCAGTCGATGTTGATGGCTGTCCCGGATTAACCCTTGACTTTTTTCTTAAAATAAATCCATTTTCATCTCCAGTAACAATCCAATGCAAAACCGATTTCCTTTCATGTCTTTGAAGCAAAATTTCACAACTGTTTTTTCGGTTTTCCATATGTCTTTCATTCAATTTGTAGGATCGAATATAGGACTCATCAGTATGGTTTGTGTGCTCCATGCCATAGACGCAGGGAATATTAGAGAATGGGAGCCGCCAGGAGTAGAACCTAGTCGGTATGAAACTTCGAACGCTAACGTTTCGGCTACCGAAGCGCTGTATATTGTTGATATGTGGGGCTTTATGGTGTGCCGCCACATGAGAACCCTACAAATTCATGTGACACCTATTTTCCACACTTTCCCATAGCTTTTAAATGAGCAGAAATTGTTTGTTGAGCAACATTTAACATTTCTGCCATTTGCTGTTGATTGAAAGTGCCATCTCCATCTAATATCGTTTGCAATTCGGCGTCTTCAAACTTTTTTGGTGTTCTTCCACGTACTTCATTTCTCACATCAAAATCATTATTTCTGAACCGTTGAAACCATCTTCTGCATGTTGCTTCTAATAGAGCATGATTACCATATGCCTCGACAAGCATTCGATGCGACTCTGCAGCACTTTCCTTCAAATGAAAACAAAAAATTTATGCTTTCTGTTCAAATTCGACATTTTTAACACGATGAAAAATATGATGTTGTCTGTTCAATTACTTGATGTATACTGAATATGTTTCACAGATGGCATAGCAAACAAACAAAAATTTAGAAAGCACTGAAACTTTTCCAGCTAGATGATTTCTCGCGAAATTTTGTTTACTTTTTGTTTTTCATAGGACAATGTGACAAAATATGAACGTTTATTCAACATGATTGAAACATTTTCCAAACTGCAATTACTGGAATCCAGGAGAGGTTCAAACGGTGACAAATATAAAATTTTTAGAAAGCACTGACGTGAAGTCAGATTGCTTTGGCGCTCTTGTTGAGCTATTTGCGAGTAAATATTCAAACGATAACAAATCTATAAACACTCTGATCAGGTGAGCAATAGTCTTTTCCCGTACTATGGGACAACGTGATGCAAATATGAATGCCCAATGAATGAAAAAATCTATATTTCAAATTAAAAATAACTGCTCATAATTTTCCCCAAGTGTGTTGTTCGAAGCTATAATTCCCTTCCCTAAAAACTTACGTCAGTGCTTTTCTGAATTTTTACAACGTATATTATTTCAGCCATAGAGATTGAATTCTATCTCTATGATTTCCCGTTATGAAAACTTTTGATTAATATTACGCCAACTGACACTGATTAATGAGCCCGGCATTTTTCAATCGAATATCGATCTGTGATGGCCATCGTTCAAAGAAAATCATCGGGACGTATGTCATTTCTCTTTTCTCTTGGGTAAATGAAAAAAATGATCATATCTTTAGATGGAAAAGAGCTACGACAATGAAATTTTGAGGATAAGTAAGATATCGATCACCTCAATATATTCACGAATTTTTATTGAAATCCGAAAAATATCTTATGATCTTAGTGAGGATTAAAAATTTTTTTGGGAATTTTTTAAAAATTTTCTAGCCTGACGATTTCTGCGAAATTTTGTGAGCCGTTTTGTGGCAGCCTCCCTCAACAATATTTCAAGTGTCAACTTCATCGGATGGATATTCTAGTACCTAGTTATTGACGAAACAAAATTTCAGATGCTCATAACTACTGAACATCTGACAGATTTGGCACAATAACGAACTTGACCGAGATATTTGGAAATCAACCTATTCTGAAAATATGAAAACTGTAGCTCATCTCTTTTGGATGCTAGAGAGGATACGGCCGGCCGGACAGACTCAACTTTCGCCACGAATTCTTCATCAGGGATTCGAACCCAATCGATTGAGACCATTTTCGGCTCGATATTCCAAAATTACAGACATTCGGGCAAAATGATAGGCACTCTGTTCGGGTGAACAAGAGCGCCAATAAGGCTCGTTCGCAACAAATGTTCCCTATCGAGACATTTGTATCTTGACGCTCACTTCATACCGGTATACCTGGTATTTAAAAAAATTTTTGAAAATTTAAGAAAATATTCTAGGGAGACAATTTCAACGAAATACTGCAAACTTATTCGTTTCCACCTCATTGAAACATCTTCCAAGTAACAAATCATAGACAATCTATTTTGAAAATATAAAAACTTTGGCTCATTTCTCTCGGGCTGGCTGGACGTACTCAAGTTTGACCACGGATTCTCCATCAAGAAATAGAACCCAAACTATTGAAACCATATTTACTGTGTTACTAGTTCAATGAACTAGAGAACAAGCTCGCAAAAAGATAAAGATTTTAAATACATACAACCAATTTCATCTGAATACAAAACTTCAAACTGATTATTCAACCCATTGAATATAAGCCATACATCAGTCATACATGAAATCAGTCCAAAGGAAACCGAAAACCAAGATTCAACTGCAATATTCCGTTCATATTCAAGAAAACGACAAATCCTAAATATAGAAGGAAACATATTCCGAATAATGAGAAACACACAAAAGTCTCAGGAAAGAGGCATTTGGATAGAAGTCAAACATTCTCAAATATCCGGTGCGAATTAAAGAAATGTTATGCTATTCAGCGGGTTTGTGTAGAAATTGTAAAGTCAACAAAGTGACCATTTTCTAAATGGGACACCTTCACGCCTGACACAATAGACACGAGGTACAAACAAGCCACCTTTTGAATGAAATCTGACAGATTACGCGAGGCATTATTCCTCAACAGGATGATTTTCCGGTACATTGTCAGCATTTTACAGGAAGAACTACTGAATAAGATCTGTTTTGACCCCACCAAAAAGTATTCAAAATTAATGGATACATACTGCGGGAAACTATATTCTGTGACATTCTTAAATTTTACCAGGAAACTTTGGTAATTCTAACATACTCAGTATGAGGAATGTGTATCAACATAGATTTTATGAAATATTTTCAATTATTCAGTGTTAATAGAAATGCTATTTGGGATTATTACATTATCCGTTATCTTTGGGAAAATCTACTATTGTCCTCTCATAAATCCACTTTGAAAGGGGAGTAGGTACATTCCTCCCAATTTTTTGCTTTTGTTTTTTTTTTTCAGCGGAATTGATTCTATGTTGCCTAGCAATGCTGAACTATCTTTCCGATCCTAAACTGCACCAAACAATGTATATTGAATAAATATATGTCTGTTGCTATATTTTGTCGCCTTCCATAGATGAGGAGTCCAAGACATTAAGATTTCATTCCTTATTAGTGGTCATTATCAACATATGTTCCAGCGTATAAGAAGACGTTTTCCAGATAATCTGGTAAGTTGAAACATCTATCCGAATATATTAGTCGCTTTCTAGTCAGGTGCGTGTGACACCGGGGCTTAACTTCTATCGTATAGGGCTAGAGCGCTTACGAGGCCTTATTTGGCATTTGAAAGCAGCTATTATTATTTCTTTGATTCAATGCAATTAAATTTTTTTATTTTTCTCTTGTACATTATATGTTTATTTTACCTCAGAAAGGGTTGCTATAAATAAACTCATTATGCCCGTGGGCATTTTAGCAGGCATTATGGATCATAACGCCCGCTCGTTGTGCGAGAAGCAAAATAAGCTAGAAAGAAATTATTTATTTCGCAGAATTTTAATACTAAAACAACGACAACTCAACAAACGAAAACAAAGTCTTTCTTAATTAAAAGTGCAGTTTTCGAATTTCCGGGAAAAATTCTTCAATCGTGAATCTTGGGATGTTTTCGAAACCTGAGGAGCGAAAACTTGACCACAAGTACTTGGAAGTTCGTTCACAAGAGAACTACTAGAGAATTTATGAGAATCTGTTACCGAATACACAATCATCGTCGATATTTTGTTTTTAGAAAAAATGCTCTGCTCTATGTAACCTTCCGCCACAGATGCACTCTTCCATCTTCCGTGTATTTTTAACGTTTCATATGATGCACCAGCCTCAGTTAAAAGAGTTGCTGAAGTCCGTCTCAAACAATGTCTTGTATATTCATTTGCATTATCCAATTTTAAGTATTTGGCAATCATCGAAGGCACACTTCCTATAGTATTTTTGCCAACAGGTTGGATGGTGCACCGACCATTTCGGAACGTGAGGAAAAATCTAGGATTCTTTACTCCACTGGGTCTCAAGGATATATATTTTCTGTCCAGCCCCAAAGCTCCTATTTTTTCTTCCTCTACAATGCTAAATCCTTTTGACATACGTCAATTAGATCCTAACGCCCATCGGGCAACATTCATCCCTCGGGCCGAATGTTTCCCTCCGGGCGTTAGGATCCATATAACGCACTAGGTACATAAATAACTATTTCCGGTTTTCAGTATGAAGTTTTCAAATAAATCTCTAGATATTTTATATTCAATTAGAAATTACCTCCATTACAATATTTGGTGAACCATAATCCATACGAAATGTTATTTCAAGAGAACTTCATAGTCAACAACATAAAAATACTTTTCAGAATGGAAGCGTACATATCATTGATAAATTACGCGATGTACAGGGTGGGTATCTTTCCATTTTTTCGCACTAAAACTTTTAAGCCAGAGGAGATAGACATCTGATATCTCATTCTTGTTCTAAGGTACTAACAAGAGCAGTACTCAATTTTGGAAACATTCCTTTTTTTTCGAGTAATGTTCGAAAACTGGAAAATGGCGAAATCTAAAAAAAAAATATATCCGCTAATACTGATGACAGTGATGACAGCTCTGAAATTAAAACATCAATTAGGCTTTTCTTCACGTTGAAGCCAAAGGCTTTTTTTAATTTTTTTGTATTTCAATTTTATGCAACATTGAATAGAGTGTATGAATATAAGTGATAGAAAAGAAACTCTTTTTTATCTACCGATAAGTTACATTCATAAATTTTTGTTGTCAAAAGATACAGGACTTGTCAAAAATGCAATATAAACAACTCAAAAGAGTACATCAAAACAACAAGAGTTACACCACATAAATAATAATAAATCAAGACATGAACTCTTCCAGGCTATATAGAGTTCGTTCCAGTAGGAGTTTCTTCACGTGTTTACCGAATTTTGTTTCATTGAAGCTTTTGACTTCTTCAGGTAGCCTATTATATAGTTTTAAAACTATGTAGTTAGTTCCCTGTTGTGTTCTTTTTATTCTGGCCAGTGGAACAGTAAGTTGGTGTCTATTCCTGGTTCGGTATGAGTGAACTTGTGCATTGGTCGTAAAGTTGTGGCGATTTCAGTGAACTTACTTCACTGCGGCGAGGATGAAGGCTGATATACACGTAAGTATTCCCTCTCTTTTGAAAACGTCTCGACAACTTTCTCTTTGACCCATGCCATATATTGCTCTTATTGCTTTTATCTGCTTTTTTAGAATATTCTGAGTTGCGCTGCTATGACAATTATACCATAATCATCTGTTGATGAGTTTCTACGTGACGTATACAAGCTCTCTGAACAGTCACATTTCATGCACTGTACAACTTGTTTGATTACGACTTATCAAGCCTTCAAACAGCAACAGCTTGAGGGGGCCACCAGTATATAAACTTCATCGCGAGAACTCCAAGTCCTCTGCTAGATAATGCTTCCTTAGCAATAACTTATTCTTTTTGTGGATCTATTTCACAGGATAATGTACTTCTTTTGTACTCCATTGGTAAACTTTTTGAAGAAAAGTTAGGTGCTGTGCTGCGACGTTGAGATGTGTTATTTTTCAGACATTTCTGTTTTTCTTGATATCTCAATTGTTAATTCTTTTTTTCAGTTATTAACACATTGTCTTCATTGGATTCTTGTGATTTATTGCTCAAGGTCTCACTAAATTATTTCGAGAATAGCCTTCTATAAGGCAACAAAAAATTTGAATAATAATAAACATTCAGGTATTAACTACTTTGACAGAGAAGTAATTCCTCAATAAAATCATGGAATGTTCGAGTAGGTGATCATCGAATCAAAATAGTTCCGTCAAAATGATTTTTATTTTTTGAAGGTATTCCACTGTCAAAATGCGCAATTCGAGCGATATTTTCTGCCTAAAAGAGGCTAAAGCTGGTGAGAATGATGGCAGCATGATATTTTCTGTGAACGGAGCTCGTTCCGTGCGTATCAACAGGAGAAGCAACAACCCTATAGACGGATTCCAGTATGGATCCGGCTCCAATGAAGCTGGAAACTTCAGGAGTCGTAGCGAAATCTTGAAAACCGACTCAGAAGAGCTCAACACGGAACCCCCAAAGGTAGAAATAGAATGCGATGGAGAATCTCCAAGAAGTGATGGAGAAGAGGTGCATTACGAACCAAAGACAACAAAGTCCAACGATGAGGTGAGCACGTTCGTCAAATTAGAGAAAGATGAAAGCGATGGACATGTTTCTTCTATCAAGAGAAACATACTGACTGGTGCTGGAATGGAGGTCAAAGATAGCTGTCCTATGAAGAAAAAGATCAACAACACATGGACCAGATGAGTGCGAACAGGATGGTATATTTCATGTTCTGAATTTTTGGTCCACTACTTATCATGAAATAAAGCTTTTTGAATTTGGTAGATATTCCTGAATTGTATTTGTCTGGCTATATTTGTAGGTGTAACTTTCAATTTCATATCATATTAGAATAAAACTTATGGGGAAAATATGTGAGTCCTGCATTCAGAGTGTCTAGGGGGTATTGTACAGATTGACATCGTTTCGTGATATATGTATATTCTTGCATTATTGTATATGTTCTGCAGAAATATCTGATTGTAACCTCCGATTCAATAACATCGTGGGAAACATGCGGGTATATCATCCATTCAGAGTGTCTTGGGAGTAACTGTACAGGGTGGATCAAATCCGACAGTTAATTGGGATGTCCTTTTTCTATTCCTGGTATGTATACCAGGAAACCCTGTAGGGTTTGATTTAGGTTAGGTCAGGTATTTAGGTATTTGAAGCAAATTTATGATGAAATCTGCACGTCAATATCCATAGGCGTTTCAGTATCACTTAAAGATTGGCTAAAAATATAATTGAACTGCAAGGAGCCAAGATGGTGTGAATGACAGCTATATGATATTTCCTCTGAACAGAGCTGGTTCCGCGTATATCAAAAGAAGAACCCTATTGAGAAGGTGAAAAATCTTAAAAGCCGAGTTGGATTCAAATCTCTATTGAAAAATCTCTGCTGTTGTGTTAAATATCGGTGTAGATTTTACATTTCCTACAAAAGTTCCTTTTTCAAATAATAAAGGTATAGAGGGCAATAACAGAAATGAACCTCCATAATATGAAGTCGTTAAAAAGACAATATCAGCTAGCTCGGAGCTGCTGCCTTGGGGGGAGCTGAAGAACAATCAGGAAATTACCCTCCATCGTTTGCAATATGTCAGCCAGGATAAACATTGACGTCATTCGGGGTAAACAATGTACACATTATTACATGTGTTGCGAAACACACTCAGCTCTAAAACGGTACTGATTTCTCTCTACATGCAATTTCATCTGTTTTTTGCGTGTCATACTTTGAATTTGCGTTCAAATTTAATTTTGCTGGTCGTTCTTCCGTAAACGCCGTTCGAAACGAATGAAACAAGCAGAAGAGATTATTAAATGCTGAGGGGATTTTGATGATGGAGGAATTTTCGCGCTGACTAGTACTGATTTCCTGATGACTATAACTTTGAAATAATTAAATACATTTTTTGCTCATTGCATTTGTTTTTTAACGTTTATATGTAGTTACCACAACTCCCATCATAAAAAAATTTAAATTTGTCCATGAAATAAACTGGTATAAAATATTCAACAAGAATTCAACACATGAAAAGTCGAAATATTTAAGACTTCAAACACATAACCGTCATTTATCTCACCACTCAATTGATTTTTACTAATATGCATTAGAGAAAAAAGTCTATTTAATTTATTTATTTCAACTTATTTTTACCAGTTCTGAGAATCGAATAGTAATGAAATTCCATGAATGCGATTAACTGCATAGTTGTTTTTTTTTCGGGGATTTTTTTACCATCTTCCATTATTATTAGGGGTTGAAAATAGCCAACTCTATTACTTTTTCGATTATATCTGTTTCTGTGATTGAGGAATTAAAAAATTTTTTTCTTCTCTTGAATCCTCGCTCAATTTTGAAGAAAATAGAATCTTGAAAATTTTGATACTTATAATCGATACTTTTCCAGGATTAAATTGAAATTTGGAATAAGTGCTTATCCGAATTGCATTCAAGTTTACAGAATAATTGGCGATTGCGTTAAATAGTCTCTGATTTCGTACATAGATGGAAAACATTCACCGTGATACTTTTTTGTTTGTTATATAACTAATTTGAAGAATTTAATTGATCATTCAACACTATACTACATCGTCCAATGAAATGGCTCAATTTTTGAAAACGGACCAATAGAAACAAACTGTATCTGAAAACACTCAACCTCACAGTGTTTTCACTTTTAGAAATTTGTTTTTGTCAAATGCTTAATTTGCATAGGAATATTAATACGTCCGGATAGCTTTGGCCGTTGGTGGAAGTAGCGGTCGTCATGGTTACGATAAACAAGCAGTTGTTAGCGATAACTTCAACAGCACATTTGGCAGTTCTGTCAGTTTATTTTCGGATTTTACCATAAAGTAGATAAAAATGAAACTTTTTGGGAATTGTAATCTTACTTCAATTGAGGAAAGTGTGAAGAAAAGTGTGCCGCTTCATACAGTGAAGTCAAGATCCTACATTTGGAAACAATTTGAAGAATTCTGTGCTGCCCGGGAATACCTTGTAAATGAAAAAACAAGTTTGTCAGAACTCAATAATATTATGCTAGACTGGGCTTTCAATATGAAGAAAAGAGATGGATCAGACTACAAGGAAAGTGTCGTAAAAACCTTGTGGAATAATACTTCCAAACAGTTGCAGGAACAATTCTATTCCGAATGGGGCGTTAGGTTCGATCCATTCACAGACGTGGCTTTTAAAACGGCGCGGGATGCACGAAATGCCAAGGGGCGTATTTTGCAAGTGGACCCTGAGAAAAGAAAAGTTTGTGCCAAGGCGCTGTCTTTGGAGCAACACAAAAAGATGGTCAACTTATGTAAAGAAGATAATCCAGACGGTTTGAACAGAAAATTTTATTTTATTGCTGCATTGGAGCTTGCTTGGCGCGGAGGAGAGGGTTCCCCATGGCTAATTTCGCCTTTCCAATTCGAAATTGAAAACGATGGTAATCCTACGGGCCGAATTGCCTACAATCCGATATTTTCTAAAACAAGACAAGGTGGTTCCCAAAAATGTGCGGAAACGAAATGGCTGACTCCCAATATTGAAGAAGATATTTGCCCGATGAGGTTATATAAGCTACTTTTATCCAAAAGAACTGCAAACATAACCACTGAAAGACTATTCCTTACTCCACATAAGAATTGGAAATAAATATGGTTCATGGTTCAAAAAGTCCCCAATCGGTCCTAATACGATAGCTAAATGGACAAAAGAATCGGCAGAACTCATTGGCATCAACACAACCAAGTCGAAGATAACCAACCACTCTCATCGAGCTACTGTTGTCAGCCAATTAGCCAAAGCAGGGATTGGCGAGGAACAGCTGATAAAGATAACAGGCCATTCTTCTGCAGCGTCACTCCAACTGGACCAACAACATCACAAAAAAATAATCACAGCCATAAGGAATGAATAAAATGCCCTTCAAGAAACAACATTAGTATCAACTTCATCGTTCGAAAATAATACTCGTAATGTGTATAATAATTGTACTATCAATAATTATTATTTTGAGAATAAAGATGAATGATTTGTTGTTATGCTTCTATCTGGTTATTTTTGAATAAAAAAAAATTTTTTATTTCGTTTGATTTATATTGTTGAATGATCTTTCCAAATACCACACGAGATTCGAATTTTTTTTGAGAACACTGTCGTTTTTGATCCCGAAATACCACGAGCCTTTATTTTAAGGATAACTTTGTTTCGTGAAATTTAAACGCATAATACCCAAAAAACAAGAGTGTTCTCAAAAAATTCTCATCTCTAGTGGTATTACCCATGAGTATGGTAGTTTACAATTTAATTTTTCAAATAATTGAACTGACACAAAGATATCACAGAAAATGCATTCCATTTATGCACGAAATCAGAAGCTATTTAACTCAATCGCCCATTATTCTGTAAACTTGAATGTAATTCAGATAAGCACTCATGATATTCCAAATTTTAATATATTCAGGGAATAGTAGCGACTATATCAAAATTATTCAATGAAAATGAAAAAAGTTGAGCAAGGATTAAAAATTAAGAAAAAGTTTTCAAAATCTCTTGATCACAAAAACAGATATAGGTACCTAACAGAAAAAGTAATAGAGGTGGCTATTTTGTAACCCCTAGTAATAAAATCAAGCGGGTTGAAAAAGCCATGAAAAACCCAAATACGCAGTTAATCGAATTTGTGGAATTTCAATACTCTTCGATTTTCATAATTTTCATAATTTAAACCCACAAATTCGTTGACAGCTTCTGAGGGCTGTAACTTGGAAAGAATGGCGATGTCGATAATTTTCGAAAGACACTAGAGCATGCAAGCAAAAGCTCTTGACCTCACGTCCGTGCGGTTTTGAATATTTTGTCTCTTCATCGATCAATAAATTCATAGCGAAAAAAACGAAATAAGTTGACCTATTTTGATTATGAAGATGGAAGTTACCTCAAACTTGTCACCAATTCTCAAGAATATCAAGTTCAAGAGTCATTTCCGTAAAAATGACATTTTTTATCCAAGTTAAACACCACATATCTTTTGAACGGTAGGGAAGTGATATGGCGACTGGAAACATTATTCAGGGTAGATCGAAAAGCACTCCATGCGTATTGTACCTACACATGTAAATAAAAATCTTTTGTTCATATCTGATCCTTGTTTTTTTCGATTCATATAAGATTTTATATTCAGGGTGTAACTAAATAAGTGTAAAATATTTAAGGAGGTGATTCCTCATCGAAAAAAAGATAGGATCTTTCGTATAAAGAAACTTCATTGGAGCATCCCTTGTTAAGATATAGCCCCTCAAAGGGAGTATATAAAATTTTTATAAAAATTTTTTTAGAAGCACCAAAAAAGTTACAATATTGAAATTAACTTAACGTTTCCTACTAGCAAAAAGACACTTAACCAGTTATTTATTTTGTTTACCCCATTGTTCGCATTTATGACGATGATTATATCTCTGTAGTTGTTCGTAAAATAATTTTTTGTTGTGAACTGGTTTATTTTGGGCAAAAAACTCATGAGACATTTTTTGTTTAGAATGAAACAGGCTATCGGAAATATATTTTTAAATGGTAAACAAATAATAAGACAAAAAGTTACATTGGAAATAAACTTTAGGGGTTGCGTTTCCCACCCTTACAACCATGGGGTAAACCAAATAAATAACTGGATAAGTGTCTTTTTGATAATAGGAAACGTTAGGTTAATTTCAATATTGTAACTTTTTTGGTGCTTGTGAAAAAATTGTTATACAAATTTTATGTACTCCCTTTGAGGGGCTGTATCTTAACAAGGGATGCTCCAATGAAGTTTTTTTATATGAAAGATCCTATCTTTTTTCGATGAGCAATCACCTCCTTAAATATTTTACACTTATTTAGTTACACCCTGTGTACAGGGTGAGTCTTTGACCACTGCGTTAATTTTAACCGTAAGTTCTTGAGATCTAAAGAAACACTTTTTCCATTACGGTTTTTCCATATTCAGCTGCGGTAAAAAGTTATAAGCATTTTCAGTTTTCACATTGGGCAAATACCCCTCTGTAGTCCAGTTTAGTTTGAATGAAAAATACCTTCCACAGCTTCCACTAATGAATCTGAATTGTTAAAAAACCTTATTTTCCCTCTAAAAATTATTCACTCACTCATGTTTCATCTCATGAGGTCCATATCCAGAAGGAACATACAAAATACTAATTTTTGGTAAAAAAAATTCAACACCATGAACATAGATTTTTGTTGTTCTACTATAATTTCTTTTTACTTCAAGATTATAAACCGTCCCTTTCTAGTGAGAAATTCCAAAAAAACCTTAGAATTATTGGATGTTATCATGATACATTTGTAATTTTCTTCTTAAAATTTCCAAATCATAAAAACCATCATTTCTATGAAAACTTCCAAGGCAAGAGGTTGTCACTTTGCTTTTTTTTTCACTCAAAGCCAGAAAAAAGCATCTATGATTTTCCAAACACTGATATTACTGAAGTTTCTTCTCCTTGACAGAGACCAGTGAACAGGTCTATGAAGTCTCTTGATATCATACTATATCAAGCTATAAAAAACCAGCTCGTCATAAAGACAAGCCTTCAATTTAACAGGTCCTGGCAGAAAATATATTATCTATTTCAACGGTCATCATGAAAATATACCGAAGTACCTATGTGAGTGATGGAAATCTTTTTCTCTATTTATTATAGAATATTACTCTGGATTCAATATTAAACAAGGTGCTAGACATCATTAACAATGAATACAGCAAATGGCAATTTAGATTTTGTAGTGAATGTAAGACAAAAATTGTTCAGTGGTTAATTTCATCTATAGTGATTAGTGGTGGAACCATAGACTGGAGAAATTTCCTCAACCTTGTAGAAATATTTAATAAAGACATAAAATATGACAACATTGAACAAATCTGATAATTGAATCATTTCAGCACAGAGTTGGATTTGGGAAAATCAGAAAATTTGGACAAAATTATATCCATTTAATTCCTTTCAACTTCAAATATCTCAAGAACGGTGCAGTTTAGGAGAAAAGATGAAGAATGATTTTATCTGCGAAAAAGACTTATGATTCCAGGAAGTACAAGATACAGACCTTTAGTTTAAGTGATATTTGTTTTTCATGCAATTCAACCAATCTGTAGAGTAGTAGTGAGAAACCCACAAGAAATGGAATAAATCTGATGATGCCAAAATATGCATGACTGTTATCAAAAACCTTTTACAAGAGATCATTTCAATTGATATTGTCGTTTGAATATTACAGGTGAAAATGCAATTTTTTTATGAAATTTCAACACCCTATATCTTTTGAACGGGGCCAAATTTCGAAAAATGTTATAGGAAAAAAATGTTTCTTTTGACGTCAAGAATCTATGGTTAAATTTAACGCAGTGGTCAAAGACTCACCCTGTATAAGACATTTTACCGCTTTTTACCTTTATCATAAATTCTGTGGGTACCGATTGATTGAATTGATGGGATAGGTTGAGGTGCTTTTATTAATAGCCTTCCTAAATCTTTTGACCACTCCCACCCTACCGAACTATTTTTTGATCGTAGAACTAGATTGAAGAGGAAATGATCAAAGTGATGGTCGACAATCGCAGGGCCTTCACTAGACACATAAAAAATGCGGCAGTGCGTTCAAAAAAGGGCTTGAAACACGTGAATCATCTTGAACCTGGTCGTAAGTACGTTCAATTTTTCGTATGAAGTGAAAGCTAATAATTCTTTTATTACTTCCCAAGACATTTCATATTTTCAAACACACTCGCAGTTCAGTGAAATATAGTGGGCAGTTTAACAGTCCTGTGGTGATATCTAGCGGTAATTATGTGGACTAGAGTTCAACTTGGATTTTGTTGGGAAGAAATCTACCTCGTGACTACAGTAGGAGTTAGTCCTAATTTCGAACAGACAGGTTTTCAAATGTTACCGATTTATACTGATACTGATTTATACTGCGTGAAATGTCTCTGTATATCAATTAGACTATATCTATTATTTGTTTGTGTTCAATAAAATTCAATTTCTGATTTGTGAGAATTTCTCTTCATTTATCAGATATTAAAATATTTTACAGAGTAACCATTCGAAATGGATGTTTAGCCATAGGCGAAGTGGTTACATTGATTGAAAATTTTGGCACATAATCATTTAGTGCAGAGGACTAATACCCTAAAATCATTTATTTTATATATTGATAGAAGGGTTTTTGACCTCCTATATTTTCAGATAGTCAAGGCATAAATAGAGAGAATTAGGTGAAGGTCATCGTGGTTTTGCTATGGACATATCTACACCATGATTATTCTTACAATTTCAAACATATCAGCAAATTAGTAACTCTACAGATTTGTTTATAATACATAATAACGATAACAAACATCGGTCTTGGTAGTCTAAATCCTAATGAGCTCAAGATTCCTCAGATGCAACTAAGAGCCGAGTTCAAATACAGGCGGCTTCCATTCAGAAATATCATTAAAAATTAATACCCTGCGTTTGTGGTACGGCGAATGCATTGAAAAACCACACTGAAGAGTCCAGTGTGTATGTGTCAGGGACGAAACGCATAATGAATGAAATATGAGAAGTAGGGATATAGAAATGAAATCGAAACCTACATTATAAATGTTCGAAGAACGTAATAAAACCAGATTACAGCCTTCTAACAACAAAAAGTGAATGCAAAATAAGTTAATTTTGATTTATTTCATTTACAGTTCCACAGAATTTTTTTTGTTACAACAGAAGAATTTTTTGTAATTCAATTTTTCTCTAATTTTTTAAGGTTAATATATACAACTTGATAAAGATGGACTTGTATATAGTGAAAATAACCCAAATATTCAAGGAAGTTCTTTTGAACTGAAGAGCGATTTTTGGGTAAGACACATGCACAATCACATGCAGCAGCTCTTGCATTTCCATTACAGAAACCATACACAAAAACGATGTCTGCATATTCTACATTCTACATACAAAAGGCATTTCCAGAATGGTATTAAATTGGTAAAACTGTCTTAAGTTAAGTTATGAATTAACTATAATGATAATTAATGACATCTAAATCTGACATGATTATTCTGGTTTTCCGTGGCAACCACAAGATTTAAAATGGCTATACACAATGACAGATTTAAAGTATGTTAGCTTATACAGGAATACAAGAAAATGCTATTGGTTACCAAAAGCCCGAAAGAAACATACAAAGAAGAAATCATCTACAGAGAAATAGGACTTTACATATCTTCGGAGGAAATGAAAAAATAAAGTATCCCAAAAACTCAATATTTCAGGAAACATAATATTCAGAACACTTAAAGACAACAATTACAGAGCAATCCACTTCTACTTATTAGTGGGCAATAGAAAGTCCGCATGCATTTCGCCTCAGAAATTTTCAAAATGAATTCAAATTAAATATTTGAACGGGAATATTTTTCGGAGAAGTTTTGGGACCCTTTGGCTTTAAATGCATTTTTCTCTGAAACGGTTGCTCCTGGCGACTTAAATGAGGTATACCTTTTTCAATTGAAAAAGATGATAGAATCGATTTTTTAAGTCCAAAACGGTGTACAGGGTAGCACAAAGAAGTTCCAACGGTTCACAAAGGTTGAAATGGTTGCTGGTGGCGCCATCTAGAATATACAACTAAATCGACCACAAACGATGTAACTGGCTAATTTTTTTCGTAGATGCTCCCGGAAGGACTAGGAAAATGATTTTGATTTCACCAACTATGGCAACGATTTGATCGAAAAATGGTATCCCACCTGCACTAGCTTCATCAGGTATTGCGGATACGTTGTTGGATGGCAGTTGAGTGGCTCATTCCGCACTCGAGTTGCAGTTGAACATGCAAATAAATGAAACACCAACTTGCGACTTTTCGAGATATTGTGCGGAGACCAAAGTGTTTCAGCAGAGCAACCTAATAGTGTAAGATGAGTTTACAAAAAAACCAAAACAGGTTTGGTGGTACAATAATTCTATTTGCAGGAAATTTTCGCCACACTCCCAGTAAAATCAGGATCTTCGCCAGCTGACGACTTTAACGCATGTTTAAAGTCATTTTATTTATTATTATTATTGGAACTCTTTATTGCTGCTGATGTTTTACAATCGAATTTATACAATATGCAATGGGTGGGCATATCGCGAAGCGATGTCTTCCTGCCAACCTTCAATCGTAGCTCAAGAATTACAATTATTTTACATGAAAAAATTATTGAAATAATTTTAAAGAATATAATATAAAATCTAATAACTCCTGCTATGGATAGAAATGGATTAGGAAGGAAAACGGAGAAGATATTCATGACATAACACATAACGACAAAAATGTTCTTCAACTGATCGTGTTTGTGTATTTCAGGTATTTTTTCAGGCTCACTTTGAACGATGAGAAAGTTAGCCTTCCACTTATCTCCACAGGTATGCGATTCCAGAGTTGTGGAAATCTCAACGAAAAACTGTTATTGACATAGTTAGTTGAGTAAGCTGGTATTCTTAAAATTTGATCCTCGAGTGATCTAGTCTGATGATTCTCACTCCCCAGTGGTCTGACACCACTGAGTCTGAACTAGCTGACGTGATCGTATTTTTGCTCAAATTGTGAACGAACTTGATACCTGCATTCTGCAGGCGATCAAGTATGCCTAACTGGCTTGCTGTGAGATCCATAAAGGCAATATCCGCATAATCCAAAATCGGGAGTAAGAGCGCAAAAAACAGGGTCCTCCTCGTCTGGAATGGCAGAAAGTTCTTCAAAAGCCGAAGCTGATGAAGGCATTGGTAGAACTTCTTACTCGTGATGGCAATTTGGGGGTTCCAGGACAGCGTCTCATCGATTATTAAACCCAGACGCCTCACCTCCGAAGAGTAGGGAATCTTCTCATCGCAGAGAACTACTCGATGAGCGTGTCTATCCACAATGTTCAAGTATCTCTTCGCACCAATGATGATTGCTTGCGTTTTCGCAGTGTTCATAACAAGACCCATGCGCGAAGCCGCGTCGGCAACTGCCGAAAGATCTCTGTTCAAAAGTTGGATAGCCTGTGCGAACTCCTCAACGCGGGCCCGAACGTAGATCTGTAAATCATCCGCATAAAGGTGAAAACTACAATGGACAAGATCAGCTGGTGACCTCGGCAATGTATTGGGTAGTAGGGAGACGCACACTGCGCGACCGGTTTGTGACGATCTCAAACCAGTCTGAAACCAGTCGCTTCCAATCGTGGGCCCGCGGTTGCAGTTGCGTTGCAGACTTCAGTCACACGTGATCACGTATCTTTTGTCATTCGGTAAAAAGATTTAAACTTCCTATCTGACTGAGACAACTCTCTAGCTGCTACAAATAGCCTAGAGTTCACATTATTTCTTAAATAAGGGTGGACCCAATGCTCTCTTTGTATTCTTCGCCGCCTTCGGTAAAGATAGTAGTTAATGACATCCTCTTCGTCTTAGTCTGATGACATGATAAGCACAAATGGTCAAGGCGATGCCTCAAAACACAGCGAACTAGGCCTACAAAATACTCCACTATTGCACATTAGACGCAACTGATTCACTGGACCCGTGTGCGGACAGAAGTTTTGTTTCAGTTACAAACTAGTTGCAGATGCAACTGGTTGCCGACTCTAGTTGCAGAATAGTTGCTCTGTGTGCGCTTGGCCTAATATGCCCAAAATCGAACTGAGGCCGGTCTGGCAGTGGTAGTGTCCGAAGCGATTCCAACGATGATCTTTTTATATCTTCTTCTATCAAAGAGTTAGAAGTGGAAAAGTAATGAGCGAGAGAGTTAGTATCTAGACCCATTGGTTGTGGATTAATTTTCTTGCCTACGCCTACAGGCCGTAGAGTTTGCCAAACCCATTTGGGAGGAACGTTGGTCAAATTGTCCTCAAAACCTCCTTTTCTCCTTCTACACAAGTGGTTACATTGGTTTCGCCCAGCACGATACACCTCTTCTCGTCAGTTGGGTTTTTCACGTATTTGGCCTTCAACCTATCCCGATCCTTCATCATCAGTTTTATATCCTCGTTGATCAAGGGACAAGGGGGATTTTTTACCTTGATAACCTTCACCGGGGCAACTTTATCATAAATTGCGATGATCTTCTCATTGAAAAGAACAACCATATCGTCCGAAGAATTCGCGCTGTAAACCGATTCCCAACTCATGTTCTTCATAGCGTCGATTAACAGTGTTTCGTCCAGAGCCTTCAAATCTCGGTACTGTATAATGCGTGGCTTAGGTTCTGGACATTTAACTTTGAACGCAGCATATAGGCGGTTTGCATAAATCTGAAAAGTGACATCTGGTGGCGACTTTCAGCATATTTGTTGTGAAAGAATTGTCAACAGATCAGTCATAACATTAGATTTCCTAGAACTTTTCAGTTGTTTTGGAAAGTATTTTTGTGAGTTTATCCAGAAGAAGGATGGATATTGAGAGATCATTTGGATTTTTGAAAATAAAATTTGGTCATTTCTCCAAAGGAAATGAAGAATAAGGACTGGCTTTGAAGAAAGCTGGTCATGTTTACAACATTATAAAGTGGACTGGTTTCATTACTTCCAAAGTAACGAGACAAACTTCGATAAATTAGCTACCTTACAATGTTGAAATAACTGTAACCACACTTCTCGACTATGCCAAAATATGAAAATTTTGTTTTTGTGCTTGTCCTTCCAAAAGAGAAGAAAAAATTGTTTGGCAACTCGATGAATATAGTTGAAATAAAACTTCTAGTTACACAAATGATAAGCCAAGTTTAATTTTCATCAAAAAGTAACAATCTATTTTCAACATTGAGTTTACAATTTCCATAGTTGCTGTCAGCTAAAATTGAATCTATCGAAGACAATACCAGCAATACACTTCAACTCTTCATCACATTTTAAAGATTTAATACCATGGAAGCCCATACATTTGATAGGTCCATCGATGCCAACACATTTGTCGTTTTTACTAACAAATAATTTGGTCTTATCGGCAATATTACATTGAATTGCCACGGCAGACATTTCTTCCGCACTATCTCCCATGAAATTACTCTCAAATAAAAATATATCATCATCTGAATCTTATGGATCAGTTTGACATGAAAATTCCTTCTGGCCTCTTTCCACTTGCACTGGGCTTAGGTTCTGGACATTTAACTTTGAACGCAGCATATAGAAGATCGTGGCGAGAAAATTGGAAGGCGTGATGTTGTCCACTCAATATTGCTCTACTGGAAGATGAAGTGATGAGTAGGTCAAGTAAAGAATTGGAGGTAGAGAGATGATGAGTGGGCTTCTTATTCAAGATTTTGAGATCAAAAGATTCCAGCAGGTCATTCATGAGTTTAGAACGAGGAGTTCTTTTAATCATACAGTTGTTCAAATCTCCCATCATTATGAGATTAGAAACAATTAGAAACAATATTATCAAGGACACATCCGGACTCCTCAAAGTAATTGTGTGCAGGCGGAGAATAAAGTTCACCGACCAAGAGCTTTTTGCGGAAATTAATTTCAGCGAAAAGATATTCAAGTTTATGAGTTTGATCCGCACAAGATTGCTTCACAATTTTACACGGGATGTCGTCTTTTACATACATAGCAACCCCACCCCCACGACGACGATCTCTATCATTTCTCAAAAGTTTATATTCAGGCAACTTGACAAAAGATGACTTAATGGATTTCCTAAGTCACGATTCACTAACTAATATTATGTGATATCTGTTATGGAAGAACGTTCTAACCAAATCATTATAGTGGGCAACCAGACTCTGAACATTTATGTGGCATACGAACAAGTTATTCGACGGCAAAGTCCCAAAATTCTCATCCCCCGTGATCCCAAAAACATGTGAGGTGTTATCTGTATCAATTAAGTTGATTCTTTCATCTTCGATATCTTCAAAGGGCAGGTATGATGAGGAGGAAAATGAAGGATGGGTAACATTAGCAGGAGCACTAGAATTACTCATTAATCAAAGAAAAGACGTTTAAACTCTCGAATTAAATATGAACATATGAATCAATTAACAGAACGACTAATTTGGAGAAGTTTTTTCCAAACAACTGTCGATATTGGTAATGGAAAAATACTACCAATTTTTGTCTCTTCACTGAAACACACACGCTACGGTCGACCGAAGAAGAAAATTGTACAGGTACACCTTTGCAGGTCTGCCTCGTGTGTGAGGACATTCCTGTAAACCGGAGTCGAATCTCGAATTTGCTCCGACGATCTATGCAGGCTTGAAAAACTGCGGCACACACGCTCCGGTCGACCTAAGCTGGTATACCTGTACAGTTTTTCCTCTCCTGTCGACAGGAGCGTGTATGCCCTGCATAAGACTGAAGTCACGAGAAGGTTTTCCCACACATTGTTCAAAATATCAAAGACTATGCATGGTTGAGCGGAAAGAGTTATATTGGCTGCAAAACATTGATGTCAACAAATATTTATTTGAGCTCCAAGTAGAGAAAGTGTACTTTTTTATTTGAGGAGGCAGTTTTTCATGACGCCAACGAGGTTAAGAAAGAGCCTACAAGGATGAGCAATAAATTTTTTTCGCAATCACAACCACAATATACATTTATCTGTACATTCGTATTGATTTGATATATTCCATTTTCTGGAACCGATAAATAATCTGATAAAAATCGGCAGTATTAAGAATGAGTGAATCTGAAGAAGCGTTCCTGGAAATTTAAAAACGTATGACCGCGGCACGTGCTTTTTTGACTGAAAAGTCGAAAATACGTTATGAACGAACATATAATAATTTCTAAGAAAGGTGTACGTTGAAGAAAGTGATTAGAATGGAGTAGAATGTATTTTTGACTTTTCTCAAGAGTCCATAGTGAAGTCCCCATCCACGTCATGGAGTGAATTTTCTATGTTAAAATTAGCCTTGTGTTGTAACGAAAATATTGATGTCCCAAACTTCAAACAGCTAAATACTATTTTTGCACGCTTAAACTAGAAAATCATTCAAATTTATTCAACAGTTAATAGCTTTTCTGAAGAGGTGAAATTATGGTTATATCCCCATGAAAGCAAGGATATTTGTCGAAGAAGACGTTCACTAATTTCGGAGTACCGGGTAAAACATAACTTTTGATGAAAGATGCAATGGTGCTAGTGATTGCTGGAGCATGTCACACAGATGAACTCTATGATCTATCTTAAGGATTTTGAAATAAAATCTGATAGAGCAATGGTAAGAATTTTACAAACAAAAACAATATTCCGTGAAGATTTATGGTTACCAAAAAGTATAACGTAGAGACAGTAAACTTGTTTTGGTATTCTTAAAAAATACAAGTTCAATAAGACAAAAAATTTTTGTGAGCAATAAAAAAGTTTATTGTTTGTTATCAACATATGAATTGGAGAATTATTTGGAAAAGATAATGTTATCCAAATGATGACCGCTGCGTTGCTGGCACTCTTCTAAACGGGAACGAAGATAGGCGATAACATGTTGACACATAGCTATTGATGTTACTGTCATGTCTGATCTGATGTTTTGCTTCAACTGGGTTAGATTCGTCGGATTATTTTGATAAACCTTACTTCTAAGGTATCCCCATGTAAAATAGTCAAGCGGGCTGAGGTCGGGGCTTCTGGGAGGCCAGGTGGTGTTACCTCTTCGCGAAATGACTTTATTAGGGAATAATTCGTTAACAACTTCCATTGAATCATTCGCGCTATGCCAAATGGCCCCATCTTTCCGAAACCACGTTCTTGAGTTGAAATCTGCAAAGTCTTGCGACTCTGGGACCAAAAAATTTCGCAATAAGGGTGACCATTCACATTAATTGCCCAGCCTCGTTGTTCTTCATGAAAATAAGGACCAATTATGCCTTCAGCTGACATACCGACCCAAACTACGACCATGACATGACCATTCAGGTGAAAATTTGCTTCGTCACTAAACAGTATGTTGTTGAAGTTGTTAAATCGCAAATTCAGTCGATTAGCATAGTCCGCATCCTTCAATTCTTGAACCAATTGCATTTTAAAGGCTTTTAGATTTAAGTCTTTCTTTATTATTGAGTGTAAAGGCGATTTTTTGATGTTCAACGCTTCGCTTTCGGATGGATAAATACGGATTATGACGCCTCAATTTCCTCAATTGTTTCTTCATTGCGAACTGAACGAGAACGACCAGAGTTTTGGATTTCAACTGTCGCACCTGTTTTCTCGAACATCCTAATCCATTTCCTAATAGTATCGTCACTTGGAACGTGGGGTGTACGATATTCTGCACGATATTGACGTTGAGCAGTCACTATTGAATCAAAATTATGTAATACGCTTGTACGCAAAATGAGCGATGCGTCCTCGAGTACTCTTCCATCGTGACTCCCCGCTCCTTTTAGACGCCTCGCTCCGAATATGAAAAAACAAATGCGAAAACAAATACCCGATACCCTTTCTGGACACCTTATATATCGAACTAAGGCCGAATAATTTTCATGAAACACAATTCTTTGTGCGTTATATCAAGGGAAATAACAATTACAAGTTGTAGGTAATCATACTTTGTCCGGTATACCACGAAAATAGCGACATTTCTGGAACTAGAAGACTTCCACTGGTCATAGACATGGCGGATGGATGTTGTCAACTATCTAACTTGAGTTTTAGATGCACTGGAATTGCCTGGATTATAATCTTATGATCTGTCAGAATCAGGTTAGTATAATCACTATGCTGCGCAATATGAACCAGTCACGATTTTCTTATACGATGAAAAAATTAATGTGGCCTAATCCTCTGTCGACTGGCTGACTCGACAGACATTGTCCTGTCCGTATGATGACCAATTTGAATTAGTAAATTAGTAAAAAAAAATTTAGAAAGCACTGACGTGAGGTCAGTTGGCTTAGGCGCTCTTGTAAACCACTTACGAGTAATTATTCAATTGTTTGAAAGTAACATATTCCTAAGTATTAATTTGTCAAAAACATGTCAACTGTTCAAATCAACAAGGTCGAAATAATCAACGAGAATATGTTTTGTAGGAATCACTAAGCATATCTATTGAAGGTCACCCAAAGTGGAGTAAAAATAAAAATACAAAAGTTGAAATCTCTAAGATTAAGTCAAATAATAATCAATGTTGATAAAAACTTCTTGAGTTCAAACTCCGTACGGAATTGAACCTGTACTCTCCTATTTGTAAAATAATTCTGACGTTTCTCACCGTTACTCAACCGAACGTAGTTACTTTCATGGAGATATAGAGATCCTTCAATGTCGCTGACAATTATTTAAATTTTGAAAAATCATATCTCCAGAACTATTAGCTTGTCGAAGTCGAGAGTGGTATTTTTGTATACGTCTGATAAAACTGCACCATAAAAAATTTTTATTTGAACAGTGTCATTTGAAAAAAAAATTTTTTTGTTACTCCGAACCTATTCGGCCGATTTGACCGAATAACGAACTTAGCCGAGATATTTATACCTCAAACCTATTCTGAAAGTTTCAACTCTCTAACTTCATCCGTTCGAGAGTTATAGTGTTCACGGAACGGACGGACGGACGGACAGAATCGATTTTGACCACGGATTATTCATCAGTAGGTCCAAACAAAACGATTGATACCACTTTTTCCCAAAAATTCGAAAGTCACAGACATTTGGGCAAATTGATAAGCACTCTGTTCAGGTGAACAAGAGCGCCAAAAAGTGTATTCATTTTTCTTATGCTCTATGATATCCAATATTCTTAGTTTTTTCTGGGGAATTTTAAAAGTTTTGTTGGTATTCCAACTATATAATTGACTGAAATTGAATAAAAACCTATCGAAAGACATTTATTTCTATTCACATCTAGCTCAAATATCCGAGTAGAGCCAATAGGTACACAATGCATCATAAAATTAAATAATCGATCGCGTTGGCAGAGAACGATGTGATTCGGCTTGATGGGCCAACATTTGATTGATGAGTGTATTGTTTGGACTAACTCCAAGTCCGCAGTAAGGCCCATGCTGGAGGGTGTAGTGGCCAACATTGCTGGTGTAATATTTGCCTGAAGGGGGAGGAGAACAACCCTTAACTCCCTCCACAAATTTAATTGCATCGATCGAGATTCAAAATTACTGTGCTATATCATTTACTTGTAACAATGCAGTTGATGGACTCCAAAATTTTAATATCTACCTCTTCTAAAACATATCATTGATCCAAGAATTCTTCCGACCGCAAAATTAATAGAACATGACTTTATAATAATTTTTTCCAAAATTTTTGTTGAATTGCTAATAAATGCTAGGGGCTCTACTAACATTTGAGTTTCTTACAATGGGTATTTGGTCCCACGCCATATTCGTAACGAGGCGTCCAAAAGGAGCGGGGAGGGGTTCGTGGCGTCCGCCATTTTGTGGTGACATGATGGAACAGAACTCGGGGACGCATCGCGCATTTCGCGTACCAGCATATTATCGTAATGGTGATTCAATAGTGACTGCTCAACGTCTCTATCATCCAGAATATCAAACACGCCACGCGCCAAGTGACGATAGCATTAGGAAATGTATCAAGATGTTCGAGAATACAAGTGCGATAGTTCAAATTCAAAACTCTGGTCGTCCTCGTTCAGTTCGCGATGAAGAAACAACTGAAGAAGTTGGGGCGTCGGCTCGTCATAATCCGTCTTTATCCATCCGAAAGCGAAGCGTTGAACATCAAAAAATCGCCTTTACATTCAATAATAAAGAAAGAATTACATTAAAAGCCTATAAAATGCAATTGGTTCAAGAATTGAAGAATGCGGACTATGCTAATTGATTGAATTTGCGATTTAACAACATTTAACAACATACTGTTTAGTGACGAAGCAAATTTCATGTTAATAAGCAGAATTGTTGGTACTGGACAGTGGAGAATCTGAGACAAATCATGAATCCTTAAATTCATGAAGATCAACGAGGCCGGGCAATCAATGTGAATAGTGACCATTATTGCGAAATGTTGCGAAATTTTTTGGTCCCAGAGTTGCAGGAGTTTGCAGGTTTCAACTCAAGAACGAGGTTCCGGAAAGATAGGGCCACTTGGCATACCTCAAATGAATCACGAATTATTCCCTAATAAAGTAACTTTGCGAAGGGGTAACATCAACTCGCCTCCCAGAATCCCCCGACCTTAACCCGCTTGAATGGGGATACCTTGGAAGTAAGGTTTATCAAAATAATCCGACGAATCTAACCCAGTTGAAGCAAAACATCAGATCCGAAATGACAGATCAATAGCTATGTGTCAACGTGTAATCGCCATTCTTCGTTCCCGTTTAGAAGAGTGTCAGCACCGCAACAGTCATCATTTGGATAACATCATCTTTTCCAAATAATTTTCCTTTTCATATGTTAATAATAAACAATAAACAGCAGATATAAAACAGCAACCTTAATGGACAACGACGGCAAGGTTATTATAGACGACGCCGATAAATTACAAATATGGAAAGACTACATATTAAATCTCTTCGGAGACACTCGTTCTAAAATGCGTGCATCACAAGCTACCACCGGACCATCAATAACTCGTGATGAAGTACTGCATGCTCTGAGGACAATGAAAAGTGGGAAGGTGCCTGGTCCAGATAACATCTATATAGAATTGTTAGAGCTCTTTGATGACAATGACGGACTCCTGGATCTTCTGACAGGACTATTTAACGACGTATATGATACTGGCCAAATTCCCAGAAAATGGCTTACTTCGACTTTCCTGACCATCCCAAAGAAGACGACATCTAGGAAATGTGACGACTACCGACTAATAAGCTTAATAAATCATATAACTAAGGTCTTTCTGAAGGTTATCCATATATAACATATCTCTGAGACGCAGTTTGGTTTTCGTGAGGGTCTTGGGACCAGAGAGGCCATATTCTCGTTGCAAGTTCTGATCCAGAGATGCAGAGATGTGAGCCAGGATGTGCACATTTGTTTCATTGACTTCTCCAAGGCGTTCGATAATGTCAGGCAGGACAAACTCATCCAGATATTAAAAACATCTAATATCGACGAAAAAGATATAAGAGTTATCACCAATCTGTACTGGGAACAGCGTGCGACAGTAAAATTGGATAATGTGAACATCTCGGAGGAAATGGAAATATGTCGTGGAGTACGACAGGGATGTGTTCTCTCTCCAACACTGTTCAACCTGTACTCAGAGGGAATCTTTCGTGAAGCCCTAGAAGGTCAACAAGGTATAAAGTTAATGGAATACCTATAAACAACATCCGCTACGCAGATGATACTGCTATCATAGCCAGTAGCTTAACAGATCTACAACAACTAGTAGAAAGGGTTAAAGAACACTCAGAACGATACGGCCTAAATCTAAATATATCAAAAACAAAATATATGCTCATAACCAAAAGAATGGGCATACAGGGATATCTCACTGTCAATGGGGAGAGAGTAGAGCAGGTCCACACAGTTAGCTATTTGGGAACGACTGTGTATGATTCGTGGGACTACAAAGGAGATGTATTGTGCCGAATTGAGAAAGCCAGAGCGACATTTTTAAGAATGAAAAAGATGTTTATTGCCAGAGAACTAACACTTAATCTTAAGATCAGAATGCTCAGGTGTTATGTTTTCTCTGTTTTGTTGTATGGAGTGGAGTCGTGGACTGTCAATGAGACAATTATTAATTAACTGAACGCCTTTGAGTTGTGTTGCTATAGACGTATTCTCAAAGTCTCATGGACGCAGCATGTTACTAACGAGGAGATCATAAATAGAATGGGCAAGAAGAGGGAAATTGTTCAAACACTGAAGGAAAGGAAGCTTCAATTTCTTGGCCACATAATGCGACATGACAAATATCGGCTACTACAATTAATTCTTCAGGGAAAACTTGAGGCAAAAAAAGGCCCTGGAAGAAGACGTCACTCGTGGATGAAGAACTTGCGCGATTGGTTCGGATTGACTACAACTCAGCTGTTTCGAGCAGCAGTTAACAAAGTGAGAATTGCCATGATGTTAGCCAATGTCCGGAACGGATAAGGCACCCCTAAGAAGAAGAAACTTTTTTATTGCTCACAAATATTTTTGTCTTATTGAACTTACAAATACCCGACAACCTTTCTGGACACCTTGTATTAAGAAATTTGACATTTGAAAGCACAACTTCACTCAGAAAGTTTTGTCATTAATTGAGCGCAAATTGTTTTGTTCATATTAACTTGAAAAATTCATGATGGTCAATAATTAGAATCAACCCTTGACCATTCCTGCAATGATTTTTTATGAATTTTGTGGATTATCTTGACTATCAAATTCCACTATGAATCATTGGTACCAAGAGTCTCGGACGTAGTTTGTTCAAGGATGAATTTCCTGAAGGTCGATCAAAATCAGTTTTTCCAGAAAACTTCGATGCTATATTTGAACTGATAATATTAGATCGTCATGTGACATATCTCGAGGTCATCAAGATACAAAAGTAAAGAGATGACATCATTCAACAAAAATTTAGAAAAGCACTAATGTGCAATCAGGAGCTTTTGCCTGCTTGTACTTGAGTCTTTTCCCTTATTCTGGAACAGTGTGATACTGATACAACCGCCACGTTGAATGAACAAACCTATATTTCGAATTCAAAATAACTACTCACAGTTTTCATTGAGTTTTGTTCTCTACGTTGTACTCCACGTTAGTGCTTTTCTAAATTTTGACAACATACATTATTTCACCGAATATGAACCACTTCGATTGATTTTCTATCAACTGAAGCTGAATTTTTAAGTCTGACTGATGTCAATCGAGTAGATACACATTTGTGCAAGCATCGGGAATTGAAATTTCTGACGGGCTTTTTCGCATTCCTCTTTTCCATTTTTACGAAAAATCCGTATTTTAAGATGAATAATGTGGGTTTTTTTCTATCAGATTGAGGCCAAGGGTATCAGAAGTAAGAAATTTCATGTAGTTTCGTTTTCGATCGCTGACCCAAAGTTTTGATAAGCCAATAGTCCACACTAATGATGACAACATAATTAATTAACATTAACTTCTGTGGACTGATGGAAGAAAGCTACAAAAATGAAATCTGAAAAATACCAATAGCATCCATACATGCACAAATATTTATTTGAATTGGTCGGATATCTTAGGTGTATGAGGTATTGTGGCGATCATTCATGAGTCTCCACATTGGTCTCGAGTAGTCGAGCATTTTTAGTAGTGAGATTATTGGCCCGAGAATCGACCGGTACCAGGTTCTCGAATCCCGGCGGCTCTCGTTCTCAAATATCACAAAAAAACAAATCCCCAGCGTCTATGGCATCGTGCACACAAGCCATACTGATGAGTCCAATGAGTGCACCAGGCAACGGCAACCCTAACGATGGGTGCTCTTTACGAAGAACGAAACGGTATATGAAATTAATTTATTGAAAAATGTATTCATTATCACATAAAGAAGAAGCTTGCTTGCAGTAGAGGAAGATAGTTTACGGTAGAAATCATCTATCAGATATACTGGTATGAAATGAGCATTTTTTATTGTGAAAATAACCACTAATTAATTATTAATGGGAAAGTAAAATAAAAAACTTTTCAATCAAAGTATTGGCCAATGTTTTCTACACATTTTGGCCACCTTTCTGGCAATTTGTGGATACCACGCCAACAAAATTGTTCGTTTTTTAAAGCGAACCAACCAGACACACAATTTTCGACCTCCTCGTAGGAATCAAGGTGCTGCTCAGCCAATGCGTGTCCCATCGATGAAAACAAATGGTAGTCGGAAGGAGCCAAGTCTGGTGAATACGGCGTGTGGAGTAGCAGCTCCCAGCGAAGTGTTTTGATTGTATCCTGAACCGGTTTTGCTTACTGTGCAGGTGCTTTGTCATGGAGATAAATCACCTTGCCGTGTCTTCTGGCCTATTCTGGTCGTTTCTCAATCAATGCATTGTTCAAATTGATCATTTGTTGTCGGTAGCGATCGGTATTAACGGGTTCCCCAGGTTTCAGGAGCTCGTGGTACACCACACTTTTCTGGTCCCACCAAACACACAGCACTGTCTTCTTGCCGAATCGATCTGGTTTTGCAGTCGATGTTGATGGTTGTCCCGGATTAATCCATGAATTTTTCCGTTTAGTATTCTTAAAATATCCATTTTTCATTGCCGGTAACAATCCGATGCAAAACCGAAATTCTTTCGTGTCTTTGAAGCAAAATTTCACTACTGTTTTCTCAGTTTTCCATTTGTCATTCATTCAATTCATGTGGCACTCATTTTCCACACTTTTGGATCTTTCCCATAGCTCTTAAAGGGTCAGAAATTGTTAGTTGTTCAACATTTAACATTTCTGCCATTTGCTTCTGATTCAAAGTGTCATCTCCATCCAATATCGTTTGCAATTCGGCGTCTTTAAACTTTTTTGGTGGTCTTCCGAACCTTCTTCTGAAATGTTGAAACCATCTTTTGCATGTTGCTACTGATAGAGCATGGTCACCATATGCCTCGACGAGCATTCGATGTGACTGTGCAGTAGTTTCTTCAAATAAAAAAAAACTAATGCTTTCCACACATCACTTCCTGGTACAAAATTTGACACTTTTAACACGATGAAAAAATATGATGTTGTCTGTTCAATGACTTGATGAATACTAAAGATGTTTCACAGATGTCATAGCAAACACAAAAAAAATAAAGGCTCGTTCACAACAAATGTTCCCTATCGAGATATTTGTTTCTTGACGCTCACTTCATACCGGTATACCTGGTATGTATGAATTCTAATGTTGCATAAATTGCGTATCTCACCTTAGGAAAACGAGGAAATGGGTTCACGAAATCAAATAGGATAGATCACAATATGGAGAATTTCATGCATTGAAGCCAAAGTTGAAAGAGGACGAGAAGCGGTTCTGTATGTATATTTCAGAATGACAATATCATAGATTGTTTCGATGAAATTTCACACCTCATAGAAAAAGATATCCGAAAGTTGGACACAAATTACCGAGAACCTATTTCGCCTGCAGAGCGGTTGACCATAACATTAAAGTAAAGCGACAGTGGTGATATTTATTAAAAAACTATCTCCAAAAATTTGATAATACAACATTTATTAATGAAAAGAATTAAGTATTAAAGTTGAAAGATGATAGTTCTGAATCGGGTTGGGTGGCGAGTGTGGTGTAACTCGATAATTTTTTCTATTTTAATAGGTAGATACTTTGTTGCGAATTCGGTGGAGATACGGACAAAAACGCAATCGAATGTGAACTGAGTTTACGCGCAGACAAATCGCAATGTATACGATAAAAATCGAACCAGTCTGCGCTTACCAACTCATCGATGTAAAAACAGTAAGTTGCGGATCGCATGGGCAAGTTTTGCGGTTTCACCGCGTTGGATTGAGAGCACCTTTAAAGCTTCTGGAAAGATTACCGATTTGAAAGATATTCTCACAGCATGAGGGTTCACTGATCTCATATATACAAAATTTTATCCACGATGTGGATATTTCATCGTAACAATTACTGTATTTGTTGTTTAGGTCTTTTACAATATTTATTATTTTTTGCTCTGTGATCTTGAAAAACATGGATCTGTCGTCTGTTCCTGATAACTTATATGATTCCATTCAGTATCATTTGTTGCCAATTTCAACACCGAGTCATAGAAATATCTGTTGAAAAGGGCATATAGAAATCGTTAGTATTGTGTAAGGTAGAGCAGTGAATTTTGCGTCGTATACTACTGTAGCTTTACCACTAGTATTCAAAAAATTAAGAAAAATCAACCGCTGTAGAGGAATCATCACGATAATGCAAGGCTCTTACATATCCGGTGAAACAATGGACTATTTCAGGTATCAAAATATCGAATCAATATGAAGTCCGGTACCCATTGACCTCACTCTTTCGCACAAATCAAAAATGAACTGAAAGGACAAAGATTTAAAACGCCTAAAGAAACTAAGGATGCATTCAAAACGATGACTTAAAAAATTTCTGATACGGAGAGCAAAAACATTCCGTGAAAACTGGGCCCACCCTATGCAGAAGCATAATAAATAAATATTTGTCCCAGATATAATAGCTAAATAGAGCATCTTAGGCCCGTTTGCACCAACGCCCCTTAAAATGTCGCTTAGCTAAGTGCCGCTTGAAGTTAAGGGTCGCTTAAATCCATTTCCAGTTGCACGACTGTCACTTAGCAGAAACATAACTAAGCGACGCCATTGAGTATAAATCTACCATATACTAGATTTATACTCAATGGCGACGCTTAACTTTCTCAATCTAGTGACATTTCAGTATTTCAATTCTCCCTAGATCAATAAAGCGATTTCATTGGCTACACGCAATATTTGATGTTCTGTGGTTAAAGAAGTTTTAAATATTTAATAAATATAATATTAATAAAATTTAAATTTAAGCCCGATATGGTTTTAATTAAAGACTTTATATGTATAGACGCCTAGGAAATTCTCTTTCCACAATTTCTACTATTTCCAAGTCGTCATGAAATGCATCAAATTCATTAAAGAAGTCCATCATACAAGTTAATAGCGTTGTTCGAAGTATATATTACAATTACAATTAATATTATTTTAGTTACATCACATTTGTTCGAAAATCACAAAAAAATACTAGACAAATATTTGGAAAACCTTAGACTATAGAAATAGACCAAAATAAATGTACATTTACCTTTGATCTATGGGTAGAATCCGCCCTTAAATAGTTAAGTGGCCATGAATGAGCACTTAAATTTAAGTATCGCTTAACAGTTGGTGCAACGCCATTTAAGTTGAGGATTCATTTTAAGGGACGCTCAACGCTACGTGTAGTTGGTGCAAACGGGCCTTACTGACTTAGAATAATGAAGATTAATTAAGAACTCTTGGTCAATATTTATTTGAGATTCTCAACATGTGAGGATATCTTGGTCGATGGACTTTTTGAATCAACAGATATGGACTCTTTTGAATGCTCCATAGCTTTACTTTTCATCCTCTCATTCGATTTCTCCAGATCTATTTCTTGTTCCTCAAATGTGATATTGGTATGAGTACAAATAGTCTGATTTGCCTTATGAGCCACAATTTTTGGGCGAGTGACCTTGAGTAGGGAAGGACTCGTTTCACATTCTGCATCATTAATACACTTCCCATCCTTGTCGAAAGCCTCACAGGGTATTAGATGGTAATCTTCGAAAATTTCTGTTGCTGTGCTAGTTTTCTTTTTACTGGTGGATGTCGAATGATCTTTTTTTTCAGATTGGGCTGGGCTAATATGTTCTTCTTCTTCCTCTGATTGCTGCAAACTATATTGGGATGTTGAGGAATCTTTGGATAGTAAAAAGGGAATCGATCTTCTAGCATATGGGCATTTTCTTCCAGGACATGGATTTATCTTTATGATGACTGGAAGAGCGTCATCTTCACAGATGCAGACTCTTTTAATAGCGTGTTGCATTGAAGGTTGATTGAGTCATAATTGTCAATTTATTAATGTTGTCACTGTCGCATATAAAAAAATTAATCAAGAAAACGTTCCTTGAAATATTCAGCAATAGAAAATGATACCTTTTTTGCGCGCTTGTTCTATTAGAACAGCGTGATATTGTTCTGCCCAAATGTCTGTAATTATGTAATATCGAGCAGAAAACGGTATCACTCGATTGGGTTGATGAAGAATACAGGGTCAAACTCGAGTTTATCCGTCCATCTGTATACTATTATCCAAAGGAGATGAGCTAGAAATTCCATATTTTCAAAATAGGCTAAATGTCCATATATCTAGGTCAAGTTCGTAAATGGGCCAAATCTGTCCAATAGTTCAGAAGATATAAAAATTTCAAATTTGGTTTCCACTATAAATCCTAGAATATCCATCGGATGGAATTTTAACTTGGAAAATACGTTAATAAGGTTGAACCAAATAGGCTTGCGAAAAAAAGGAGAAAATTGTCCGATATGTTCAGTGTAGATCAATCACCATGCTATAGAATATATCAAGAATACCAATCTGTTCAACTGTATATAGTATACAACCGTTGTTGCTAATACCCTGAATGGTTGATGCAACATTTGTATTTTGTTAATAAAAAAATTTATTGTATAATTTGACTTGTTTATGACATCAAGAATAAAAATCTAAGCAGAAAAACCTTCACTTTAATGCCCTCAGCAACAGAAACATTGATTTGACATTTGCATATGTCAATCTGAGAAGGAACCTAACTTGAATTCATCATTCACATTACAATAGAGAATTTCAAAATATTACCCCATTTATCATGAAATAATGACTTTCGAGATGCTGGGAAGAACTTTTGATATTCACTAATTTTGGGATGATCATCATATTGGCTTATTATTTTCTTTCTATTCTGGATTATTGAAGATGTGATCTCTTTTTGATAAACGAGAGGTGTCGTGAATAATTTCAGACATTCTATAGAGCATAAAATTGCGGAAATACACAATCAAAGATTAACTTTTCCAACAATTCGCTCAAATTCCATAATAACAATATTTACCGATTATTGTTAAGTCAAGAACCAAATGATAGTTTAGAAGCAGCTAGTGATTTTCGGTAGTGCCAGCAACTTAAATTCTACAACGTGGTGTACCTTGATTAGCGGTTGACAAATTAATTTCAATTTTTCATAGCCCTCCATGAGGACAATATATTCCAAAGGGACTACAGGTATATTCTATCACATAGAAAAAATGATCAAATGGAGTTTCCTTAATGACCTCCTCAATTGTTTATGATCAGAGAAATTTATAATCCATAGGAAAACAGGATTGCTTGGACTTTTTTCATTATATGACATAACTATTAAAATAATTCTTGTGAAATTACATAGTTTTAATTCTCCTGTGTTCGAATAAGCACTAGCCTGTCGTCATCAGGTCTTATCCAGGGGCGGCAAATCAAGCAATCAACGACCAAAATTCAGAAATTGTCACATCATAATACTGTGTTCTAATAAGCACTACAGGCCCGCCGCCGTAAGCGAGCGTGCCAGGCGTGCAATGCACGCGGGCGGCGTATCCAGGGGGCGGCAAATTCAATCAACGACCAAAATTCAGAAATTGTCAAATAATACTAAAAAAATATCCAACCAAAAGAAATATGAAGCGGCGCGCAATTATTTTCTTTTGTATTAAACAATACCATCTATTGAAATTCAAGAGAACAAAGATGCAACACGTAGCACTTGTTGGTAAGGTGGGCTCGGGCCGAGGACGGCTGCCGCAAGAAAGTCTCTATGCTATGAAACGACGACGACGAAATACGGGAATCCCCTCAGAGTTTAATTCTCATTCCTCTTTTTATAAACATGCAAAAGCGATGCGAAGTCGAACAGATTAGTGAACAACACGCTTCAATTATTTCGTTTGGTTCTTAATAAGTTCCGTAAGGAGTGGAAATACGTAAAATTAATGATATTCTGACTTGGTTAGTGTGATTATTATTCAGAGAATTATCTATTTCATCCGTCGGCGCCAAAAATCGTATTATGGTAAGTAACTCCGTGTGGGTCGATTATTGCAATTATATGAAAGTTTTACTATGGGGTATGGGAAATAAAGTTAAGTAATCTTCCGATACATTCCAGGAACCGCAAAAAAGAAAAAGCTTTCAGGAGCGCAATTTCGACAGCAAAAAAACGAGAAAAGATGCACAGAAAAAAAAATTAGAGGGCTCTCTAGAGAAATTTTTAAGCAAACCAGAAAATAGGAAATGGAATGTCAAGAAAATGTTGGCGTAGCTTCAACAAGCGCAGCCTTAAATTTAGAAGTTATGGAGGTATCTGAAGAGAGAAATATTAGTCCTTTAGAGGCAGACTTCAGTAAAACTAAAACAAGAGAAAGTACTGCTCAAGAACCTGTAAGCAATTTATCGTCGTCAATAAGTAGCTGTTTAGATTGTGGTGATGATCCCGGTTTATGGCCTGCCAGTATGACTAATAATCTTGTTAATATTTTGGTAAGTCGTGGTCCCGTACTGCTGTTTATCAGGTCTGTTGTAAAATATTCAGTAACACTATTGGTTCTACAAAAACTGAACTATATCAAATTTTTTTTATTGGTTTCTGTCCGATCACCAGCTCCACAGGTGAAGGACTATCTGTCTTTGATACATCAGATTCTCATAATGGATTAGGTGTGTTAGAAGATATTACTCACCTGAGTAAAGTCTGATATTTCTTACTTCGATCTCAGGACTGGTTTTCATGAATCCCTTATTTCAATAGAAAGCATACTAATACAAAAATGACTTATGTACATGAAAGCAGCCTATCTGTTTTCTATGAAATTGAGGAAGTTTGATTCCTATTATTCTGCTTTGCATTTCAGGTGTGACGAGCTGGCTTGGATTTTGCTGTTTCTTCTAGAAGGGTTTCATTCTCTAATTTATAGTGAAGATAAATTCCAAATAAAAAAAGAAAATTTTTCTTTGGATGAAAATTTGTTGTTTATAAAGCAACATTGTATAATTATAAACATAATAAATTAAAGTATTAACATTGATCTTAAAATTTGAAATCCAATTTTCTAGGGGTCATAAATTCTTTCACTAATTCATCTGTTACTTTGGCTCTTGCCTCTTGATGCTTAATTATGATTGGAGTGATGGTGTCAATAAGTATTTTTTTCAATTCCCCTGTCAGTAATACACCACTGCTGTAATCCTTCCTGATCTGTTCCAGTTTCTCATCATCCTCAAGGAAAAACGTGAGATACTTAAATGATATATCAATATCACAGTCCCCACCTTTTTCTCTATGTTCTTCCACCGTTGCTTGACCTCCAGAAAAGGCATGTTTATTCACCTTATTCTTCACTTTCTTTGCTGTATCTGTTAAGAAAACTGATGAGTTTTCGTCTGATGAAGACATTTTGGTTTGTGCCCCTTGCAGAGCAGGAAGGAATGTAGAATGTAACAATGCAGGTTTTTGGAACCCTATTCGTGGTGTTACATCTCTAGTCATTCTGAAGTAGGGATCCTGATCAATAGCACAAGGGATGAGACATGGCAGTTTTTCTTTTCCAAATATATGGGGAAATGATGTAGACAAGGCTGGTGTTGCTTGAATAGCTGGAAATGCGATTTTTCCAATAGGTGTACTATCATCGAAACCAAATATTCCTTTCACTTGATTAAATGTAACACATCTCTGAATTCTTATCACATTTTGATAAAACTCTGGGCATTGCCTGAAATAAACCAAATATTGTAAGACATAGGAAGAAAATCTAGAACAAAGAAGGATGGTTGTCAAGCATATCGAATGGAGGTAAAGACATCATTTAAATGGTTCATGGAGTAATTCAAATATAGAACTTTTAGAATCGAAAAAACAGTAGGCCAAATTCAACATAATTTTACTAACGAAATTCTGAAAACTACTGATGAGGGGTCAAGAGCTTTTGTTTGTTTATTCTCCGAGTGATACAAGTCTAACATGAATACGTGTATGTGTAAACACTGATGCTGTATCCTAGCCAAATACAAGATTTCATCCCTAAAATGTCTTAACTCTGACTTCATGAAATTAGGCAAGATCACCTGGACGACATATAACTTCAATTGAAAAATAAATTGAAATGAAATTTTCACCTTCACAAAAAACTTGTGTTTATTGGAATGTTATATTTTGGTTCATAAAAACCATTATATGACCAGATGCAATAAGCGCAATACCCCGAATTCCATAGCACTCTAGTTTTTCAAACACAACTTGGGGATGCAGGCAATTGTATGCCCTGGAAAGGTCGAGGAATAAGCCACATGCCAGATCTCCCTCCTCCAATGCATGGATAATCCTCCTTAGAAACTGACATATGTATAGCTGTTTGAATTTATATTTCTTTTAAACACCCATGTTGGTTTTTGCTGAATAAATAATTTATCATGAAACGATGCATTAGTTGTTTTCAATATGCCAGCTCGAGTGGTTTTTAAAAGTATGGTAATATGTTTATAGGTCTATAGTTTCCATTTTCATTATGATCTCTAGTCTTGTATATTGGCATTATCACTGCTATTTTCCGTTTCATCAAAAATATTCAGGATTTTAAAGAATTATTGAAGATATGAGTGAGTGGTTCTATTATTTCATTAATAGTAAGTTTATTAATTCGATTGTACACTCCATATATACCACTGAGCTTTTGTTTTTTAGTTGTTTCACTATTTAGTTGTTCCCTAGATATATTAATTATGAAATTTCCTGGTGATGAGGGTAGTATTCTTCTATCGTTCCAATAGAAAGTTAGATTTGTAACTGCATTTATAAAATAATCATTGAATTAATTTGCAATTATCATCACGTTTTTCTTGTATGGTGAACAAATTTTTCATGCTGAATTGCTGATTAATTTTTCATAGTGTTCCGCTTTGCTCTTTATTAGAAGTTAGTCATACTGTTTTTAATTCAGACTTAAATCTCATATTTTTGGCAAAGAATGAGTAGTACACCTAATTTTGCTGGATTAATGGATTACTTTATGTAGAATTCCCGTAGTTGGTTTTCATTGGAAAATCTTCATGAATGGCAATTTTTATTGAAGTTTTTAAGAAAGATGTCATATTGAATTGTTCATCTACATTTTGATTCATATCATGGATCTCCCAGATATTAGGACATTCAATTCTAAACTACATTCTGATTGTTAATTGGATATATCAATGACCAATTCTGTGAGGATAAGAAGTTGTCATAATTTTCATCCTAGTGTTTTTTTGCATGTGAAATTTTGTGTTATTGATATAAAAAGAAATATTCTGAGCACAATGATCAATGATCTGAGCCTGGATAACTTGTGTAACGAACTGACAATCTACCTTTACATTTGAACTATCAATACATGTGGAAGTATTCGCTTCAATCTTAGGTGGCTCATTAATGGTTTGGATGATATCATGTGTCCATCGAAAATGTTCCCAATCTCATTTTCTCAAAATCTCCTTCATCATATTTATATTGAAGTCACCTGCCAATATTATTTGGGAATCATACTTTGTTAGTATCTCCAGTGTGAGGAATCAGTTGTGAAATCATTGCATTTGTCCTACCGTTATTGAAAACTGCAATACTTTTCAATTATTTTTACTTGTTGAATTCAATAACATCGCATTGGAATTAACCTTACCTTGGCAGACATTCAATATCTCCACTGCTTATTTACTGAATGAATAGGTGTCTTCAGGACAGTGTCCTCAAATTGGGAAGAGTTACACCGGTTCACAAAAAAGGTGATACCCAGGACATAAGAAATTGTCGACCAATTTCAGTCTTAAATCAATTGTCCAAGATTTTTCAAAGAATAATATTCAATCGGATGTACAATTATTTAACAAAATATTCCAAACTATCTGATCCACAACATGTTTTCAGACATGGTCATGTACCCAATCGGCCAGTTGTGAATTTTTCGAATTTGTTTACAGCAGTATATTTTTTAATCTGTCGAAGGCGTTTGATACGCAACAGCATGGATTTATTCTGGATAAGATGCACCAAATGGGATTTAGGGGCGTTTCTTGATTGAGTCAGGAGTTTTCTATCTGATATCAGAATTTATGTGAGATCGAATGATGCTACATCTGATGAGTACACTAAAACCCTTGGTGTCATTCGAAGATCTGCCTGCATACATTGTAGCCTATATACTGGTTATGTTCACTGATGATACTTATATCTAGGTCAAAGCGAAAAGTCTGCAGGAATTGAAGCCACCATGCAAGACTAGAGGGCAGTGTTTCATTAATTGGTGTCACAGAAATGCTCGTATACTCAGTTTGACAAAGTTGGTGATAGGTTTCAGAATCAAGATAAGCCAATTGAACTTTTCTTACTTGTTTGTGCTTACTACGCATCATCGCTTCTCAGGAGTTGCCTCCCTGCCTCAGAGCATAGATAATACTCATTTAAGTTACATGTTTTCATATTCTTCCTTTCCTTATATATTCATTTTTAATAGCCTTGTCTATGTCCACCTGAACGTGAGTAAATACAAGAAATGATCTGACTTCCATGAGTATGAACACAACACAATGACACAATCAATAAACTTTATTATTGTTATTATTCCCTGCATAAACGGCTACTCCACCATGTTCACCATTCGACATATTAAAGTTTTCAAGACTTCTAGTGCTCTGAGACACACAGTATTTCAAAATCTTCAGTATTCAAGATATTTACCGAGTTTCCTAATGATCTTATGTTCAGGTATAGAACCAAAAAACTGTTGGTGTTTAGATTGTGTCCGTTTCCGGTTTGATGGCTTATAATACTGTTGGGTCTTGATATATATAAATCCTTGTATTTGGTGAAATTATACCTTTTAATACGGACACCTTAAGACCAGGAGGATGCATCATACAGGAAATCTCTTTTATATAATGTAGCAGTTTCTACAAATCCCTTATTCACTAATTATTCGTTCCATGAATGTCGACAGATGCAAAATAAGTAATAATAAAAATAGATGAGCTGTTCACCGCTATGAACTAACAAGAAACCTCTGTCAAAAAGCTTCCTACTGGATCGGTACCTTCAGTTGATTTACTCATTCCCATACTCAAGAGAATAATTCCAAATAATCTGTTAAGATTTCTCAAAGTGAAACAGAAGAAAAAAATTAACTTTATTGGCATACCACCAAAATCTGCCAGTCTATGTGTAACATTAAATCTTTTTGTGTGCTTGTTCCTAGGTCATCAAACAATTAGAACAGCGTGCTATCGTTTTGCCCAAATGCCTGTAAATTCTGAGAATCCAGTGGAAAATGGTGTCAATTGATTAAGTTCGAATTCCTGATTAAGAATTCAGAATCGAAATTGAGTCTGTCCAGGCATATAATCTCTATCATTTGAAGGATATGAGCTAAAGTTTGCATAGTTTTGGAATAAGTTAACTGTTTGAATATCTCGGTCATTTTCATATTGGGTCAAATCTATTGAATAGTGCAGCAGTTAACATCTGAAATTTAGTTTATTCAATAACTGCTAGAATAACTATTGCATTTGTGAATTGGAAGATGTTTGAATGAGGTCGAACCAAATAGGTTTGCAAAAACTTGATGATGTCATCATGCTAGAATATTTTCAAAAATTCCCAAACAATTTTTTTAAATATTTGAAATGCCGTAAGATATTCATTGGATCTTAACAGAACTCTGCATATATGGAGGTTATAGATACCATCAAAGTTCATAAAAAACAAGAGAGATCATTTGCACTTCTACAAACGATGAATAGTACACATTGAAAAGAAATATTATGAAATTTATGAATTTTTATTTTTAACTGCAATATATACTCTTTGCTTCTTTTGATTCATATTTCAAATGCCCGAATGATCTTCATATTTGGTAATGTTGCTATTTATCTGAGCCGTTGCTCAAAGCTTCATGACAATAAATCAGGATTACTGACAAGATTTAGGAAATCAGTGTTGACTATTCAAAAATTTCAATCTATCACCTTTGAATTTATTAAATCCTTTTTCTCACCAAGATATTTAACCTAATTAAATCATTTTGAAACTATTGATCATCTCCTTCATAAGTTATTGTATATATGGCCTATCCTACAATTTGAACTTCAGCTATATCATAGACGAAATTCCAGACTATTATCAGCTTGATAATGGAAATTTACAGACATATGAGATCTAACTATTAAATAACGAGACTGGATACGAAAAAGGGATTAATTATGAAAATAATTCTACATTTGAATGCTTTCCTTCAATATACTCCTCTTTCCTGATCACAAGCACATTATCATTTGTTTTTTCCATTGATCAAAACAGTGCTGGGAGTTTTCTTTGGTGAGGGTCATTAAGAGCTCTGCCGTTATTTGTTTTACTGCTTCCATCGACTCAAATTGAGTCCCTTTCAAAACAGATTTTATCTTCGGCAGCGCAAAAAAACTTGCACTGTGTCAAATCTGGTGAGCATTGGAGTTCGCTTATTAGTTTTATGGCACCAGTTTTGCACAGACTTTTTGTCACATGTAATTCCTGGTGTTATTTGTTTAACTGTTTCTTTATCGGCACATACAGCCTCAACAATCATCCGGATGCTCCTTCGACAATCTGCACACACAATTTGGTGGATGTTGGTCACTGTTTCCGGAGTTATAATAGTGACAAGGTGACTTGGGCGTTGTCATCTTCAAGCACTCTTTTGGCCTTCACTGAAGTGTCTACACCGTTTTAAAACATGTGTAAGGGGTAGAGAATCATCCCTTTAGCTTCTGTCACAATTTATAGAACTCAGTCTGTAGTTTTTTCAATATAAAGAGAAATTTGGGATTGATACTTTCTTTTCTGTATTTTGTCACACATGGAAGAAAAAAATTTGTTTGTTTCAAACTGCTACTGCTCAAATATTATAATAGGGATATGAACGTGTTTTAGTTCTTGAAGAAACAAGATATCTAAATACCTGACGCAATAAGTTTTTTCTCCCACCCCTCTGCAATGCCCTCTAGGTGAGCAGTCTCGTTATTTAATATCCAGACCTAGTAGATCAGTTATTCACTAGGAATAAAATTTTATCCTACCTTCAAGACTCTACAATATGCAAATGACATAATCAGTTTTTATATGACAATATAAATCTCTGAAGAGATAAGTGAGTTCTATATTCATTTGATATTGAAATTCTATCATCCTAATTGAATTCCTTATATTTTGAACTCACCCCATATAATTTAGATCAGAAAATATAAACGTTTTTTTGATATCAAAGCCTATAGCTATAATATCTTTTGCATTTTCAAAGGCCATCTCTTGTGCTTCTTCCATCTGAATATTTCTCCAAAAACACTTCTCATCATCAGTAAGTTGTATGACAAGAGGCATATCAAATGTATCTTGTAACCACTTGCAAAACATGAAGGGAACAAGATGTCCCAAATGCATTGAACTAGATGAAGGGCCTCGGCCAGTATAAAGATAAAATGGTTTGCCAGCTTCATACTGATTGAGGATAGAGCTGAGATCTCGATGAGAAAATACTATGCCTCTCCGAAGAAAGTGATGAACCTTCTGCTTGATAACTTTTTCAAAACGTTCGATTAAAGCTAAATCGATTCTAGAACTGCCGAATTTTTCTGGAAACAAAGAATGAATAATTGGTTTATAGATACCAAATAAAGACCATACTTATTAATTTATCATAATCAATTCCTTTTTCAGACTTGCTAACCACATTCCATGGATCTACTATATCTTCGTCATCATTTTGATTATCAATATTCAAATTTTTGATTTCTGTAACAATATTCTCAGTCATGATGATTAAATTCAGAAATCCCCTGGAATACTGGAGAGGTAAAGATGAATGCCGACTGGTATCAATTAGAATAAAATGCTAAATAAATTATTTTACTTGCGAACTACAAGTACCAAATACTCAAGTTCCCTACATATAATTCATCATCAATTATAACCTTATAATTGATTATCATAACCTTTATTTATTTCGATTTGATACTTGACATTCATGTGAACTTATCCACTGAAAAGATATAGAGATAATTACTAGTCTATGAACTTATCTGCGGAATTCCCGCTGGTAACGCTTTGTGATTAGCTGTGCGATAACTCTGGGATGGAGGAGGCATTGCCAAACCTATTTATCTCACCCACTGAACTGATGATCAGTAGGTATTCTCCTCAGTGAAATATGAAATAATTCTTTTATTCCTCTGACCTGTCTTTAAATCTCAAGCCAACTGCATCGCTACCATACTTTTGTAAATATGGGTACCCATTACACCCTTATTCTATATTTCCTTAATGAGATTGGTATATCTAGAGTCCATCCACACCTGATTCATTCAATATTCAAATGCCTTTTCATAAACCACAAATGTAAAGCACCGAGGTATATTATGCATATTCATTTCATTTTTACTGGCTTTTTCTAGTAGAACAGCGTACTATCGTTTAGTCCAAACGACTGTAATTTTGGAATATCGAGTCGAAAATGGTCTCAATTGATTGGATTTGACTTCCTGATGAAGAATCTAGGGCCAAACTTGAGTATGTCCATCTGAAAGAGATAAGGTAGAGTTTTCATATTTTCAGAATCGATTAACTGTCCAAATATTTCGGTCAAGTTCGTTATTGGGACAAATTCATCGAATGATTCAGGAGTTGTTTCCTGTATAACTTCTCGAATATAAGGCCTTGTTTACTGATAGATCAATTTTCCTGATTATGTTACTATATGCGTTCGTGCGATTAAATTTTGAATGTGTACTACTTTAAGTGGAACTAGATTGTGGCTGAATTGAAACTATACTAAAGTTTATTTTGAATTTAAGATATTGGTAATTTGGCTTTGAATATATAAGGTATTTCAAAAGACAAGAGCTTACTGGGAAACAGATATTCTAAATGGTTTTCAATAGAGTTGGTTTGTCTAGTTTTGATTGGTTTTCAGGAGAAGGGAATTTGCGCTTCGAAAAACTTAAGGAAAGCTGTAAGTAGTAAGTAGTATTACACTATTCCAGAAATTATGAAAATAAGCTCTAGGGAAAACGCGTAAATGTTCTTGACCTCACGTTCTCACAGCGTTTGGAGCGTCTAAGTGCAGTGTATTCTGATGAAGCCACTCCTAAATCCAGCTTGTACATTCTGCTAAAAGTCAAGTCTTGTGAAATAAGATCCCTCCGACCGACATCTTCCCACCAATTCCTTGAATAGGTCACTCAGAGCTTGTTCAACAGTCACTCCTCTTTTTAACATTATCTTTACCATAAATAAGCTTGTTGCAGCTCACATCTGTTATTTCAAGCATGTCTTACTAATCAAAATTTTGTAAATCTCCACTTCTCTGAGTGGCTCTGAAGGACGGTTTTTAGTATTCCTCTGAATCGGTAACACGTAGCACTTTTTTCTTGAGCTAGCTCATTATCTAGGTCATATTTGCATTTTTTCCTAATGTTGATTAATATGCCGTATTAGTGTGCAGTCACTTCATACACGTAAACTTGGTTACGTGCGTATTTGGGTACCAAATAAATGATTCGTAGTGAGGAGTTCATTACATTTCAATGATATTTACTTGAAATTGTTTATTTCCCAGATTTTGGTACTACTTCAAGTGACAACTCAACAAACTACAATAAAGTCTAATTCAGATTAAATGAGCTGTTTTCGAATTTCCCGGAAAAATTATTTACTCGTGAATCTTCAGATTTTTTCTAAACATCTGAAGCGAAAACTTGACGACAACTACTCGGAAGTTTTATCACAAGAGAACCACCTGAAAGATCATTAGAGTATGTAACCGAATTCACAATCATCGTCGACACTTTATTTTTGGAGAAAATGCCCTGCTCTATGTTCTGACACAGATGCACTCCTGCATAGTCCGTGCATTTCTAGGTTTCATACGATGCACCGGCGTCAGTTAAATGAGTTGCTGAAGTCTGTTGCAAAGAATGTCCTGTTTATGCCTTGGCATTATCCAATTCAAGGTATTCGGCAATCTTCGAAGGCACACTTCTTATTGTAATTTTGCCAACAAGTTGGACGGTGCACCGACCATTTCGGAACGTGAGGAAAAATCTGAGACTCTTCACTCCACTGGGTCTTAAGGATATATATTTACTGACAAGCATCAAAGCTCCTATCTTTTCTTCCTCTACAATACTAAATCCCTTTGACATACCGATTTTAGTTTCGGGTATAAGTAAACAGCTACCCTCATCTTCTATATCTTTAAAAGACATTTTCATCAATTCATCTCTTGTTAGTCCTCCAAAAATGCCCATTATTGAAACTATTTTATATAATAGATAAATTTCATCAGGAGCTTCATTGATAAACATATGAACTTGATCTGCTGTTAAAACTCTGGATTTTTTCGGAATTTATCCTTTAGATTATTTCATTTTTAAGAACGCTACTAGCGAGGAGGATTGGGAAATATTGATATTTTTGTTGACAATCAGAGTAGATTACAAAATAGAATATTTCGTACACAACAATGCAGGGCAAAATTTTTCAGACTGAAATTAAACACATTAACAAAATGAAAAGTAAAATAGCATACCGATTCTTGAAAATGCGCCAATAACACGGAAATGGAAATAATTTCATTTTTCAACTTTCATATATAGATAGATTATTTCGTAATCCTGTTCGTTAATCGATCTGGATTTTCGGGTAATAAAATATTTGTCGCCTTGGCTGCATTTTCAATTATATTATTTGATAAATTACTTTTCATTTCCATTATTTCTTCTCGACGAAAACAATATGACATTCCATGTATCCTTCCGAGCGTTATGATCTATATAACGCACTTGGTGCATAAATAACTATTCTTGTTTTGCCGTTCGGACTTTGCTACGTCAAACCCTTTTTCTATTTTCAAAAACTCCAGAACCATTTGTTCCTTTTCATTTTGTTCTCCTAAGCCAAAATTTATCAGCGCTGAGTCATTATTCAGCTTTTTCACAATTTTAGTATTGTAATTCTTGAGATCCAGGGTAGGCTGCGGTTTTATTTGGCTTCGGTTCATTTTTTATCCGATGTTCAGTCGCAGGACTGTTTAAATTGGCCTCTTGACGTAGCCCTTTTAATTCTCAGCTATTGATTTCTACTCCATCAGGGCTACACCAACTTTGATGTTTGTCTCAGAATTATTATTGAACCGGGTGTAGCCCATTTTTTCTAGCTCTCCATCTAATGCTTTAACATGGGTATCGTTCTGAATGATGATATTATCCTCAGCCACATAACCATGGTTGATTCTCCTTTTTTTCCTCAAAGAACTCAAATATTAGCACCCTCCTCAGAATCTGTAAGGCTGGCAGGGACAGAATGAGATTGTAGATTGTTCTTTCTCCCACTCGCTTGGGTTGATTCGGCATATTTTCAGCCATATTTCTTTTGCACACAACTGATCAAATTTGCTGCCTGCTCAGTTTCAGAGAATGTTTTGCTAGTTAGCTGTTGTTGTCTTTCCGAAGCTCCTTACTGTGCCTCAAACCAGAGGTTGGTGTGTAGAATTTCTATCTCCCTACGCTTTTCTTCCCTGGCGCACACACATTGGTCTCATCAGTACTGCTTGTGTGTGCCATGTCATAGACCCTGGGAATTTGTTATTTGTGGTATTGGAGTACGGGAGCGGCCGGGATTTGAACCCGACACCGGTGGAATCTCGGGTCTACAAACACAACACTGAAGAAGCTAGACTATAGAATACTAGAGACCGATGTTGATGACGGAGGGACGAAACCTGAGCGTGTAACAAGGTCAGTAGGTGCTACCGAGTCATGGATACCTAATGTAGGACATACACGCTCCGGTCGACCGGAGAGGAAAAACTGTACAGGTATACCTGCGCAGATCGACCGGAGCATGTGTGTCGCAGTTTTTCAAGCTGGGACAGGTCGCTGTAGCAAATTCGAAATTCGACCCGGTCTAGTGGCACCGTACGGTCGCCGCTAACGAACACATGACCGGTCCAGTTTACCAGAATGTTTCCACACATGAGGTAGACCTGCGCAGGTATACCTGTACCTTTTTCCTCCGATCGACCGGTGCGTGTATGCCCTGCATAAGCAAAGTGACACCTCACGGCATCGTGCGTACGAGTGATGTTCACCTAATTAGATCCACGATACCACTGCAGACCAAGATACGGAATGGAAAAGGCGTGTAGACTTTCGTTGGAAGGTGCAGATAAGGAAGCGAGTTTTGCAGCCATTTTTGTGTTTCAACCATTCCTTTCCAAGACACATCGTGAAGACAGCCATTTATATTACGTCGGGGTCACCAATGTAGGGCTATCAATTCTGCTTGACCTGATCATATAGTTTATCTTGGGCAAGGATGCGGAAAATAAAAGGAATAATTTCAAGAAAACACAATTTATTGGAACCAACAAATTGCGGATTGTATATGCCGTCTCAAGAGCGACGATTACTTTGTACACCCAATGGATCGTAAAACTTATAAGCCATTTTGAGGAAAACGGATTTTATCTTGGTAGTCTGGGAAGTTTCGGTTGTGTCGCACAACTGTAGCGTTCGCCCGAGGATGTTTAGACTTGAAATGCCCTTTGTTCTACAAACCGCACGATTATGGTCTTCTTGTTGATGTAGGCAGCGCAGAGAAGTGACTGATGATCTCGGATCATGGGTTCGGCCGTTTATCCTTTTTTCGACTCTAATTCAGTTCCGCCAATAGGAACGCTGTATGTTGAATATATTTATTTTCGAATTTTAGATCTTTCTGTTCCACTGTATGTATTTGAGATAACTCTATTTCGTTTGACATCCTTGAATTCCTCAATATAATTTTCATGGAATTTCACAATATTATTTCGTGGAAATCATTTAAATTTCCTCTGGTGTAATTGATGAATTTCCTACAGGTTTACTGCCAGAAATAATTTTGATATTATTCGATAGTCAAATCTGTTGTGTTTTGGATATCCTTATCACCGCTTCTGAACCAGTAATTGAGATCTGTGATTCTCGTTCTACGAGTAATATGATCTCTCAAGAACTTCATTTTCAGTTCTGCTTCTGTGTATTTCAGCTTATAAATGTGGATGAAAATGTAGTGAACAAGCTCATTGATAAATAAATTTTATTTGCAGTTGAGTGATAGGCGTGACATGGTTAATCCTCATATGCTCACGTACACAATAGGAACACCAGTTGTTTTTGCATTTCAATCTATAAGATCCAATTCTGGCATTCAACCAAACATCGATATCGGGGGTATGTAGATCCAATATTACCTCCAGGAAGTTGATCTCATAGCATCAGTTATGCCGGAGCAAGTACGTTTTTTAAGTACCCTCCTTGCTTTATCTGTTTTAAACTACCAAAACAGTCGGCTATTAGCCATGAAAACGTGAGCATTTTTCTGATGAATAAATTAATTTTGAATATTGAAAGAAATAAGTATTTTTGTCTAATTTTTTCTTCATTGATCTTATGACACAACAGGTTAAGGTTATCAAATCATCTTCAGGTGAACGATACTGACTGAAATATTTTTCTGTTCTTAAACCTATGGGATGTTCAAAAGTGGTGAATGGCATATCTCTATTTGAGTATTAAGATCAGGTTTAGTATCGGCAATCATACAATCTACTAAAACTAATATCATTAGACTGAAGTCATTACGACATAAGTTCTTAGCAGTTCGGTAATCTTAGTTTCATTCACAGAATGCCGAGTTATCCTCTCTAATAGAATGTCTAGTTTCAATTTTATTTCTTGAGAGAAAACTCGAAAAAATCTCTTCTTTCAAATAAATTCACCATCTAAACACTCAACTGACAGTTTACTGGTAGCGTCAATTGAAATTGAAGAAGCTTTCATAGGATTGCCATACTGTCTGTAGAAATGGAAATATCATTATTCTTGATCATGATTTCTGAAGCGATAAGAAGACTTATGGTAATCGGGAAGGATGATTCAGAATATTCATCTATTCCCCTGTTGTTGGTAGAGATAGATCTTAATATTTGGGAAATATAATTGAAAATCATATGGGTATTCCCGAATTGATGGTGATACCGAAGATGGGAGATTTTTTTAGTCACTTTGAGAAAAAAAGGTAGGAAAAAGTAAATTGAAAATAAATACAAAAAAGCATAACTTTTTATTGCTTTATTTCAGATAGAGTTGGTCGGCGTGTTTCAATAGTCATATGCCGTCCCTTTATGTGTTTTTTCAAACACAGGTGAACACATGGTTGGGCGCCCTGATGAACAAAGGCTCTCTGAAACCAATTTTGGAGAAAAACTTGGAATGAAATCTGACTTTACGTTCCCATGAAAATAAAAGAATGCAGTATTATGTAGGCTGAGATTCGAAGTTCAGATCATTGTAAAATTCGATCAATTGTCCAATTTTTTTCACGTTTGTTTTCTGTTTCATATTGCCTCAAGTCGAAGCAACAGTAGCCGTAAGCGATTCCGGAAAAATAAATAGATTCGGCATCCTCCCGCAAAAATTCCAGCGTTATCACACCACTCGTCAAATCCCATTGCTGGAAAACCGTGGATAAGTTCACATAAATGACTCTCCCCACTCCTCACAGACATGAGACAGACATGCTTTGGGAACATGTCATTTACTGTTGTGTACGCATGTACGGAAGCAGCTGTTCGTGCTCAGCTGTCTGTGTTTTGAGGCAAATTCTATGTGATAGTACACAAACAAAGACAATTGTAAATATTATCGTTGACACAAATTCATTAAAACATGTCCTGGACTAATTATGTTGGGGGGTATCTTTTCAATTCACATTTTTCTCATATATTCAAAAATAATCAAATACCTTCCGACTTTCAAATAAATTTATCAAAACCCCATGGTGCGACTATAACATTAAAATGTGTAGAATTAAATGTGGAGGTGAGTCCATAATATTTATTTATTCGATTTTTTTCAGGTAATGAAATTTTGTTAAGTTTTGAAATTCCTGAAATATTTTCCCATAAGTACCCACACATTATGTGTTGTTTCCTATTTAACTGCGTCAATTTGGAAAAACTTTTGTTAATCGTTTTTATATGAAATCAAATTATTTCAACTAACATTATTTCGAAATCCTTGATATTAACTTAGATATTAACTTATAGTATATTGTGAATTTTAAGTTTTTAATTGATTAAAACTCCTGACTGAATTCATGTTATGAGATAATCCAAGGAAGGTGCTGGAAAACAACCTTATGTTAAATTCTTTTATGCTTACAGTTTCTGAACGAAATGGCAGAGCATTTCAATTTTCCATTGACCATTGTGCATGCCTACACGGAAGAAATGCTTTTTTGTGCCCCTTTCACTAGCTATAGGGCAGAAGGCATAAATTTCAAAGGTGTTTTGAAGGGTCTTCATTTGGTTCTAGAACCGATCGAAGATGTTGATGATGGTAAGTGAGAATTAATATATCTTTGATGATAATGATAATATATGTATGTATTGAAGATGTTGTGGAATAACATGGATCCATCATACTGAATGTTTTGAGTGTGGATTTAAGACCTTCGTTGGTAGATATTTCAGTTAGTTGACAGGAAAAAAGGTCAGGTTTTTTGAAAACAAGGCCTTGTTTTAAGAAGTGGTTTTGTTTAAAAAACCTGACCCTTTTTCCTGTCAACTAACTGAAATATATACTGAATGTTGTGTCTTATTGTGATTGCATACATAAAAAATAGAGAAATATTAATCATAAGCTTCAAATTTATTTTGTTTTCCAAGATAACTTCACAATGAAAAAACAAAATTTGAAATCTTCTCCGTTTCTGTTTTGATCCAGCTAAATCAGACAGTATGGGTTTGCTGTTGGTCTACTGCAACCATTGATATTCTTTGTACAAATATAATTTTCTAGCTATTTCTGGTGTCAGTCTGAAAAAAGGAATTAGTGAAGAATGAGTTTCTTTTCATGGGGGTATGTTTTTACAGATAGATCTCTTATTCTGTATCCATGGTTAATCGGAATGTAATCAATTTGGTTCTTTGAAATGCTACTTTTTTTTTGTCTTGTGGAGATTTCCAACTGCCCAAATGATGATTGTATTGCTCGAAGAATGACTGAGTCGTTCTTTCAACTGTATTATAGTACATGATTCAGAACATGATATTCTAGATCAGGGTTTCTCAAACTTTTGGGTCCCTGTTGAGGTTTCACGATGAACTCAATAGTTGAGGCTCCAGCCATTAATACACACCCTCCCCAAAAAAAAATAAAATGAGAAAATTCAAAACTTCTTATCCAGTCGCCCGCATAAATCTTCTCGCAAACCTCCTTTCTTTAAATGGTGAACCTCAAAGGGTTTGCAAACCTCACTTCTAGATAATAAGATTCCATACAATTGAGCATTTTTTTCTATATTCATGTTAGAACCTATATGTTTTCTTTCACTCAATTTTACTTTTGATTGATGGGCTCCTGACCCCACGTCAGTGCCTTTCTACTTTACTGAAGGAAAAAATACAGGTTCTGATTTGAAACTCTTCAGGTATGAATTTGAGTTGACTAAGTTCATGCTATTGTCATATACATTTCAGATCCATACCGCAAATACTTTTCTGAAAAATATTTAATTCTGCGAAATAATTCTACAAAGTTTTTTCTCATACATTTCAGCAAACTCGAAGTCTATTGATTTTCTGCCAAATTATGGCATATTGCTGAAATTATAGTAAATCTCGAAACTGTACCTCCTCTATTGTTAACTTTAAGTTAACGTTGAAAATGTCCGCCCGCTCGCCATATTGAGGTTTAGCGTCTTATAATAAGAATTTTACGTAGAGTACATATGCTAAATTTAAAAATTATGTATTAATTATAATATAATCTTAATTTTCCAATAAACTGGACTTTAGGTAGTTAAAGACTTCAATGATCATTGTAAACTAAAGTAATATTTAACTAATTAATAATAATAATAATAGAGTTTATTGATATAAATCTACAATTTACACCAATGAACTCTTAGAAAACAACTGTGAGTTATCTACCCTAAGGTGATATCTGTATACAGTTATGTAACAAAATACAATTTTCTACCCCAATCTTTGGCAATATAAAAAAATTTTTTTTTTGTCATGCAATTTTTCGCTTCGTGTATACCCGTAAAATTAGATAATTTGATATCAGTTTGAAAAAATCATTTTGTTTATAATTACTTTAGTGAACAAAAAAAGAGAATTAATTCATGGTAGTGTTGTTTTTTCAATTGTTACTTACCGTCTTCATGATAACAGACATTTTTTAATTAAAGAAAACTTAATTTTTACATTTTTTATCACTTCCAAGAGCTGTCAATCATGATTTAAAAAAATTTTTTCTTAATAATTCTTAATTATTTATAATCGTTTTTTATATTTCTATTGTTTAAATAATTTTCAAGAAATTATTTTTTGAATCATAATTGGCATTTCTCTACAAATTATCATTGAGTATTATATTAAAAATTTGATGTCAAACAATTATAAATTTTTTTAAAATTTTATTCACAAAAGCGTCATTGTGCATCAAAATACCGACAAATGTTTATTTCGATTAATTTTCCTAAATTTAGAAAAAACATGTATACAAAAGTTGCAGCAGCTGATCAGTTTGTTGACTTGAAAACTTATGTAACTTTCAAATTGCTAGAGATACGACAATAGTAATTTTTGTTGGTAATGAAGTTGTCTTTCAGATTGGTCATGTACTAATTTTGTATATGTGCATTTGTGTATAAAAATTAGATTTTTTTTTGTTATTTTTCAAACATTCTCGCCTTCTAAATCGGCAAATAATGCAAATTTGGTAATTGTACTTCAAGGCAATTTTGTTTATCTATAATCATGTATGAATCGCAGCTATCCATTCATTTTTCATTCGATTCCTTCATTAACTATTATAACTTTTCGGGATCTTCGCTACCTTTCACCTTACAGATACTTACTTACAAGTCTTGGCAATTCGTAGAGTATCTTTTTATCGATTCCATGGGCTCGAGTGAATTAAAAAATCTTCTGTGTCCCCTCACCATATCCCTAAAAATGATTGAACTTTGTCATTTCATATTTGAAAAGCATCCATAATCGAACTGAAACGGAATAAATTGAATGAGTCGAGATTTGACAATAGCATTATAAAAGAATGGATATTAAAGTGCGGAAAAATGAAAATTAAACTCTTTATTTGTGGGCGAAAATTTTTGTTTAGTCCATTAAAATGTTACACGAACTTTGCATTTTTTTAGAGGTCTTAATTTTACTTTTGGTACCTGCAAAGAGGTTGGATAAAAGCTTAAAATTTGTGGGGTTGCAGCCTTTGTTCCCCGGTTGCCAAAAAGGGGGCACGAATCTTTTCGCGATAGTCTGGAAATTATGCAAGCTGCAAAAAAATTCGTAAAACTATAATTTGTAACACTTGCCAACAAATATGTTGATATACATTTTTGCTCTACAATAGAAATCAAAAAAGTTATAAGTAAAACCACAGGCAAAGTTCTTTGAAAAATTTCATTTTTGTTCAATATTTTTCTTTTGATAATTTTACTGGAAAACAAAAATGTCAACTTTGGAGCGCTCAGAAGACCATCTTTAGATTGGTATAATTTTGTTGTAAAATATTTAGATAACAAAGTTAATGAGCAAAAAATTTAATTTTCCTAGAAATGTACTTGATTTCAATTTTTGGAATATATGTATATGAACATAATTGTAGGCATAGCGATTCATCACAAATTATGGCTTCAAGAATTTTATACAGTAGGTAGGTACGTATAGTTTCCGAGAAATCGCGAAAAAACTAAATGGCGGCTAGGGACAGAGGCTGTCTCCCAACAAGCTTGGGATTCTATTAAATATAAAATTGTGTCCTTTAAAAATTGCAATGTTGTTAAATGCAATATTTCAATGCATTAGATGCAGTTTCAAAGAAAATTACAATTTTCATTCGATTCATGTAGAGGGTGGTCAATTTCAATGATTTAGTACCAAATCTGATAGTTATTCACTTCATGTTCTCTTTCTTCGAGTAACATAAATTGGTGAACAAATCGCTACGGTGTCATGTTTCTGAGTGATAGGCCGATTTTGGGATTTCGCCAGTTGGAATTGGCTTCCGCATTATGTATTTGAACTACGCTCTCAGAATGATCACATCTTCAGGTCAGTTTTTGCGAGTTATTGTTTTGCTCAAATGTCTGCAATTTCAGAATTTGGGCTGCAAATGGTATTAAACTAGTTCGTTCGACTCCCTTTAATGAATCTGTGGTAAAAGTTGGATTGACTCTCTGGCACTTCCATATAGGCAGCCACTTTCGACGAAATTCCCATATAAGTTATTTTTTGAGCCAAATCCGATCGAGTAACTTAAAATAAGTCAAGAACTTCTCGAAAATAGTCAGATTGCAATAATATAAAAAAAATCTGTTATTCAATCACATGGACTCAGTAATTTCGATTTGAAATGTTTTCATTATGCAGTTTTATCATACCCATTAGTCCTTATTTGGATATGAATCATATACACCATTAAATAAACTATTTCGGCTTGCTTAGTAACTTATGGATTATCACGTCTTGCTGGGTTGATTAATTCGTTGATTGGGCGATTCTATGTTTGGAATTCCGTAAATTCGGCAATCCATTGGTCAATCTGACATATTCGTTGAAATACTCCGTGATTCCTTTGATCAAGGAGTTAAACTAAATCTACTATCTGACAATTAAATATTTTGGAGATTATATTTCTCAGAGTTTGATAATTACTCGCAAGTAGTTTAACAAGAGCGCTAATGCCATCTGTCCTTATCTTAGTGCTCTATAAATTTATTATCTACCAAATCGGATATTTAGCAGAAATATGAATAAATCGGCTATATCTCAAAAACTATGAGAAACTGAATTATAGTAAATCTAGTTCAAATCTTTAGAACTTATCTCACAATGTCTCTACATGCCACTTCCGAACACCCTGTGGAGATAAGGATTCATTATAAACTGAAGTCTTGCATATACTCTATAAATACCAATAATCACCCAAGGGTATTGCGAACTTTAGCCCAGTTCAATAATCTTCAGAAAACATTTACAGTTGATTTCTTGTCGAGACTGGTTTCAGAATATTCTTTGAGAATATTCCAATACTTGGAAAACGCATGTGGCCAAAGGTTTTTTCGCCGTGCCCAATTGTTAAATAGACTTTAGGACATTTGTTCTTTTTTTTCTTTTCAGGTACCTAGTTGAGTATTGACTTAAACTAGGAAGATACTGGGTAATTGTGTGTACTTGTTGGAATGCAGTTACGACCGAAATACCTATCTGTCTTTATGACATCTAAACAATGAATGTTATTGCAGGCTTGACGGAAAATTTTGTCCGGATTATTTAAAACGTTGTCGTACTCTATTATTTGTTAAGACTATTATAGAGTAATACATTCCACCAGGTTTTACTACGAGAAATTTTGATGTAGTTCTCAAATCAATTATGTTGGGAGTGGTTGCATTAACGCTGTTGTCAAACTCCTTGCAAATAATTCAAACTTCGCTGAATTACATCTAAAAAATTGTCAGAATTAAGAATGATACAAATTCAATTCTCATGATGAAACACTGAGAAAAAGCTAAGCAGCGAAATCAGTACAGATGTTACAACAGAATCTGTATATTGAATAAATTTCGTTAATTTAATCAGTTCAAAATGATAGGAATGATAAATGAAAATGCAGAAAAGCACTGACTTTGCGTGCTTGCTTTAGAGTAATTTTTCGTACTCTGGAACAATGTGATACTAATAGAACCGCCTCAACGAATGCAGAATCCTTTGAAATGAGTTAATTCTGATCAACTCTCAAAGGTTAAGATAATGGTGTATGTAAATCTACTGACCAATTTTTTTTGCCAAGCTCCATCGATCTCAAAGAATTTAGAAAAATAGAGTTTTTTCAATTATGGTCGAAATTCTTTACAGAATTATCCACTTCTTTGTGCAGTGAGTCTTTGTTAGTCGGTTCCCACATCTCACACAACACATTCGACACTATGGAATGTCTCCTCTTTCATTAGGGATTAAAAATATAAATTTTTTTGTGATTTCTCCTGTTATCCTGAAGCGATTTTCTTCATATCTTTCAATTTCCATAAAAATGTTTCTGGATTGAATTATTCCCTCGCCGTTCGACGCATTTACTACCCGCCATAATCTTATCTCGAACTACGTTTCTTTGATGTGATGATATATGGTCCGTTTTCTTGTTTTCCAATATTGATTTGGCTGGAATATTTGATATGAGTGTTTTCCTTCGACCCAAAACTGGAACACCTTGACCTAATTCACCTTTTTTCATTTACTCATTTCAATAACAGAATCACACTATAAGAACACCAACATTCGAAATGAAATGGTACGTTGGAGTGAAATTACAATGGTAATATAGGCTTCTCTATGAAATCAAAATTTGTAATCATTACACGTCTTTATACAATGAAGAAACCTAGCCTCTTTAAATAAGATGGTACACTGCTGAAATTCAAATATGTCCTAGTAGCAATAACCTTGATGTAATTTCCAAATTTTGTGATTCTGTAATTGATATCTTACGGGATATGAAGTATTTAAAAAAGATTTTCTGGAATTTTTTCGAAAATTTCTTGCGAGACGATTCCCACGAAACCTCATTCAAAGATCTTCCATGAAATAAATTTATTGGATGGATATTTTAGGATTTATTGAGGAAACGTCATTTCAGATGCTCAGAACTGATGAAAATTAGATGAAAATATGAACATTCTAGGCTTATCGCTTTCGGATGATACAGAGTATACGGCCGGCGGGTTGGACGTTGATTCCAAAATTTTTAAATTCTGTTTATCAAATTCGTTTTGAATGTTTTGATAAACGATGAACCCAATGACGATCTTAATTTAGGCTTCTCTATGAAATCAAAATTTTCAATCATTTTCTTCATATATTTAAAAAAACCAATCCTCTTGAAACAAGATGGTACAATAACATTCTAGGACGTTGTGAATAACAATAACATACAAGATACAGTTTTCCGCCGGCCGGACATACTCAAGCATTTGGGCAAAGCGATAGCATGCTGTTCTACTAGTTTTTAAACTAGAACAAGCTCTGAAAATTGTGGAATGCAATAAAAATCTCAACTAGATATTTTATATTCTACCAAAATTCCAAATCTCGATGAAGATGGGCACCTACCGCCATGGTGCGTTTTTTAGAAAACCCAAACAAGCGAAAAATAATTTGAAATGAATTTTTCTCGAAATGTAAGCATTTTACAAAAAAATTCATTGAACATAAAATGTAGAAGACATTGCAATCTACAATTAATGTAAGTGGCGCTAAAGTCACAAAACAAATGGTTTTCGACCTTTTTGCCCAGAAGATGTCAGTTCAATGCTAAAATTTGAAAATAAAAGTTGTTCATATGATTATTATAAACAACTTTTAATTAAACATTTTTTTCATCCAACTTCCGTTCCAAAGTTCTAGCGCAATAAGCGCCTCATATGTGGGCACAGTGGTGCTAGCGGTGATTTTCTCAGTCTAATCTCGGTCCTATTGTGACTTTCTCCTGTGGCATTGACATAGGTTTAACAAAATTAATTTTTTGCATTACAACGTGATTAATGAGGTCAATTTAATTTCCAACATATCAAAATTTTTCAAACGTCCTTATAAATTTCTGTGACTGATGAGATTTGTCTTATCTTTTATAATAATTAATATATTTCTTAAAGGAAAATGCTCAAAAAGTTAATGCCTGCCTGAAAGTTGCCTTCGTTAATAACAAATAACGACTTTTCATTTCGATTTTGACCATCCCTTCAAAAATTGAAATTTTGTTTGTACGTGTTGTAAGAAAATAGGTTAACCTAACTTTCACTTAAATTGGTTAACCCAAATATGTATATGTTGTAATGCAATTTTGTAGTTATCTATATGCTTAACCTACAAAATTTTGAACCACATGAGGAGCTGCTTTAAACTTTTTAGAATTCACTGAAATAGTGACAGAATCGCTATAATTAGTCATCAAATCTTCTTCAATATAATCTGAGAATGAATTGGTATTTTTTTTTGAAGAAGGAAAATACTAATATTAGTTCAATTTAACCATCGATGAAGATTTTTTCGAACTGCTAGAATTAGGAATACATCTCCACGAAATTTTAGATCGAGAGATAAAAATATTTTGAAATGAAATAAGGAGTAATTCAGAGCTATGCTTAGCATTTCTGACATGGTCTAATGACCAATTGGGAAGATTACAAAAGCAATTGCCTGCATGAAATATGTGTAACATTCAAACAGTTCTACAAATGAAGAAAAAGTTGGCATTTAGAAATAAAGTAATATGATCTGGGTTTCCTCAAATTGGAGAGCACGATGAAAAAATATGCAGATGTGAAGTGAGCTTCATCCATTTTGCAGATTTCCTAAATGCCTAGCAGCTTTAAAACGCCAATGAATAAAGAAGCTGTAATATTCATTAAAGAAGGAAATAGTTTATAGAAGAAAGAAATAGCAAAAACTGACAAACTAGATATACCTTGCTTCAACTTGTACACAGACAGCACGATTACATAATAACATTAATTTTGTTCTGTCAAATTAACATTAAGTTTGTTAATTTTCTTGGGTTATATATAAACTTTATTAATGACCCATCAATTCTTTTTTCTTGTTCATTCTACGATACAAATTACAATATGATCTCTCAGTACTTCCGAAATCCCTACTAATAGGAATTTGTTCAATTAACGCAAATTGATGAAATATTTTTGGGTGTTACAGGAACTACTTCGTAAATAATAAATTCAAATTCTTGACTTTTAATACAAATGATAATTTGAAAATTTTCGAAAATGTTGAAATGGGTTCATAGACATTATGAGACCCAACACGTTATATTATTCATATTTGGATATGTTTATATTCAACTTGTTCCATTCATTTTGATTATTATTACGTATTTTAATTGCTCTTGATAATTTTTTATGGTCATTTCCGTTCCTAGATAAGAGAACAAATTTCAATTGTTTTTTTTTTTACTTTTTTCAGAATATTTTTTGACCGAAGAACTTGACGGCCGACAGTATTCATTCATTTATTTAATTTTTTATAATTCTGATTGAATATCTCGCATTTTTTTTTTAATTTTCGGCAGTCCCACTATAAAAAAGCAAAAATACATTTTAAGGAGAAAACAATTGCTAATCTTTAAAATCCCAGACGCTAAAATGAGTCATTTTAAATGTCACCATCATTTACAGGTTAATTTTCAAGAAAGTATTAGATTTGCCAACATCCAAATAATAATATATTGCTAAGCTAAACTTTTTTTGATTTTTTTGTGATTCAACACGAAATAAGTCAACTATCCTGCAAGCTTTTAAACCGGCTTCTCAAACCAAAAGGTAATTCGCTGACTTACAACCTGCTTTTAGTAATAACCAATATTTCAAAAACTCTGTATTATATTGAATCTAGCTCAAAATGTCCCATTATCCCTCTTCCGAACACCCTGCAGAGGTAAAAATTTACTTCAAACTTGGCATCAAAGGAAAATTATTTTTGTGTCGGCTCAAATGTGGATTACGCTTGAAGTTCTTTGTTCATTTTTTTTGCCATTTCAGGTACCTAGCTAACTATTTACGCAAATTAGGATGGGGCTGGGTACTTGTACGTATTTGTTGAAGGTGTTTGTGTACAATTACCACGTGTTTCGCACTAAAATCCTTACCTGTCTTTGTGGCATTCGAACAAAGATTGTTGCCGAAGGCTTCAAAATTATGTCCGAATCATTCAAGTCATTGACGTACTCAATTATCAGTTTGAACTACAGTGGATCATTATACCATGGTTTCAACAAGAAATTTGACCTATAGCTCCTCAATCACTAATGTGTAATTGGATTGTTTTGACAGCTTTAGAAATTTTCTAAGAAAATCGAATTTATACTTTGACATCTCACATAATATCAATTTGTCAGAAGTGAGAATGATATAAATTGTTTCCTCTATTTCAGTGTCGTAATGAGTTCATTACAGTACTAAAAACAGTGCTGTAATTAACTCATTACAGCATTGTTTTTAGTTATATTTTTCGTTTTGTGGCTGACAACACTGACATCCTATCCTTTTGAATATCAACACGCGTCCATTACATGTGAATTGCCAATATTAAACCATGTAGAGATTTGAAGGTACTATTAAAATCCTATAATCGCTCCTTCGTCGCTCGTTTTTGAATTACGCATTCGTGTTGGAATAGGTGCCCATTCTGCAACTTGATTTCGAATATACTATTCTCATGATCAGACAATTGAAAAATTCGTTCCGAATATATTAATGTGGATAAAATCCTTTACACAAATTCAATGTGTATGAAGTTGGTCCACCACTTATTGATTTTTAATTGTTTGTGTTGTTCGCATTCTTTCTTTGTTACAAGTTGTTTTTTAGATTTTTTACAAAATTAATCACAAAGGTCTGCCCAGCACTATTCGAAAACTTGAGTTTCATCGACTGAAATGAATTGTGCTATGTGCCTACTGAAAGGTACTCTTCGAATTTTAGAGATAATCCTTTTAATTCCACGAAATATGGAAACTAAATAAAATCAGCTTTTCCCTGCTTGTTCTAGGGTCTTTTCCCGTTCCCAGGAACAATATATACAAATACAACCGCCACAATGAATAAACAAACCTATATTTCAATTAAAAATAATGACTTGTAGTTTTCTCTCAAGTTTTCTTCAAAGCTCAAATTCCTTTATCCTAAAATCCCACTTCATGCTGAATTTTGAAAACGTACATTATTTCACCGTAAATGAACCATTGTGATTAATTTTCCTCCAACTGAAACTGCATTAATATATCCGTCCGATATCAATTACAACAGTTTCTGTGAAAGCATCGAACGCTGATATTTCTGAAGGACTTTTTGACAATTCATTGATGGAAGGAAAAATTACGACAATGAAATTGGAGAATATTTATGTCCATAAATGCACAAATTTTTGTTTGAATACGTCGGATAAATATTTTGAGAATTTTTTTATTTTATCGATTTTTGTGAAATTTCCATGCCTATGTGTCCCAAATAATTGAAATAAATTTCAATTTACAACTTGATCGGATGGATATTCTAGGAGTTGAGGAAACAAAATTTCAGATTCTCATAACCCTTTACCATTAGGCGGAGTTGGCCCAATAACGAACTCGACCGAGATATTTGGACAGTTACCCTATTCGGAAGATATTCGAAAATAACAGAGATTTGGGCAAAACGATAGAACGCTGTTCTACTAGATTAAGTGCGCTAAAAAAGTTAGCAAAGCACAATTTTTTTTCTAATCGCTAATGAGTGTAAAAATCTATGTTACATTTGTGTTTAGTTGAGCTTTAAATATTTTCATAGAAACACTGCACATTTTCCGGAAAATTTCTTAAATATAGAACAAAGCCAGCTCAACACTTTAATTTTTTTTTTCAATCGAAATATGTAGAAAAAATTGTGCCAGGCGTGAGTGGAGTTGATGTTTTGGCAAAAATCAAGCAGGTTTCTGAATAAATTAAAAAATTGGAAAAGAGTGCCCAGCACCTTTTGTGTTTATGTGAAAATTGATTAATAAAGTTGTGCTACATTTGTGCTCCTGAAATTTTCACCAAAAACCAGTACATTTGTTGATTATTTTAAATGGCAACAATATTGTAAGCTAGCCTGCCTAGCACTTTTGTTTTTTCTAATCGCAAATGAGTGTTAAAATTTGTTTGTGCTTAATTATGCCGTGAATATTTTCATTGAAATACCTCACATTTTCTGAATAAACTAGAAAATTGGAAAAGGGTCAGCTCAACACCTTCGTTTTTTTTCTGTGACAATTATTTCATACAGTTGCGTTACATTTGTTAGGTATCATCATTGTGCTGAAAATATTTTTTCTTCTGTTTTTCTTATTAAATGAAAAAGTACCGAGAAATAAGGAGATTGGTTTAAAAATATTTTGAATGTCAACAGTGCTGTTGAGCCAGCATTTCTCGATTCATGAATAAAGCATCCTTTTATTTTTTATCTGCTAAAATTTTTCCAGCCCAGAAGGATTAATAAGACTTGATAACACAAATTAGTAATAAACAACATTAACGGTATGTTATAACCGAGCTGTAGATTTTATCCCTGAAAATTTTCTTTGTACTTCTTGACTAGTTACTGTGCAATATATTGATGCCGGTGATGACCTACTGGTTATAACCTATGCACAACATTCAAGTAATTAAAAAAATTCTGCCTTTTAGCCAAAATCATTCTGAAGCATATTTGCTCCTTTGAGCAGTTGAACTGACTCATCTGATACATCCCCTTATCTCGAATCACTACCCCTGGAATTGTTTACCGTAATATCTTATCCTCTCTCCATGAGTAAAATCGGCGTCTTTATATAGGATTTGATTGCGAATTCCAAGAATATTCCAATGAAATTTATTAGATTTTTCTGAATAAATTTGTTTAAATCCGGGATGTTGTTCCGCGGATGATTTTATGATAGAAGTTCTCCTATGCTATGTAGATCTCTTCTTTGAAATGGAATAAAATCAGCAGGTTACTTCAATGTTGTAAACGAAATTATTGAATGAGTAAACATCAATCATTAAGGTTAATTTTAATCTAATCCATAACTTTCAAGAAATTAACGTAGTAGTAACGAGAATTATTTTAAGTTCGGAAAAAGCATTGGCATATCAATTTTTTAACCTATCATATTTAGACAACAAAGTGTATTGATGATACACTTGATGAAGATGGTATACCATCTCATTGTGAGATGCTAGGGGTATTACATATTTGAAAATTTCGAACAGTGTCAATGATGTAATTGACAGCTTCCATTGAGATCATCGATCGCCAGTTTGTTCTATTTTTCCAAATTGTCAAAACAACAAGAATTTCCTTCCTTCTGAAGATGATCTCACTCATAATTGCTTTGAGGATAAGGTTTAGTTTCTAGCAGGCTGGTTTTTCCGTAATTTGGATTGGATATTTTGAAGATCAACTAGTGTCATAAAAAACAACGAAAAGCCTTCTTGGAAATATTAAATAAATATCAGACTCTACTTCAGGTGATATATTCAACGCAAATTGAAAATCGAAAGACCCAGTTGAATTTCGAATTTGTCAGGGGATCTTTGATCATTACACTCATTTTTTTCATTTAGTACAACTTCAATCTTGAAATTACACGTTTGTTCTACCTGAAATATCCAATTGTTCTGATGGCGCTAATGGAAAAACAAGATTTCTTGCGAAATAATAAAACGTAGATTAATTTAAGTTGTGATAATGATAATAAAATCGAACAAAGATAGCTGACTATAAATCGAATATGACCGGACTCGAAAAATTTTAATCAATGCTCAAGATACAAGACACAGAGAAGAAGGAAATACCTTTGATCATCATTCAATATTAACATTATGATGACACTAATTTTGCTACGATCATCTGCAACAAAGAAAATTGAAACTAGGAAGAAATCATTATGAGTAACTTGTTTCTATTTATCGTCAAACATTGTCAATCTATTTGGAACAGTGGATGCGATTTTAATTGTTCCCATTTTGAGTAAGTGTATCTACATTGTGTAATAGCCAAATAGAAAGAATTTGATAACGAATAAGTAATAAGTTTTAGGAAAAAACCTTTGGACACATTCATTGGTATCCTAAAGAGCAAAAAAAAGTATATAGCTTTAGTCATGTGACAGAGATCATCACCAACTTTCAGATACTAAATGCAACCCCCTTGTTCATCATTTATGCTTCAGAAAACTCCTACATAATTAATGAAATTTCCTATGCTTATCGTCAACTGTCTCAGAACCATGGAGTGTTTTCAGATTTATTACAAAAGTTAAATTGGGAAACGGTATATTATTCATCGAGTGTGTTATGATCATTAATTCGTGTTAAATACGCTACTTTATCTACGACTTCTTTAGTAATGTACGAATTAATCTGCATTTTCCGAATTAAGCGTAGTTATCATTTGACATAATAATAATAACAATAATTGGGCAGTACTACGAACTGTCATCGGCTATATGTTTCTCTGATGGTCTTACAAGAAACGCAAGTAATTTTGAGTGATTCATTCCCTGATTTTTGTCGAGGGAGCTTCTTAGCATGGAATAGAAAGTGCGTACCCGTCAAGCGAACGCTTATCGGAAATACCCGAGCGTGGGACCCAGTGGCATTGAGTGCTATAGTGTAAATGCTGTAAAAAGACTGATTCGATCAGATAATACAACTAAACAGTCCAGAATTCATTAAATTTCTATTGAACAATTGAATAGAGATTCAGAGGAAACAAAGGCAGATTTATGAATGATTGATATTTATAATTTTGAGAGGTCAGTGATTCGCTATTTTGTCAGATTATTCCCAAACTCTGTAAGGAGATCTTTTCTTCCGAAGTTTCAACCTTCGTTTCTCATAATTTTATATCCCGAAAACAGAGGATAATTGTACTCGGCATAGATCTTTGTTATATCAATGTAAAGATAAACTGAAATTTTGTTTCACTTCCAGAGGAAGTCAGGGGTCTACTTTTCGAAATTTAATATCTCCGGAGATATTCAACTGAGCATAATGGCAGTCTGAATATAGCTTCGTTATACCAATACATATAAACATTCACGGAAAATTTGTTTCACCTGCCGAGTTTCATTATGCTCCCACGAATATATACTATGTATATCTATGTCCATTTTTTCATATTGACTTCATTGCAGAGTTAAAATCAGCTTTTCTCATATTTCTTAGAGGAATAGAGCATTATGTCCAAAAGCAATTAGAACCGGATATAGCATGTTTTAAAATAACACCAAGTCCACTTTCATTTAGAGGGATAGAACACCATGTCGACTTACGTTACACCCTTTTTTATTCTTCTGATTCGTCAGTCCATTGTATTATGTGGGACGAATCCTAAGGAACTTGTGGAGGAAATGAAATCGGATATGTATCACTGAAATGGGCAAATACCGTCATTCTTGGCAGTGACATTGAAGAAATCATTCTGTGGTTGGATAATTGTTACGGCCAGAATAAGAATATTAGTCTAATTATGTGTTTCTTTTGGATACTCAATAAGTATCTCAAGTAAAAATCATCACTCAAAAGTTTCTACTAAAGGGCCACACGCATTGGAGGCGGATACTGTCCATGCACTGATAGAGCGGAAGAGAAAAAAACTTAACAACATGACAATTCTTACGCCCTGGGATTGGCAGCAGTTAGGCCGGTCCTACATTGAAAGCGGAATTTCTCCAGACCAGACAGTCTGGAGGGTCTGGACGGGTCTGGCTGGGTCTGGAGGAAACAAAAACAAAGAAAACGTACTTTCCTCCTACATTGGAGGCAGTGTTCGTTCTGGTCTGGACTGCTCTGAGGAGAATCAAATCGGGTCGGGTTGGCTGGCCAGACCCAATCCGCTTCCAATGTAGGACAGGCCTTAGACCTCAATGAAATATACTGAACATAATATGAAACTATTGGCATTACTACCATATGTTCCTACAGTTTGCCATGACTTTTATAAACACTTAAAGCATACTAGTAATACCACTAGTGAGTACCCTGAATGATGACTGAGTTTTTGCATCTAAAATACCATTTTAGTCGAATACATAGATGTATTATTAATATTTGTAAAGAGAATTATTAATAAAATAGTTAAATACATTTTGTTAGTCAAACAGTATCCCACATTAGGTCTTATGGTACAATAACTTTATTAGAGAGATACAACACCATGCCCATTAAAAGTGAAAAAAACTATAAAACAGGTATTTCTTTATTTTATAACAACTGCATGATGTAAATAACAATAGAATGTTCTGGTAAAATATTGTTTCAACATCTCAATAAATAGCTGTGCCAATAACACTTTTGTTGAAAAAAAGTTTAAAACTCCTCTCCTGTAAAGTTATGAAAATGGACATAGTGTTGTATCTCTCCGAGGTACAGATATATACTTCACTATAATTTCCGGGCCTATACCTTTTTTCTCTGAATTTTTCGAAACAATTAATCCATAGCTACAATAAAGTTACGAATGCATAAATCAATAAAATAATTGTGGGACAATCTTCATTTCTTCGCTTTCAAATAATGACTTACTGCTGTCTACACATCTGAGTACAAATAGATAACATATCGGCACATGTACAATACTTATCTATGCACAGTATTTAACTGCAATATATTACAATAACATTCTCGGGATTTCCACCACTTTATCTTTCATTCCTTGTACATTCCTGATCCAAAATTAATTGTCCCCTTCCGTAGCCGTTTTCTTTTTACCATTAGGGCCCGGTTGTTGAGTGCCAGCTCAACTCCAAGCTCTACTGAACTCTGTTCACTTTTGAGGCAGGTTCAGATATGCCTTCCGATTGTACAGGTTATATTTAACTCAAGTTCGACTGATTTTTCCTTGGGTACCATTCTTCAGAAAATGGCAACGTCGCTTTTTTTGACACATGCGTTTTAACATTTTATGGATAAATGCGAAGAAGAAAAACCAGAATCGATATTATTCAATTCATGAGCTAATGAAAACATGCTTGATTTCGATCAAATTTTAGTTTTTCCTATTTTTTTAACGTATATTATTGAATGGAGCCAAAGTTAAAGCAATTGAAGACGATATTGTGATGAATATTATGCATCAAATATTTGCCGGAAACATTCAACGAATACACAATGTACCAGCTCTTATTTTTCGGTTAATATCAAAGAATTGATGGAATTAAAGTAATTTTTCATTCCTCATTTTCTATACTGTTAAAAAATTAAAAAACCGATGTCGGAGAACTATCGCATATATTGATCGCCTGGCTCTACTGACCGAACCCCTAGCTTCGAACATAGAATATAGTTTTATTTTTGAAGCTTTAAAGAAGTCCAAGTTAACCTATCCAAAAGTGACATTTCGAATGAGCCAGGCCTAAGCTCTCGATTTCGGCCGCTTATCTTGAGGAGGGTAGGTTTGAGGGAGGTATGAACTTCGGACTGTTCAACAGATATTTCTGAATTTAGTAGGGTTCAGTCTTGAACTCTGACTGTACAACCGGGCCTAAATCCATCCGTTTTTTAGTAATATACATTTTTTTACACGCTGCAGGAACTAACTTGACGCAGAAAACCCCAATCAGGTTATTTTCTTATATATGGACTTTCTTAGCAGACTTAAGGGTGTACCTCACTTATTTGGCCTATACCATTTCAATGCTAAAGTGAAACCATCAGGACTCGTTTACAGTAAAATGGATTCACCTCATATTTGAAATGATCATTGAAATTTGGATGCCATATCCCTCTGGCATTTGTCGTTTTTCAAACAAATATATAGTTCCAAAAGTCAATCAGAAGTACTTCAGTGTAGTATTTATTTGTTTATGACAACTGATTCACAACCCTCTTGAAACTTCTTATGCCACTCAAACACTCTACATCGCGATAAATTATTATCTATACAGGGTGAGTCTTTGACCACTGCGTTCATTTTAACCATAGGTTCTTAACGTCAAAAAAACATTTTCTTCCTATAACATTTTTCCAAATTTGGCCGCGTTCAAAAGATATAGGGTGTTGAAATTTCATAAAAAAATTGCATTTTCACCTGTAATATTCAAACGACAATATCAATTGAAATGATCTCTTGTAGACGGTTTTTGATAATGGTCATGCATATTTTGGCATCAATAGATTTATTCCATTTTTTGTGGGTTTCTCATTACTACTGTACAGATTGGTTGAATTGCATGAGATTTCCTAGAATCATTAATCTTTTTTGCAGATAAAATCATTCGCCATCTTTTTTCCTAAATTGCACCATTTTTGAGATATTTGAAGTTGAAAGGAATTTAATCCATAATGTTTTTAAATAATTCAGAATCAATAGTGGATGCTGTAATTTTCATTCTAACTAAACTGGACTACAGAGGGGTATTTGCCCAATGTTAAAACTTAAAATGCTTATAACTTTTTAACGCAGCTGAATATGGAAAAACGGCATGGGGAAAAAGTGTTTCTTTTATAAAATTATCTACATTAACCTTACTAATTAAGTTAAAATAGACCGAATTCAAACTATACCAATATCGGTGCGTGTATTCACACAATCTTTTATTCTCTTGATAAAAACCATTTCCTTAAATGTTCGTTTAAACCAATTCTTTTCTTTATTTAAAATTTTACATTATTAAAATCAAAGGAGTGGTCATTAATTTTTGCATGCCGTGATAATGCTGTTTGCTTCACTCTGATTTTTGCAATCCTCTCATGTTTGTTTCAACCTCTGACCCTATATACTGTTTTGTTTGGCTATGTAACTGCCAGCACAATCTGAACAATCTATTTTGTACACCTAAATTAGAATGTCTCATCAATGGATTACCATCCTTCAGTCGACTGAACAATTTGCCCACAGTTTTATTATAATAAAAAACTACTCTGTTTGAGAGATCACTCATTATTCTTGCCAACTGCTGAGAGCATCCCGGTATATAGACTAATTTACAATAATGTGTCGTTTCATCAAGATCTCAAGAATCTGTGGTTAAAATTAACGCAGTGGTCAAAGGCTCACCCTGTATATGCTACTTCGATTATTTCAAAAGTTTCAGTTGGTGTTTTACCCAATCGAACACAAACGTTTATAGCATATCTTTGATCCACTTTCATTTTTCCATGAGTAGGTACGCAAAACACTGACAATTCAGCAATTAATTTTTAACAAATTTCAATAGTTAAATCAAGGCCTACTTGCGTAGTAGTACATTATATATAAGGCTTTCATGTCTTATTTTTTTGTATAAATTTTACCGCTGATAGAAGTTATATATTGATAGATCCTCTTATAGGTAGGACATTTTTATAAACAAATGTCCTATATTTGTCCTGAGAGCCTATAAAATAATTCGTCAAACACCCTGTATATTGAAGTATTTGATCTTTGTGGCCATGTTCACATTGTGGTGGTTAGCTTGAATGTCTTTTATGGCATTCATCGATCGCTTCTTTCAGAACGCCAGCTTTCAATGTACCCCGAAACCTCCTCTGCTTAAACCCTACAAATATCGATTGTATTAGTTGAACCCTACTGAAAGTTGCATGTGCAAGGGTCGCAGTTATGCAGGGCAATTCTTTAATTATTCGCAACTACTCACACTTTTCATTTTCAAGAAAATCGTTTGCTGCTTGATAACTTAATGCTGGGATTCATAACGTTGATCCGTCGATCAACTTGTTGATCGAGCAGTCGTATGCCTCAAATTTTGTAAATTCGAAATTTCAATGGCAAGTTTGACAAATTTCTTGAATTATTCTATCTTCTCGCGAATTAGGCATAAAATAAAATAAATATCTTGGCTTTAATTTTTTTTATGTTGCCCTACTCCCACAAATTTAGTTGATTTCTCTTTTTTTGGCGCTCTTGTTTACCCGAACAGAGTGCTTATAGATTTGCCCAAATGCCATTTTTTTTTCGTATATTGTGTGTTATCAATCATTTCTAAAGGATTCGCTGATGAAAAATCCGTGATGAGAATCTATTCTGTTTGTCCGTCCTTCAGTCCGTGGGCACGATTACGTCCGAACGGAATTAGCTAGAGAACAGAAGTTTTCAGGGTAGGTCGGAGGAATGGATATCTCGGACAAATTCGTTATCGGACCAAATCCGTCCAATGATTCAGGAGTTATGAGCATCTGAAAATTGGTTTCCTTTACAACTTTCTGAATATCCATCGGGTCGAATTTTAACTTAAAAGGTCTCTGAATTAAATTAAAACAAATAGCCCAGCAAAATTTCGCAAAAGTTGATACGTTAAAAAATTTTTAAAATAAGAACAATTTTTCAATACTTCATACCCCATAAAATATCGGACGTCTTCAAATAAAAATTAGTGTATGTATGGACATTCTTGATATCTCACATATTCTCAAATTTCATTTTCGTAGCTCTTTCTATCTAAAGATATGATTGAATTTTTTCATTTATTCAAGAGAAAGGAGAAATATGTATCTCTGATCGATGATATGATAAATTAAAATTTTTTCTAAAAATTTTCTAGTGTGACGATTTAGAGAAATTCTGCACACCTATTCGTTTCGACCTCATTAAACAATCTCCAAGTTACGAATTGATCGGAATGATATTCTAGGATTTATTGAGAACCAAATTTTATATGCTCATAACTGCTGAACTATTCGATATATACCTTGAAAACATTATTTTTTTCCGGCTGACTAGACTGTGTTGGTTACCGCACTATAAAGTTGTCTGAATGAAGCAGAATTCGAACGCGGCTAAATAATTTTCTGAATGATAGCTGAAGTTACAAGCATTTTAAAATATTTTCATTTGTGCAAAAATAAATGAATGCAAAATTTAATAATATTTTCGATCCGAAATATTGGAAATATCTGTTATTTTATCCTAACAATGTATCTTCTAATTAAACAATGAACTGTCGTTATGTCTGGTTCTGAAATGATTTCGGAAAAATGGGGACTTAACCAGACAGAAAATTCGTTCGTTCACCTGCATATGTTTCGAGCTCATGGGCACATTCTCAGGAGTTGTCCCACATATCACATAATCTCACTGATCTTCTCCATACGAGTTCACACCTCTAAATTAAAATCAAATGCGGTTCAAGAATGGAGGGTATGCAAAGGGTCCTCACCTTACATCAACATTTATTTCAACATCTTCATGAGAAAATCTTTTTTTCAGTTGCATCAATGTGGAGTTCTGCCATTGGTCGTTTAGTAGAAAAGACCGACACATTTAAGAATGATGGAAAATCACCAATTCCAATAAACGAGGGAGCAAAGAAAGTTGATGATTTTATTCAATATCGTAAGTTGCTTTTTTTTCTACTCAAGTTATACCTGATTCTTTTTTTTTCAGTCTTAAAAAAATCTTCCCTAGAAATATATGACTCTGTCATATGTTTACAGCCTAGAAAAAGTCAAGCAGGGGTAAAATTAAATATAAAGATGCAGTCGTAAGTATGAAGTATGATTAACAAAATTAGAATAGAAAATATCACCCGATCGTAAACTCATTGTAAATTGCACACCCTGTATGACATTATATCGAAATCAGCTCCCATTCGCGAGAAAACATAATAACTTGAAGAAAAATACAGATGAGACACCCAGTATACAATTGATTAGCAGTGAAAAAAAAAACCAAAAGAATATCGTTGCAACTCCATCTATTCGAGTTCAGTGGATACCACGAAGGAAGTATCAAAATTATTCTATGGAGCTCCTATGTAACACCCCGTATATGAATCGAAAATAATCTTTTTTCCATAAAAAAAACCCGAAGGAACACAAAAAACTTGAGAGCTCGCAAAAAACAGAAGAACTTCTAAAGTGCACCCCCCGTATATCACCCGATCGCAAATTCATTGTAAATCGCACACCCTGTATGACATTTTACCGAAATTGGCCTCCACACGTGAAAAAAAAAAAAACTTTAAGAAAATGCATATGGGATACCCGGTATATAATTGATTCGTAGTGGGTGCTTTTATCATAAAAATCAAACCGATAAAATATCGTTTTAACTCTATCGTTTCATGCTCAGTGCATTCCACGAAGAAAGAACCCGACCAAACACGAAAAATTTCAAATTTATTCTTCCTACCCCCTGTATATTCACACGGAATGCGACTTGCGCAAACTTAACCGTGCATTCTCTTAAATTCGCCTCACTTATAGAAAGGGATGTAGATAATTACTCTCTTCTATGGCGTGATCTGTGATCAGTATCAAAACAATGATCGCTTTTGGCAGATTCTATAAAATTGATTTCTTAAGCAAAAGAATTGAATAGTTTTTGAATGTACAGAATAATATGATTATTTTCTGAGCATATAAATACCTTGGAAGCCTCTGTTAAGCAATTATATAACCCAAAATTTTAACCCCGGATGTTGTTTACAATCTGGCAATCCAAATCGATTTCATTGATAATTCTTTCAGAGGGATATATTATTGACTCAAAATAAAGGAAATAAATCAATCATTATGAAAGCTAATGAACTGGTGGTGGTGTAGGACGAAATATATCCTATTTTATGTTTTATCAGCTCACAAGACTTCATTCATAACAAAATGATATTTTTGCATTGTTTTAAGAAAGCCTATAAGTAACGGAACAAATGCTCTGACTTATAGCAAAGAGATCGAAATCCACTATTAAGGAAAAAACACATGGTAAACGAACAAAGAGAGAGTACTGAAGCCGCACTCGTCCGGTGCAGTGCAACACTTCTCTTCACAGAATTTCTCGTTAATTCTACAAGTTGGAACTCTAGTGAAAAAGTGACTATTCTCGAAATCGCAATGGGTTATTGATTAACCATTCAAAATAATCTGAGAGACGAGGTTGTCTTTTTTTCAAAGTAGCTAATCTAATATTTTTTGTTTCAGCATATGCTTTGAAAGAGAAAAACTACCGAAAAACGAACCTGAACAAAACTCCAATAATGAAAACATAGAATCTCAACAGAATGATTCTTATATGTCAAAGATAGTTAGAATTAGTGGTATTTCTTTCTGGATCTCGTATACCCCCCAATATGATATGAATGAGAAACATGAAAGTCAGTTCGCGATGTTTACAGGAGAGCAGAAGGTATGAATAATTTGATAATTGTGATCGTTTCGTTTTAATTTCTGATCGAATCAATATTGAGCGACCAGCCTTAATTACCAAAAGTCATAACGTCTATGAGAACGCTAGTGTTAGATGTATGAAGTTGTTTCTGTTTTACGAGGGTTCCTTCTAAATTTCGAGATTAGACAACTCTAGTGTTGCAATCTGCCAACTGGCAGCTCTATCGTAAAGCTTGACATTTTTGAAGTTATACGTAGTCCGAACGTTTTGACATACGAGCGCTATTTGTGTTGTTTACAGTAACTTAAAAGATTCATCTCACCCAGAAAATGGAATAGAACCGTTAACATTTTCGTGCGATTAATTTATACAACTTTCGATCTGGATTAACTCAACAACAGTGCATCTATAAATTTAATTCAATTTTTGATGATGGAGCTCCATCAAGGAATATTGTTTATCGAAGGTATGGTTAATTCATTCGAGTTCGTAGTTCACTCAAAGACGAATTTCGTGAAGGTCATCCAAAATCAGTTGTTTTTTCGAAAACCACTGATGGTGTGTGCCAAGTGATATTACAAGATTAAGCATTAGTGGGACCAGAACACATTCAATATTGCATGAAAATTTGACCTTCAAAAAATTTTGTTCGCGTTGGATCTCACACAATTTGTCAATCGCTCAAAAAAGTGGCCCGTGTCGATTGGTCGAAAGAAATGTTCCAATACTACGACCGCGTTGCTCCGAAGCACGTCTATGACATCGTGACAGGTGACGAATTGCGAATTTACGCGTATGAGCCCGAAAGTAAACAGCAGTCGACTGTATGGGTGTTTCAAGATGTGCCAAATCCAACAAAAGTTGCTCGCGTTCGAAGCACTTCCAAGCAAATGGTCGCCTGTTTTTTCGGAAAAACTGAACATGTCGAAATCATACCACTAGAAAACCGCAGAACAGTCAATTCTGAGTGATAGACAACCATTTGTTTGTCTTCCAGTAAATCAGGAAAACCAACCGCTGAAGACGGATCACCCTTCACAAATCGGCTCAAACAACTGCATTTTTGAGCACTCAAAACATTGATTTGATGAGTCATCCACCGTATAACCCTTACTTGGCACCGAATGACTTCTTTTTATTTCCGTCCTAAAAAAATATAATGAGAGGTCAACGTTTTTCGGTCAATGCGTTCAGAATGCATGTTCTCATAACTTCTCATAACCGGGTACTCTTCACGTCAGTGTTCAATATTTCAACACTGTTCATTCCAGTTTGTATATTTCATACATACATTTTGAAACCTACGGCGGTATGTCATATTATCTCGATTCCGTTTCATTTCTGTATTGGATCAACCAAAATAATTCATTGAGCCTATACAGAGTGAGGATTTGACCACTGAGTTCATTTTAACTACAGATTCTTGAAGCGAAAAGAAACACTTTTTCCAAGTTTGTCCCGTTGAAAAGTTATAATCGATTTAAGTTTACGAATTGGGTTAAGCCACCACTGGATTTCTTTCGAGATTATACGAAAAAAATTTCTTTTGCTTTGTTATAGTAATAGTCCATAAAATTGTTGGGACATACTTATTGATGCACCCTGTTCCTGTTAAAGGCCACACATATTTATTGCTTAATGTTACATAATTTTTCATCCAAAACAATCTTGCACGTGAAAAACATTCTAAATTCCTTGGTCAGTGATTTTCCAGCAGTATGTTAGTGAAAAAATATTTTTTTACACTTTAATTGAACATTTTATAATAAGACTCATATCTAACATTAACTTCATAATTTTTTTTATTTTCCATAAAAAACATAAACAATAACATAAAGATATTTATCCGTGTCCTATTTTGTAACTTCCAAAGTGTTTTAATAATTCATAGAATACACATGTTATGATGTATGCAAGAAGTTTTCAATGTTTTGAAGTCTAAATAAGTTCCTTAAATACTCGAAGAAATTTCAAAACGTATGTTCTTGAAGTTGCATTTGACAAGGTATATTCAAAGTCTTCATTTTGGGAGTGCATATAGTTCTTCAAAGCATTATGGATCGAACGATTGTCTTTCTGAATTACCTTCAATATTATCAGATATTTTTAATGATTTATTTGTAATTATTCAATTCTGGAAAAAGCTTCATCAAAAATTGATTTTTCTATCTGTTTCATTTGTTCTTTGTGAAGAAAGAACTTTATGGTTATTTATTCTATCATAAAATAGAATAGAGTACCTACTGTCTTTGGGTTTTTACTGGAAACGGAAAATATATTTATAAAAACTTGTGATGAAATATTTAGTATTGCGTAGTAAAGGATTATAACTTATCAAATAGTGGGTATTAAGTATTAAATCATTTTGAGAATTGATTCTAAAACTCCTTTTTCGAAATTTGGTATTTCGTATCGTGGTCAGTATTATGAAACGGCAACGAACAAATTTCTAACCTATATATTGTACGATCTATTTGAATTTCAAGAAATGCAAGTTTTCAAATGAGGTGCAAATAAACAAAGTGGGTATTATGCTATCGAATTAAGAACTGAAGAAATATTCACATTTAATGCACCATTACGAAGAAACTTTTCAAGCATTTCTTCATCGATTTTATGGATCCATAGAAAGAGTGAAATTTACAATATCAAAATGTTTGATGAGGATAATGATTTCGAAAAACAAAGCTGTGGCAACGTAGAAGTATTTTGGCCCTGAGATTTTTTTCGATTTGAGTCGGATCCAGGAAAAAGCAATTTTCTCGATTTAATTTCAAATTATTTAACAATGAATATTTTGGAAACTGTATTTCAGAAAGATACATGATAAATTATTCTGAAATGTTCTAGCATACAGAAAATGCTATGATCTGTTTACTAATTGCTTTTTTATAGTAGGTTTCGACAGTAATAGGAATTGATGATTCAATAAATTGAATTTACAATATAGAGCAAGTGTATTTAATCTGTATAGTGTGTGCCATTTGTTTTCAAACCTTTTTGTTTCTAATATCCATCATCAAGTTGATACTTTTAATTCAAACTGAAACGAAATTTGGATTATTCATTACATAGATAAAAAATTCCCAAGAAAACAATTTTTCTCCTAAGATGATTTAGTTTCAACATCCTGTATCTTTTGAACGTAGCTGAATAAAAAAAATGGTATAGGAAAAAATAGTTTCTTTTGATGTAATGAATCTATTGTTGAAATTAATAATTTAGTCAAAGACTCACCCTGTATAATTATAGACATAACATTTAAATGAATATTCCTTCCAACGAAAGACAAAAATCGGTCCATACATAAACAATATTCAAAAAAATATTACAGCATATCAAATGTCCAAATTATGATAACAAAATATTTTTGTCGATTTATTCTCGTCATTTTCCACTCCTGCAAGTCTATTCGCTTTAGTTTTGTGTTTATAATCAAACTTGTGAACCATGAGTATGTTTTCCCATTACAAATTAATTCAATAAATTGAATTTACAATATAGAGCAAGTGTAAATTAAAAATTATAAAACCTTCCATATAATTTTAATTCATTTATTTTCATTACTAGATATAAGAAAAAACAATTTTTGGATGAAGTTCAACATTGTAAACGTAGTGAATAAAAAAAATGGTTATTTGGTTATTTCTACTCCTCTACACTTTTATACATTCATTTGGTCTTGTCTAAGGAAATGACTAGGGATGTATACTATTCTTATTTGTTTACTCATAATCTATAATATACTATATTTAATCGAAATATTTCATTCACTTACAGATCACAATTTATGTTAGAAAATCGGTGCTAGTTGAAGGACCTCATGTGAAGGTTTCTACTGAGTTAGGTGACTTTATAATATTTTTAACACCCAGACAACTCCTTATGCTTGCCGAGTTCATGGACGAATATTCCAATGCCAGTAATGATGGGTAAATAATTTGCTGATTTTTTTTTTTTGAATAGTGTAGTTAGTATATTTCAACGAATTTTCCAAGAAAAGATAGTCTGCCATCCGGGCAGCTGTCGCATTTGTGAAAGAAAACTGAATCCATCCTTAGATGTGTGAAATAATGGTGTATGTACCGATTTAATCAAAAAGTGTTCGAACAAAAGGATCCTTACAACTTTTTTCCACTAGGTGACGCTATGTATTACTTATGTCAGCAGCGATGACAATAGATGGGCACACATTTTATGGTCGCCATTAAATTGCTCAATTATTTTTTTTGTACCGAATCATCATGTTTCCGATGGGTTTTTCTTTGAATTGACATTTTTAGTGAGTTAGATAGTTAATATTTTCAGGTTAGACTTGAAGGATGAATGTATGAAACATGTTTTCAAGCGCATAAAAAATTCCATTAATCCATCTTATAATTGAGATGTTATAACAAAACATCGAAATCTGGTCCTCTTTATGTGTTATAAGCTTCTATATTCCTGGTTCATAGTTTCTAACAAATATTGACAAATGTTAATAAACCGAATCATTTATGTTTTCTGTAAATTGAACTTCATAGTTGTGTTGTAAGTTGTTATTGGTTTTAACGTGGTAACAGTAAGCTAATTGTGTCGGAAATTTCAATACAAAATGGTATTTTATAGCAATCAAGCAAGACAAGCTTCTAGACCCATGACTGATTCAGATTATCAAAAATTAGGAACTATTATGCAGCAACAAACACAAAATTCTGGATTTCAAGGAGGATCTGGATGGTCCGGTAAGCAATTTTTTGTTTATATAATGCATATTTTTACAGGAAGGTTTGGAAAGAATACCAATTTATTGCGTTGAGGTCAAATATTCGGTGGAACACTCTGTATAAAAATTTCTCTTGAATTTCTTAATCTATTGCAATGGAACACATTAAAAGTTATATATCAACTAGTTTATTAATTACTATATAGCGATTAATGGTCCTGAACATTAACACGCGAGCCAAGCGATTAATTGTTGAGCAATTTCAACACGCAAGCGGATTGACGAAAAAGTCAAAGAACAACACTGACGAGTTTATGTAGCATTTGTAGACTTAGCAAAAACCTTTGTCTCTGGGCAGAGAAACTGTATGGAATGTCATGGAGGGGTTTGGCGCACCGGTGCGCGACAGTGTCTTTGCTTCATCGGAAAATAGTTGAATGCTTCAGAGCACTGTTATAAGAACCTCGTGAACATTATGTGCGACTTGGATTTGTGGTGGCAACCTCCCACGCAGGAAGAAAAAAAGTACATTCAGTTATTTCCTCCCGATTGAAAATTTGTCGAATTGATGTTAACCCAATATCTTGGCGAAAACAAAAACGATCAGCAGTGTATTATACGTCTGCTGGTGCCTCGAACCTGGAAGAAAAAATTTATATTTTTTGAATGAATTTCCTCTTAAATAAAAATTTACCGGATGATAGCTTATAGTCAACTATACATAAATGTATAGTTCAACTGGGTATATTTTGATTAAAAACCCGCTGATATTTTGAAAGTTATTAGGTTAAGCAGTTGCATAAATGTACAATAATTTGATTATTATTATTTATGAAACAATTTTGAAAAATTTTCATCTGGAAGATGTCGTATCTTAAATTATTCGGTTTTACACTCCAATATGAGGGTTCAGATGAAATAAATATTCCGAATCAAGATTTTTGAAATGAATAAGTATGTAATTGTATAATTTGAGATATACATACACAATTAATTAATCAATTAGCTTAGTTTAATTTAGCTAGTTAGTCGATAAACAATATTTATTGAAAAAAACGATCAATATTTACAATGAAAATAATAATTATTCATATTCACTGGCTGCTGTTACGGAAGACTTTGTTATCTGTATCTTGGGGATCTTGGTTAAATTCGCTCTGATCGACGTCACCTGGTGAATCAATTTCGGTATTGTTGATTATTGCATTCGTACCTAAACGTGGATTTTCATCTTATTGTAGTTTATACAATAAATTTTTTTTTGGAAGGATAGTAAAATCAGTATAGTAATGTAATACTCGAGGCAAATATTATACTACCACTACTACTATAATGAACTAAAGTGCTGTTAAAAAATAACTCAATATTACATCGATAAATAAATACCGGGCCTAGGTAGGAATACAAATTTTTTTTGCCAAAATTTATTTTTATGCTTCAATATAATCTTTAATTAGAGCATCATTCCAACAATTCTCTAGCTTTTCGATATTACTGGTGTAGAACGATTTCTCGAGACCTTCGAACACAATTTTATCTTTATCTTTTTTATGGAAGAGCACCTTGTGTTCTTGGAGCACCTTTTTCAGGACAATTCCGGCTTTCAAACGATGTTAAAAAAGTCGTTTTTTATTGTTTTTCCATGTTTCAAGTAGTTGATAATATTCCATTACCCATCCCAAAATACAGAGGCCATAACGTTCCTAGCTGATGTTAGAGTCTCTGAACGCTTTGGACAGTTTTATCTTTCTGCACGCCACTGCCGCTTCGATTCCGGAGTGAAGTGGTGAATACACGTTTCATCCATGGTGTTGTACCGACGTAAGCGCCTTCTTATTTCGCGAGATTATCTCTAAACAGCTCTCATTTACTCGTTGTTTTTGCCTTGGTGTTTGCAAATGTGGCATACATTTGGAAATCAACTTTCTCATATCCAAATGTTTCCATATGCTGATGTAAGCACTACCTTTTGATGACGTTAGAGTATCTATTTCACATAGCGATTACCCATGATGATTTTCACGAGTTTTTTAATGTTTTCCGTAATAACTATCTCATTTGGCCGACCAGGGATTTCAGCATCATTGGTGTCCATACGACTGAGTTTGAAATCAGCAAACCATCGTTTATGATTGTTTGCGACAGGACAGAGTCGGGATATATATATATATTCTTTTGAACTTTTGGCTTACAATATTTAGTCGGGATAACAATTTTCAAGTCAATCATGAGTTTGTACGGTGTTTTTTCTCATCAAAAAGCAAAGATATATCAACACACGAAATTGTTTTCAATTCATCAGTTTTAAAAATCACATAAATAGCGTCACTTAATCACTGTAACTGTAGAAATAATGAACCAAACCTCATGTAATTTCGACAGTTACTATTTGAAGGCTGACACTAAGAAAAATCATATGTATATATCATTAGTGTGAACTTTGATGAATAAATATTTGAGTTTTTTCTTTTCTTAGGTGAAAGCGAGGAGTTATTCTATTCTATACATGGAAATCTATCTGATGGGTATAGTGCAATATCTGAATGCGGCAATAACGTTGATGAAACAAACCTCACTTCTTCTATGATGAGTATGATATATTCAGAAAGACCGTCTAGTACAATGGGAAGATACTTCAATAGAGGTGCAGCTAGTAATTATTCCAAGGCCATGTCAGTTGCCTCAAGTGCAACCATACGTCCCTCATACGACCCTGGAAAGCCGATGTTCTTAGTTGACATCAATATACCCTCAATGATGGCCATATTACTACATGAGGACATAATAGATTTAACTGAAGATGGGGATCATTACACCGATGAAAGTCTGGCAAAATTGAGTTCGCTTTCATTCGGTTTCCTAAACAAAATGAATTTACATATGGGTTCCATGAATAATCCTGAATCTTCTGAATACAATCCCGGAACTTCTCTAGAGATAGCTTGTACATATCTAAAACAGCTTGGTCTGAATCATCTCAGGTGAGGTTATTGATATTCATATAAACCTAAGTTTCACTTTTGTTAAATGAGCGATTTAATTCTTTTTTCCATATGCTGAAAGTTTTCAAAGAAAGATTAGTCCTTTGCACTTAATTTTTACTTATGAAATGCTGCTGACTATAGATCTTTTGAATTCATGACAATTCGGATTATAAACAAAAATGGTGCAATGGGATTATGCAAAGAATAAAATGCTATTGAAGAATAAAACAATTCCTGACATCTAGGTTATGAAGAATAAATGAGATATTCCATTTGCCGTTGACTCATTAGAATCTCAGAGAAAAATATTACCATTGTGGTTACAGAATGTCATTTGGACCTCAGTGTTCACTTCCACACTGCATATGTGATATCGAAACTTTGGTTCAATTGCAAGGAATTTTGCTTGTAGGATTATTTTTCCTTGGCAGTTTTTGTGTAGGCTTGTAGATGTTTTCGTCATTTTGCACTTAGATATGTCTTTCTGGTTTGTAACTTTCAAGTTATCCGCTCTGGTCTTATTGCCCGTTTGATTCCGTTCGGTGTTAATCTGTTAACAAAGAAAGCTTCATATAAATATTTTAATTCATACGATATGTGTCCTGATTCGTGCTAGAAGTATCCACGAATTTATTAACTAATGACTCGAAAAAATATTTTTCAGATTATTCTCTAATCCAGTTCAGTTGATATCAGAAGTTGACGAGCAGAAGAAAAAAAGTGTAGTTTCATTCAAGGCTTCTGATTTATCATTAATTGAAGTTTTATATGAAAAGGAATTTGGAACACAAGAAGTGCCTCTATTGACTTTCGATGACCTACTCAAAGATTCCTTAGAGATAACTTTGACAGATCATAAAATGTTTAATTCAAGAAGTGATTTAGTGTAAGTTAATTCGTAATTTCTGATATTGGATATTTCATTGATTCACCTAATATGTTTGCAGAATTTCACTGAAGAAAGTTATTGTAGAACTGGATATTTCAATTATGGATAGGCTTTCAGCCCTTTTCAATTTACCTTTTGCTTCCAAAGAGGAAAAGAAAAGATCATCGAAGCAACCTAAACATACCACACGCTTAGAAATCGATATACCTCGTGTGGACGTCAAAGTCAGGTAGGATTCAAGCAGCCATTTAATGTCAATACTGAATTTCTGATTCAATACGAGCTGAGCTGCTGACTACTGCACTAATTTAAACCACACTTGTTGTTTATTGAACCATTACTAAAATCAAGTTGCAACCTCACCTGATATGGTTCGAGAAGTGTAGAAGCCACTGGAATGTAATATATAACAAAGTGCCATACAATTATACTCAAGGTCAAGCCTTACAAGTGTTTAAAAACGCAGGATCTTGCACCGAAGCGGCAACAAAGTGATCAATTTCTTAACGGAGTGTTGTCTGACGAGTAATTTTTATATACCCCGAGACAAAAGAGTTTATTTGCCAAACCGTCAATACGATCATTTGAATGATTAGTTGGCCACCAAAAACCAGCACCCGACAAAAATAATGGATTCGGCTACTGTACCAGAGGATGGGCGGTCTTAATCCAATTCATTTAGCCCGGCGTCAGAGTAAATTATTATCGGTAAAATATTCTTACGGATGCTTTGAAACCGTGAACATTGCTTTCACAGACCATGAATATTTATTTCATTCACACTATACTGACGCACAAAGCGCGAATTAACCAAGAATAATGGAAAAACAACGTTTCCAACTTCATTTTCCACCACACAGTCACCCATGCTATTTCAAATCGAAGTGCTGAAGTTGGATCCAGATTGCAATTTTTGATGAGTTGTACTACAAGGATCCTTAAATGAGTAAACGGAAAAAGTGAGGGAACTATTACAAGGCAGCGCCTTGGTAACGGTATTGCTGGGTTATGTCTTGACTACACATCGATGCGGTTGTCGAAATGTCTAATCCGCAACGTTTCAGAGAGCCTAATAAAAACATTAGTCGCTTTCCCGTCAGATGCGTGTGATCACTGGACTAGAGCAGATCGGAACGTACAGGAGCATTCCCGGGGCGTCTTGATTGGTGACTGGAAGCGACTAATCTGTCGAGATTCAATTCCGGTGTTGAAAAAAAAACTTGAACGTTTGATTTTGGAGGATTAGATTTTGGTGCATTTATGGGATTGAGAGCGATATTCGCGAATGCTGCTGTTCTTATTTTTTTCCTTGTAGGCCTTCCTTCCTTGGATATAAAAGATTATTCATTCCATTTTACCAGGTGATTTTTATCCTCTGCAAGTTGGACCAACTTGGATTTATCGGTGTCTTGAGAAAACTCCTGATGTTCTTTTATTGTCACTTTCAAGGAGCGTTTTGTTTCTACGAATAAGTTACCGCATTCGCACGGTATCTCATATATGCAATTATTTGTTTTTTTATTCTCGTTATCAAGTTCAACTTTTGTTAGATTAGCCCGGATAGCATCTTGTATCCTGAAAGCGGTTGTTATGTCGTACCTATTTCCAAATCTACTCATTTTTTTCTGATAAATATTTCACAGAAGAAATAACGATTTTTATGGTTTGTTGTATATATTCTTGTGTTGTATTGGGTTCTAGCTGATTTTCTGTTATTGGTTTCGCTCTTTCCAAAAGGATAACCATTACCATCGAGTATTTTTTTCATATTATTCATTACCTCATTTTTATCTTGTTGCTCTATGTATCATATAAACATTTTGCCACTCCCAATTTAGTATGTAATTAATGGTTGGAATTAAAATGTAGATATTGATCTGTTTGTTGGTTTTTTGTACACACTGGTTCCTGGAATTCAATTTTGTTTATGAACAATTACTTCGAAAAATGGAAGTTCTCGATTTCAATTGTGAATCTAATAAATTCTTCTTGATTGTCAAGATGTTGAAGGAATCCATTTATAGTTTTCATTTCATGTTACCAAATGATGAAAGTATCATCCACATATCTCTTCCATAATTTGGGGTTTTAGTTCATATTGGTCGAGAGATTTTTTGTTCAAAGTTCTCCATATATAAATCATCTAGAATAGGGTACAGTGGTCAACCCATGGCCATTCCATATTCTTGTTGATAAAAAATGCCTGCAAATTATAAGTATGTTATGTCGATGCAAATGATAAGCATTTCCATTATTGCATTCACGCTAAGTGCAGTTCTTTTACTCATTGATCATCTTCAAGCTTTTTTTTAGGATTGTTAGTGCTTTATCCATTTGTGAACAAACTTTTAATACCGAATCTGACCATGATGACTTCTTCAAAGATTTCTTGGTTCCTCATTATTTCTAGGAACCAAGATGTTAACTCGCAGTATACGATCAGACTGATGCCATTCAAATATCTTGGAGTAAAGTAACTAATAATAGGAATTTGAATAGCCAAGTGAAAGCTCGAACAAGGTTTCAATAATATCGGGGTACATGCGAGATGTAATCTGGAGAAATAAACATATGATCCGAAGCAAAGTCAGAATAGACAAGACCTGTGCGAAACCGGTGGAATACGCGATGGAGACCAGATCAGAAATCACCGTAACTAAGAGTCACTTTACTTTACCGTAAAAGAAACGGATATATCAAAGGGATATGTGACATCCAGGGTATGCTGAGATGGGCAACAAAACGGCGAAGGACATGTAGACACCTTATTGGCAGAATGTCGGATGAGCACAAAGAAACAAGAACTAAATGCATCCCTATCACGTACAAGATACACCTTGTATGAAAGCTGGTCTTCATTATCCCACAATCAGTTAAAAAACACAGTTTTAACATACGATGAAGAAGAAGAAGGTTGGCAGTATACTCCCTATATTCCGTAAGAGATGAGCTAGAGTTTTCATATTTCCAGAATAGGTCAACTGTCCAAATATCTTGGTCTAATTCGTCATTGGGCCAAATCCGTCGAATGGTTCCGGAGTTATGAGCACCTGAAATTTAATTTCCTCTATAATTCCTAGCATATCTATCAGATTTGTAACTAAGTAGATATTTGAATTTGGTTGAAACAAAGAGGCAGAAATCGACACGCTAAAAAATCAATTTTTTTAAATTTCATTACCTTATAACATCATAAGATATCCTACATATTCAAACAAAATTTTGTGCATGTATGAACGTTATTGATAGCTTCATATTCTCGAATTTCATTGTTATATTCTCCTCTCACCAGAAGATATAATTACTTTTTCATTTACTTAAGAGCAAGCAATCACAGAAGTTGAAGTTATTTTTAATTAATAGCACAGGATAGATATTATCTATGCTGTTTTAATAGCGCTGACATTTACGTTCCGCGTCGGCTCTTAGCTTATTGGAGCTTTGGGGCGGCAGCCGAAAACTAAACTATCTAGAAATTCCTGAGACGCCCCATTCGCCTCAAATATATAGAAAAAGCCCCAAATAATTCGTTTCAAAAAACTAATTTTTCGTAAAATCTGAAAGGAGAAATGTTAAAAAGTCCGTTGAAATACCAACAATAGGTTTCATATCATTCCAAACCTTCTATAGCAGGCTACAAAAATTTATAGATGTATAATACTAATTGGATAACGAATTTTGGGGTGAATGGTCGCCATTGTAATCTGGGTTTTAGGTTTAAACAGAAGGTGATGCAGCTAAGGGTAGATAAAGAATCTTGGGGTATGTCAGAATAAGCTCGGTTTCAAGGTTTTATCTGTCTTTATATTTATATCGTTTTTCCATATTTTGTACGTTAATACTACTGCTCAACAACCTCTTCATACGGACACTAACTGATTTGTTATCTGGTTTACTAAAAAAAGATACTCGAAAATATATGGGATTGGTCGATGGGTAAATCAAGAAATTGGCGGAATCATTACTCGAATCTTGAGAATAAAGATAATTGTTCCAAAGGTTATTCCGATTCACCTGTGGCTTCTATCTACCCACAGGTTTCGTCCATTTACTGATGAACCGCCTTGTATATTAATAACTACCGATTTCTCATTTCTCCTCGAAGACGAGGTAATTCGTATGTATTAATGATTTGAATAATAAATGAACGCGACAATTCAAGAATGTATGAGGCCGTTACGCCAGATTGCATACAGGGAAATTGCGTACATTATAATTCGAGAGAAAATGAACTAGGTGGAGGATTATTACGTTCTTTATTAAGACTGGCAGCCTTATTCAAGATAATCAGTGCCAGACTGTGCTCGACTGACCTCGAAACCGGTCTATAGTTGCACTTGGGGTCTTGATTCTCTAGGATGTCATACAGTCAGTCTTGGCTAGCTCGCACCATTGGAACGACGGTTCTTCGGAATTGTCGTTCCTTTGTATTATCTTACATTGTCTGCCGGCATAACGGCAATAGAAGTCATTTTCTTCTTCTATTTAGTTATTTCCCGAATGGTTGTTTTAGTGAAAGTTTTGAGGATTTTTCAACTCGATAGAAGACCTAATTACAATACAATAAATTTTTTCGTGAAAATATCAAGTGATAATTAGTGTAGTAGCAAAAAACTCGCTGCATAACGATTTTTTCCTCCCAAATATATTTTGCAAGCCTACGTTCCCTCGAACCCCTTGGAAACGTGGAGTACTATTTGATGTTTTTTTTAGATTTCCAATACCTGATTTTTCTCCTCTACACGATCCTTCTAGAGTACCCTGGTGGAAAAGAAATATTCATACGGATTTCATGACGTTGCAGTGTTATTCTTTCAAGTTACAGTCAAGCTTTTACTCTACTCCAAAATTGCCATACAAAGAATATGGCATGCAATTTGATGTTATAGATATATTCTATAATAGATCATTTAAGGCAAAACCTATTTTATTTGCTCAAATTGGAGATCAAGATCATAAATATGAAGCGTAAGTATGGAATTCATGACTACATAAAATGAAAAAAGTATGCCTTCTAGCTCAAAGTTGAAATATTTGAAAATTTAAATGGATTATGACCATACATGTCGGAAATCTAAATGATTTCATTCGTTTCTAACCAAACTTGATGTATCTAGTGGTTGATTGAAAAGTTTGCGGATTGAAAATGAAAAAAATATATTATAAGTTCTAGGAATAATTTTGTTCAATATAATTTTTCTAATTTTGCCAAAAATGTTGTTTTCGAATAGTATTTTGACAACTGGTGATGGAAAGTATAAAGTATATTTCGCCTTTGATTGTGATTTCTGTATTTGTTTACCTATAAGTCATTAAAATTACATATTATGAAGATCAACAGATTTTGATAACTGGAATACGTGAATGGGATTATTATTTATATGTGTAATTCAGCAACCATATTAAACTTCCATCCTCCATGCTGTTTGATTCTCTGCAAATCAGCTCCAGAATCTGCAAGCAGACCGCCAGAAGCGGTGACTATATAATGAAGCATTTGGCAACTTTGAAAACTGGGCGATAATTTTCGGCAAATTTCCAAATGTGTTACCTAAAAGTTGTAATTCTCACATCTCCCATTCGAATATTTGACAAAAAATCCGTCATGCTAAACATTTGATGGCCTTAGATTAACGTATTTTTCAACCACTTCGTTGCATTTTATACCGTCAAAAGCTCCAGCGGTTATAGCAAATTCTTGACCTACTTTTGCCCTTTTTTGGCGCTCATGTTCACCTGAACAGAGTGCTTATCAATTTGCCCAAATGTCTGTGATTTTCGAATTTTTGGGCAAAAGTGGTATCAATCGTTTTGTTTGGACCTACTGATGAATAATCCGTGGTCAAAATCGATTCTGTCCGTCCGTCCGTTCCGTCCGTTCCGTGAACACGATAACTCTCGAACGGATGAAGTTAGAGAGTTGAAACTTTCAGAACAGGTTTGAGGTATAAATATCTCGGCTAAGTTCGTTATTCGGTCAAATCGGCCGAATAGGTTCGGAGTAACAAAAAAAAATTTTTTTTCAAATGACACTGTTCAAATAAAAATTTTTTTATGGTGCAGTTTTATCAAACGTATACAAAAATACCACTCTCGACTTCGACAAGCTAATAGTTCTGGAGATATGATTTTTCAAAATTTAAATAATTGTAAGTGGTTTACAAGAGCGCCTAAGCCAACTGACCTCACGTCAGTGCTTTCTAAATTTTTTTTCCCCCTCATGAAACACTATTCAAAAGTTAATTCAGCTTTTCGGTCAGCTCCAGCAACTTCAACGGTCTATGCTAGATTATTCATTAAATAATGCCTAACGAAAGATTCTTTCAGAAAATGGGCAATGCTTTCTTCGGTAAAAACTTTTGACATTTTAGACTGGTAACCTTCATTTTAAAAAATGAAGAAAAAAAAGTAAATTTATATATTTCTTGATGTCATTTTATCTCTTCAAGCACAATTCGGTTCCTAACATTGATATAGGCCTCACAAGGTCTAATTCTTCATTCCTTTTCCCCCCTTGAAAATACGCTAGCAAATCTTTTTCGTTCTGTTTTTTTGTTCACACCATAAACAGAATTTGTTATAGAATAAATCATAGTTGCTCCTCGACTTAGGAATAATTGTAGATACCGCAGATTGCACTGAATTAAAAAAATTATATTTTTCTTTTTTTTGATAATCATATTACGACATTTGACACTAACCATACTTCTATAGTAACTAAGTGAAAAATGAACGTCTCCGAATTCATTTGACACTTTTAGGACGTCTTGATATTTTAAATTTCAAATATATATATATATTCTTTTGAACTTTTGGCTTACAATATTTAGTTAGCAAACAATAAAGCATATAGATCAGGGGTTAGTGACGGGGTGTCATACAATTCGGCGTATCACATAAAAGCATAGGGAAAAAACCCCAGTAAAAAAAAACTCTGGCTCCTTGCCTAAGTGTGAAAGTACAAAAATAAGCTGAAATATATTTTAGGGATTTCTTTCTTCAAAAGTGGTCTTCTATTGATGAAAACGGAGACTTCTTCAAGTTGCCCGCATTGAATCTGGAAATAAAAAGACAAAAGCAGAAAAAAGAACTGAATAACAAAAATACAAAATTTGAAAGAGATAAAGAAAACACCCTCAAATTCGCCTTTTTGGATTAACTCAAGGATTTTTCAACATAACAAGCTAAACCATAAATTTTACTAAGGAGATAATCAATGAATACATAACCTTTTATGGTTCCTCTTTTACGAAGGTTTTTTTTAGTATCCGTATGTGTCTCTTGAAGGAGAATAATCTCAGCACCATAGTCCTTTGCTAGTTTAGAAATATAATCACTCTTGTCCTTAGAAATACTCTCTATATTCAAATCTAATACACAAAATTTGTCGCCAATCTGCAAGGAGGATTCTTCGAATCGGGTCTTGCGGCCCAAGAAATGATTTTTCAGATCTTCTGATGTTTGAAGTCTGCCATGGAACCCATTCAAAGGGAAATCATCATCCATAGTTGGGGAAGGTTGTGATATAACACTTGTGTTATTTTGCAAAACTCGGTCCGCTCGTTGCGCAGAAATACGTATAACGAGCGCGATTTTGAATATGTTTGTGTCACATTTCGTAATTTTGATTGTGAAAAAAGTGAAAAATTATAATTCTTTTCGCAAATAATTACTTGAATTTGTTTCAAAGTAGAAGAAAATATACTGCATGTCCGATTTATTCCTAAGAAGTCTAGAAACAAGTATAATTTGTTATGCCAAATTGTGTTTATGGCGTGACCAAGAAAGTATTACTCATTTGAACGAAACAGTTTTGCTAGCTTACTTACAAAAAAAAAGATGTATTCGACCTTGTGGAGCATATATTCGATTTTGAGAACCGAATTGTGCTTGAAGAGAAATATTGACATCAAAAAGTATACAATACTAATGGCTTTTTTAAACGACATTCTGAAGTTAATCAGCCTAAAAAGTAAAAAAAAAATTGCCCATTTTCTGAAAGCAGCTTTTGATGAGCAACATTCAATGAGTAAGGTAGCATTGACCATTGGAGATGCTGGAGCTGACCGAAAAGGTGATTTAATTTTTCTCGGCGAAGAATATGTAGTGATTTAAGTGGAATTTATTGAAGTAACTATTCCCAACACCTAAACGAAGCTTTTGAGCTTTTGATGATATAAATCGTATCGAAATGGTTTAAGAATACGTTGATCTAAGGCCATCAAATGTAAAGTATGACATACTTTTTACCAAATATTCGAATGAGAAATATGAAGAGCAAATTTTAGGTATTAACAGATTTGGAAATGTGCTGAAAATTATCGCCCAGTTTTTAAAGTTACCAAAACCTTCTTTGTACAATGGTCTTTGTTTTCGGCGATCATCGATTACTCTGCTTGCGGTTTCTGTAGCTGATTTGCTGCGAATTAAACAGTATGAAGGATGGAAGTCTAATACGGTGGCTGAAGATCCATTATTTCATAAGTAATAAACAAAAGATTGCTTGACAAACATTCTTGAAGAGTTCTTGAAGAAATTGCTTTTACGACTAATTGATACACAAAAACTTCGTTGTTCGCTGGGGTCAATATCACTAATTGTTCGAATTGTGTAATCAATATTTATAAATAATTTTCCAATTCACGTGTTTACTTACCTAAATAATAAATCTATTGATTTTCATAGTATGTAGTACACCAATTTTAATGACTTATAATGAAGTACATTGTTCAAGTAGTTTCGTCTTACAATAATTCTTCTGTATTTTTTACAATCTTTGACGGAATTTACTTTTTATCACCAGTCGCGAAATATTTTAGTTTTCGTAACTAGTTATGAAAAGTAAGACGGATCAAAACGTCGATGAAGTTTGAGAAGTGTCACTTTAGGTGTCAGAATAAAAAAGATAACTAATTTCAACAACGGTACATCAGTTATGAATAATGATAAGCTTTACGGAATAGTGGATTCCAAAACAATACGAGAAAAATCTATGTCACTTATTGAAGCTATAATAGAATTCTTTCATCTAATGAAAAGTGGAAAGGGTATACAGTCATATTTTATGAATAAAATAAGAAAAAATCACTCTGATCACAATTATTTTAAGCACTATCACAATTATTTTTTATTTTTTTAGAAAATGACAGTACTAACAATCACACCCACAAATCAAAGTAATATTATGGTGAACTAAGAGGAATTATGTTTTGACGAGTTTTGTTTAAGAATATTGTTTGTCAGTTTCGACACTCCTCGACTTGCAAAAAAATTATCTGATTACTCTTAGCGTTTTTTCAAAAGATGATGGCCCGTTTGAAAATGGGCACTTGTTACTTTTCCTATCAAGAAAAGTAATTCCACAGATTTTCTATCAGTTTTTAGTAGACTTTTTATTTTATGTAGCCAATAAAAAATGTACTAGATTCAGATTTGGGGAACAAGGAAGACATCAAATTCACCAAAGGCGATTCATCTGTCAAGATATACTTTGTTAAAATATTCGTCAAGTACAGATCCGCATCGAATCCTGGTTAACACAAGTCAAAATTCATAGTACGAATGTTACAAGATCACGACATATGCGCAGTAAGCGAGGTAATGATGCGTACTAAATATCGACGTCACTATGTGTCGATAATCAATGAATACATAACCTTTTATGGTTCCTCTTTCACGAAGGTTTTTTTTAGTATCCGTATGTGTCTCTTGAAGGAGAATAATCTCAGCACCATAGTCCTTTGCTAGTTTAGAAATATAATCACTCTTGTCCTTAGAAATACTCTCTATATTCAAATCTAATACACAAAATTTGTCGCCAATCTGCAAGGAGGATTCTTCGAATCGGGTCTTGCGGCCCAAGAAATGATTTTTCAGATCTTCTGATGTTTGAAGTCTGCTATGGAACCCATTCAAAGGGAAATCATCATCCATAGTTGGGGAAGGTTGTGATATAACACTTGTGTTATTTTGCAAAACTCGGTACGCACGTTGCGCAGAATACGTATAACGAGCGCGATTTTGAATATGTTTGTGTCACATTTCGTAATTTTGATTGTTAAAAAAGTGAAAAATTATAATTCTTTTCGCAAATAATTACTTGAATTTGTTTCAAAGTAGAAGAAAATATACTGCATGCCCGATTTAGAGAAGGACGTACCGAGCAACATCTAGGAAGTAGCTAAATCTGTGTTATATACAATTTATTCCTAAGAAGTCTAGAAACAAGTATAATTTGTTATGCCAAATTGTGTTTATGGCGTGACCAAGAAAGTATTACTCATTTGAACGAAACAGTTTTGCTAGCTTACTTACAAAAAAAATTGTATTTGACCTTGTGGAACATATATTCGATTTTGAGAACAATCTTGAAGAGAAATATTGACATCAAAAATATACAATGGCTTTTTTTAAACGACATTCTGAAGTTAATCAGCCTAAAAAGTAAAAAAAAAAAAATTGCCCATTTTCTGAAAGCAGCTTTTGATGAGCAACATTCAATGAGTAAGGTAGCATTGACCATTGGAGATGCTGGAGCTGACCGAAAAGGTGATTTAATTTTTCTCGGCGAAGAATATGTAGTGATTTAGGTGGAATTTATTGAAGTAACTATTCCCAACACCTAAACGAAGCTTTTGAGCTTTTGATGATATAAATCGTATCGAAATGGTTTAAGAATACGTTGATCTAAGGCCATCAAATGTAAAGTATGACATACTTTTTACCAAATATTCGAATAAGAAATATTAAGAGCAAATTTTAGGTATTAACAGATTTGGAAATGTGCCGAAAATTATCGCCCAGTTTTTAAAGTTACCAAAACCTTCTTTGTACAATGGTCTTTGTTTTCGGCGATCATCGATTACTCTGCTTGCGGCTGATTTGCTACGAATCAAACAGTATGAAGGATGGAAGTCTAATACGGTGGCTGAAGATCCATTATTTCATAAGTAATAAACAAAAGATTGCTTGACAAACATTCTTGAAGAGTTCTTGAAGAAATTGCTTTTACGACTAATTGATACACAAAAACTTCGTTGTTCGCTGGGGTCAATATCAGTAATTGTTCGAATTGTGTAATCAATATTTATAAATAATTTTCCAATTCACGTGTTTACTTACCTAAATAATAAATCTATTGATTTTCATAGTATGTAGTACACCAATTTTAATGACTTATAATGAAGTACATTGTTCAAGTAGTTTCGTCTTACAATAATTCTTCTGTATTTTTTACAATCTTCGACGGAATTTACTTTTTATCACCAGTCGCGAAATATTTTAGTTTTCGTAACTAGTTATGAAAAGTAAGACGGATCAAAACGTCGGAGGAGACACAAAGGTACATCAGTTATGAATAATATAAGAAAAAAATCTATGTCACTTATTGAAGCTATAATAGAATTCTTTCGAAAAGTGACACAGTCATATTTTGAAGCACTCTGATCACAATTATTTTATATTTTTTTTAGAAAATGACAGTACTAACAATCACACCCACAAATCAAAGTAATATTATGGTGAACTAAGAGGAATTACGTTTTGACGAGTTTTGTTTAAGAATATTGTTTGTCAGTTTCGACACTCCTCGACTTGGAAAAAAATTATCTGATTACTCTTAGCGTTTTTTCAAAAGATGATGGCCCGTTTGAAAATGGGCACTTGTTACTTTTCCTATCAAGAAAAGTAATTCCACAGATTTTCTATCAGTTTTTAGTAGACTTTTTATTTTATGTAGCCAATAAAAAATGTACTAGATTCAGTTTTGGGGAACAAGGAAGACATCAAATTCACCAAAGGCGTGCGATTCATCTGTCAAGATATACTTTGTTAAAATATTCGTCAAGTACAGATCCGCATCGAATCCTGGTTAACACAAGTCAAAATTCATAGTACGAATGTTACAAGATCACGACATATGCGCAGTAAGCGAGGTAATGATGCGTACTAAATATCGACGTCACTATGTGTCTCCCTCATCCTGAAAATGGAATGGCAAACAATCTCGCGCTGACAGACAGCTTAAACTACTAACTATCTCTTTTTATGGCTTTTGTTTGTTACAAACAATGAAGACGCCTATTCTTTTTCACCAAAAATGTATTGAAATGTTGTATCTTCGCTGAATTTGTGAATTAGTACTTTAACTGGTCTTAGTTACGCTTTAGGTGAGATTCTTCATTATAAGCTCATGTAATATGAGTTTCATCAGGGTGCGGTTGATTTCATAGCATCATATTTGAGCAACAGAAAGCAGTATGTTTATTTTGGGGGCGGATTATTCAATTAATTAGATATTATTATGAGAGTATGCCTTAGGAGCTCGTCCATTATTGTTTCTGATTCATATCAATGACATTACCAGTTCTAATCCAGCCGCGGATCCCATAATTTTTGCAGATAACACAAAAAAAAGGATTTTAGCGCCTAATTTAGCATCACATGGGGATATTTTCTTACAGACTTCTGAATGATTTTTCAGCTCGATCTGAATGAGTCAAAAACTCATTTGATTTCATTCTCCATGATGAAACTGAACTAAAAACCTTCAATTCGAAGAATTTTCTGAAGGTCATGGTTAATACCAAGCTGCCTTGGAATTGTCATGTAGGGTCTCATTTAACAATTTCTACCCTCAAGAACTCAACAACGAATCAGAATTCCTAAAAACACCCAGACAGGACGAGTTTAGTGATGACAGGGAGACATGATGTGGGATACGAAGCTTTTTCTACTAGCAACCCTCTGGATAAGGTTGCAATCCCATCAGGAATTTGAATATGGAAAGGGTTGTGATTTGAGACTTGGTGAAAATTGAAAAATGTTCAAATATTTTTGGCTTTATTAATAAGCTAATTGTTACCCTTAAAATGACAGAGATGTCTGTCGAAACATTGGTAGCAAGAAAAATAAGAGATGATGGTTATTGATCACTGATGTGTTAAGGTTGTAAAAGTTCAAGCCTTTTCGAAAAATTCCTTTATCGTTTCAGTAAGTGACAAAGATTTTTAGTTATCTTGCTTACAATTTACGTTTTCATTGAGTTTCATGATACCCTGTTTGCTACAATTTTATTTGAACGGTCTTCTTAAGTCTGACATAAAAGACTACAATATTTATGAGTCGTTTTTGCTAATAGTTGTAGGATTAATGTGAAATCATACCAAACAAAAAAAATATCCAAATTTCAAGAGCAGGATGATTACTTTACAAGAAAAACGTCCAGTTATTCTCACCGTCAACCAACAGATAATGGTCCTTTCACCTCTAGAAAAGTTGTTCATGTTAGCAGACAAGAACATTCAGATGACGATTATTGTGGTAAGTATAAAATCAAACACTGTAAATTCTATACCTGTTGTACTGCGAGTCAGGAAGAATATTTCTAAGGGCTCGTTTATACTGGCTGGTACCTTATGCCCTAAGCCCTTATCTTATTCCGTATGCCGTAAGAATTTCAGTAGGCGTTTATACTGGCTGTTAACTTAACCTTAAGCAGAACATAGAGTTTATAGATTTTGCTCTATGCTTATTAATAATTCGTCATTTTGAATTTGTGTTTCTACGTTTTGATACGTGCTGACCATCTTGAATTATATTTAACTTTTTTGGTAGGTACACTTCTCTTCCTCTTGAACCCTTTTGCGCTCTTCTTCTTAAATTTTGAAATGACCGCCATCAGAATAGAGATCGATTCTGCGCATGTGTCAAAAAAAACTCGCCCAATATTACATTCCCTTAATTTGTCTTACTTATAAGATAGTCTGATACACTTATAAGATAATCTAATCTAATTATCTAATATATATATGTAATTTGTCCAAATTATTTATGAATATATATTTCTATGAATTTGTCCCTAGAAGTTGAACATTTTACAGGTAAGAGAAAAGGTTAGGGAATGAGTATGAACGAAAGCATTGAATTCCTATGGTTCAACGGTTAAGGTTACGGCATAAGGTACCAGCCAGTATAAACGAGCATTTATGATCTTCATGCTGCAAGATTTGATTGAATATCAATATTGCGCGCTTGTTCCTACTAGAACAACGTGCTATCGTTTTGCTCAAATGTAATTTAGGAATATCGAGCCCAAGATGGTATCAATCGATTGGGTTCGAATACCTGATGGAGAATCCGCGGTCAAATTTGAGTATTTCAGGTCGTATACCCTCTATCCTCCGAAGGAGGTGAGGTAGAGTTTTAATATTTTCAGAATAGGTTTTTTTTTTCAAATATTTCGTTCAAGTTCGTTGTTGAGACAAACCCGTCTAATTGTTATGAGGATCTTAAATTGAAATCATTTCTAAGCGAAAGACTGGTTGGTCATTGTCGGTCATCGACTTGGTCCTCCTAGCGGTAATTTCATTGCATGTTGTGCCATAAGCAATGACCCTAAAAAGGCCAAAATAACGACCGGTCTTTCGCTTGGAATAGGCATTGATAACCTCAATAAATCCTAGAATATCCATCTAATCAATTTGTAACTTGGAAAAAGATTGAGAGAAGTTGAAACGAATAGGTTTGCGCAATTTCGTGGAAATTGTCACGCTAGAAAATTTAAAAAAAGTTGATATCTCGTAAGTTTGGCATCAGAGATTCATAAAATTTGGAATGTGCATCATGTATCCTATTAGGGAGTTATCGAAAACTCAAATAGGGGGATACCGTAATAAAGTAACTCTCAACTTGTTTGCAAAATTTGATTTATCGAAGCCCTTAATAGAGTTTCTACTTTATAATGACATTTCCTTTAATTTGACAGTCTTAATAGTTTTCAGTGGTCTCATTTGTGAATAAAATGAATAATATTATTCTTATTTAATTTGTGAAAATACATCTTAAATATTAGAAGAAACAAGTTTTTCATCTAATTTTCACTTTATTGATCTTAGAACACGACCGGTTTCGGTTTGATTTGATTTGTCACTTATTGGTTGGTTTTTCCGTGATCGTGTAAAGGAGATTATTAATAGGTTTTCAGTTGTCTTAATAACCTTAATAAAAACCGGTCATCTCTTATTTGGGGTATATAATGGATTCGATTTCCTTATTATATTCTAGGATCTCTTAACTGATGTTCTTAATGCGTAAGCTTATATTTCAAAATTAGGGCTACATTATTAAGGGACTGGCAAAACGGACTCTTCAATAACTCTCTACTGATATCCAGGACTGTATTCTACATCTTCTTAGAGGCTAGGCTTCTTCTTACTTACTTACTTATCCGTGTCCAAATGTACCTTCAGCAAGTGAATCTCCAGAACTTCGCAATAGTGATGGTTTCGGGGGTTCATGCATATTGGTCTTGATTGCAGGTAGTACCGACATTGTTGTAGACGAGTAGATGAGCCTCGTCTTGAACTACTCCACAATCACATAACTCATCACTTGAGTATCCCCACTTTACAAAGGTCTTTTTACAGCGGAATACTTCCACTCTGAGTCTATTAAGTGTTCTCCACGTAGTGTGAGGTAAGTGGGCTCCAGGTGATCTTCTTTGCCGGTGATGTTGTCTGCTGATGTCCGCAAAGTTTCAGGTCTGGCACTCCATGATGTACTTGTTAGTTTCCTGATTATGTTGTTTCTTACAATAACCTTCATGTTGGTGTATTTGCAATGGGTTTTATAGGACAAGGTTCGATCTAGTTTGACAACCAGGTATTTTGGTGTTATACAGTTATTCACCTTCCCATCAAATATCAAGTTTTTTTTAGTATTCTTCAATATATGCAGAAGTTTAATGATTGAAAAGTGTGATTTCATAGAGTAGCCTAGATTACGATCGTCACTAGAGGTTTATGATTTAAACATTAGAGAGTGATCGAAGAGTCCGACTTGCCAGTCCCTTTATAAAGTTCCTCATATTTTGACACATACGTCTGCTCATTCACGACATCATTTTGAGGGACATTTAGATATAACACAGGAATCCCTTATCTTTTCTCAAATAAAGGATATTTTTCCTGTTATATTATATGGACCGTGGGAACTTGATTACATTTTTGAAATATCTTGTTTATAAAATGGTTTGGTTATGGAAATTATTATTAATGATCGACATGGATGTAATATACCTAATTTATTTAATACAAATTTTACAGATAACAGAATAATTTATTCATAATTATTGAGACTGTTAAATTAAAGGATGTCAGTATGTCATTATAAAGTAGATTCTCAATGAAGCTCCTCGATAAATCAAATTTGGCAACAAAGTTAAGGGATAGTTTATTATGGTATCCTCTATTAAAGTCGTCCCTTATTTGAGTTCTCGATAACTCTAAAGAATCCTTCAATGGAATTTGTTAGATAGAAATTTTCATTTTTAATTTCGAGTTTAGCTGTTAATATCGTGAATATTGCGATATTGAAATAAGAAAATAGTGAAATTGAAAAGGTCTCAGGTTTTTAGTTTTGGTTTGAAGAAGAAACTTCTAATAGCAAATATTCGTGCCAAATATATCGGGTGTCTCCAGGAGGGTGGCTTGATACATAATTATATAAACTATTTACTCAGAATATTTAAAATTTTGTGGACTAATTAACAAAGCTGTTCCCAAATTTGCATGTATCTTGCAACACTGGAGATTTGAAAGTATTTCAGAACTGAACCTTAGATCACAACAATTTTTATTACATCTTGCACTTGGCGTGACCCACGAATGTTGACAGATTATGCAATTTGAAATTGAATCGTATGTTTCGAACAAAGGTGGTTTTCGAATTATTATCTTATATTGATATTTGACGTGTGTTAAAATTTAATAAGAATGCTAGTTCATACTGCCATAAAACGTGGTTGAGGTGGTTTATAGATTGAATTGAATAGTTCGAAATTTTTATACATTTGATTGTATTTTTAGTATTGTATATCCATTCTTCGAAAATATTATCATTATAGATTCATTTTCATGCTGTTGTTTAATTTTTTCAAGTTTAAAAATATTCATTCATCGTACAATCTTAATTTCACAGATTCAGAGTCTTTTGTGCCAGGAGATTCCAAGGAGATTGAGGATTTCAAACGGACTTCAACGGAATCTTCTAACCTTACTTTTAGTATTGTCCTTTCTTCTTTGAAGATTCATTTAACATCAAAACACATTTATGAGACTATTTACAACAGAATCTGTAATTCGCTGCTGATATGGCAGCCCAGTGCCCCAAGAAGAAGATCTGCGGGTAGATCCAATGAGTTTAAAAGTTTCAATAAATTCATTAGAGATTTAAGAGCTGGTGAGTATTGTATTATATTATACAGGGTGTTCTGATTTGTTTCCGACAAACTAAAGTGGATGATAGATCACATCATTTTAAGCAATAATAATATCTTTCGACTGATTCCAAATAATTGCATGAAAGTTGCTACATAGGGGTTTTTTGAGGTGAGAAATTCAAATTTGTGGCCGATTTTGGATTATCTAGAGGACGCCACTGGAAATCATTTCGTCCCCTTTAAACCGTCGCAACTTTTTGCGCTACTCTATACGTCAGTTTTGACTAAAAAAATCGATTCTCCTGGCTTTTCTAGTTAAAAACGGTATACCTCTTCTAAGTCGCTAGGATCAACGGTTTACGAGAAAAACCCATTCATACCAATTTTGACAGTGAATTTTCAAATTTTTCAAAAATTTCTTTTGATGATTATATTTTTCAATTTTTTTCACATTACACACTGTTTTGAATGAAATATAAATAATGTTTAAACTTGGAAGTGTTATTAAAAAAAAACTATTTTGAAAACCCCTATAATAACTTACTAAAATCGATTCCCCGACTTTTCTAGTTAAAAAACGGTATACCTCATCGAAGTCGCTGGGAGCAACCGTTTCAGAGTAAAACGCATTTCAAGCCAAATCCATAATATTGTGATTGCTAAAACATGTAGAAACAAATTTGTTCAAATTTTAAATGAAATATTTTTTAGAAGGAATAATTTAGAACAAAACAAAATAACATAATAATTCTTAAAGAAGGTGTTTGAAATGTTGAATGCACAAATGACGTCTTCGAATTATTGATTGTTTTACATTCAACAATTGTTGTGGCGTAATCACATTTGTGGCATTTCGAATTTTTAAGAGTAATTCTTCCCAGGTGTTAACTGGGGAAGCATATACTTGATTTTTTATTGTCCCCCAAACAATAAAATTCACAGGATTTAAATCAGGGGATCGCGGTGGCCATTCTACAAGGCCACGTCTCCCAATCCATCTGTTTTCATAAGATGCATTTAGCCAATTTTAGACTGGTCGAGAATAATGGGCTGGAGACCCATTCAACTGGAAAAATACACAATATCTAGTGGCAGATTTTCAACAAATGTGGGGTGGGTCTCAGTTAAAAAATCTAAAAATATTTCACCATTTATAATATTGGTGAGCTCAAAGGGTCCCAAAACTTTTCAAAAATTATTCCCATCCAAATATTTTAATGCATTTCGAAATGCATGCGGATTTTCTATCGCCCACTCATGCAAATTGTGAAAATTAACTATTCCTCTTGGAGTAAAAGTGGACTCATCAGTTCAAATTACTTTTTTTTAAAAAATCTGGCTCTTGTTCATTTCTTCCAATAATAAATTTGCAAAATTGCTCCCTTCTCATTTCGTCACCAGGATGGAGGGCTTGAACAGGAGTTAAGTGGTAGGCTTTGTAATTGTTGTTTTTGAGTGCTCTCAATATTCTGTTTCCTGCAATATTGAGTTGTTGGGATGCTTTACGAATACTGAGTTTTTTATTTTCTTCGAAGGTTTGTATAATCCTATTTCTATGTAGATGATTTCTTCTTTGAATGCCTTGTTCGGACCTTTGATAACAAATACCATTAAAATGGGCTGTATAGGAAATTTCATGAAAGGATTTCGAAGCAGTCAAGAGATATTAAAGAAAACGCGAATTATTTCTTCAACTTTAACACCCTGTATCTCGGAAACGAAGCATTTCTGGACCCACATTCATAGGAACTTTTTTGCTTGAAATGATATGATCACCCATTTCAGTTTGTCGGAAACAAATCAGAACACCCTGTATATATTTTTCATTATATATATTTATTATTATATTGATTGGTTGACAATCTCATTTGAAGAATTGTTATGTTTCGGATAAAAACTTGATTGTGAGAGAGTAAGATAGAGCTGAAAAGTTGGTAGCGGTTAGATTTGAAGATAATTGCTTTCAAGGGCGATGCAAGGATTATAGCAGTAAAACAATTTTTCTATTCCATTCCTGAGCGCTTGTCTGTAATTTTTTAACATCTATGCAAAAATGGATTCAGGCAATCTGCAATCAGAGCTGAGTATCTTGGTCTATAATTTTCGAAGGTGTTCAGTCAGAATTATCATGCATACGGTTTTGGGTTGTGTTTGTCAAAATATTGGTGCCATGCTTTATTCATTGTTACAGATTGACGCAAATATTCAAATCTATTAAAATTTAGCAACTCTGAAACAGTTCACAAACATTAATTTTGGATACCCCTGAGCTCGTGTGACACCCTGGATCATTGCTTTCCCATGCCAAAGAATATAATACAATATAACTGGTTCCTTCAGGATTACAGCTTCACTTTAATTCAATTCTTATGTCTGCAACAGACTCTTCGGGCTTACTTCTTCGTTCTGGGTGCTCAATTTGCTTCATTCAAAATTAGCAATCACTTTTCAATTTTGTTTTCTGTGGTGTAAAGTCCGTATAATGATTATCTAGTCGAGCCTTTCCTTCAATAGTATTTTTTGGCCTAAATGCAATGCTTCGTCAACACCGGAAATTACTTAATATTCATAAATACAAAGTTATGAAGTACTTCATGTAAACTCATGGTATGACTACTGTCAAAGTAAAGCATGTGTCTTTTGAAGCTCCATAAACATTAAGACCAAACAAAAATTTTCAATAACCTATTTTTGGATCGAATAAGTCGTATCATATCACAAGATGCAAATTCTGTTAGATCTGTTTTTTCAAATTCCACAATTAGGTTCAGAATTATCAGATTGGCTCTGAATGATTTCAGTAATTTTTTTCAGGCATATCTGACTCCGAGGATTATTCCGACTCTGATGATGATGATGATGATGATGATGGATTATTTGAATCTACACATGATTTTGAACCAGTGCAAGAAAGCTATATAAATGAACCTGCATATGTCAAAAAATCTACAGAAAAAAGTAATTGGGTATTAGATTTGAAAATCATGAATGGTACAATCGCGTTTAATCCTCCTGTCAGGAATAAAGATACAAAAATCATCCCTGGACAAGTGGGATATTTCACTATTGATGTTAGTGAAGCCTGTGTATTTATGGTTAATGGCTATAAGGGTGACAGTTCATTGGATTACATTTGTGTTGATATAAGAAGCTGTGAGTTGAGACATACAGGTGAGTCTTATCCTGCATCCATCAGTTCTTGCAAAATTATATTGCTGTCACTCTGTGTTGAGTGTTAACATGTAACAAATATGTTTGCAACAGGACAAGTGTTTAATACTTGCCGATGATGCAATATATGTATATTTTGAAATGTGAAAAGCTAGGAAAATCTAATAAGAAGAAACTCAAGAAGTACTTACAAACAAAAATTTGAGACATATTAGAAATAATTTGAAACTCTTATTTTAGGTTAATTCTGATTTCACGTTCTGACTATTCTAGAAACGTTACAGTTTGAGCAGCGTTCGATGCTCAGGCATTGTTCGCGCTACATCATGCGTGTTGAAGAACAGTGAACTCAATAAATCCAATTGTTGCTACTCTTAAACAATCTAGTTTTCACTGGTCTTTTTGAAATAAAACAGTGATTTGGCATTTTTCTGATGCTTCAAAATCATTGAAAACTACTCTAAATACAGGATCACAAAATGACAAACATTATTGAAATAAAAATAACAACACCCCTGGAGTCTGAAGGAACCTAGATATAAAATAATGCCACTGAATGTTATTGTTGAGCAAGGTTAGCACTCTACAATATAAGTAATTATCAAGATTCATGATAACTTCAATTTGTAAAGAATAGGTGAGAAACAACGATGGTAAATAAAACAGAGCAGTCGGACCCAAATTACATGAAAAACTTTTTTCCGCTACCACTTTTACCAATTCTGCCCCATTGCAAAATTATAGGCGAATTAAAGTTTCAAATTGGGCTATGCCACCACTGGATACAATTGAGATTTGACGAAAAATTTAGATATGGTAGAACATAATATTGTACATACATTTTTTTATGCACCCTCTTTCTGCTTAAGGCACCGAAGTGTAATATTCATGATAAAAACACATATTTATTGCTGTAAATAATTTTCCATCCAAAATATTAATTGAGCTGAAAATCATACTGAATTCCTAGGTTAGTGATTTTCTATCAGAATATTGATGAAAATATTAAAATTTCTTAATTTTATTCACATTTCAATTGAACACTTCATAAGAAAATACCCATATCTAACACAAATTTTGCAATACTCTGGATTCCATGACTTTCCAATTCTTTAGATCATCAATTCAGAAAATATTTCTATTTGTTTGATGTTATATGTCTTATTTTGAACCTTTAAATTCTAAAGTGATTTAATAATTCATAGAATACAAACACCAAAGTTATAATAATATTAAAGAAGTTTCTCTTGTTTTGAAGTCAAAATAGGTTCCCAACAGAGGATTCAGTCCAATGAAAGGTAGTAATGCTGCTATATTTTCAAAACCGATTCAGAAAACAATTTTGAATAACCTTAAATACTAGTGAGGATATATTATGAAGAGTATAGAAACATATACATAAGATCAGAGTAATATGTGCTATAATTTCCCAGGCTACTGGAGGATTTATTTTTAGAGTGAATCTAGCTTTTCAAAGCGTTATAGATCATACAATTATCTTTTCAAATAACCTTCAAGGTTATCAGATATTTCATAGATATATTTCATTTGAAATATTTGTATTAATTAAATTAAAGCTGTTTCTACTTTTTGGAAGAAAGATCTTTTCGAATAGAAGGTTATGTTTTCTATTATAGAGTCGAAAAAAATTGTTTTCACTAGAAATGAATAATTTATTTTTAAGCATGAAAGATAAAATATTTATTATTGCATACTAAAGAATTATAGCTGATCAAATTACAAAGCAAATATTCATTTATTTTGAGAATTCATTCTGAAACTTAATTTTTAAAATTTGGTAGATCTGAGTTCGTATCGTAGTTAGTAGTTCACCTGTTCTATTATGAAATGGTAACGAAGAAAGTTTTTACCTACCTTTGAATTTCAAAATATTTGAGTGTTTAAAAGATGCTTCAAGTTAACACGTGAGTGTTACGCTATCGAAAGTGGGCCTCCTCAATTTTCATTAACTTACAGAATAGGTGAAATTTTTCATATCATTCAAATTCAAAATTCTTAAGAATTACTTTGGCTCATTGAATCTTTTCTGATGAATGTCGGATCCAAATAAAGAAGACAATTTTCTAAATTCATTCAACATCGAATATCTTGAAAACGGTAGATTTAAGGAAGATCAATGTGGAATGCCAGGAAGTGCCTATTTTATTGAAATATTTTACGAGTTTGTAATACATTAACTGGAAGACCTTAGAGGATAGAGCAAGTGTGTTTGATCTGAACAGTGTGTCCCATTTATTTGAAACGTTCTGCCAAAATTTGAATTCATTTGGCTTATTTAATATAAAGTAACATAAAACAATTTCTTTACTGAAATTTCAATACTTTGTATGTTTTGCACGGACCCGAATTTCAAAAAATCGTATAAGAAAAAGTGTTTCACGGTCTCAAGGATCTTTGGTTGAAATTGATGCAGTAATCAAAGGCTAACCCTGTATACTAATGAAATGATGTTATTTCTTCTCAATATTTATTGTTATAAGCATAGTTTGGTTCACATAAGCGATATCATCCAGCAGCATTTCGAACTTTTATACATTAGTATGCTTGCACTCAACAGTCATTGTCCACTACATTGCAAAACAGAATATGTTCCTCTGTATTTGATGTTACCCTTGCCCCCCTTTTTAGTCTCCGATATCGCGCAATTTTCTTTGTTACTACTAGTTATCTCTACGACAATTTCTTGGCCATTCACATTCCATGATGTGACGTTCCAACAAGCGAGACGCAGTTTGTATCTTCTCCATAACCTTTTTTCCCTCTTTCGTACCATGTCCTCAACCGTCCGTGTTTCGAGGCTTCTTCAGCAATACATCGCTAAGTTCATGTTTTTAGCAGACTGGAAGCTAACCTCATCTTTGTACCTTCCTGCTTCATCCGGGCGTGGACCGGCAGCAGCTTGCACTGAACTACTCAATCCATCCAGTTTCAGCTGCTGGCGGAGTTATTAGGCTTATGTAAAACATGAATTCATATAAGGTTACGTGCATTGAAAAGCAGACTAAGTTTCAAAAAATGTCAAAGAAAATTAAAGAATCAAATGAAATAATTTACAAACTCAAAGATCCTACTCACCTCTCATTTTCTGACATAATAAAATAAGTTTTAAAATTCGCAAATCCTCAATCAAATTTTCTATTCAAATATGTACTATATCTGTCTAGAAATATATTTGATATTGTGGGATTGAAGTGGTACAATAAATTTCAAAAACTACGTAGAAAATTTGGTCCTAAAACGAGAAAAAAAAAATATTTCATATGAGAATTTTGAGGAACTGCTCTTTCATGAATTCCTTTTTATTTTCCTGAATCTATTACTGCGACATATCTGGTATATCTTGTCAACTCTCCGCTCTTTACAATTGATATATTTTTGCCCAAAAATTCCATAATTATTATTTAGTGAAATTTGATAATACTTTTTGAGGTGAACAAAAACAGCATACATTAATTTTACCCCGATGCCGACCAATCACGTAGATGCACTGTGTTCCATAAAGCTTAGCTTCACGTCCTACGTCGACGTGAGGAAAGATTCATCAATAATATGATTGAGGTTCAAAATTTCGCCGCAATACGCTAGAGCGCCATGCTGGAGAGGATTCCGAAAACTTGTTTCCCGTTTTGCCTATCTATCTTATAGGCTGCATTTGTTTTCAGTTTAATAGCATTTATTTTTGAATGGACATTTATAGATTCATTCTAATGAAGAAATGGATAACAATTCCTCTTGGATTATACTGAATTTTTCAGGGCTCCCTATTTCCTGCATAAGCATGAATCTGTTGATGAAAACTACAGGTTCGAGTAAAAAACAGTGTAAATACGGAGTGCCATATCAGTTTCTATAGTGATGACAAATATTTGTAGGGGATGTTAATAAAAATAAACCAGCAATAAGTTACCTATATCCTCAAAATTTTTTGAAACAAGTAAACACAAAATATTTGATTGATGAATAAAATCTGATACTTGTAGCATCAATAAATTCTTATTTCATTTCGAATTATACTAAGTTAATATTTTGTATGGTGCGAAAGCAGACATTAATGTTATTGTAGTTATTTTTTTGATCATTTATGCAATAAGTTCCAAGTATCCTTTACAATTGGTCTAAATTTTTGTATCTTATAAAAATAATTTAATTACTCCTAAGATATCGCATGATTCTCAATAGGGGCCAATATCGGTAGTATAATTAATTTAATGCACATTTCCAATTCATGACAATAAAACAAATTGAAATGTTTCTCAGTATATTTGAACAAAACACTCTTAACTTTCATTAATCATTACAGCATTTCAAATAAAATGATATGTTGCGAGTTACAAACAAGGATAAATCGTGCATATGTGAACGTAGTATGACCACATATACTATTTTCTGTTTTAAATTTATCGAAATATCTTATTGACCATAAGGCACTTGAAGCAACACTAAAAAGTCAGTATCAATATATTACACTCATTGTTTTCTTTACAGGATCAGGTTTGTTGGAAAATGCATTATTTCGAAGGTGCTGATATATTTCAAGGCTTTTATTGATATTTACATTCTGTTCAAATAAAAATGGGGTATAATTCTAAGATTGGAGAGAAAATTCAATTTTTGCTTAGTCAAATGGTGAATGATAATTTTAAGTTAAACATGCTTCATCAAAATCCTAGCACCTCCATCTATCAAGCAGCGGCAAAACCCACATATGAGATCAATTTCCCTTTTTTTAAACTGATCTTCACCATGCATCTTATTAGAATTTTCTTGTTCTTGAAAAATATGCTTCACTGAATAAGCTTACAGAACTGCTACCTCAACACCTTTGAATCAAATTTAATGAATAAACTATCTTGAAAGAGAAAGAAATTACAAAATATTAAATTCAACTACTATGTTTAGAGAAATATAATTGTTTCTCCATTTTTCTTTTTCTTCTAGTTGCACCAGTACCATATGTCAAATCATGTTCTTTATCAATCAATTTCATTATACGTCAAATATCACTCTCACGAAACGGTTTAAGTTTCATAATGCTTTGGTCTAACTCCATCTACAATCAACTACTATGAAAAATACATGTCTGACTTATCACAAAGACTTACTTGAAATTTACTGTCAGAATCTATGGAAAAATTAGAAATTTTATTAGATTGATCTAATTTAACTTTTAAAGCCGTAGCATGTCATCATCATGTTTTCGTTTCTTCAATATTGAATTTTCGCATAATATAAGAAAGATCTGCCCTTGCGAGTACATTAATTCTTTGCAGTTTTTCTTCTGTAACATTTTTAGAATCCTGTAAAATGTTCTCTTTTGTAATTCCAACTTCCAATTCATCAGCAATCAATTTCTGATCATCCTTACTCAAACGTTTAGAGTGTAGTTCATCCTCATGACCTACATGTGTTTCTACGAATGTTACATTCACAGCTAAAACATACAAATGAAATATTGGATCATATTTCTAGTTGAACACAAATGAATAACTAAAAAACTTACCTGTACTACTTATCTTCACACGAACTCTAGAAGGGCAGAACCCAGATATTCTGATACTTTCTCCAGTTTTCATGCTGCGTTTACTACATTGACTTACGTATCCTGGAAGTTAAATGGTTTCCTAATATCATCATGATTTCAAACGAACTCATTATATCAAACTGGTGGAAAACATAAAGAAACAAACCTGAATAATTACTGCGATTGCATTCAAAATAAATTACTAATCCATCACTGCTTTTCCGATATCTTCATTTTATGTAATCGACACTTCTATTCTCCAATGCTCGCCAAGCCTCAAATTCTTCTTCGTTTTTAAAAGTCAACTGTGATGTTATGATGTTGATGGAATGAATTTGCTCTAAATGAATATCCAAAGCATTATGGGACTCGAGAACAATTTTGTTTTCTTCTGGGCAAATTGGGCATTTTAAATGCTTTTATTGCTTTGGAGGAATAAGATCTTGATGATGAATATTCCGCATATGACGATATTTCGCCGAAGCAGAAGCAAATTGTTTTGAACAAATTTGACAACTCAGTTTATCCCTGAAAATTAAAGTTTCCAAATAAATTGGTAGAGTACATTTTCTACAAAATAATAGATAAATACTTACTTTTCTCCGTCCATGATGAAAGATAATAAATATTACTTTTACTGCAATTTTCAAATATCAACACGTTGCTAACAAAAATATCAAATAACAGCTTCTAGCAAAAATATAAATTCAAATTAAATGGCTGATAGTCAAAACGAACCGTTGAAAATATGACAAAGAGGGCCTATAGTTCTCTCTGTCATTGACAGCAAGCGCGCGCTGTTTCCTGATTGGTCGAGATCTCAGGCATCGGGGTAAAATTAATGTGTGCTAACAAAAACATTGAAATTTTTTTGACAAACTCATTCCGCACCCTATAAAATTAATATAATATATTTTGGCAGTGCAGAGTATAGCGAACAATATCATCACCTCTTGAACTTGAAACACTGTATATAATGTCTTGTAAAAATGTGTATCTCATAGAAACCTGCAAAAAAAAAAAACAAATTCAATCGGGTGAGATTAGGGTAAAGGGGGTATTGGTTCTTGAAATTACACTATCCTGGGATTTTATAACAGAAATACCCAAAGTTAGGTTTATGTTTATAAGCAACAGGTAGGGGTGGTGTATAAACAGTTTTTTCTCTCTGTCTTCATTTGAAGAGGCATATCTATGTTCTCAATTGATCTGAGGACTCGAATAAACGAGAAACTAGAAGGCACTCTCATTGAGAAGTTGACACGCGAATTACTATGATTCTGCGTTTACTCGCTTTGTTCCGCCTAATGGACACTTAGCGTATTACATCCTGCTTTGATTATCTGAAATTTGCTCTTGAAATTTGCAGTTTAAATAAATAGTAACAAAATTAATATTTCATTCGGTTGGGAATTAAAAAATATTCAATAAACCATAAAAAACTCACAATTTCAGAGATGATGCAGGATACTGATGTGAAGTTATGCCTGCCGGATCTCAGAAGAATTCCAGGCCATTTATATCCTGTTATTTCTAAGACAATGGGGACACTTTTAGAAAGTAAGAGAAGTATAACAGAGCGTCCAATGTTGGTGGTTGCGATTAAAATTGTCACAAGACATGAAACTCAGCATGTGAAGGTAATTCTATTAGTAAAAAGTATTATTAGCATAAGCATAAGAACATTCACTTCCTTATCCAGTAATTAATATTTCTATTTATGAACAAGAGATCACAGTCATTTTATGCCAAACGAGATTTCGGGCTATGCTATTTATCAAACAATTTCTTGCGTTAAAACTTGACTTATCCGTGTCCAAATGTTTCTTCAGCAAGTAAATCTTGAGAACTGCTTACGTTGATAATTACAAACATATCAGGAAAAAGTTCTTATTTTATTAAGAGCACAGCCCGAAAGATCGTTTGGTAATGAAATGACTGTGATCTCCTGATAATAAATAGAAAGATCAATTACTGTATCTCTAAAATTTAGTGAATATAGAAGTGAACAAACAATTCATGGAATAATTCAAGCACTTATTACGGTATGCTACTGTCGTATTCCCATTTCGTCCTAATTGACGCATCACGTCACGCGCAGAGCATTTTGTGATTATACATCTCCGCCCTCCTTTCTATTATGAAAACAAAAAGGGAATTTGTTAAATACTTCATAAATGTATCGTGATTTTTTTTGGTTGTCCTTTCTGATCACTTTCTTAAATATATTTCAGCGACGTCTTCGATATATTTTGTCAATTTTCTGCGCTCGTGGGTGCACTAAAACTAAAAGTATCGTGTTTCCTATATAAAAATAATGAATATTTTGAGGAACTATGAAATTAATTCCATGAATTTCTTCTCAAATATTTTCCCAAATATATTTCAGTGATATATCTAGTTTATTTTTTCAATTATCTCCGCGCGTGATGTCATGGATGCGCATGAGCATACCGTTAGTGTAATAAAATTTTAAATTAATTTAGTTTTGAATTTAATTATAAATTAATTTTTTTGCAGGCTATGAAGATATCTCTAGGCTTGAGCGATTCTACTTTATATCATAGGATGGTTGCTGAGCCAAATTCATGGATATCTCAGTTGTTAGACTTTTTCCAAGTCGAGGATTACCCAATCAAAGGTCATAGACCACATCAAATTGTGCGAGAATTTCATTTCCACTCTTGGGACTGTGCCGTGGATTATCGGCCACTCTACTTGCCACTGAGATGTGCAGTTACCCTTGGAGGTTTTATTATGAAATTTAGCGTTGGTGAACATGTAAAAGGTTCAAAATTGATGTTTATGGCTGAGGATTGTGACTTATATCTAAGTCGAGAACATCCTCCAAAAGATGGTATAATTTCTAATTTTCCAATTGACTTGAGGAGGGATTATATCAATGTTTTGGATTTGAATATGCTTGAAATAAGCTTGATAACGAATGAAAAGGTAATAAACATAAGACTTTACTACAGGGTTCGTCAGAAAGAACGCATGTTTTTCAAAAGAGTACCACAGTAGAAAGAGTAGTCTCGTGATGGTAGGGATGGACGTGAGTGCAGTTTTAGTTATAAACGTCGGTCATCCCGTATTCAACGATACTTTCAAAATAGCGGATCTTAACGTGAGTTTCGCTTTTACTCTCATCCCACATCACCAGTATCGCACCGTAACACCATATGAGATGGGTTGAAATCTCAAAACATGTCTTGTATTATAAAGAAAAAACAGCTGATACTTTGCGAATCCGCAATGAATCTATCCGTTTGCTTGCCGTATCCCAAAGGCTCTCTGTACATCGCACATTCAAGAAAAATTTGATTGTGGGTGAGCCCGATCCGCTTAATTTTCCTTTCCTAAAGCGTCATGGGGACCCGTTAGATTGTGAAGATTCGGGCTTAAAAAAATATTTATATTAACTTTGCCATTTTAGTGAAGAGGATAGCGTGTATGAATTTCCAAATATGTGAAAAATTCATCCACATAGAAATACTCGAGCATGTCAGACATTCACAGTGATCACCCGCTTTGTCTTTCTAACACCAAGAGATATTATTCTGACGAGTTAGTAAACGTAAAAAAGTCTTCTTTTGAAATATCTGATGATTTAAATGTCATCAAAGATCATGATAGAGTTTTGAATATGCAAAAAAAAGGGACCGGGAAATATTCGAGAGAATCAGATTTTCTCACAGACTGTAGAAAAGGATGTCCCAGTCGTTCCAAATGATAATCTGACAAATATACTTGAAGGAATATTCCTAACCTGGCAAAATGGAAGAAAAATTTCTGAAAACTCCCCAACCTGCTTCTTCAATGTTATTTTCAGTGTTCATATGTTTATACTAGGTATCTGATACAGAGACATGATATCAAGCAATTTTATAACGCAGAACATGTGTTAAATTTGTTCTTGGGAAATACATTTTCATTCCATAACCTCCTTATAAGAAGGTATTCGGTTGTAGTTATAAGATGATTATAAAATACATTCATTGTGTAGTGTTTTACTTCCGTGTGAAGTAACCATTTGGTGACTTTTCTTATGGAACTCTAATACAACTACTTTTACAACCAACTCTTAGCGACGCAATTATAAGTAGTACAATAGTTATACACAACCGTTTTATGATCGTTATAACACTGTTGGAAAGGGATTATTCAGGAGTTTCAAAGCACGTTATGCAACTGTTATAAAATTTATTCCCTTTGACTATTTCTTTATCGTATAACAAGAGTGAGTGTGAGTACGTCTATACGACAGCATCATAGAATTCACTCCATTTTATTATAGAATCGTAATTCTTACAGGATTTCCTTCAATTAAAAAAAAAACCCAACCGCGCTCAAGTATTTCACAGTGACGTGTTTTTTTACAACTTTGCCAATTACTCATTTCTTTATGCCACGCTTAAGTCATCGGATTATAAAAATATATTCTTGTCCGTATGTATTTAACTATCTTGCTTTAATCTGACGCGTTTAAGTTCTTCTGAGGATTGATTTTTTTTTACTAATCTAACGGTCTGTTCTAAGAGCACGCCTTATATCAAAATATATATATATATATAATTGAACATATTTTCTTAGGATTGCGGTCACTTGTACTTAATTCAAACAAAGTTGTCTATTGTCCAAGCTTTCGGAAATTATATTCTTCAGGGCTAAAAAAGTACAAGGTTTTTCCTTATATAGTCTTCTGACGCGCTCGAGTAACTCCTAAAATACTCGCTTGGGTTCCCCTACTATTGGTGTTCTCAGCAAGTATTGCATGTCTGTGAAGACATGGGATTATGCACAACGATTTTTACTTCACACAGCTCATGAGTGGACGGTTGGATAACAATGAAAGCATTACTTCACTTCTGAGTGATGAATCACTTTTCCATTTAAATTGATATGTTAATGAACAAATTGTCGATATTGCTCTCCAGTAAACCTCAAAGAGTTGGATGAGAAGGAAACCTCTAGAACATCAATAGTCACATTTTGTTGTTCCTTACACCGGAATATGCTTATAAGCCTTTTTTTAGACTGCTAGACAAACGAGTACTGTAAATTCTGAGCGTTACCTGCACATGCTGAACAACTTCTACGTCGATTTATCCGTTTTAAAGCAATGCTGTTTCAACAAGACGGGGAAACATCTCACACAGCCCGTAGTTCGAAGGAACTGCTTTGCCATTTCAAGCCATGACGACGTTCTATGCTCCCGCTTTCCATTCCTGTTAACAAACATGATACCTTAAGTGTATTAAAAGAAGCTTCGGACCCTTTTCGATACAATGGGGACGAATATTACTGAAGTTCTAGCATATACGTATGTAGGCACAATGGAATCATTTCGGAAATCCTATACGAAATCCTCAAAAACATTCAATTATGTCCGTGTAAAAATGCATATAATCATTTAGGGACCCTATTTTTGATTCTTCCTTTGCTTCTATGCTGAATACCAATAACTTAAAATACTTTGAAAGATTACAAGCATTCACTGATTAAGGTGTACAGTACCACTTGCTTGGAAAAATCTGAGTTTAATCACGTTTATTTGCTGGTGGAACACCAACCTAGGTACTTTTTTATAAAAAAAAATGATGTTATGATGAATATGTACTGTTTTGGTTCTGATTAATGAAGTACTTGAAGCGCGTAGTTTTTTCATTATAATTCGGTTAAGAAAAACGTTATTACAGAAAAAGGGTTGATTCATAGATTAAGTAAAATCTTAATCCCTCACCATAGAATATTATATTTCTTACAGAACCCTAGGAGAGAAAAAATTAATAATTGCCGAATTATTTTGATATGAAAGAAAATATCTGTGACATCTATAGATTATAATTGTTGTCAGAAGAAGTAGAGTGAGTTATTGTCATTCAATAAGGAACATTAAAATTTTATTATAACGTCTCTATGGTGGGTAGCTCCTAATTAAGATGTCTAAAGTACTGGTGTGTGCACTCCTCCGATTTTGTTTTACAGGTTTGGTGACATGGGAATTCTTTCATCATCTCTCCGCCAGGTAGCGCCACTTAAATCTATTCGAATGTCAGTTTCTGATTAGAATATATTATTTAACGAGTTATTCGGAATTTTTGTATAAAAGTGTGTGAAAAATGTTCTGTGGTTTATTGTGGTTGACGCTCTTGTTCACATGAAAAAAATGCTCATAGATTTGCCCAAATCTATGAATTTTTCGAATATTTGGATAAAGGTGGTATCAATCGTTTCCTGGACTGGCTGATGAAGAAATTCTGTCCATCCGTAGCCACGATTACGTCCGAACGCTATGAGCTAGAGGGCTGAAATTATAGGCGAGGACAACAAATTATCAAAAGTTAGAGTTCCGAATTGCGACGCGAACAAACCTATCATTATATACAGTTCTGTTGCTTGTTCATCATTTAGGGTGCTTTCGGAAATTTAAATCTAACAATATTTTTAGAGTAGTGAACGCCTAATATGTACTCAAATTTGGAAACCCCCATATATATTCATCTGAATTGATAAAATGATTCAGCTTTAGTTCTTATATCAATCTGCAATTAGTTTTTGGTTACACATTCTATTTCCATTTTGCTGGTTTCCATTCTCCTTTCCACATATGAACCTGATGACAATATACGTCGACCCAAGATTTTCATTGTTTTAATGTGGTACCCACGATTTTGAACAATTTTTAAAATTGAAAATTATAATAAATATCATTTGTAAAGTGAGCTGATGTAACTGACTTTTCGATTGGTTGATTAGTGTTTGGTGATACATTGTTAGTTGAAAATAATATATAGATGAGCATGTTTTGTAAGTAGTTCACATGTATGTAAGTTAGTTATTTCAGTAAAATGGAGATGCATCAGTTTTTTTTTGAAAACTTATAGTATATTTCTGCTTGGAAAAGAGTGTAGAATGTCTTGAAACGTTACTACTGTTGAATGGCGTACAGATTGATATTTCTTGTGAGTTCAAAATACATTCATTTAATTGAACAATATAAAAATCTTGTCTGGCAAAAATAAATTCCAAAGATGAATAGCATTCTCGAATTCAATCGAATTTTCTAATTGTATTGTCTGATAATGCTTTTTTTTGTTCAAGGGTAATAAGACAAAACCGGAGTGGGACTTAAAAGTATCTAATGATTGCTTGAATATCCATGCTTGCTCAGATTCACTAGCATCTCTAACAGACCTTATTGGTTATATTGCTTCAGATGGTGACTTGACATGGAATACACAATTTGTTAGTGTATATCAAAGTCCTAAGCACGGTCCTAATGATCAAGAACTCATTCCAGTTGATCCCCAACCTAAAGCTTCGGCTGCATCTGAAAAGCAAATTAAAGAGATGAATAAATTAATAGAAGATGCTCTTAATGACGAGAAGAAAGAAAGAAGTGAGTAATATTACTGTAGTATTTCTAAGTGATCTCACAGAAAATTTTTCTTCATTATGATATTTGTTTTTTTTTTTGGAAATTGTATCGCATGCCCTTTCCTTTTTTAGATCGTATGAAGGAAAAAAGTACATCAAAGTATCTTGCTGAAGTTCACACAGACCTAGGTGATTCAAGCGATGATGGTATTGACTCGTTTGTCATAGTAGATGATGAACTGTATGCAGAAATATTATCAAATCATGGAAAACTAGAGACCGATTGGGAAGATAAAAAAAAGATAAAACCTCTTAGAGCAATACTCTCTCAACTTGATGATACCAAAGATTTTTTGGACACACCTGCAGGTTTTCCTATAGCCATAAGGAAATACACCTTGTGTGAACTGAATATAAGATGGAAGTTGTTTGGAGGAAGAGATTTTCGTAATGCCGAGGATGTGAAGAGGGAAAGAAAAGAATCCAATTCATACATGGATTCTGCCTCTAATTACTATTCTAGTAATGAATCAATTTATTCAAGGTCTCACAGTTCCTCATCATCCTATGGTAGGAGGGATAGGAGAGACAGTGACAGAGAAAATTGGAAGCTAGCAGGAGGGCCAAACAGGAACAAGGATATGCTCATGGAAGTAGTCTTTGAAAAGGTAAGCGTGGCGTTGATACTTTCTTCTGAAATTTCGAACTTTTTTTACTGAAAGAAATCCTGGCATTTTCAAATAATTTAATTGAACTTGTTTCTTCAGAGGTAGAATTCTGTTACTTCTGCATCAGTACTTTCACAAGTTACATTTAATGGTTTCATTCTTCGGTTTCATGTAGGACATTGAACAATTGAAAAGTTTTGGAATAGGTTCTGATAGATTCCGTGAATTTGTTTTGTATTGTCTAGACTCTTAATAAATCCTTGAATTTCAACAGGGTACTTCATGCCAATGACCTATTAGACTTTTATGGCAAACAAACGAGAATTTTGAGCTTAAAATTTGTATGTTTGGGTTTGAGATTATGATCTTTCTTCCTGAAATATTTTCATACCTCAACATCTTCTGGTTACACTGGAAACTGACTTCTAGTTTCTTCTTTGAAATGCCACACTCATAAGAAGAACATAAATAATCAGAATCAAGTCTTGGAATTGAATATAATTCTAGGATACACCAACGAATGTATGTTAACTCTCTTCAAACCTACTTAACTAATATTATTTCGGAAAATTCGTACTTGGACCAATTACTCTCATACGTCGGGATGGGTAGTGCTCAAGGTCAATGTTGCCAATAGGGTTGAAGATAAAGGTGTTTCACCCTAAAAATTCAGTATGTTAAAGGAAATGAAATGTTTTTCCCGAAAATAAACCGGAAATCACTTACAAGCCGTCGGGATGGATAGTACTCAAGTTCCAAATTTGCCAAAAGGGTTGAAGAAAAGGATGTTTCACGCTGAGAATTTAGTATGACGAAGGGAAAGAAATATTATTTCCGAAAAATATGCTGTAAATTATTTACAAGCCGTCGGTATATCAGAAAATTCGAAATTTGTCCAATTACTCTTATACGTCGAGATGGATAGTGATCAAGTTCAAAGTTGCCAAATGGGTCGAAGAAAACGATGTTTCACGCTGAGAATTTTGTATGATTAAGGGAATGAAATATAATTGTGGAGATATAGTGCAAAAGTTCGACTTTTCCGATATATCGACGGCTTGTAAGTGATTTTCGTCTTATTTCTCTTAAATAACCTTTCATTTACTTCAAAATACTTAAATTTTAACGTGAAAAATCATTTTCTTCAACCCTTCCGGCAACTTTGAACGCGAGCACTATCCATCCAGACGTATAAGGGTATTAGGACAAAGTATGAATTATCCAATATACCGACGGCCTGTAAGTGATTTCCGGTTTATTTCTCGGAAATAGCATTTCATTTCTTTCAACAAACTAAATTTTTAGCGTGAAACGTCTTTTTCTTCGGCCTTTCCGGCAACTTTGAACCCGAGCACTATCCATCTCGACGTACAAATTTTCCGATTTACCGACTGCTTGTAAGTGATTTCCGGCTCATGTTTCGGGAAAAACATTTCATTCCCTTAACATCCTAAATTTTCGACCCCTTTGGCAACTTTGAATTTGAGCACTATCCATCCTGACGTATAAGCGTAATTGGACAAAGTTCGAATTTTCCGAGATACCGACGGCTTGTGAATAATTTCTAGCATTTCAGAAAGAATATTTCATTCCCTTCATCATACTAAATTCTCAGTGTGAAACATTCTTTTCTTCAACCCTTTTGGCAACTTTGAACTTGAGCACTATCCATCCCGATGTATAAGAGTAATTGGACAAAGTACGAATTTTCCGAAATAGTATTCGTTAGTGTATCCTAGAATTATATTCAATTCCAAATCTTGATTCTAATTATTTATTTCTTCTTATGGTTTAACAACATCTTTTTCATATTTGCTTCGAATCTCTAATATAATAATTCTGATTTACTAATATTCAATATAGATACATATACTTAAAATTGCTGAAGATACTTCAGAGGATCATAATCCGCATGACACTATAAGATGTAAACCCTTCTGGTTCTATTTTCTTGAAAAATCAGTTGGGATTTCAATAGTTTCCAAAAGTGTGTGTAAACGAAGTTCCGGCTGCTACGACCCAGCAGCCAGAATTTCAATTTCGGCTGTTAACTTTAAGCTGCTGACACACACGGGTAAATAAAGTGAGCAGGACTCTATTTTTGGAGCTCTTGTTCACCAGAACAGAGTGCTTATAGATTTGTCCAAATGCCTGTATTTTTCGAATATTTGAGTTAAGTATGAACTCGCTGATGAAAAATCCGTGGTCAAAATTGATTCTATCCGTCCGTGGGCACGATTACGGCAAACAGAATCGGCTGGAGCTGAAATTTTCAGGATAAGTCGGAGAAATGAATATCTCGGACTAGTTCGTTATCGGGCCAATGATTCAGGAGCTACTATGAGCATCTGAAAATTGTTTACCTTTATAACTCAGAATATCTATCGGATATAGTTGTAACTTGTACAAGAAATGAAAATTGAGTGTTATGTACAATTTTTAAACTCAAAACTCCTATTAGTTTTCCATAAATGTCTAATGGGCCATCCCCGTGAATCACTATGTACGAGGGTTACCTTTTTCGGGATTAGAGAACAAAAACAAAATTTAATCATTGAAAATCGCTTCATTGTTTTTCAAAATATTTCCCATTAAGATCTATACATTTTTGCATGCGTTTGAACCAATTGTCGAAACACTTGCTACTCTGATTGAGGTATCTCCAAAACATGCATTTTGAACGCATCAACCGCTTCTTCAGATGTCGAAAGAAGTTGACCTCTCATTTGATTCTTTACGTACGGGAATAAAAAGAAGTCATTCGGGACAAGTCAGGACTTTACGGCGAAATAACTCATCAAATAGATGTTTTGAGTGCTCAAAAATGCAATATCGAATGTATGCTGGTTCCACTAAGGTTGTCTCAATCTCACGATAGGTCACATGACGATCTTGCAAGATCACAGCATCAATGGGTTTCGGAACAACAACTGATTTTGGATTCCCTCACGAAATTCCTCTTGGAGTGAACTATTGTACGACCTCGGTTAACTTCACCATACCATCGATAAACACTGGTCCTTGATGGAGCTACATCGCCAAAACTTGAATTAAGTTCATCGATGCACTGTTGTTGAGTTAATTCACGTCAGAAGTTGTATGAATTAATCGCACGAAAATGTTCACGGTTCAATTCCATTCTATGGGAAAGATGAATCTTTTAACTTAAAAAGTACAAAGAACAGAAATAGCGCTCATGTGTCAAAACGTTCGGCCTACATATAACCTCAGAAATGTCAAGCTTTACGATAGAACTGTCAGTTGGCAGATTGCAACATTAGGATTGTCCAATCCCCATTTATAAAAGGCAACCCTAGTATAATATTAAAGTTACAAAATTAATCATAAATGATAGTGCTTATTACACTTTGTGTACAAGTGATCGATTTAATAATTGTCATGTCTCTCTGTTTCAGATAAGATGTCAGTTCGATGAATATCCAACGAATACGCTTCAATCTAATAGATTTGTTCTGCAAATCAGGCAATATGAAATCATTGACAAAATGAAAAATAGTGAAATTAACAAATTTTTGTGTCGATATACAGATCCGAATTCTCAATCTCCTAATCATTCGAATATGGTATGCATTTTTATTATTATGAATATATGTGTATATTTAATTGAAAGTGAATCCAAATGATTTCTAATCAAGTAATTTTTCCAGTTATCAGTAGAGTCAGTTAATATTAGACCGCCTGAAATGATGGGAGAAAAGGAAGCCTCGTTAGAAATTTCATTATTACCTGTGAGATTGTTTATTGATCAAGAGTCGCTACAGTTTTTGGTCCAATTTTACTACGAATTAATGCAAGTAGATGGTAAGAATATCGTTTATTTCTGTGGTATTTTTCAAAAGTATTTAATTGTTATAATTTGCATCATTACCCTGCATTTCGGCAAGACTTCAGTTTCTGTCTACAAAGTAGTAATACTGAGAAGGTGTGTTGTGAATACCAAATATACATATAATTGAGTGATTCGAAGATGGGTTCACTAGTTGAAATTTGGAATATTTTAACACCTGGCATTATATACCCAAACGGCTGCAGGTGGATCTTTGGAATATTCATTCATCCTATTGAAAAGATCAGCTTACAGTTGTCTGGACCGAATCAATTTTTGTTTGGGAAAAACTTGAAGAAGGGAGTGATTTGTCTCAAAGAAAATTGCAGATGTAGTTCCGGTTAGCTCAGAAATTAACAATTTTTGTTCATTATAAAAAGTAGAATATTTTCACATTTTCTCTGTAAACATTATTCTCTTTACAAGGATCTGTCATTTGTTAATTTTTGGACATGTCATGTGAATTATTTTGACTAGTTTGACTGACCATAGAATTAATCTGTGTTGATTTCAGATGTCTATAATACGTGTGTATGCACTTCGCATAATTTGAATGGAAACATCATTCCAAATCTTGGGACATGGCAGTAGTTTCCTATGACGTTCATGGGAGGGTGCAACCATGCAAATCGTTCATTAATATTTGACAGATCTGATTCCATTCATTTATTTCAACGTCATCAACGAATGACTGACATTACACGTTATAGAATTCTTCATTTCAAAACATGAAGAATATTCCATACAATTTTTCTCTCACTATGATCAAATTTTCTTGTGGAATTGGAAAATTCACTACATGGCTATATTTCATCAGATATTTTCAAACCTCACGGTTTGCTCTGGATCGTTTTATTACATCCAGATAGAAGAAAATTCACCTCTTGATCATTCGGCTATGAAAATACGAGTAATCTGATGAAGATCTTTTCACTCGGATTATTTATTCAGATTTATTTCATCTGTCATATGTTGAGTTTACTTTTTACACCTGTTTCAAGTTTCATACCGGTGAATTTGTTCAGTCGACAATTAAAATTTTTTTGCCAAGGTTTATAATGATGTTTCCATTCAAATTATAGCATATTCAACATTATTTTAGACATCTCAGTTCATTCAGCAGATTGAGAATTTTTCGAAGTAATCATTAATAATAATAATAATAGGGCCTTTATTATGTATTTTATAAAATACAATTCAGAGGCGGAGTTTAGCTTACGCTATTCCACTCAACCTTAATTTGACGATGAAGACCATAAAAAAAAAATACAACATACATATAAAGCAATCAGTAAAAATAAACAAATCATGTACAAAAATGAAAAAAAGAGATTTTTACTCAAAAACAAGATACATTATATATACAAGCAAATTAACATTATTGGCGTAATAATAAAAAAGCTCTCAAATGCTTCCTCAGACCATTCACCGAATAACATTTAAAAAAGTTATGAAAGCTGTTATAAACACTAACCGCCTGATATGTGAAAGATCGCTGAAACACGGCCGACCTAAACCTTGGCAACATAAGCCGATCCCTATGTCTCACAGATACACCATGGGCATCACCTCGAAATACCAACTTCTCACGCAAATATGAAGGGCCAGATGTTGACAAAATCCTACAGACCAAAGCAGCCAACCGCAAGACAAATAAAACATCAACTCTCAACCACTTGAGTTGATTTATTCTACTTGAAATTCTTTCAAATTTTTGTAGACCAAAGATGAATCGACAACACGCATTCTGGACTTTCTGCAGTCTGTACTTAGTGATCGAATCCAGGCAAGGATAAAACACAACGAATCCATAACTTAAGGATGACATAACGAGGGACTCGCAGAGGTATTTGCGCGAACTAAAACGCAAAATGCGTCGATACTTGTATAGATGTCTAAGAGCAAGAAACGACCTCCTTATCAACATCGAAACATGTTCAACAAATCTCATCCTACAGTCAAAGATAATACCTAGATTTCTACAGCTCTCAGCAAATGGAATTGATTCATCTCCAACTTTAAGTATAATCTGATCAGATCTGACCCGACTCCCCGATTAAAGAGCATTGAAATGCACTTCCGTGTACTCAGCTTAAGGTTGTTGGCTTTAGAGTACTCAGCTATCCTGGATAAATCCTCATTTATCCTTAAGACCGCATTATCGACGTCAGATGAATGAAAAGACAACCGCAACTGCACATCGTCGGCATAAAAATACATTATTACGTGCATAACGACTTTATACATGTCGGCAATATATATCAAAAAAGTAAAGGTCCCAGGATCGAACCCTGTGAAACACCAGAAGTGACAGAAGCAAAATCCGAACAACTGTCACCCACTCGAACCCTCTGAAACCTACCAAAAAGATATGATCTAAAAAACCTCAAGGCATTCTCATCAAATCCATAAAAAGACAACTTGGCATATAAGAGCTCGTGGTCGAGGGTGTCAAAGGCTTTAGCAAAATCTAATAGGGTCAATATTGTTGTATTACCCTCATCCATTGCCCTGAAGATGTCATCAGTAAGATTCAACAAAAGGGAAGTTGTACCAAAACCCGCTCTAAAACCAGATTGATGAGCCGTGACAATATCAGATTGAGTGATGAACTCGTATAATTTGCCTATACAATATTTTCTCGAGGACCTTTGACATACAAGGGAGAATGCTTATCGGTCGGAAATCGCTTAGCTCCTCAGGATTCTTCAACTTAGGCAGAGGCCTGATAATGGAACACTTCCAAGCTATAGGGAAGTACCCAGATTCTAAACAAACATTAACAATATGTGTGATGTAAGGTAAAGTGGTGTCAACTGAGAGCTTCAACATCCTTGAAGATATACCATCACATCCAACAGCATTCGACCCGAGACCAAAAACAATCATCTTCACGTCCTCCGGAGAAGCAAGTCTGAACCCGAAGACAGCACCGGGATTGAAGACATTAGAATTATAATAATCGGCCGTTCCAGAGCAAGAGTTTGGTTGACTGAATACGGAACCAAAATAATTATTTAGCTCATCCGGATTATTGAAACGATCGGGAATATTTACCTGATTTCTACCACTAATTGACCTGAATGCCCTCCAATAATCTTTAGACCCCAGAGATCCCGCACGACTCAAGAAAGAGGCCTTCTCCTTCCTCACAGCATCCGTTACGATGTTTCGGAGCTTCTTATAGCTGACATAATCACCAATTTTTCTGGTTCGCTTGTACCTGATCAAGGCTTTATCTCTCAGCTTCATCATCTCTCTAACAGTAGGAGTGATCCAAGGAGAGAAAGGCTTAGTAATCTTAGACTCAATAAAGGGAGCATGCTTATCGAACACATCAATCAATTTTTGTTGAACATGGAAATTTTAGATTCAATATTATTTTCATATAGGATGTCTTGAAAGTTAGCCTCCGACAAATCAGATTTGAAATCCGCCAACGAAAAACCACGATAATCCCTGTACACAATCAACCTGGGAACAGTACTCTGCTCTTTCTTCAAATTGATCTCGCAATAAACGCCCCGATGATCAGACATAGAATGATCCAGTACCCCAGAACTGACTATCTTGTCAGCCATATTTGTGCAAATAACGTCCAGTAACGATTGCGACGAAGGGGTAATACGTGTTGGCTCGGATATCAACTGTTCGAAGCCGTAAGCACCAACACAATCCGGAAAGGCATTTTCAGATAGTTGATCGATATTGACATCACCCGTTAGAATAATGTGATCGTACTGCGGAGTAATGAATGATAACACATCGTCCAGATAATTGACGAAGTTAGACAAGTTACACGCCGATGTGCGATATAACGAACCCACAAGGATCCTGCCACCTCTCACCTCTAAAGAAACCCATATATCCTCTACTCCCCCCGGGGCAATAAAATCATCGAGGACAATTTTAGATGAAATAGACTTTTTTATATAAAATCCTACCCCCCCACCTATACGTCCAACACGATCCCTCCTGTGAAGCCTGAAATCAGGGAGGTATAAATTATCATCATCAACATACTCATTCAGCCAAGTTTCAGACAATCCTACAATATCGATTCCTTCCCGCGAAACAACATCAAACAACTGGTCCAATTTTGGAAACAGAGAGCAAACATTAAAATGAGCAATTTTTATAAATTTAGTGGAATCATTCATAATTAATTCTAGACTTTAACTTTTCGATTTGACTGAGATAAAAGGGACATTCGAGACTGTTAGCAGTATGTCGTATATCATAATTTGTTTTGAAACTAGAATTAGAATTTATACAATTTGAACACATTATTTCAGCCGAATCACAAAATTTTCTTTCATGCGCTCCAGAACATCCGGAACAGACAACAGTAGTGTTTTTACAATTTTTTTTATAGTGACCGAACTTCCAGCAATTAAAACATTCAATCATACTAAAATGCTCCTTAACATAACATCTAGACCAACCCATATATAGAAAACCTTTATTCATGATATTCTTGAATAAAATAGGACTTGTCTCCAACACAATATTAAATTTGGTCTTATATTTCATCTTAGTTACAAATTTCACATCATCTAAGGAACAATTCAGGTCATTCACACGTATCATTTCAGACAGAAAGTCAACTTTATCTAGAGAAAATGAATCAACATTATAAACAATCAAACGTGGATTGCGTTTTTTGGGAGTTGAAACGTCATATGAACCCTTTGTTTCACTATAAATTTTATGTTTCAACCTCTCAAGAGAACCCTTGTCACCACAGGATATCAGGATACCATCTTTTATTTTCCGAGTTCCCAAAACTAAAACATCATCTGAAATTGGGTTGAACTTCGACTTTATTTCACTCTCAATGTCAATATTGTTTACATTTTCGCCTGTAGATTTCACCAACAAAACATGGGAATTCCCATCCTTTTTCACGACTGAAGCATATGTCTTGTTTACTTCCGTCGACTGAGATAAGAACTTATCGGCATGAGGTATTGGAATATCGATATTTAATTTCAGTTTCATTAATTTATTCGAAAATTCTAATTCGGAATTATACCTTTCTAAAAGACATTTTTCCCTATTTAGGCATTCGATTTCCCTCTTCATAATAATTTCACTGACATTGGTTTCGCCGACTGGAGAAGACTGCGGAGAGTTTTTCTTTTCCGCTTCGGAACATCCCCGGCACATGAAGCCTTCCCTTTCCATATAAACAACCCTTGCAATGGCATCAAAACACTTACTGTGGATTTTAGACTCACAACCGCCACACTTTATATCGCTCGAACACGTAAACTTTCCACAAAAGCGACATTTCTTGTCAGGAGGATCCGAAGACGAACCACCCGCCATCGATAATCTCTTCTTTGATGATCCCATTAATGGGATATTTTGTTCATTCGGTGAACAGTCAGATGTGAATCTTCGAGCCCCAGTTTTTGAAGAAGATTTTGGTTGCACCTACACCGCACCAGAGGCGGGACGCCAAATCAAATGAAAAATAATTTATTCACTTTTGAATAAAACGTCTCATATCTAATTCGAACCCATGTTCAACAAGTCACGCAGTGCATTACCATTAATGACTTATTTTTTGTAGAAAGCATCAATGACAAGGTATCTCCCAGAAATAGTACAACCATCCATGAATCACTAGAATTTCCAAAACTTGTTGTCAGAAATGTTGAAGAACCAAAAATGAAACAGGAGGAAGACAATTTAATAAATCTTGATTGCTCTGTTGATGAAGACAGATCAGTATCTCCAGATAGTACAGAGCCCTCAAGCAGTAGTAGCCGACCAATCTTCTTCAGGTGAGAAAAAATATTTTAAATAACTATTTCAAGTAGAATTTTCTAGTTAAAAAGCTAGACGCTTCAATTTTCTCTTGTTCATTAGAAAATCTTGAAGCAATGCAAATAGAGTAGGAAGATTCATATTCCTGAGTTTTATTTGATATCTTTTGGAATGATAATACTTGAGAGACTAAGTTGTCGGTTGTTACTAATATTCATTAATAATTTTTATGTTAGGTTTTGGAAATGGCTACGTTTCTAGAATTATCATTACTTTAATATCACTGACAGGTCATCTACACTTTTTAGTCCGTTCAAGATATATTGTCATCAAGAGGGTTTTAAAAAATCGAAAAAGTTTCCAACTGCCGATCTAAGTATATTTCAAGTTATAGAAGATTAGTTGTTCGTACTGAAAATGACTAGCTGTCGCTAAACTACCGTTTGATTCTTAAGGATAATCGATAGTTTTCACATGTTTACATATACTTTATATTATTGACTGAGCAAAGGTTTGGAAAATTAGTCTCTGGTTTGAGTATTTCTGCAGGTTTGTAGAATGTCTAAAATTATTCTTGTTCATCAATACAAAGCATGCAAAGCAATATATGGGTGTTGCTGTGAATCCTTCTGGAGATATAATCGCTAGTATTCATGTGGCCCTGGTGTTCCAGGTATAATTTCATTTACTAACTCAAAGTATATTTAGAAGATTAAATTGGCTATAATATTTCAGATTTCTTCGAGGACATCTAGCTCTTAAAACTATGCAAATCAAATCCTTAAATAAATATCTGCATAGTTACTTTTTCCAATATACAATTTAATAATCAAGTATTATTATAAAGGTCATCCAAATGTGACGGCTAGAAGTCAGCACTACATAATTTTTACACGTGACATCTTTTCAAATGACATAAGCCATTTTGTTTTATTAGAAGGTAGTACAGTTTTACCCATGGACAGGTACACATTGCAACAACGCGTTTACATCATTCAAAGTTATTATGTAAATGAGTGTTCTTTGCAAAATACCCATCGCAAAATTCGTGATTTTTTTTGTGTAAATAATCGGCCAAATCAATCTTCAATTAAAAGATTAGTGAAAACATTTGAAGAAACTGGCTGTTACTGATAGCAAAATTTTGTTTAGTGACGAAGCTCATTTCACAATGGATGAATTCGTCAATAAGCAAAATTGTCGTATCTGGGGTGACGAAAATCCTCGTTAATCTTTGGTGTGCATTTTGGGCTAATGGAATCATTGGGCCATTTTTTTTTAAGATGATGCAGGAAATGCTGAGCGATACCAATCAATGTTGAGAGACTTTTTATGGACACAGTTGAGTCATATTGTGTCTGACGTCTATTTTCAGCAAGACGGTGCTACATGTCATACAACTCGAGAAAACATTACGACTTTATTATCAAAATTTCCTCAACGTGTAATTTCACGAAATGCAGATTTCAATAGTCCTCCAAGGTCATGTGATCTAACACCATTAGATTTTTTTGTGGGGTTTTTCGAAAAGTCGAGTGTATGCTAACAAGCCACAAACAATTAATGATCTAAAGAACAACATACAAGTTGCAATTCGTGAAATAACACCAGCAACATGTCGGAAAATCATTGAAAATTTCGAGATTCGGATTGATGCCTACAGACGCAGTCGTGGTGGACATTTGAATGATATTCTATTCCACTTATAATTGTATTGGATCATACTTTCAATTAAAAAAAACAGCTTGAAAAATTGCAAATAGTTTGAGTTTTATTTCAAAGAAACATGTAGGCGCTTTTTTCGGATGACCCTTCACTATCACTACTTGAACTTCTCACATTACTATTTTTATATTTTTAAAAGAAATTTTCCAACAAATTTAATCAATGAGATTGAAAATCTTGATAATTAGGATTCTTCTATGAAAGACCGGTAAACAAGTTCTGAGATGCACTTACAGCAACATGTCAAGTTTCAGCTTATTTTGGGATCAGATTTAAGTGCTTCCCACGGAAGAATTTTTTAAGGGTACAATATCTCATCTGAAATATAGTGAAAAACACACGATTTTTCCAAAAGTTCCTCATTATGCATCAAGAAGAATATCTAGCTTTCGTTTTCCTCGTTATTCATAATTTTTTCTTCAACTTATTCAAATTCAAAGTATCAACAATAATATTTATGCTTGCTTCACTAGTTGATTTTGAAAATTTATCCATGCAGCACCTTAGGTCGAAATACATCTGTGATTTAGCGGAGATAATTTCCAATGCACAATAGGAATGCATAAAAATTTGAGTATTATATTAATTATTTATAAGAAAGGAGAGGGGAAAACCGGGTTATAATTCATTTCCATGGTTCAAACACTCAACAATTCAGTAAATTTTTGTAACCTGAACCGACTACACTTTCAAGGCATGCTGTGATGACAATATATCTTTAACAGATCATAGTTATGTTGAAGTTTATTCGCCGATAAGAACTTACTAGACTATACAGGGTGTCGAGGAAACCAGTACCATGCGTAGTGCCACGAGATAGAGAACCATAAATATGTCCGAAACTGCTTCTTTTAAGGATTACAGGGTAATAAGTTTATTTTTTGATTTGGTTTTTTTTTAACTTTGGAGAAAGATGTAAGAATTGAACAAAATGCGATATGCAGGGGTTTTGTAAGATGCAGAATTCAAATATCCTATTTGTTTTAAATTACTAATAGAGGACAGTAAAACGCATAGAAAAGTTATGATGCACGCAAATGGTAAGCGCCAAAGTAACCTACAGTAACAAGGACAAAACACTTCAATAACTAAATTTTGATAACAACAGCAAAAGGCTGATTGATTAACAAAAAAACATAAAGTAATTAGAAGATGTTTGAAGTACTATCCTTATGCTTGAATGCATTGTTCCACTCTTTGCATCATTGATTGACAACTGTGAAATATTACCGGTTTATTATAAATCTTTTGGTATATTCCATAATTCTGTCCCATAACTGTTCTTCAGTATTAATTTCTATGGCATATACTTAATTTTTCATAAAACCTTTAAATGCAAAATACAGGGGATTAAGGTCAGGAGTACGAGCTGGCCAGGTAAAAGGTATTCCTCGACCAATCCACCTATTTTCAAATCTTCTTTGTAAAAATTCCCTTTTGACTTGTTAGAAGGGTGCTGGTGCACCGTCATGCATGAAGTGCATTCTTACAACTATGTCCAATGGAATATCTTCCAATAATGTATTCAGCTTATTTTTCAAAAAATTACGATAGGCACTCTATGCGCACTGCCTGTTAATTGATTTGTTATTTAAAAAAGGACCCAGTAGGTAGTTACCGATTATACCTGCCCACACATTAATTTTCTTTTAGTGTTTTTCGCGTTGATTTATGTCTGATATCGGGAATGGTTGAACTTATCTTTCTGGTGCTTATTCTTGGATTATTTTCTACTACTTGCAAAACATCCATTTTCTCCCAAACGCCTATGTACATCGATAATTGTTCGAACATTAGGAATCTGCGTAATGGATGGATATCTCGCTCGATAGTACGCTGAGCTTCGAAAGAATTTGATAGAGCTTCTCCATAACACATAACCATGTCTCTGTATTCTTTAAAGGTATATTGAACCATTTTTGAAAGCAGTTAAAAAAAAAACCAAGTGAATCAATCACAAACTTTATCAAGAACACAATAATCACAAATTAGTTTGACATATGTCAAATATTTCATTGTTTTTTAATTTAGTTTCATTCGCATATAATTTTCATTATTTTGTTTTCTTGATTAAGACTTTGATTCAATTCCTTGCTGTTTTTTAAACTGCTTTCAACAATGGTTGTTATTGAGTGTAGGTTACTTTGGGGCTTCTGGACAATGTGCATCACAACTTTTGCGTGCATCATAATTTCTCGATGCGTTTCTACCAGAAACCGTCGGTCCTGGCGACAAACTAGAAGACAAACAAGATAGAGAAATTGCTTTTTCTATTACAGAATAACAAACAGTGTAAGGCATAAAAGTTGGTTTGAATGTGGAGGAATCCTGTATTAGCAATCTAAACACTAATTGGATATTTGGATTCTACATCATACAAAACCCCCGCATACAAAATTTTTTTCAGTTCTTACCTCTTCTCAAAGTTATTGAGAAAAACTAAATAAAAAAATTTACTTTCACACCGTGTATTTTCTCAAAGGAAGCACATATTCATAGGATATTTTTGCCATATTTTATGGCTCTATCGCGTGGCATTGAGCATGGTATTTTTTCATTGACACCTTATATTGTATTGATGTCGGTTATTGTAAAATTATTTCACCAGAAAAAACATCTTGAAGTTGGTTATTATGAAACGTTTGCAATGTTTGTGAAAATTCTAATACTATCCTTTTCTGACCTTACTTCAGTGTTCTTCAAAATTTTTCTTTCATCATTTCAAAAATGTTTTAAAGTATGGTTTCCTTATTTTCAGGCCTGTCGTATTTAGTCCACAAAGTTTCATCAAACTCGATTACGTTGGAAAAAGCTTCGTATCACTGGAGAGTTCATTTTCAGCAGTGCTGAGGGGTCTCATTATGGGTCTTGTGCAAATAAACAATTCTAAAATAGAACTAAAAAAAATTGCTTATCTTAGGGGTTTAGAAGGAATTAGTGAGGTGGTAACTTACATCATCAATGAGTGGTTAAAGGATGTAACAACACACCAACTTCCAAATGTCCTTTGTGGTTTGGGGCCAATGAGTGCAATTATTACGATATGTGAGTTTTATTTTGCCTACTCTTTCATAAATCATGTAGATTAATAGAACTGTGAAACTAGATCAAATTTGTTGTGATCTCTGATTCGAAAAGTCCAAGTTACTTTGATTAATTGGCCTCCAAAGTTGTGGCATCTCAACTGATGCACTTAAGGGATTAAAAGCGATTTTCATAAATGCTGTCTCCTTGATTTTTTTTCTTCAACATCTATCATATAAAAAGAAGAAAATCCACGGAGAAGTATAAATTTGTTTTAGTTTTCGAAGTTCTGTCAATTTGACATTCACAACATTCAAATGTTGTCAGCTTCTATGAAAGCGTTTCTCATAAATGCTGTCTCCTTGATTTTTTTTCTTCTACATCTATCATATCAAAAGAGAAACCACAGAGAAGTACAAATTTGTTTTAGTTTTCGAAGTTCTGTTCATTTGACATTTACTACTTTCATATGTTGTCAGTTTCTTTAAAAGCTTTAAACAAGAACAATAAGGGATGGTGGTTATCGCACAAATAATAAAACTACACGAGTTCCATCATCGAAAATTTTTCGCCTATAAACGTAATAGCGATTTGAGGCTAGGCAAGGAGATATTTCATGACCATTGATTTTTCGAAAATTGATTGTCATTTTTTTGTTGGTTTGGCTTACTGAAACCATCATTATATTTGTTATTTTTGATTTCCTTTCTCCTGATGAAGTAAGAAAAATCCTGGAAAATGCACATTCTCCACCAGTACATTCGTTTTTTTTACTGTACTGATTTTGGACGACCTTCACGAAATTCGTCTTGGAGTGAACTACGACCTCGGTTTCATTCACCATACCATCGATAAACTCTGGTCCATGATGGGGTTTCATCGCCAGAAATTGAATTGAGTTCATCGATGCACTGTTGTTGAGTTAATTCACGACGAAATTTGTAAAAAATAATCGCACGTAAATGTTCGCAATTTAATTCCATTATTGGAGATATGAATCTTTTAATCTACTGTAAACAACACAAATAGCGCTGTATGTCAAAACGTTCTTATACTTATAACCTCAAAAGTGTCAAGCTTTAAGATTAAGATGTCAGTTGGCAGACTGCAACACTAGGGTTGTCCAATCCCGAAATATGAAAGGCAACCCTCGTAGTACCTGTTCTTTTTCAATCGTCTACCTGTTGATAATAATTCTTACGGGCGATCTCCATCTATCCCTTCTTCCGAAAAGAGGTCAAATAGCAGCGAACCATAGATGGAAACGTTATTTGCTAACCTGCGTTTCAAAGAATCTTGAGGTTAACCAAAGATGTCAAAAAGTATCTCTAGTAGTTGAAATCGTTTACTGGCCAAGTTCGACCTGTAACGACTGAGGCCTATAAGAGAAGTGTTGAAATTTTTTCCATAGTTGATTTCAAAGGATTGTAATGTAAATAAATTTGAATAATTATGGATTATTTAAGTGACGACGATAGCGTTGTGGAATTATTGGGCGTGAGTTCGATGAAGAAAACTATTCTGAAAAGAAGATCAAGCGAAATGTTTATTAAGGACGTGTTGACCACATGATTGTTTTGAACGATTATGAATTGGCATATAGGTTTCGACTGATCCAAAAACCATCCGTTTTTTATATCGAAGACATAATAATAGGAATGCTTCGAAACGTTGCTTCTTATACAGGGTGAGTCTTTGACCACTGCGTTAATTTTAACCATAGATTCTTGACGTCAAAAGAAACATTTTCTTCCTATAACATTTTTCCAAATTTGACCCCGTTCAAAAGATATAGGGTGTTGAAATTTCATAAAAAAATTGCATTTTCACCTGTAATATTCAAACGACAATATCAATTGAAATGATTTCTTGTAGAAGGTTTTTGATAACACTCGTGCATATTTTGGCATCAATAGATTTATTCCATTTCTTGTGGGTTTCTCACTACTACTCTACAGATTGGTTAAATTGCATGAAAAACAAATATCGCTTGAACTAAAGGTCCGTATCTCGTACTTCCTGGAATCATTAGTCTTTTTTGCATATAAAATCATTCCTCAACTTTTCTCCTAAATTGCACCATTCTTGAGATATTTGAAGTTGAAAGGAATTGAATCGATATAATTTTGTCCAAATTTTCTGATTTTCCCAAATCCAACTCTGTGCTGAAATGATTCAATAATCAGATTTGTTCAATGTTGCCATATTTTATGTCTTTATTAAATATTTCTACAAAAGGTTTGAGAAATCTCTCCAGTCTATGGTTCTACCACTAAACACTATAGATGAAATTAACCACTGAACAATTTTTGTCTTACATTCACCATAAAATCTAAATTGCCATTTGCTGTATTCATTGTTAATGATGTCTAGCACCTTGTTTAATATTTAATCCAGAATAATATTCCATAATAAATAAAGAAAAAGTTTTCCATCACTCTTCGGTACTTCGGTATATTTTGACCGTTGAAATAGGTAAAGTATTTTCTGTCAGGACCTGTTAAATTGAAGACTTGTCTTTATGAAGAGCTGGTTTTTTATAGCTTCAGACTTTCAGGGTTCATCAAATTATATCTATTCTAACATAGGAATGCTGCAAATTGAGCTCATATGAGTTTTAAAAACTTCGAACCCAGACTCCTAGATTTGATTTATACCTTTATTATCTTTATTTCATACACCGATTCAACCTTGTTCACAAACTTAAGAGATAATAGAATTTGACTTAGTTTTAATATTTCTGAATGTTTGTTATGATGCATGGTTAATTAAAATTCAATCAATATTGAAACTGGAAGCTATAAGCACATAAACAAGAAAGATTAGAATAGAATGCATTTTCTGACCATAATCATTTCATACTGAATTGAATAATTTAAAACAATCGATATTATCCCTAAAAAATTTTTCACTTTTTTTTTGAAGGTACAAATAACTTTTGACAGTTTCAAACAGAATCAAAACAACAAGGAACCACAGAACACTTTTTTTTATTTGGAACTACCCACCACAGAGACGTTATAATATTTTAATGTGATAATAATTCACTCTAATTATTCTGAGGAAAATTATAACTAAAGATCAATAATAGTTACAGATATTATCTTTCATTTAAAAAAACATTGCAAATATTAATTTTTTCTCTCCTGGGGTTTTGTAATAAATTAATATTCTATGGTAAGGTATTAAAATTTGACATAATCTATGAATCACCATTATTCAATATTTATGTTCTTGTTTACGTAATTAAAACAGTTACTCTGATTATACAAATCAGTAATCAGTAATTATAGTCTAAACAGAATAGATTCATATTAATGATTTAACAAAAAATTTTTTATCAAAGAACACCTAGTTGATCTTTCAAAATCAAATTTAGGTATTTCTTCAAGAAAGTATAATTGCACACCTAAATCTGGAAATACTTGTAATCTATCCAGGTAAATTGTAAATTGTGATTCAGTACAGAAAATACCTGTTCACTGGTCTCTGTCAAGGAAAAGAAACTTCAGAAATATCAGTGTTCGGAAAATCACAGATGATTTTTTCTGGCTTTGAGTGAAAAAAAAAGCAGTGACAACCTCTTGCCTTGGAAGTTTTCATAGAAATGATGGTTTTCATGATTTGGAAATTTTAAGAAGAAAATTACAAATGTATGATAACATCCAATAATTCTGAGGTTTTTTTGGAATTTCTCACTAGAAAGGCATGGTTTATAATCTTGAAGTAGAAAGAAAATATAGTAGAACAACAAAAATCTATGTTTATGGTGTTGAATTTTTTTTACCAGATAATAAGTATTTTGTATCTTCCTTTTGGATATGGACCTCATCGGATGAAACATGAGTGAGTGAATCATTTCTTAGAGGGAAAATAATGTTTTTAAACAATTCAGATTCAATAGTGGATGCTGTGGACGGTAATTTTCATTCAAACTAAACTAGACTACAGAGGGGTATTTGCCCAATGCGAAAACTAAAAATGCTTATAACTATTTAAAGCAGCTGAATTTGGAAAAACCGTAATGGAAAAAGTGTTTCTTTTGATCTCAAGAACCTATGGTTAAAATTAACGCATTAACGACATTAAAAACTCCTCGCCGGTTATTCGAACATTGACCATTGAACCTTTACATCATTTCCCGATAGTTACTATCATAGATTCGAAATGATTTTGTATATAAAATGAGGCCATTAAACATATAGGTCTATAATTCAAGGGCGATCGTAATATTTTCTTCTTGATGAATTGGGGTAATGATTCATCCATATTGAACTTCTTCAACCATTCGTCATAATTATTTGACACATTAATGATATCTTCTCTGTCTGGCAATGATTTAACTAAATTAATCGCAGTCATATGCATAGTAATTGCACCATTCAAAAACATTTCCAAATATGTTTCGATGTGTTTACAAAAATTGTAAACGTTTTACGCAGGTGCGATTTTGATTAACTTATCATTTCCCTAAATTCATTAGGATCACTACCATTCTGAATACAAAACGACGCAAGAAAACATCGATTACTATTATCTAACTGGCAATAACGAAATGTATCATCGTTTAATTTTGCATCGTAATACTTGATTATATATAACACAACCACTCCTGATAATCCATTATTAAAATTATAGACTGAACAATTTCTACACCTATTATTATAATAAAGAAAATTCCACTACCACAAAGAATTTTATTGAAAAAAGATACATACTCTCTCACAGGACGGCATCTGAAGGCTGACTTAGGGAAAGGATTGCGCATATCTATATAAATAAAACCTAATTATTTACTCTATTGTCATTATTATTCAATTTGTTCATATATTTCATTGACTTAAATCACGTAATTCGAACAATTCTTCTACTGATAAATCACAAATTATGAAGAATCGTATTACTCGCCAAAGCTATAACTCCTCAAAATTACTCTATACCAAAAGAGATTTAGATAATCACTTAAATTAATTACCAAACCTTAAATCCCATAAACTTATTATATCGATAAATAATCATTAAACACTCAAACGTTGGGAACACAAAAAATTATCTGTTTTCCCTAGCCGATCTCGACCTTACGGCCGATTAATCCGTAGACGAATACACTTACCACAGTGTCATTGCACTTTTGCTGAAAGTAGGGTCAATTTATCCCTGATAGATCCACCAAAATGGGGCTATCTATCTTCTTCTAAGGATAGGTTAAGTTAAACCATATTTGTGAAATGCTAAGAACAGAGAGATAGCGACAAAGATAAATAGACAGACAAATCGGAGATAGCTCTCTATCTCAATACGTTATTGAGAGCAGCCGTTAGCTTTTTTTCCCTTTCACCTACAGGTCTAATTTTATTGGAGGTACTTTCTGAGTCTTCCATTATATTAATATGATATACTGTTGAAAATCCCTTTCTAGCTCCCCAACTAATTAACATTTGCAACGAATGCACATACATTCTGAGAAGTTGAATATAACGAAATTTTTGTTCATATTTTCAGTAAACGGCATCAGAGATCTCTTCTGGCTGCCTATTGAACAGTATCAGAAAGATGGAAGAATAATTATGGGTATAAGATTGGGTACATTGAGTTTCACAACTTCAACTGCAGCAGCTACCCTGGAACTTGCCTCTAAATTGATAGCTATACTTCAGGTGTGTATGCAAATCCTACGCAGTTTTACAAACATCAATCGTTTCATCCATATTTTAGATAACTGCTGAAACCATTTACGATTTACTGTCTCCTGGCAAACCCGTGAGACAAAGAAATAATGAGAAGAAAAAGAAAAGACGCATCCAACAACCGCAAGACATTAGAGAGGGAGTATCAAATGCACTTTGGGTAGTTAAAGAGGTATGTAATTGCACATATATTTTGGAGTCATTATATTCTGTAGTTGATGCTAAATAATTGGTTGTATGTGAATAAGTAGGCTGAGCTAGGATTTCTAAAAACATGGTTTGTGCACTTGTCACATTTCGAATGAAATTGAATGATCCAAATCTAGGGACATGTTTGGTGTCGTCACCACCCTCAAAGCGAGAGTCCATTTGTCCCACAGCACGATGATACGTCGGATCTCCTATTGTTCCTCATTATTACGCTGAAAATGTGGACCAAGGGAAAACTCCCCTTATAATAGTGCTGCCGACAAACGGATCCCTGGTTCAAAATCATCATCGGACATCGCTCGGAGTGCACCCTGGCCGTTCGAAATAGACGTCGGGCATATTACACCTTCATTTTAAAATTTGTTTGTTCCTCAGTTATTGTTCGGTTTGTCGTTATTATTTTGATATTTGGATCGGTCTCATAAATTCCCAATATTCCTACTATATTCAGAACACGCAACAAGAAACATTTTTCGTTTTTCTTGAAATATTGTATTGGTCAAATTAACTATCTTTACTTCATTTCTAACATGCTAATTTTAAATTAATTGTTTTTTCATCTTATTTATGTCTTTTATGCGGTTGCCATTGGCGTTTTCTATGTGAGAAATTTATCAGAAAGCGAATCACGTTGTTGTGCAAATTGCTTCCTACAAAAAAAATCGCCATATCAATAAAACAAATTTTCTTTCTGAATAAAACTTCGTGTAGTCTGCAAACTCAGCATCCCTTCATTTGTAAATGAATTATAGAATACTCAAAAAAATAGATAACCAATATCATTTTATTTATAACAAGATACAGACATACTATACGATGTTTCTGGATATCGTGATATTGATATAAGTTAACAGCTAAAGTCGTAGCGAATGGGTCTCGCGGCGGAGCACTTTTTCGCCAAGCTCACGGGGGGCGGTCTCTGTGGTTTCCTCACTTGCTCCAGTCTGTTTTTGCCTCGGGTTCCATTGTAATGAATTAAGCATTTGATTCTCGACACTGACATGAATTCGTTCATTTCTAGTGCAAGTCCAGACATTCTACATGTCTTTCGTTATTTCACATTTTGAATCTGATGAATGAAATAAATATTCATTAATACTGTATTGAACTATGAGCAAACTCTGTTTGATTTTCCCTAAACAAGTTTCAAAGACAACTCAAGTTAACCTCAAATTAAAAATAGTGACAGATATAGAAAGAGAACATTTTACCCTAGATCGTTCTGAAACATCGGACAAGATCTCAACTTAGCTTAAATACGGCGTTCTCGTTCGCCGATTTCGAATAAATATAAAGTCGCCTAGCGATGCTTATGTTTGAAATTTATACAGGCTAATACTACATTAATTTAAGGGTAGATTCTTGGGACTAAAAAAATTATGATTTCCTATATCATTTTTTGAAATATGGCTCCGTTACAGGCTGTTGAAGTTTCATTGGAAAAATGTTTTTTGCTTATATCTTCGTGAAGAATTATCCAAACGAATTCAAATGTTGCAAGAGGTTTCCAACAACTGGGACACATTATTCAGATTAAACACATTGCCCTATCCCCTAAGGTTTTGACTTAATGAAACACCAACACGTAAAACCTTCAAAACTTACTATAAAATAGACAGTTATTAAATCTTCACAATCTTCCATTTTATGTTCCTAAAATGCACCATATTCAAAATATTCAATGTTGAATGATTCGAAATTTGGAAGGAAATTGCTCTTTTTCCTAGATCCGGCCCTGGGTTGAAAAAATCACCGATCCGAAATAATTCCACGCTGTCACAGCCTCTTCTTTACCAAATATTATCATCATTGAATATCTTTCCTATTGAATTGTATAAAAAATTCCACCTTTTTCATGGAAAGTAGGGTGGCACGACAAGGGCCTTTGAAAATAAAACGAAAACGAAAGAGAAATTAATAATGAAATTCTAAAAAATATGAAAAAATGACTCGAAAGAAAATCGAATATTGGAGAATCGACGTCTGCCTACCTGGTTTCACAGTATGGCTGAATCAACGTGTCCAAGCACTCAAACGAGAATAGTCACTTTTTCACTAGAGTTCTAATTTGTAGATTTATCGAGAAAATTCATTCATTGCGGAGAAAAATGTTGTACTTCATGGATGAACGCCGATTTCGTACTCTTGTCTGTTCGACATAGGTCATATGCTCCAACATATGTTACGCGTTAATCGGAAAATGATATGAACATATACAGAGTGTAGAATTATTGAATCGAGCAAGCAACTCGGAATATAAATGAACGAATTCAACTACTAAGTTGCAGTAACATAGGGGTAACCAGTTTTACAACCCGCAAAATTAAACTTTTTTTTTGAAAAGTTTGAATTTTTAATTGCATATAGATAGTAGCTATCATAAAATGGTAACGAACCGTAGAGTGTGCAGGAGGGAGCATATCGGGTTTTTCCTTTGTTCATCCTAGGGAACGCAAACTGTTCTTAATTCTGTATTATGACCTTTGAGAAACTCATCTCTTAGGAATTTTCTGCCAGAATTCCGTCAAAATCTCTGTCAAGAATTCAAAAATTATGTCATATGATCAGTGTTGCCTAAAGTTCGAACACTATTCGGTATAGTGGGAAATCCGTAGCAGTCTAATTTCTTTCATTAACTTGATTTTCAAAATGAGAAAGTTGGAAATAGTGATACTCAATTACTAAATGATTAGTTTTCTTCTACTGAAAACTTAATATATGCATGAATTGAAATCATTAAATACCGATTGAACAATGCTATTATTAGGTATACCAAAAAAACTCTTATAAATGAACTTGTTCACATGAATTTATCACTTACAACTTGATTCAACATTACTTGACTCGGAGCAACAAACAAAAACGCGATGCGAACAAGAAGACGATAGTTCTTGTCTTCGTGAGTCGTTCAAGTATTACGTAACGCAATTTTTGAAGATTTTTGACCTCCTCCCCGCCTGTAACGCACCGTAACGTTTTTCTGTATCCCGCCTCCCTCTCTAAACGTCACGTAACACTCAAGTGATCATTTTTACCCTAAAGTCGCAAAAAGTTATGTTATAGTTTTTATCCTTTATGGTTTTTATCCTCCTTATTAACTGCCTTTGCGGTAATAATACTTAATAAACAAGAGATTTTCCATCCGCAACACCTGCGTATTTTGTTTATTTTTTTTTTATTTTTGGCTTTACACACAATTGTTTTTCTTCTTTATTCTCCTAAGTATTTTACCTTTCCTTCCTAATAAACTCTAAAAATAAAATAACCTATTTATTTTAATATTTGGAAATGCAATTATAAATAGAAACCCAACTGAAATTAAACATTTTACTCGAAATAAAATTGTACTCTTAACAAAATTAAAAAATGATCAACTGTCAACCAAGCATTTAAGTAGGTCTATAAAAACAATTCATTTGAAATTACTGCTCATGTGTCCACGGGTTTGCTAGCCACTCAGATTCTTTCATCACTGGGCCTGGAGTGTAGACGTAGACGGTTCTGGAATTGTTAATCCACTTGCATCAACTTCGTCTTCGTCGAGCCAGCCAGCATTTTCAGATGATGTTTCATAACTACACATGCAATAAAAAAAACATGATATACAACATATAGGGTATTCCATGTCAAATCACAGAATTCTAAAAATCGTATTTTTTTTATTAAATAATAAATTTTTTAATTAATTTATATAAAATTTAGAGTTAGTCGTCTATATGACACGTACAAAAACATAAAGAATTCAACTCTATCACAATAAACCATTTTTAGAATTCGGAGATTTGACATGGAATAACCCATATACAAGCATATGCACCTGTTTTTGTTGAAGAGCACTCGAAGTCGAGGAAATATTGGGTCTTAGTCTTGCTGGCGTGTTTGATGTTTTCCAAGGTGGCTAGAAATATATAATACAATACTTATGACCAGTTCTTTTATGAAAAATCAAGATTTGAATTACATATTATAGTACTTATCTCATTATTACATTTTAGCAGTAAACTCACTTGTGTAAAATAACTAAGCATTGTTGCTTTCTTCTTCGTGGCCTTCACCTTCAACTCGTATAACATCATTTAAATGTTGTATAAACTTTTCCTTATTTTTTAGTTTTTCTTTAGCCGTTTTCCAAATTTCATTGGCATTTTTTCGACACAGTTGCGCTGGCAAGTCAGCATGAGAGCTTTTATAGGCCAAGAACAGCTGATGATACAATTCTCCCTCTTTTGAGGACATTACAGTATGAACACTATGAACTCACTTTAATAACACTGACTACAGCAATGTGCTTCTGCATAAACACTAACGAATACTGACAACGGAAAGAACATTAAATGACGTACAATACAATCTAGGGATTCCTGTGAAATATGATCGAAAAGGTTTGCCAACTTGCGAGAACAAATTAAAAATGGCGACCAGACTAATACAATCGAGGGATTCCCCGTAAATCGTAAACGAAAATGATTGTCAATTTGGGAGTTTTAATTCCCTAAGTTTTTATTCAAAGGAAGAAACAATGTTACGTAGTACGTGTTAGAAAGACCCCCTCCCGCCCCTGTAACGCATCGTAACGTTATACTAGTAATGCGAGCAACATTACAGACTTGGAAACAGTGGTATTGGAAAAAAGTTTTTTTTTCGTTTTAGATTAACTCTGTGATTTTTCCTCTTTAAAAAATTCAATTCTGAAACACAGGACTGTTTCCTACTTTATTTACGTGAGGTTTCCACCATACCAATCATTCATAATTATTTCACACATTTCTGTTTTCATTCATTCATTTCAAAATCGTCAAAGAATGTTGGACATTTTGCAAAACAGAATTCTATATTTCGATACTTGCAGCATTTCTCATGCAGTTTTTGTGACTGAACAATTTTTCTTGTGGAACTGAGTTGGAAAATACACTACAATACTGTATTTCACCTGATATCCTCAAATATAAATGGCGAAACTGCTATAAGTTGATTTCATTGGATGTTAATACTGCTTAGTGCCATATAAAAAAGAAACAGTCCTCTTGTCGCAAACCTGTAAAATAAATTCTTGTCAGTGATACAGCATTATTTCAGAGTATTCCATGATAGACGATGTATTGAAATAATGCTTAAATCAAATTCATGGGCCTCACATTGAATAGAAGTATTTTATTCTATTCAATGTGTTTTCACATTTACATTTCTTCTTCATTGTTGGATGTTTGATAGCTAAACATTTCTTCATTTATTCGATTAAACTACATAATAATGATAATTTACAGGGAATTGGCGAAACAGCTGAACAATTCGTTCAAGTTGCAACTCAAGAACACGAACAAAAGGGTTATGTCGGTGCAGTTGGTGGTATAGCTAGGCAAATAGCGCCAAATATTGTGAAACCTGTAATTATAGCAACAGAAGCAACTAATAATGTTCTTGGAGGCATCAGATCTCAGTTGCTACCTAATGCAAAAATGGAAGCTAATCAAAAGTGGAGAAATACTTTTGATGAATAAATAGACTGATCTTGTGATTTCTGTATAATTCTTTATTATTAATGGTAACTATTTACCTATTTTAATTTGTGATTTATGTGAACATAGTACCTATTTGACTAGTTGGTAAAGTTTCTCAGGTTTTGCCATTTAATAATTGAAATAATGAATTGAATCTTGTACAGAAAAACAGAAGTATATTTATACAAAAATTTAAAAAATTTCCTATCAATATAGGTACAAACAATAAATTTTTTATGTGATTATTTATTGTTTTATTTTTCAATAGCCCCTATACATTTTTTATAGTGAATGAAAATGGTCCTTTATCTTGTGAAAATGTAGCCAAACACCCTACACCTAGACCAAAGCGTTTTGGTTTTGACCTTGTCCCCTACTCTTCAAATTTGTATGAATTCTGTTTGTAAACCAAAAGTTTAGTATCGATATGTTTCATATAAATATATATATATATATTTATATATATTTATATATATACAATTTTTTTTTTTATTAGCAAACAATACAGCATGTAGTGTTAGCAGGGATTAGTGACGGGGTGCCATACCACATGAAAGCCTAGGGAAAAAACCCTGGCTCCCCGCATGTGTGTTGTTGTGCGTACAAAAATAAGCTGAAATATATTTGAGTAACTTCTTCCTCCAAGATTGGGTTTATATTGATAAAGAGAGGCTTCTTCAAGTTGTCCACATCGAGTCTGAAAATAAAAAGACAAAAGCAAATCATTCTGAGATTTATTGTGCTAGCGCCTTCGAAATTCTCATGGAAATCATCTCTTGTGTAACTGACTTTGCTCTTCATCCACCTGATAACGCTCACAACATCCTCGGACAAAACCGGCAAGAAAAAGAAGGTATTATCTGATAGCATTATTGTCGTACAGGATGTAGACCTGTTTTGGACGTAGTGTGCGTTGAGACCGATAACACCGATACCAAAAAAGTACTAAATATTCAGCAATCTCAGATAGTTCGGATATAACCAGATCGTTTCTGTTTAAAACAATTTTGTGAAACGAGATATCATTGCCTATGTCCTCACGCACCAAATTCAGTAGTTGGACTTGGTACATTTCAAAGAACTTATATAATGCTTTTTTGCTCTCAGATAATGCTGTTTGGACTCAATAGTCTTCAAATTTTGACACAACCAGTGGAGATTCTTGAGATCCCCACTAGCCTGCCCGAACTCGGACGTAATACACCTAGGCTGCCCCTCGAGGTACGACGAGTTCTCCTTACCGGACAAGTATAGTTGATCACAGATATCAAAATACTGCAAAATCGCTTGAATATTATGTCAATATCGTGAGACTCGTAGATTGTAGCTAATTTAGTACGTATCAGAGAGAGAACTTCAAGGTTTTTTTCGGATAACACACGATGAGTTTGCGGTATGATATCAGTCTGACAATTCGCTCTATGGTACTATGGTCACCAATTCTACATCGATTACTTTCGTGGAGATGAGGTCATTACTCACATTCGTTATTCCACACAAAAATATTCGTGAAGCCCGTGAAACAAAAATCTTAAACATCGAGAAGATCTTAGTGAACAAGTTCAAATTAACACCAGGACACCTGTAGCAACTAACAACGCAAATATTTTTTGAATAAGTTTTTAGATTTATGGCACAAAAATCACAATATAAATTTCGGAATTTGCTTTATTTGAACTAACTTGAATGAGGATTTATTTATTTAGAATTAATCCTGTGATTTCATAAAAAGGGGAGAATGGAAACCTAGCATCGCCCTTATTTACCAAAAAAATTTATACCAAAAAGGATAACGAAGTTGAAGAAGGGAATTGACTTGTCTATTCGAAAAGCAAAGGTTCCTTATTATGTGGACCCTGTTTAGTCTTCAGATCTATTGTGAACAGCACACAGTTTCAAGAGGAAGGCTTCAATTATTGGAAGAATGCAAAAGTTCGAGTAGCTCAACATGAAAACTCTTCAAATCATAAATCCTGCATTCTCGCTTTGGGAGCTAAGGGTTAATATTCACGGCAATATCGGATCTTCATTAACTACCCAACTTAACAAGAGAAGAAATTTCTCACTGGAGGAACATTTTTAAGAGATTTGTATCTGTAATGAGAGAATTCGCTTCGAGAGGAAGTAATGAAAAATTTGGTGATGAGTACAGTGGAAATAACATTATTATTCTAGAATTAATAACAGAGTTTAACCCACTGTTTTCCAAACATATTGAAAAATATGCAACCACCTACCCACCTTTTCAAAACTGTCTGCGATCAATTCATTTATTTAATTGCTGAAAACGTATTCATATAATTCAGTGATGTGATAAATAAATGTAAACTACATTTTCTTTGATTGTGAATTCTACACCGGATGCAGCACATATAGATCGGGTAACACTTGTGATTCTATATGTTTCAGATAATAAGATGAGCAAGTTACATATTAGACTCCTCCAATATGTGTATTATACGTTGCTATCCCAACATATTTCCATGATACTAGAAAGGGATGTACTATGCTACCTAGAGACTAGTTCTCTGTTAGTTAAGGTATTATTGTTTCCATTGTCGTGACTTCAACATTGTCATCTTTGTACAATAGTCAAAAGAGATTTTTAAAAATTGAAGTTAAGAATCACTCGTAAGTAGCACGCTTATGCAATGTCAATGTGAAATAAAGAGACAACCTAAAAAATATGACCGATGAAACAACCAATGAAGAACCTGAAATACCCTCTCTCGTGAAATATTATACTATTGATTCAGAGAAAGATTCTATTCAAGAATGTGTGCATTTGTAGAGTCACATTTCCTCTGATAAATCTGCAGACTGTACAGTAAAATCTGGATCAAACTGACTTCTCAGTCTCTCAACGTTTTTGAGGAACCAAATGTTTACCCTAACTTGCACAGGGTGTCCGGAAAAATTTAGATGATCTCTCGGATTCTGATAGAACATTAAAAAATAAGATGATAAGTTCCCATATTTTTGGCGCTCTTGTTCACCCGAACAGAGTGCCTATCATTTTGCCCGAATGTCTGTAATTTTGGAATATCGAGCCGAAAATGGTCTCAATCGATTGGGTTCGACTCCCCGATGAAGAATCCGTGGCGAAAGTTGAGTCTGTCCGGCCGGCCGTATCGTCTCTAGCATCCAAAAGGAATCAGCTAGAGTTTTCATATTTTCAGAATAGGTTAATTGTCCAAATATATCGGTCAAGTTCGTTATTGGGCCAAATCCGTCGGATGGTTCAGTAGTTATGAGCATCTGAAATTTTGTTTCCTCAATAACTACTAGAATATCCATCCGATCAAGTTGATACTTGAAATATTGTTGAGGAAGGCTGCAACAAAACAGCTCGCAAAATTTCGCAGAAATCGTCACGCTAGAAAATTTTAAAAAAATTTTTAATCATCACTATCTCATAAGATATTTTTCGGATTTGAATAAAAATTCGTGAATACATTGAGGTGATCGATATCTTACTTATCCTAAAATTTCATTGTCGTAACTCTTTTCCATCTAAAAATATGATCATTTTTTTCATTTACTCAAGAGAAAGGAGAAATGACATACGTCCCGATGATTTTCTTTGAACGATGGCCATCACAGATCGATATTCTAATGAGAAATGCCAGGATCATTAATCAGTGTCAGTTGGCGTAATATTAATCAAAATTTTTCATAACGGGAAATCATAGAGATAGAATTCACTTTCGGTGGCTGAAATAATATACGTTGTCAAAATTCAGTAAAGCACTGACGTAAGTTTTTAGGGGAAGGGAATTATAGCTTCGAACAAAACTTGGGGAAAATTATGAGTAGTTATTTTCAATTTGAGATATAGGTTTGTTCATTCATTAGGCGTTCATATTTGCATTACATTGTCCCATAGTATGAGAAAAGACTATTGTTCACGTGATCAGAGTTCATATAGATTTGTTGTGATTTGAATATTTACTCTCGAGTAGCTCAACAAGAGCGCCAAAGCAATCTGACCTCACGTCAGTGCTTTCTAATTTTTTTTTTCCTAGCGGTCCTCCCTACGGAGGTCCGAAGTCCTAAAGGACGCCACTGGTATTCAATTTTTTTTTAATAACTCTTGAACTACTTCATATTATTTAATGAAAATTTCATACAACAGTAGTAGGGATCTCTGAAAATATTGTCATTGAAACATAATTAGCTTGTTTAGTTTATCATGGGCGGACTAGATTGTACATTTTATTGCTTACAATTTTAACACCCTGTATGATAAGGAGTTATAAAATAAATTTGAATACTTTGAATATTGGGCTAAGGAAAAGGTACTCTTGTTCGTTGTCGATAAAAATAACCGTTTTAGAATGTCAATACAAGATATTTATTTATTCCATAGATACCATAGTAATGTTTGTAAAAACAGTGCGTTTTTTAATACTGATAACAATTTCTTTTTAATAAAAATAAAAGATCAATTCTTTTAATTTTTTTTTCGAAAACGGTTGATTTTATCGACAATGAACAAGAGTATTTTTTCTTTCGCTTAGTGTTCAAAATATTCAAATTTCCTAAAACTGAAATAATATTGTTCAGAAGTTAGCTGGATCGTCTTGGGGTGCTGATGCTTCTACTTTTCGCACAGCATTTCTAGCCCTAGTCTTCTCTGCAGCTGAGTATTGTTGCTCTCTTTGGTTTAATAGTGCACATACACAAAAAATTGATGCACAATTGAATACATCCATGAGAATAATTACTGGCACCATAAGATCTACACCGGTTCATTGGTTACCAGTTTTGTTTAATATTGTCCCTCCCCATATTCGCAGACAGACTGCAGCTCTGAATTCTTGGAATAAATATCATTCTTTTCCCAATTTATTCCCAATTATTTCATATTTTCCACAAAATAGAATTCCCAGATTGAAGTCACGTAAACCATTATGGCATAATACGTTCTTCAATATGAACATAAGTGATAAAGAATTATGGAAGACTGAGTGGAACTCTTACGAAATGTTCAATAAGTATCTCGTTTCTGATCCATCTGAAACAGTTTCTGGTTTCAAGCTTCCAAAAAAAATTTGGAAACTTCGCAATCGTTTGAGAACAGGTCATGGTCGTACCAATATCATGCTATTTAGATGGAACTCAGTTCCTAGCGCAAGTTGTGAATGTGGAGAAGCAGAAAAAACAATACCTCATCTCATCAATAGTTGTCCCATATATAAATTTCAAGATGGTTTTAGTGCTCTTCATGATGTTTCCAACTCTTTCTTGGAATAGGTTTACACTTAGACGGGGAGCCAGGGTTTTTTTTACTGGGGTTTTTTCCCTAGGCTTTTATGTCATACGCCGAATTGTATGACACCCCGTCACTAACCCCTGATCTATATGCTTTATTGTTTGCTAACTGAATATTGTCAGCCAAAAGTTCAAAAGAATATATATATATATCATATTAAATTTTCATTGAATTATATTAAGTAGTTTAAAAGTTATTCAAGAAAAATTGACTACCAGTGGCGTCCTTAAGGAGGTCGTATCTCCGTAGAGAGGGCCGCTAGGAATAAAATTTATGGGAACTTGTCATCTTATTTATTAATGTTCTATCAGAATCCGAGAGATCTTCCACATTTTCACGGACACCCTGTATATAGCTCCACGTATTGCACTTTCCACTTCCGCTACAAATTGTTCTGAGGAAAGGAGTTTTTCCTGTTTAAAACGCGTGAAAAATTATGAAAGGTCTTCATTGTCTCAAAAAAAAACTCTGTTTTCTAATTAAAAGCAGAGATAATGAACACCATACGCCATACACCATGATGATATTATAGATTATTTCGATATTAAAAAGGCCCGTAAGAAAATGTATATCTTGTTTCTTCTTCACGCTCTCTATCGGAATGACTAATTCATTCGTTTTTTCTATTTGTAGTAAATAAGGCTCCTTCAGTAGAAATGAAATCTCAGATGTGTCTCTACCAAGGTGAGATACGCAGTAGTCCTCGGCACTCCGGCAGACAGACCACCGGAAAGGACCCTCAGAGCAAATATGTTTATGCTCAGACGGGATGCTAAATGATCAATCTGTTCCGCCCAGGTGAGAAATGCATTCAGATGCACACCCAAAAACTTAACAGTTTCTTTCGGTCTGGACAGGTTACTCATATCTTTCAGGCCAAAGATAAGTTCCTGTGTCTTTCCTTCATTCTCACCGAGAACTAAGCTAACCTGGACAGATCCTCAAAATATTGCAAGCCTGAATATTCAGTAGCGTGGTTGCTGTCGTCAACGAAGATTCCGCATCGGTCACAGGGTCACTAAGGAATGACCGAACTTAGTACAGAGCTACCTCGTTGAAACCGTATTCTTTTTAGTTCGTCCAAAGAGTCACAAGGAACGCGGCCAGAGTCTGAGATATTAATTCCTTAAACCCACCTGAAAAATTTCATCTTTCTAGCTTAATCTGTTTGGACGTAATCTTGGGTAGGCACATACGAAACCACAGGATCAATTTTGACCACGGATTCTTCATCAGTGAGTTCCAATGATTGACACTACATTTACCAAAATATCTGAAAGATAGAGACATTTTGGAAAATCTACAAGCACTCTGGGGGCAGAATGAGAGCGTCAGAAAAGAACTCTTTGATGAAAAAAAAAAATTATTTGGATAAAATAATCCGCTTTTCTACTAGGAACAAGTGAGCTAAAGGGTGAATATCGGTCAAATTATAGCGCATTCTTCTTGTTTCTATGGAAATGAGCAAAACCGTTGCTTAGCAAACCAGTAAACAGCTGATTATCTGTTACTCAGGCTTTCAATAATTCGATTTGTTTAATGTGTTACAGTTTACAGTATTTTCATCAATTCTATAAATTATAAAATATTGCAATGCTTTCTCCAAGTGGGCAACAGATAACAACGATAGATGAGTATCTGAAAACGATCGAAGAAACTACATTCGATGAAGAGGAAGGAGATGAATATAAATCTCCTACAATATTCGACATTTTGGATGCCGAAAGGATCCTTCCTGAACCTGTGGATTTAACCACCTACCATCTGAAGCAAGTAGAAGCCGAACTTGGATTGATCAAACATTGTTGGCCAGTAGCTGAGAACCCAGTATTCGAGGAAAGGATCTCTTTTCCGGATTCTTACAAGAAAAATTCGGAAAAGGAGAAATTGTTGCTGTTCACCGCTGAAAATTTTCGGAGGGAATTCAGACACAAATTTCCACATAGAAAGCAATTGTTTTTAGCGTGCAACAACGAATGTGAAATCCAGGCAAGTTCAGTCATAAATTTTTTCAGAACTAAGCGATTTTAGTTTTGAAATACATACTTATATAAAATATGTAAAGTAAGTTGCAAACTTTAGTATCTAAGATGGAACTGAGTTATCAGATTCAGTTTCAACTGTGAACTGATTTTGACGATGGATATTATTGAGATTGTCAAAGAGATCCATGTATTTGATCTACAGGTATTGCGGTGATAATATCGTCCATGAACTTTTTACAAAGTGGAACTTGAAATTTTAAAGATGGTATAACGTTTTGTTGAGTACTAGATCTACTACGAACTGAGCAATAATCGGTGAAACAATGTATTGTTACTTGATTTCTCTAGAAAAAACAAGACATATGACTAATTTGTCATACTTAGATATAAGTGGGTAATAAAATCTATTAACACTGATCATATGTCCTTAGTCTAAGTAATCTAATCCTTAATCAAGAATTGTAGAGTATAACACATATGCCTAGCTCTCAGGATTTCATTTCGATGTTCACGTAATACATACCTATTATCGATCATGCTCAAACTGACCGCCATTGGTAATGATGCAATTAATTTTTGAAGTGTCTTTTGATAAAAATGACGCCTTCAGAATTATGTGGATTTTATAGTTGTAATTGAAATGCTCTGAATATCATATCATATAAGTATTGAATTGAGAAGGAGTGAGTATTTTTCAGTTCAGTTGCCTTTTTCTAATCATATTTAGGGTAGATAGGTATAATTAAATTCCAAAAAGAGCTTTGCGACTTTCAAAAATGATCAAAAAATTTGGCAATGACTAATATGTCATATGAAAGAAGGCTCACAAATTGTTTTCAGACTATTTTTTCCACATCATCATTTTTTTTAGAGTAGAAAGATCCTACAGTAATAAATAATAATGCTTCTTGCTTAAATCTATTATATCCCGCCGACCGTTAACGGCGGCTTGATTACAACTTTTTGAAACGTTGTATCTCGAAAACGGTGGCTCTTAGGAAAAAAGTTGATACATATTTTATAGATAATATATGTTCTACAATTTTTCTGGAGTAATTTTAGGATAAAACTTGCCTTTTGCTGAAAATCGCGAAAAACGCATTCTTGACCTTTTTGACCTTGACTTGAATATTTCCGTACAGCGGAATAATGAAAAAACTTTCAAATTTTATTCTTAATTAGGTTCTGAACAATTGCACCAACTTTCAGCTTGTTGGGAATTAATGTAACCCTGAATGTCTAAATTGACCTTATAATTATTTATGTGAATGTGAGTGATGCAAATTAATTAAAACAATCTGTTGAATTTGTACATGGGGCGCTATACTACATGAAAAAAATTTATTCGGACAAATCTAATGAGTTGAAGAAGCATATAAAATTTCTATGTCTCCAAAACATTTTTCCTGGGCATATCAAACATGGGAAATAAAAAATTTTTGTTTTTTAAAATATATTATTTGGATTGAGGGAGCTGATATAATGCAATACATATTGAAACAAAATGTCCCTAGCTGAGGTTGGTGCACGGGGTACCATACAATTCTGCGTATGATACAATAGTCCAGGGAAAAACCTCAGCAGAAAAACCCTGCCCCCGTGTCACAAAAATATAACTTTCTACGGGTGTTCGACCCCTGCATCTGAAAAAATTCGATATAATTTTTTCCGCTGAGAGAGTAGAATGTAGGCTTCGTTCGTGAGAAACACTTACCCACTTCCATAATAATTTCAATTTATCTCGCGGACACTCATTCCTCTTGGTATTCTGCCATCTATTATTTCTGGAAGAATGCACTTCTTGTAAAAGTTCTCTAATTTTGGAAGCATCGTATATCTCCAGAAGTTCCGATCCCTTATTATGGTTTCCACATGGAAATCATTATCGCAATAAAGAATCAAGTCGCAATATTCTCTACGGCATATATTTAATTGTCCCTGAATTTGATAAAATAGTTGTGGCAATCATACCTGGGGTCATAAATGAAGGATAAGATTCTATTGGCCTATCTGCCGTAAAGGGGTGTCAACCATTGGGAGGCGGGCCAAATACAATTATTTTATACAAGAACGAGAATAACTCGAAAAATTGAGAAAATTGAAAAAAATTTAGCTAATTTCAAAGTTCAATGTAATACCGAACGACCACTTATGAGTTTTTTCGATAAAATATTTCCTTGTGGAAATATTTGCATCTAAAGAAGTATTTCAATTTTCAAAGTGTAATTAGCCAAAAACTGTGCATCATATCGAAAATAGGCGGAAGGTACGCACTAGGGAATACTCATGCCAATGCCCACTCAAATTTTGAATGAAATCCGACAAACGGTTTACGCGTTATTCTTGAAGTAAATTAGCATTGAAATAGTATAGGCACAAAGAAGGTGATGTACAGCCTTAAGCCTATTGTTACCAATGTCTTGTATAAAGTCACTGTAGTCTAAAATACTTATTTTAGACATCATAGCCACAACCATCCATTGATATTTGACAGATCTTTGATTTCATTCATTCATTTCAACGTCGTCATGTTCGATATTTTCCAGTATAGAATTCTTCATTTGGAAACTTGTAGATTATTTTATGCAATTTTTGTTGACTTTTGTGTATTTCGAAAAATTCATTGCATTGCAGTATTTAACCAGATATATTGAATGATTGTTTGGGCTATTACCATCATCTATTGTGGATGTAATGATTTCCGACGTTTAGACATCTTCTATCTTTATCAAGGAGAAAAGTAAGAAACCTTTTGAAAATTATCAATCATTCAATACGAGCTCCATCATCAACAATATCTCGTCATCAATTAACCAGATATATTGAAATTAAATGCGCGAATTCGATATAAGGCTTGTCAATTTGACGTAAAAACTTTATGGCGACATATAACGAAAACTAAAGGAAAGAGTGTTCTTGTCTCCAAACCTGTTAAACAAAATCGAACCAGTTCATACACCATTATTCTAGATATGTATATCCTTTTGTATAACTTTCGTGTACAAGTATTTTAGACATCTTCGAAGTTAAATGACTTCAGGAAGTTGACGGATAACCGTGTTTGAATTTGATCTGTGCATCTCAAAAATCGATGGTTTCGAATGATCATCTTGTATTGATATGAATGCCAGTATTGGCAACCATAACATTAAAAATATAACTAGAAACAATACTGCAATGGGCTCATTACAGTACTGTTTTTGTTCGCTTGTTCTAGTAGAACAGGGTGCTATCGTTTTGCCCAAATCTCTATTATTTTCGAATATCGAACCGAAAATGGTGTCAATCGAATGTGTTTGATATATTGATGAAGAATACAGCTCAAACTTGAGTATGACCGTCCGGCCGTACCTATACTCTATATCATCAATATTCTGAATTCGGGAAACTTTCCTTCCGAATTTCGTAAGGCTAAAATAATAGGGATTTTGAAACGAAGAAGTCTTGGGGTGCTGATGTTTCCACTCTTCGCACAGCATCTCTAGCCCTAGTCTTTTCTGCAGCTGAGTATTGTTGATCTGTTTGGTTTCATAGTGCACATACACAAAAATTGATGTACAATTGAATACATCCATGAGAATAATTACTGGCACCATAAGATCTACACTGGTTCATTGGTTACCAGTATTGTCTAATATTGTCCCTCCCCATATTCGCAGACAGACTGCAGCTCTGAATTCTTGAATAAACATCATTCTTTTTCCCAATTTATTCCCAATTATTTCATATTTTCCACAAAATAGAATTCCCAGATTGAAGTCACGTAAACCATTATGGCATAATACGTTCTTCAATATGAACATAAGTGATAAAGAATTACGGAAGACTGAGTGGAACTCTTACGAAATGTTCAATAAGTATCTCGTTTGAGAACAGGTCATGGTCGTACCAATGGCATGCTATTCAAATGGAACTCAGTTCCTAGCAAGTTGTTGCGATGTGGAGAAGCAGAAGAAACAATACCTCATCTCATCAATAGTTGTCCCATATATAAATTTCAAGATGGTTTTAGGGCTATTCATGATGTTTCCAACTCTTTTCTTGGAATGGGTTATAAATTTCGAACGAATATGATACGTATTTTTGTTATTCAGTTCTTTTTCTGCTTTCGTCTTTTTATTTCCAGATTCAATGTGAGCACCTTGAAGAAGTCTCTTTCTCCATCAAAAGAAGATCACTCTTGAAGAAAGAAGTCCTGAAATATATTTCAGCTTATTTTTGTATTTTCACACACTTAGACAGGGGAGCCAGGGTTTTTTTTTTTTTACTGGGGTTTTTTCCTAGGCTTTTATGTCATACGCCGAATTGTATGACACCCTGTCTCTAACCCCTGATCTATATGCTTTATTGTTTGCTACCTAAATATTGTCAGCCATAAGTTCAAAAGAATATATATATATATATATCATCAAAAGGATTTTTCATATTTTCAGAATGAATTAACTATCCTAATATCTCAGTCAAGTTCGTTATTGGGTCACATCCGTCCTATGGTTCAGCATTTAAAATTTGGTTTCCACTAAAGTCCTAGAATATCCATCGGATCGAGTTGAAACTTGGTAGATATGTGAAATAAGTAGGTTTGCAAAATTTCGCAACAATTAATACGTTGGAAAATGTGTATTCCCAAACAATTTGTTTTTAATGTTTCATAACAAATAAGATAGTTTGTTTTCCAACAAAAATGTTGTGCATGTGTGGACGTTTTGGATATCTCACATATTTTCAAATTTTATGGTCGTAGCCTTCTCACACCAGAATAAGATCATTTTTTCATGTATTCGAGGGTTTGAAAAATCGGACAAGAGAAATGCCAAAAAGTTCTTCAGAAATTCTTATTCTCGATGATTTCATAGATACTTATCCGATTGAAGTGGCCTTATTAGCGATGGAGTTGATATGACTACTTTTGATCGGTTTTTAGGAGAAGGAAATTTGAGCTTCGTAAAAAACTTTTTGGAAACGGTGAGTAGTTACTTATATTTCAAGATCTAGGCATGTTCATTTATCGTGAGGGTTGTATCAGTATCACACTGATCCAGAGTACGGGAAAATATTCTAGAGCAAGCGTGCAAATGCGCCTGACCTTACGCCAGTGCTCTTCTAAATTTTTAGTAATGTAATGAACCTTTTACTATACTCAATAGCGAAATAGAATTTCTCTATTTCAGTGTCGTAATCAGTTCATTACAGTGCTAAAACAGTGCTCTAATGAACTCATTACAGCATTATTATATATATATATATTTTTTCGTTTGTGCTTGACAACACTAACATCCTATCCTTTCGAATGTCAACACGCGTCCATTGTATGTCAATTGTCAATATTAAACCATGTAGAGATTTGAACGCACTATTCAAATTCTATAATCTGTCAATTTTCGTATCAGTCACACCAACTGAGAAAATAAAATACAAAAGGCACTAGGAGGTATGTATAATCTGATTTTTTCATTGAATTCCAATAAATTCTCTCACAATTCTTGACTGAAACAGAGAAAATATCGTCCGATACTCGTTGCAGAAGGCAATTCCAACACCCTCTCCAACAATTACGCATTCGTGTTGGAATAGGTGCCCATTCTGCAACTTGTTTCAGAATATACTATTCTACTATACTCAATAGCGAAATAGAATTTATGATCTCTCAACTGGCAGTTCCCGACTTCTTCGAATTTTTGTTTATAAATTAGATAGTTGTTCAACCGAAGTTAGTACCATTAGGTGATTGTTAGATGGCGTGTTAGGTGAAAGTCGCTCATTCATAAATTTCGGTCAGCTGATTGCGTAAAGTCTGCGGCGTTGCAGATTGTGCCAAACCGAATTCCGCTGCATCTAGACTCGAGTTGCATTTACGGCTTACGGGCTCGTGCCATTTGTCATCTGACCATATATCCAGGGCCGGATTAACCTCAGGGCAAAAAGGGCAATTGCCCAGGGCGAATTCAGAATTGGGTTGAATTCATCAAGTTACTAACTACATACGGAAATCACTGAAATCGAGAAAAGCGATTCCAAACAATAGAAACATAGGTTTCGTTCCTTCGACCGATATCAGTCGTCGTTTACTTGCGCCTGCCCTTCGCATTTCGCATCGCATCCAAACGAACCGTCGGTCGCCCCCCCCAACGCTTCTTCGATGTCCGTGCTTCCACGCATTCTCGGGTGACTAGTCATTACAGGTGAATACAAAGCGCACGCATCGAAAACGAATTGTTGTGTGTTCTGTGAAATAAATGCTTTTGTAGTTTTGTGAATGCCGGTCATGTAAATTTATTTTATTGTTTCATTTCGTTGAAGGGCGTTTATTATGTAAAGCCAGTCGATTGCCGATTGAAAAAGATAAAAGTAAATAAAATATGAGTGCTATAAAACCAACTAGAGCACTAAGACGCAAAGCTCTGAAAGAGAAGCAAGTTAAGAGTGAAAAACTCCTCAAACAAATTCCTACATTGGACAATTTTTCGCTAAAAAGATGAACCCTCCGCTCATCGAATTCACAGAATGAGTTTTTGATGATGGAGGTAAGTTCCACATTTACATTTTTATCGATATTTATATCCATAAGTGCTTCAGCACTCAATGCTCGCTAGCACTTTTCAAAGGCTAGTGCTTAGTGCTTGTTTTTCGAGCTTGCTCTCGCGAAGATCTTAGTGCTAGTAATCCGCTAAACACTAAGCCTTTCCGAATTTTTGAGTAGGTCAACTAGGAGCAGGTACGGTATTTGATTTTTTTATGTGCGCAAATATAATATGATCGTTTTGAATTAATATTCAGTATTTCTTCAGTCACCATTGATTTGACTTTATGGTTATGAAAGCCATTTTAACGTTATCGAAACATTTTAAGAGTTCAAAATTGATTGAATGGATATTCTAGAAATTATTACGAAAACCAAATTCCAGATGCTCATAACTGGTGCTGAACTATCCATTTGATTTGGCCCAATTACGAACTTGATCGAGAATAATTGAGATATTTTGACAATCAACATATTGTATAAATATGAAATCTCGCGTCATCTCCTTCGGAAGATAGAGAGTGAACGGCTGGCCGGCGGGCAGAGTACTCAAGTTTGAGCACGGCTTTTAATAGGAAGTCAGACAATCCTCAAATTGAGACCATTTTCAAAAATTACAAGCGTTTTGGCTAAACCATAGCATGCTGGTCCACCCGAATAAGTGCACAAAGAATCATTGTCTCACTACTAAACATGGTACAAATTTTAACCCGATCCTTTTCCAAAACGACTACCAAATAGGCCATCCCCGTGAATCGCCCTGTCTGATGCTTTGATAAGGAAAATATAAATATATATACACCTAATTTTTTCAGTACCTTTTGGCGCCGCTTATTCCTGAGTGGAACAGCGTGCTATCGTTTTGCTAAAGGGTCGTAATTTTCAGAATATCGGGCCGAAAATGGCGCTCAATCGATTGGGTTTGACTTCCCTGATGAAGAATTCGAGGGTCAAAGTGGAGTATGTTCCGGCCCGCCGGCCCACTCCTGGCTCTAGCTACTTTCTCTGTCTTCCGAAGGAAGGACCTAGAGTTTTCGACATTCAGAATAAAGCTTTTGAGTTTTTCCAGTCTCGAAATCATATAATTTTGATATATGTCGATGAAGCTAAAGAGGTTCTCATTTCGTCAAACAACATTACATAAAATAGTTCCCACTAAAGTGCTTGAGTGCTTAGTGCTCCGAAATATTCAATTACTTTTGCAAAAGTGTCTCCAGTAAATCCGGAGCCTTACGCGTCGAAAGCGGTGCTTAGAACTCGAGACTCGAAGCCTTTTTTTCAGTGTTAGGGCTTAGTGCTCGACGCCACTTTTTCGGTGCTACTTTGCTCTGATCCATACTTAACCAGTAGAAAACGTTTAGGATTGAATATTTTGAATTTTTTATCATGTAGTGCGTACTCACTGAAAAAATGGTTCGTGCAACACAACAAAAAATCCTATAAAATTTTACGTGACTTTAGTTTTCGGTTTACCAGTTTGGAGGTAATACGTATTATTCTCATAATGCTGAAAAGTAGAGGAAAATTCTAATTTTTCCGATATAGCAATGAAGAGATAAAATCGCGATCATTCTTCTCAAAAATTCAGTCAGATCAAAATACAAAAACGGCTGTATGAAAAAAGAGCAAATTTATGGATTTTTCTGCGAATATTGAACTATCTATTACATTCTTAACATTGAGTTACTCGTAATTTTTGACTGGAGGCGATTAATTTTCAAAAAACAACCAAAACCAGTGTTTGTTTTTCAGGAAATATTTGCGAATTTGAATGTATAATGGAACGCCTAATGGAATCGAGATCTGAAATCACTCGAAACCAGTACAAATGATGAGACATCCAGAGTTTTTATGCCAGTACTGAAATGGAAAGTATTTCGATGGACCTGCAACCTGGAAAGTTGATGATGCATTAGTAGAGAACAGTCTTGAGAACTACACTTCTACAAAACTTGGACAGGATCAATTTTGAAGATACTGCCAAGCGTGTGTGACGGAAAAAGTATTTTTTGATCGGTTTTTAGGAGAAGGAAATTTGAGCTTCGTAAAAACTTTTTGGAAACGGTGAGTAGTTACTTATATTTCAAGATCTAGGCATGTTCATTTATCGTGAGGGTTGTATCAGTATCACACTGATCCAGAGTACGGGAAAATATTCTAGAGCAAGCGTGCAAATGCGCCTGACCTTACGCCAGTGCTCTTCTAAATTTTTAGTAATGAAATGAACCTTTTACTATACTCAATAGCGAAATAGAATTTCTCTATTTCAGTGTCGTAATCAGTTCATTACAGTGCTAAAAACAGTGCTCTAATGAACTCATTACAGCATTATTATATATATATATATTTCGTTTTGTGGTTGACAACACTAACATCCTATCCTTTCGAATGTCAACACGCGTCCATTGTATGTCAATTGTCAATATTAAACCATGTAGAGATTTGAACGCACTATTCAAATTCTATAATCTGTCAATTTTCGTATCAGTCACACCAACTGAGAAAATAAAATACAAAAGGCACTAGGAGGTATGTATAATCTGATTTTTTCATTGAATTCCAATAAATTCCTCACAATTCTTGACTGAAACAGAGAAAATATCGTCCGATACTCGTTGCAGAAGGCAATTCCAACACCCTCTCCAACAATTTCGCATTCGTGTTGGAATAGGTGCCCATTCTGCAACTTGTTTCAGAATATACTATTCTACTATACTCAATAGCGAAATAGAATTTATGATCTCTCAACTGGCAGTTCCCGACTTCTTCGAATTTTTGTTTATAAATTAGATAGTTGTTCAACCGAAGTTAGTACCATTAGGTGATTGTTAGATGGCGTGTTAGGTGAAAGTCGCTCATTCATAAATTTCGGTCAGCTGATTGCGTAAAGTCTGCGGCGTTGCAGATTGTGCCAAACCGAATTCCGCTGCATCTAGACTCGAGTTGCATTTACGGCTTACGGGCTCGTGCCATTTGTCATCTGACCATATATCCAGGGCCGGATTAACCTCAGGGCAAAAAGGGCAATTGCCCAGGGCGAATTCAGAATTGGGTTCGAATTCATCAAGTTACTAACTACATACGGAAATCACTGAAATCGAGAAAAGCGATTCCAAACAATAGAAACATAGGTTTCGTTCCTTCGACCGATATCAGTCGTCGTTTACTTGCGCCTGCCCTTCGCATTTCGCATCGCATCCAAACGAACCGTCGGTCGCCCCCCCCAACGCTTCTTCGATGTCCGTGCTTCCACGCATTCTCGGGTGACTAGTCATTACAGGTGAATACAAAGCGCACGCATCGAAAACGAATTGTTGTGTGTTCTGTGGAAATAAATGCTTTTGTAGTTTTGTGAATGCCGGTCATGTAAATTTATTTTATTGTTTCATTTCGTTGAAGGGCGTTTATTATGTAAAGCCAGTCGATTGCCGATTGAAAAAAAGATAAAAGTAAATAAAATATGAGTGCTATAAAACCAAGTAGAGCACTAAGACGCAAAGCTCTGAAAGAGAAGCAAGTTAAGAGTGAAAAACTCCTCAAACAAATTCCTACATTGGACAATTTTTTTCGCTAAAAAGATAAACCCTCTGCTCATCGAATTCACAGAATGAGTTTTTTGATGATGGAGGTAAGTTCCACATTTACATTTTTATCGATATTTATATCCATAATCCATACTTAACTAGTAGAAAACGTTTAGGATTGAATATTTTTGAATTTTTCATCATGTAAAGGTGCGTACTCACTGAAAAATGGTTCGTGCAACAGCAAAAAAAATCCTATAAAATTTTATGACTTTAGTTTTCGGTTTGCCAGTTTGGAGGTAATACGTATTCTCAAATGCTGAAAAGTAGAGGAAAAATTTAATTTTTCCGATATAGCAATGAAGAGATAAAATCGCGATCATTCTTCTCAAAAATTCAGTCAGGTAAAATACAAAAAACGGCTGTATGAAAAAAAGTGAAATTTGTAGGATTTTCTGCGAATATTGAACTGTCTAATGCATTCTTAACATTGATTTACTCGTAATTTTTGACTGGGCGATTAATTTTTCAAAAAACAACCAAAAACCAATTTTGTTTTTTTTGAGAAATATTTTGAATTTGAATAGCTAATGGAACGCCTAATGGAATCCGAGATCTGGAAATCACTGAAACCAGTACAAATGATGAGACATCCAAGTTTTTTATGCCAATGCTGAAATGGAAAGTATTTCGATGGACCTGCAACCTGGAAAGTTGATGATGCATTAGTAGAGACAGTCTTGAGAACTACACTTCTACAAAACTTGGACGAGATCAATTTTGAAGATACCAAGCGTGTGTACGGAAAAGTATCTAGATTTGGATCTAGAAAAATGTTCTTCACTCAACTAGCAAATGGAGAAAATATTCGCCGAAAAGGCTCATATATTCTATATCAACTTATAAATTTTACTGCTTGCAATGTATTTTATTCGGTAATGAGTCGGTTAATACCAGTTCATATTTTGTGAATGGTTTTAATGACTGGAAGCATACGGAAAGAATATTTGAAAATGAACATTCCTTCGAACATCGGAAAATACAAAAACTTTGATAGTGCGATGTGCGATCCAATAATTTGGGTAGAATAGATACCTGTCTGAATCAGCAGTACAGTACAGAAAAAGATTATTTCAGGCAAGTTTTTAAAAGAATTCAAGCAGCAATTGAATATTTACTAAAACAGGGCTTAGCATTTCGTGGATGTTCAGAACATGTTGGACAAGAGAGTTCAGGAGCAGGAAATAGGGAAAACTATTTACAAACTCTTATTCTTATGCTGATAAAGGGAAAGGTCATATCTCATACTTGTCCAAAACTATTTGTGATGAATTCATAACATGCATCGCTGATTTGGTCAGGAAAAAAATAGTCGAAGAATTGAAGGCATCTAAATATTATTCCATAGTTATAGATTCAACTCCTGATGTATCACATATAGATTAGTTAACATATATATTCCGTTATATGCTAATGGATAGTAGTACTGTTGAACGCTTTATAAAATTCATTAGTAAAGTTGGGCAGAAAGCTGATGATATGGAAAAAGCTATCATGAAAACTTTGAATGATTTAGAATTAGACATAAATAACTGTAGGGGGCAATCATATGATAATGCTATATTATATATATAATATTTTTATATATTAGTTGTTTTTCATTCTCCTTTTTTTTCCAATGGCCTGTATGATATATACGTATTTATTTATAATTTTTGTTGGCTGTTAATTTTCGATGAAAAAAATATCCCTGTTCGTTTATTATTAATGATCATTTTTGTAATGTGGGGGGCGAAAGAATATATTGTGCCCCGGACGTAAAGTGGTCTTAATCCGGCCCTGCATATATCTTTAATTTGTAGTTTGTAACGCACACGCGGAACACGTCTTCAGCTTAGTTGTTTCGTTAGACTTCTTTAGTCGTAAGGTTGTATCATAGTACAATTGCGAAGCTTCCTCAACGAGTGTGTTCCATCCAGATTTCATAAAAAAATTTTTGTATATAATAGATTGGTCGTTATGTTATTGTTCGAGGTAAGTCAATGACAAAGTTTTTTCAGATTCGCCCATTTGCAAAATATTCTGTGTAAAGATTCCTTATTCATTTTGAAACTATTATTGACGAATTGACAAAAAAATGTTGTTTTTAATTTAGCCTAATATAAGTCTATGGGTTTTATAAGTGCAAATTATTCACTCTAAAAATTTCAGTTTCATACATTCTAATTGAGTTTCAACAATCTTATCTTTTGTGTTCAATTTCAGATGGCAGAGGAATCAACGGTCAACTGTTCTTATATTTCTTGTCCTAAGAATATTAAAAAAGAACCTTCTCTGAGAAGATTCTACTTTCCGGTCAAAGACGATAGAAGATGTGAAAAGTGGATTGTGAATTCAGGTAAGTAGGTGATATACCTATATTGTTCAACTTTTTTCAGCAGTCTCTGCAAATTCAGATGATTTTTGAAAATATTAAATTCCGCTTGCAAAAATTGCAAAAGTTATTGACAATTAACTGAAAAAAGAGATGGTTTCTTTTTTCGTAAATATTTTTAGAAGTAATAGGGATTTTTCAAATAGAAAAAATATTTAAAGAGTAGGAAATTTCCTAAAGAAATTAATTCTCGACTCTCGGAATTGTAGCCCTAATATTGATAATTAGATGAATGAACAACAATCCCTCTACAAGAAATTTTTTCTTTATTTGTCAATTAGTTATGCAATAATTAATTAATAATTTTTCTGCTTGGACATTAATATTTCAAGTGTGATAATTATTTAAACTATTAGTTGGAGATATTTTCCCTCTTGAGGCAATTCTTAAATATGATTAATAATAAAATCTCTATGTTTTTGAGGCAGTAAGCAGAATAACAAAATAAGGGGAAAATTAATTTGTATTTGCATTCAAGGCTAATTATGTCCAACACCTGATGAAGGCACCGAAATCTTCAAACACTGAATCGTTAGATATTGATAATTTATTGTCAGCATCTGAATTACTACCAGAAAAAGATGAAGACACATCCAGTGAAGAAAAAAGTGACTCATCCAGTTCTGAAGTTGTGGAGGTTGTTCCCGAAGAAGGTACTTTCGAAAGAAGTGCAACGATTTATTTCGGTGGATAAATTAAAAAAATATGGAGAAATTCAATTGTCTTGAGTGCAAGAGTGCTCTTGAAAGTTGGGAACCGTTAACAGAAAGTGGAGATTTGCTTTTATTCTTCAAAAATTATAATATTGTCGGACCAAGCTTGTTGAAAAAGCCAACAGAGCTACTCAGTCAATAAGTTTTTTCGGCGGTCACGTTATGCAAATTCAAAGAAAGTTGAATAAAGGTGTTTCTATGGAGGAGGATAATAGAGCTACTGGAGACACACTCAGAATTCTTCAAGTGAACGCCCAAAGCATCCCTAATAAACTGAACAATTTAGAAGTTTTTTTGAGTTCAATCAATCCAGATTTCATCAGTGTAGTGGAACATTGGTGTCCATCGGAGAGGATTGCCTACATGACTCTTTCTGGTTACCCCATCTCCTCTCATTATTGTAGACCTGAACGTGAGCATGGTGGATGTGTAATATATGTTAAATCTATTCTTGAATATCACATTTGGAATATCGACAAATTCTCAGTAGAAATGCACTGTGAGCTATGTGGAATCAAAGTATCAGACAGGCGGACTAGTTTACTGAGCGTCTACAGACCTCCATCCGGAGATTTAAAGGTTTTCTTTAATGTCTTGGAATATGTACTAAACTATTGTAGCTCCATTTCCGATATTCTGTTTTTATGTGGAGATATCAATATTAATTATCTGGAAGCGAATAGTTATGCTAAAAAACTTTTGGATGATTTGCTCATGGGTTATAATTTGTCCCTTGGTTCAAGCGAACCTACTAGAATATTTACAAATAAGCACGGAATCACCACTACTTCAAAAGGGGATTACATTGCAACTAATGCTATGCATGATAGATTCCAAGTTTCTATTCATGAACATTTTATATGCGATCACAAAGTTGTTAGGTTAGATTATTTTACACGGAGTTCGTCAAAAAGTAACTATAAGCAGTCTTTACTGATAAGTTCCCTGTCACCAAACAACTTGAACCATCTATGGCGCTCAATCAGTTGAGGACAGCGTTCAGGAATTTGTTTTTATACTAAAATCTGCTATAGAGGTTGCATGTCCTCTTAAACTGCAGCATAGTTCTGACTCGTGTCGGCCAGGATGGATTAATTCTGAAATTCTGGAAATGCGTGCTAATCTGCGTAACCTACATTGGTGCACAAACTCACAAACGTGCCGTGATAAGTATAGGGAAGCTAAAATGCAATATTATCGAACACTGACCTCTGCGAAATTCGCATATCATAACAATTTATTTGAAAAATCCAAAAATCTCAACAAAACCGTCTGGAATTTTGTTAATGACCAACTAGGTAACAAGACGAGAGAACCTAAGAATGTTTCTCTAGAATTAAACGGTGAAATTATTTCCTGTCCTAAGATGGTGGCTGAAGCATTCGGTGAGCATTTCACAGAGGTCAGTCAACGATCTTCAATTGGCTACTATAAAGACCAAATACCGGGAACTTGCACAGTCCAAAAATTGCTAACATGCAACTTTTTCTTCTTTCCAATTGATGCAAATGAGGTTTTATCAGTTATGACAAATTTAAAAAATTGTGGTGGAATAGGACCCGATATGATCTCCGCAAAGATGTTGAAATCCATCGCTCCCTCTATAGCTGACCATCTTTCCCATCTCATGAACGAGTCCATCAGTTCTAGTTGTTTTCCATCGGTGTTAAAACTGGCAAGGGTCCTACCTGTTCACAAAAGAGAGGCTACAAACAACATAGCCAACTATCGCCCTATATCAATCTTGAGCCAGTTGTCTAAGGTATTTGAGAAGATCGTGTATCAAAGGATGAGTGATTTCCTCACGAAATTTTCGATACTTTCCAATCGACAGCATGGGTTCAGGGTCGGTAGGTCAACTCAGACTGCCTGCTCCGAGTTTTTGGAGCCCGTTTATGGCAGCTTGGATGAGGGTGATCATGCTGCGGGAATATTTTTTGACCTCTCACGTGCGTTCGACTGTTTGCAGCACAGGTTTGTGATCGAAAAATTGTACCAGATAGGATTCAGAGGGGTTTTCCTTGACTGGATCTCAAGTTATCCGTCTGACAGAACATTGTTCGTCGAACTCAAGGATTGCTCTTTCGGGATATATCGCACAAAGTTGGGTGTTCCTCAGGGGTCAGTCCTGGGACCCTGACTATCTGGTTGCGTCTGTTCTGGTGCTGTTTGCAGATGATGCTTCTTTGGCGGTCAGGGCGGGGAGTATTGGAGAACTGAAGCATATATGTGAAGAACTCATTGAGCAATTTCTTAACTGGTGTCGTAAAAACTCGCTTATAATAAACTTAAAGAAAACTCAGATTATCAAGTTTAAAAACCGAGATTTCGGTGGATCCGCTCCCCTTGTAGTGGGTGTTGCAGGTAGATCTCTTACAACCGAGGAGCACGTTAGGTTTCTAGGACTTCGCGTCGACAGGCTTTTGAGGTGGAACTATCAGGTGGACCATCTGTGCCGAACGCTCAACAATTCGTATTACGCTCTTCATCCACTGAAGGGGTCTGTCTGTACTGAAACCCTCTTGAACATCTACTATTCTATAGTTTACAATCGCCTTAACTACAATTCCATCTTGTGGGGCGGATCGTCGGAGTGTAATAGGGTGTTTATAGCCCAAAAAAAGATTATTCGTCTCATATTCGGCTTGAAACCTAGAGACTCATGCAGGCCAGTGTTCACTAGTTTTCGGATACTTACACTGCCCTGATTTACATCCAGAGTTGCCTTCTATATGTGCGATCAATTATTGACCAACTGCCAAAATGTTCTGATTTCTATAGCTATGGAACTAGATATCGTAATATGATATGTGTACCAAGGCACACTACTGCCAAATATGAGTCATCGCCGGTATTGCTTTTTTTAATCATTTACCGAATAGGTTTAAGTCGTTGAGTGAGAGGAAATTCAAAAAAGAAATAAAAAATATGCTATGTTCCAAGGGATATTATAACTTGGAGGAATTTTCCTCAGATGAATTGTGCTAACATTTTGTAAATGTGTTATTATTTTATTGTTTCTGTAATAATTGACATTTCCTATATACCTCTATGGTATCTTACAGGATGAATAAATTATTATCATTATTATTATTATTATTATTATCGAACTTTACCAACCTATGCATGGTAAAATTTCACAAATATATTTCAAAAAATTCTCAAAAAAATGATATTTCTTCCTTCTTGGAAAAAAAATAAAAAAAAGTTGACACGTACATTGAGTGAGTGGTATCTATTTCCTAGAAATTGTATTGCACATAGAGAGTACATGTTTAAATTGCTGAATAGATGTTTTTTACATAAATATGGAAAGAACAAATCCTCAAATTTAAAAGTTAATGTAAAGAAATTTCAGAAGATTGCTATATTCTGCAAAACATTCAATAATAATAATAATATTTATTATATAACAGTAATATATTACTTGTATTCATTGTAAAGAGGTTTTTGTTGTAATTTGGGTCTAACCTTCTTGTTTTATTTACAATCTTTGTTTACCCTCTCTCCCCCTATTTTTCACTAATCTCAGTGATCACTGATCTGAATTATTATATGGAACATAATTCTCCCCGCTCTATCCAAGCATTTTTTATAATGTTTACGTATAAACTTATGGAATCGTTAATTATTGAGTTATAATAAAATAAATATTATATTTTATGTACAACACGTTCATATGTATATCGATGAATACTAAATAATTTATTTTAAAAATTATGTTGATAATAGCTCTTGGTACCTAATCAAATGTGCTCCATTTATTGAATTTGTTGAAAATAAATCACAATTCTGTTTCAATATCTCTAGAATAATTCCTATCATACCCTCTTTGCTCAATTATGAGAAAGTTGATTGAAAATTAAAAACAATCTATGGAAGTTATTTGTGGAAAAAATGCGTCATTATAACTAAAGTTTGAAAAAAAAATGTGATGATGATATATAAACTGAAGTTCTTTATTTTAATTATCACAAAAGGTTTAATCCTAGAGAGTTCACCTTCGATAATATTTGTTTTCTGTTTTTGTCGGATGTTGATTACTTAAGAAATAAACATTATTATTCATTAGTAGTGCAGTTAAGCTAAATATATTCTTTGAAGTATTCTTACTCTTGAAGTATTTATTGGGATCAGGTTGGAATTCTAACAGACTCCATAAACATAAAAAGTTTTTTTAACTGAGTATCGACAACTAGGTCAGAAAATATTGAAAGCGCTAAGGTGAGATTGGTTGTTTAGGTCAAACTACTTGCGAGAGTAGTTATTAGTTATTCAAACTTTGAAAAATCAGAGCTTCAAAGGTGTCAGTTTACGATATAAATTTTAATTCTCAAACTCATTCCATTCGAAAGTTATCGTGCTCACAGATGGTCGGCCGGGCAGAAGAATCTCTTTCTACGAAGGATATTTCATCAATGTGTCTAACCAAAATGATTTGCCGAAAATTACAGTCATTTGAGCAAATTAATAATGATCGCCAAAATTTGTAGTATTAATTGATTGTCCACTGAAGTTAAAGTTCACTTCAGATTACTAAGATCTCCTAGAAATAAAGCACTCTATAAACAACACAATCTTTTCAAAGTGTACTATTTTTCTCTTTTTCAAGCACTAAATTGGCAAAGTTAATTGATGTGTCGTTGAACGAAAGGATTTCCGTCGAACAATTCATTTATAGAAAGCAAGAAACATTTGTTAATGGAATTCCTGGGAAGACTTAATTTTCCCCATCTACTCTAATTTGTATTTCAACTAGGCAACATTGATATCATTTTACGCACGTAAAAATAAGTTCCAGGTTTGGCCACAAGTAAGCGCCACCTTACTGGCATAGTGCTTGAACAACTACCTAATATATAAACAAAGTTCGAATGAATTGGAATTATGGAATTTGCAATTGCTGACAAAACAGAAAACAGTAACTCAGATTGAATATTATGTTATTCCGTTAGTAGATGGCGCCGCCAATGTCACCAATTTAAACAGATTTTGAGTCAGGTGAATTGAAGCGAAGAAATAAATTAATAAAAGTACAAAGGTGAGGTCGGGAGCTTTTGCGCGCTTGATCTTATTATTTTTCAGATGCTCATGACTGTTCTTAGAAAGATTTGGTCCAATTGCGAACTTGACCGAGCTATTTGGGCAATTGACCTATTGTTACGTGTAAATCAGACCACGAATCAAATTCAACCGGGCTCGCGACTTAGCTCTAGGTAGAGAAGGGGTGGGTTTCTTGGAAATAGGGGTGCCATATAGATTTCTACTAACTTCTGAAATTGAGCCCCTGTAATTAAAAAACTAACAAAATTTAAATTGTTGTTGAAGGAAAGTAGCTTGAAAATAAGATCTTCGATATTTATTCAAAAGTACACATGAAAATATAACATTTACCAAAAAACTAACACTTTCAAATGAGGAGATGAAGGCCGGCTTTCATTTACAACCACGATTCTACAATTGGTGAAAATAATTTTATCAAATAATATACTAATGATACAATAATCTAATAATTTCTTACTGAATGGACAAAACTGGTCGGTTCAATATTTGCGATAGATGGTTCAGTACAGTGGCTTAACGATCATTGACCAGGCCCCACCGCAAAAATAATTCTAGGGCCCCCCGTAAGTTAGAATTATTTTTTCATATAGAAAATCTTCTTAACTTATGTAGCCGCGTCACATTCGCGCTACACAGTACGCTTAGACGTCTAGAAAATAAGTATAACAGTAAGTGGAGTGAAATGAGTTTGATTTTGTGAATATGGTCTAAAAGGATGTAAGAGATTTTCCTTAAAAAATCTTCAGAAAAATGCATATCGGGAATAAAGCTGAAGTAGATCTAAGGGAATAATTATAATACCAGAGAACACGTTCTACTAAAGCCTGTTTATCAAAAAGTTACATTGAATGACATAATCATAAAATGAATATTAAATTGAACTGAACATTTCATAGTCATTTTATATTCAAAGATTGTTGACTAAAGTATGACCTACGACAATAGCATAAAAATTAATGTTAGTAAGATTAAATGAAGTAATCAATTTCATGTTGATTTAGGGAAAAATCTCAATTGTCGTTTTGCTTTCTTCGCTGCGAATACTTTTATCCTTCGTGAAGATCCATATTTCTTGCTTGTTCATTCTCAATACTCAACAAACTAAACCCGCTAAGTCTTTCTTGAGTCATTGTGCTTCTCAAATAATTCTTTATCTACTTTAACTTGGAAAAGGATCGCTCTGCACTTGCAACTGTAACTGGCAATGTCAAAAATAACATGAAAGCAGTACAGAGATCTGGAAAACTAGCTGCAATTGTAAAGTTTTTCAAAGAGAGGATATCAGCTAACTGTCGTATTGATGTTATTTCCTCAATCTCAGATTTTAATGCAATTCTGAAAGAGTTAATTTGGAAGTTTAGGTCCGTACTGAGATCATCCTCATATTTCTCGATCAAGGCATTCACTTTCTTGGACATCTCAACAGGAACCAATGGAATTTTAGCAGTATAATTAACCCTCCCCAGGAATGAGTTTTTCACACTAAATCTTCGAATATAAACGATCTTAACAAAGCTCATCAAAATGCTTCTTAACCTTTTTGTTTTTTTTTTCCGAATTGATTGGCCACTCCTGTTGAAATGAATGAATGATGAATGAAAAATTCTCCAATTGTTTCTTCAAACCCATTGCTTCAGCTCTCTCTTTGGATTATTTTGAAAACAAAATCACACTCGAAAGTGCCTTCATAACATCTATGTAAGAATATCTGAGGGCTTTCAACGAATCTGTTCTAGAAGACCATCTAGTTGGACACAGTTTCTTCAGAGTTCGTGCTGATGACAAAAGAAGATCCCATCTTTTGATACTCTGACTGAAAAACACATACAGTTGTTCGACTGTTTCAAAAAAATTTACGTTTTCAGGAATCGCTGACATTGCATCAGTGACGGCTCGTCAGGGTAGGCCAAAAGCAAACGAAAAAGAGAAGGTGAAAATAAATATTTTTTTAATCGAAACTTATTTGAAAAATTAATTGCAATATTCAAATCTCGAGAAATTGCCTTAGTATCTTTTCCTCTGCCCTCTATATATCTCATATTTCCACTCAACACATCGAAGTACACATTATTTCGGTCAAACACCTCAAATAATTTTTATTCCAAGTTCCCGCATCTGTCCTTATACGTAAAAACGCAGCTTAGCCAGCCGAGCCACAGCTTTCAGTTTATGATTTCATCTAACACATACGTCGTTCGAAGTTCCTATTATGGAACTCTACAATACCTCGACTGTGACACTTGCGAGGTCAGCCGAGAACCCTTGGCGGTCCCTATGTGAAACGGCAGGCGGGTGAAATTGTTTATTATTATCGATGTTTATTTCAAATATCAAATTAAAAATTGTAATTTAATATCCGACATCTTCATATTATATGTTTATCCTAAATTTGAGATAGAAAGAGAAGTCATTATGTATTTAAAATTTTGTCACGTATCCTGTTAATAATTGAAATTTTCTCCCTCAAATCTCAAATGACTATTATCATAAGTACTTGAATATTATTTCAATTTCAGAAAAAAGTGTATTCTTACTGTATGGAATAAATTTTGTGATTTTCTGACCATAAAAATTCATTCTTACTAATTGTTAATAGCAAAATAGCAGCCCACGACTTGTTTATTTTTCAAAGACTAGGTCGGCCAAGATACCCTTGGGGAGGGGGTATATGAGAATTGCTTTGCGTGTGTTTACACTTTGATTATCAGAGTTCAGTTCACTAGGTCAGTAGTTTAGAGTAAAATGTTAGTGTGTAGGGCTTATGGTTGTACGAGTTTTCGGTTACAAGTTGAATGTGAGTGATCCAGATGGCAAAGTGTAAGAGAGGTAGTATCAAATTGCGGTGATTTGATTAGTGTTTTAGTAGATAACAGGTTTTCCATTATTAGAATAATTCTAATTGACAGCGTTCACAACATGATGAATATGATTTTAATTTACTAAGTTTTAAGATGAATTGTTGGACAGTTATACATTTTAGATATGATTGTCACTGTATTTGTAACATGTAAACTTGAAAAAGCCTCAATGTAGGTACGCCGAAACATATGTAGTAAAGTATAAATAAAAAAAGATGAAATCCTAATTTCAATCAAGTGCTCTAATCCCAAGAAAATTACTTCTAAATTATATATATACATATATATATATATATATATGCTTGGCCTGGCCGACCCACTCCTAGAGGGCACGAGCCGTCACTGCATTGCATCATTGACGACCAAGTTTAAATTATGTGCGGCGCAGTGCACATATTTGGCAATCTTTTGTGTTTTTTGGATACTTGTTTTCAATCGAATATAAACACCAGATATGGTTGCTGCACCGTCATACCCTTGGCCTCTGCATTTTGATAGTGATAATCCATTTGTTTCAAAGACTTCTAGAATTGCCTTCTCTAATACTCCTGCTGACTGATCATCCACTATCTTGAATCCTGAAAAACTTTTATTGATTTCAACTGACGTAGGCTTTTCTGAAAAATCTGTCTGCAGCGTAACGTATCGAATAACTTGAGATAGTTGATCTTTTTTGGTGATATCCTGAGTAGTATCAAGTATTACCGAGAAAAACTGTACGTCACAAATATTTTTTATTATTTCTGATTTGACTTCGGATAAGATTTGAATCAATTCATTTTGTATAGCAGTGCTAAAATACCTTTGATTCCCCTGGTCACTGTTCAATAAATCCTGCAACACATGGTCATACGACGCAAAGTTGAAAAGTTTGAAAGTAGTACAAGATATAAAAAATGTATCGATAAATTTATTTGAATTTTCATTTGACGACTGCCCCCCCAACGCCCGTACGGCCCCCCGCACCGCTGGGTCTGCGGGAGTGTACGTTATGCCACTGGTTCAGTAATTATAATAATTAGGAGGGTTCTTAAGGCTTCGTAACGTAATAAATGTCATGAAAATGAATGAAATAAAATTGTACTCATCCAGTATGGAAATCTGCCCTGGAAAGGTCTCGAAGTCACACTCAAAGGATGGTTTCACAAATACAGGAAATGGTTGATCAAATTCTTGAAGTCGATGGGTTTTCCAGAATGTCTGAATGTAGAGATTGTAGCCACATTTTCCACAATGTTACAATGAATGTTGTTGAAATTCTTGCTTCTACCTCCAGTCACTGCTCTTGATCTTATTACTATGTTTGTTAATTGATTGGTTCGTTTTCTGTTCGTAGCACATGCCAAATTCCCAAAATAAATGAATATACTCGCAAAGGTGTATATCATGAATAACCTAGGATGGTGGTAGGTTGTTTCCAATCTGCTTTCAAAGTGAAGTAAATCCCATATAAAACGGAAATTCTGTCTGACTTCCAAAAATCCAATAATAAATCGACAGAAATATGATGAAATCAACGTCCAAAATATCCGAATATAATCGTGTGAATATAGTATTACAAATATGAACGTCGAATTTCACACAAACATTGTTTTGTTCAATTGGCTATGAAGATGTTTCATTAATTGCCTACCTTCGATTAATTCAGGCGCATTCAATGACCGCGAATATTTAAAATTATTAAACGTTACACTATTCTGAGATTATGAAACCCCAAGATAATCACCTTTCAAATCAATTGGATCGACTGAATTAATCGACGGATTTGGCTCAATAACGAACCCGTTTGCAACAACGCCCCTTAAAATGTCGCTTAGCTAAGAGCCGCTTAAGGTTAAGGGTCGCTTAAATTCATCTCCAGTTGTACGACTGTCACTTAACAGAAACTTAACTAAGCGACGCTTAACTTTCTCAATCTAGTGATATTTCAGTATTTCATTTCTCCCTAGATCAATAAAGCGATTTGATTGGCTACACGCAATATTTGATGTTCTGTGATTAAAGATGTTTTAAATATTTCGTCTATTCTATGGCAGAAATATTTGTTTATAAATAAATATATAAATAAACAAGCCCGATATGGTTTTAATTAAAGACTTTATACGTATATACGCCTAGGAAATGCTCTTTCCACGATTTCTATTATTTCCAAGTCGTCATGAAATGCATCAAATTCATTAAAGAAGTCCATTAAACAAGTTAATAGCGTTGTTCGAAGTATATATTACAATTACAATTAAAATTATTTTATTAACATCACATTTGTTCGAAAATCACAAAGAAATACTAGACAAATATTTGGAAAACCAAACAAATCAAATTATTTTAGGTTAGAGTCATAGATAAATAAATACCAAAATAAATGTACATTCACCTTTGATCTATCGGTAGAATCCGCCCTTAAATAGTTAAGTGGCCATGAATGAGCACTTAAATTTAAGGCTGGCTTATGGGATTTAAGTGCCGCTTAACAGTTGGTGCAACGCAATTGAAATTAAGGATTCATTTTAAGGGATGCTTAACGCTAAGTGTGGTTGGTGCAAACGGGCCTTACTCATCTCCTTCTAAAGATAGAGATTATACGGCCAGATGGAATGCCAAACGGATATAAGTCCGACCCGAATTCTTCATCAGGAAGTCGAACCTAATCGATTGACACCATTTACGGCTGGTTATTAGAGAACAATAGACATTTGGGCAAAAGGGATAGCACGCTATTCTACTAGTTCACAGGACTGGAGCAGGCACGTAAAAATATATTGAACTGACATGAGGTCAGGAGCTTATACGCGCTTGTTCTGAATTCTTTTCTCGGACTTAGGAACAATGTGATACTAAATCGACCGCCGTAATGAATCAACAAACCTTTATCTTGAATTCAAAACAACCACTCAGAGTATTCCTTCAATTTTGTTCCTAGCTCAAATTCTCTTCACTTACAAACCAACAAAAAAAAATCGAAAATCATATAGAAATTTATATCTACCTCCCGCAGTAAATTCTTGTTTTTTGGAACACCTTCTTTGTACAAGTCAAAAGTATGGGAAAACTACCTTTCAGCAACTAAATCTTATGAACAACTGATTATTATTGTTGAGATCTTCTAAAGGAGCAAGAAAATTCTTGTTGACTAGGATTAGTTGTTTTTAATTTGAGATATAAGATTGTTCATTCATCGTGGCGGTTGAATTTGTATTACATTGTTCCAGAGTACGGGAAAAAACTCTAGAACAAGCGCGCAGAAGCTCCTGGCCTCACGTCAGTTCTTTCTGAATTTTTGATTCGCCTATCTTCAGCAATGGAAGTTTTAGTGTTTCATTAGAAATAATGCCTTTCTATGAACCAAAATACTTAAAGTTCTATAGACACTAGTAATAAAACAGTCAACGATTTGATCATGTTTTCTGGGTAAAATTGTATCCAGTTGAAATCACGACATTGATTGATTCGGTTTTGTGTGAATTAATGTCATATGTATATTTTTTAACGGCCTTGATATATGGATCAGTTTTTGCGCGCTTGTCCGGAAAATCAGCTTTGACCAAATGTCTGTGATTTTCGAATACCGAGCCGAAAATTGTCTCAATCGATCGGGTTTGACTTCCTGATGAAGAATATAGGGTCAATCTTGATATATCCGTCCGGCCGTGTACTCTCTATCTCCCGAAAGAGGTGAGCTAAAGTTTTCATATCTTCGAAATAGGTGAACTGTCCAAATATCCCCTCTCAAATTCGTTACTGGACCAAATCCGTTCAATGGTTCAGGAGTAAGAGACCAAGAATTTTGTTTTCCTCTATAACTCCCAGATTATCAAGTTGTAACTTGAAAGATATTTGAAAAAGGTAGAAGCATAAGTCGACTGGCTGAAAAGTTATTGAAACAATCTCAAAATTTTTTTACTACTTTATCCTCATGAGTTATCGGACGTAAATAAGAATTTGGGCACATATAAACGTTATTGATATCTCACTTATTCTCAAATTTCATTGTCGTAGCTTCTTTCCTCCTGAAGTTATAATTATTTTTTCATTTACCTAAGAGAAAAGAGAAATTTCTAAAAGTTCATCAGAAATTTCAATGTTTAATGATTTCACAGATACGTATTCGATTGACATGGGTCGGACTTATTGATGCAGTTTCAATTGGGGAAAATCGAAATGTTTCATTACGGTGAAATATTGTACATTATCAAAATTTAGAAAAGCACTGATTTGGGTTCTCAGAATGAATTTGAGCTCTGAATAAAACTTGAACTATGAATAGTCACTCTCAATTTGAGATATAGGTTTTTTTATTCATCCTGACGGTTGTATGTGTATCAGATTGTTCCAGATTACGGAAAAAGTCTTTAGAACAAGAGAGCAAAACCTACTGACCTCACGTCAGTGCTTTTCAATGCTTTCAATTTTTTTAAAATTAAAATGCTTCGTCTTATTTTATGTCAGGTTCTTAATATTATATTCGCTAACGATAAAATATGAAATTCTAGAAAATGGTTTGCACTTCCATTCGTCCAACTATCTTACCGTACGTTGAGTTGGAAGACTGGAAAAGTTTGGTGGAATTCTTCGGTGATCACCTGGACTATGAAGCTCTGGAGATACCAACATTGTTCGTGAGTTTTTCATTCATTTTTACATGTTATATGTTTACGCCAGTTATTATTCTTTTATTCAAGAATCAGCTAGACTCTAGAGAAAGAACAATATAATATGTCATTGTACCTAAACTATATTAGCGGATCGGTACGAGTTTGCTAGGTATCGTGGTATCAGGCGAAATTATAAAAAAAATGAATTAGAACATCAAAAAAAGTTACTCAAATAAAAAAATATTTCATGAATTGTTAAAACTTATTCCAAAACATTTGGATAAACAAAATTTTTGAGCATGAATAATAAAACGGCTGGGGTACCAACTTTGGATCAGGCGACATAAAGTTCGTAATATGAAATACATAATTCCTTCTAATTAATGACCACAAACGTGTTTGCATTGGGCCTTATTGATGGAAATCTGTAATGAAAATAGCACAGGATTACAGGATATTGTAATCGTTTGAATTGCAATGGCTTACCAGTAGGAATCATAGGGATAGGCGGAATCAAACAAACTTCTTCTTTTGGTTTATCACTTAAGATAGTTCCTTCAATCAAATTTGCCAATAACTTTTTAATTACCAATCTTGTGCCATTACACAGTTTCAGTGGATTAATATTTCCGTAACAATATAATCAAAGAACTAACTATCAAAGTACCTAAAGCAATATGGGGGTATCACCAGGCGGTTCTAATAAACTGATAGATCAATTAGTCAACAGATCTTTTTCATGCATTACGTTCACGCTGCGATGCAATAGCTTGTGCGTGTTTGTGATCGTCTTAGTAATGCGCATCATTTGAATTACGCAAAAGCTAAACTATATTTTCTCCTCTGGCAAGTGCCATTTTTCCTAATGCATAAATGTAATTCTCTTTATCAGTTGAAAACTTATCGTTTATGTAAATGAGTTTGACAACTTGATTCAAATAAAGCCTGTAAATGATATGAAACACCCACGGCTTGCTAAAAAACTGACAAAGTATACGCACATATACAAAATACATTTGAACAAATCAAGCTTTATCGTTTGTAGGAATGCAAATAAATATCGCTGGAAATTCGTCTTAGACGAAGCATGTCCAAAATGAAATGACCGCATAAATGACATAACAACATGCTTGTACAGACAACGCACAGAATAAAGTTTAAATTGATTGTGTTGCGAAGAATTCGCAAATTTAATACGATTCTTTGTCTAGTTCTTAAGATATTGATTATTATATTTAAACGTTCACGAATAGCGAGTATTGACGAGTGGATGTGTTTTGCATGCACTAATCCTAGGATGGTTTCACTGGACATACAAGGTGTTTTTTTTCAGACGAGCTGAACCGTATATTTCAGATCCCATGGTGGTTGAAAAAATTTTCCGTAACAAGTCGAATGATTTTTTTAGTACATCTTCTGATTTTAATTTGAGTCTTGAACGAGGAACCCCGTAAAATAGGGCCCTTCAGCCTTTTAAAATCAAATAGGGGAAAGGGGTTCAGTGATAATTTAGTCTTGGAAGCCTTCTTGGAACAATGATTGAAAAACGATTAACCTTTTTCGCCAATAAACTACTATTAGCTCAATATTATTCTTTAGCTATGGATCCAAAGAATAAATTGATAAATTTCGAGCTGAAATCAGTCAATTTGGATCAGTGGTGAGGAAAAACTTTCATTAGGAACAATTATTGTATAATGTATTCAATAGCAATGTGTCTGAGCATTTAGCCCCTTTATCAGGCTAAAATAAAAACAAAATTATGAGAAATGACCTCAATCATACGTTGATGTAAAAATTAGGATACAATTCAAATAAAAAGTCACCATTATAATGAATGAAATAAATAACACAGCTATGAATAATTTACAGAACAAGACAATATGAACTGAATTCAAGTCAGGTCGGTCAAAGAAAACAACTAAGCATCAGAAATGTTTACACACCCTATGATTAATAGTCGAATCGGTATGAACACAAACATCGGGCAATACAGACTGCATTAAAATATGCGAAGAACACTAATAACTAGTTTGCAAAGAAATAAGTTATCTGCCGTTTACTAAAATCATTCATATCCACCTTATTAATCAAATTGATATAAACGGAACTGAAACTGCACATATCCGGAAGTGTATTCGTGGAATCTTTTTCAATTGCTTGATAAAAACCATTTTCTGGCTACATTTCTCGACAAAAGAGCGGCAGTAACGGAAAGTCAAAATATGTAGGTCACTGATCAAATTGAATCGTACGACCGTATCCCGACATTGAATCTTTTTTTTTGCTCATTTCCACTTTTCGTCGAAGGACACTTCCAGCGCGAGGTCAAAGTTCACGCAAATCAACTTTCGCACAGAACGTTTGTATCTCTACGACATAAATATTCGAAAAATACTGTTGTACAGAATGCAATCTAAACCATTTATTAATATATATATATATATATGAAGAGCACACGGGAAAAACGATCTAAGTCACATCGGACAAGTTTTGAGATAAATCAATTTTAAAGTTTCAAAGTGCTACGTTTGTATTTGATGAAGAAAAAAATATATATAGTTGTCTTATGTAGATGGTGCATTAACGTTTTATTGGAAATTAATACAAGTACTCCAATTACAAATTTTCAAACAAAGAAAATAATATAAACATTCTGAAAACTCAGAATAAAAAATGGAAAAAACGATCTAAGTCCAATTTTTTTAGTCAATTGAGGTAAAAATAATAACCATCCTTTGTGGTTTTTGGATCCATGTATTGAACTGTCATCATCAACATCATTAACATGTGAGTAAGAAGTTTTTCTTTTCTGAAAAGTGCAGTTTCCTTACAGTTCCTGCAATTGAGAAAAAAATGAATGGCTTTTTGTGAAAAAGGGATTAGTAAACTTACATCAAATTCATCATCACTCCTGTTGTTATCGATGGTCGGTAATTCCAAGTAGTAATGTTGGCGTTCTTCGGCAACAAATTTCTTCAGCTCTTGTAGCTGTAGGTATTTTTTTTTGGCACCGGAATAGCTTCTTTATACAACAATTCTGGGGATCCCTTCCAAGTCAAATTTGGTCCAGCAATAATGAAACTTTGTCTAGCTCCATTATAACTGTCTCTGGTTTCTATTGTTCTTGGATGTTCACGACTAATGCGAATTTCTCTTAGTGGTCTTGTTGAAAATGGGCACTTCTTCTTGTAGGAAGGTGCTAGGAACTCTGTCCAGGCGAAAAACATGTCTTGCTCACATTCTACAACATCAAATGGTTGTGGTTTACATCTAGCGTTCCTAAATACTTCCACCCATGATTCAAGGTAGGAATGACCTCTTATAGGAAATGTGACAACCACACATTCAAAGCGCTTCATTTTATGTACCAGGTAATGCAAAAATCTCAAAAGGGTAAAGTTTTTGTTTTGTCCAGCGCATGAATCACAGAAGATCTCTAAATGCCGTACTTCTGCATCAAGAAAATTAAAGCAAAAATGGTTCAAAAGGGACACAACATCATCAGAGCCTTTTTTAGCAACAGTTTGCGGGTAAGAATAAAAAATAGATTGGGCTGATGAAAGGATATGAACATTGAAGCTTATGAACGTCAATTGCCGTTTGTAATATACATCGTTCGTTGTGATATTTGGCGTTGGTAAATTTTTGAATAATCCATCGTTATTGCTTCGAAGGTTTTGTTTTTCTGGGCATTTTTCTTAGCGTTTTCTATTGTAAAAAGTTTCCGCCTTAAGTTTGTGAAATTTGTGTTCTGTTTCAATAGTTCTCAGCTGTTTTTCTATAACTGACTTATTTTCTTGATTATCAGCATGTTTTTCAGTTGAGTTTCCAAGAAAGCCTTTTTGATTTTAACTTCGTCGCAGTAACTGCAGGTATCTGATCTAGGATACCCAAACCCAATGTTGAACTTTGTTGTGAAAATTCGTCTGTAGGATTCATAACTTATTTTCTGAGCTGGATATTTTTCACGAAAGAATAGATACATCTTTTTGATATTCAAAGTCTCTGGAAGATATAGTTTTCTTGACTTTTTCAAACTATAATGCGATACACGACCTTTGAAGGAGCTGATATGTTCCTCAACAAGTTGCACCATTTCAGGACTCATCTTATGTGGACGATTTTGATGCCTACCTACAATTTGAAACGACCATAGATCTAATATTTCTGCTTTTGTAATGTGAACTTACCTCTCATATCGTCAACTGAGCTACCGTTCCTTTTAAGCCCACTTTTTATTGTCATCAGTCTTCTGTTTGTTATTCCATGTAGACTAATGAAGGCCTGCTGACACACTGATATTTCATGGAATTCATCATTCTCCTCATTTCGAGCTCTAATTTTGTAGAGAAATACACTGTCTCTCAAATTTGCAATATCTTCACTTTTTCGTGGACGACGTCTTCTAACTGGCAGCATAGAAATCAACACAGCTAAATGTCTGTTCTGGGAATTTTTGTCTTCTAATGAGTTGAAATTTTTTATAATATAATTTTTATTGCCGTCGCTCGACTTTTGAAAACATTGCTTTTTACAGCTACAAGGATTCCCAGTCTCAAACGTATGGTTTCGGACATGTTTGTCAACATCTCTTAGACGACCACATGACTTTCGCTTTCGTGTGTTACTTACGATGTTTGACAATGGCACAGAGTCATTATCACTGCTAGACATGATCATAATATTATTATTCACGACCTTGATATCGCACAACAAAAGATGCACTACACGCTTGAACACGATTGGAAACAAACAAACATGAATATGTAAATAAATCGACTCACCGTCTAGGTTGGCTATAGGACTTAGGTCGTTATTCCGTAAATTGGAAGGACTTAGATCGCTTTTCCATTGGACACTTGTTTTTAAACGCGATTTTAGGGGAGTTAGGTCGATCTTTCATTGGTTTACATTGGACAGAACGTACTTCGCATGCTGAACTGCTGTTTTATGTAATAATCCTGATTTTCGATATTTTGGACTTAGATCGTTTTTCCCGTGTGCTCTTCATATATATATATAAAATAATTACTAATGTTAAATGACGAAATATCGACCTTTCTAACTTCATGCTCCATTTCCGCATTTACCCTATTGTACATTGATGTACTGGCATCACAACCATTATCATTTACACAAGCTACACTTCGGTTCTTCGTATTATTTTCAATATACCCACAAGATCATGAAGTCCCTACGACGGCATGAGCAAATCGATTCGCCATTTGTAACTTTCTATGTATCCTTTGGCCACTACCAACGATTTCCATTCGCCATGTCTCTTCAACCCAATAATATGCACTCCACTATTCGCTCATAGTGTACCGAATGTCCTCAAAAACGTATGACCAGTGTAATTTTCGGAGTTTTCTAGTTTCAAAAATTTCGCTATTTTTATAGATATGGTTGCGTCGAACACATTTTCCTTGAGTATAACGTAAGAGAAATTGTGCTTCGTAAAATTTATTCGGACTTACTTTGCTATATTTCTGACTAATCTTAAGCCAATTTACTGTGTCACCGTTATACTTGTTAGTAACCAAAAATCTTCGTGGAATTTTTTAGTTTTTGTTTGTAAAATTTTAACCGTTGTTGTGTAGATATCTTTTTAACATCCTTGATACATAGATCATAGACTAAATGTGTGCGACATGCTCCAGCACCACTGCAACTTTCATCAGAAGGAAGGTTTCATCCAGGGCATCTTTAATTTGCGAACGTCTTATTCGGCAAATATCCTCGCTTTCTTTGGGACATACCTACCCATAATATTTCCTCTTCAGAAGAACTTAACCTCGGTGGTGTCAAACTGCCACCTCGAATAAAAAGTACACTTCCCTTACTTGGAGCGCAAATAACTTTTGCTCCAATATTTGCTCAAATCATTTTTTTCTTCAATATTTGTACATTAATGAATTCAAAGAAGCGATTACTAAATTTCTCATGCTGTGATAGGGTTCTTGCTCCTCTTCAATCTCTTCAATTTTTGCATTCTCTCTCATGTCGTTTTAACCTCTACCCTAAGTATTGCTTTGTTTGGTCTATGTAACTACCCGTGCAATCGAAACAATTTATTTTTATATCAAATTGAAATATCTCATTATTTTATATATTCAATTACTGCGGGATAACCATTCTTAACAAGTAAAGCAGCCTGAATTTTTTTTTGTGGGAGAAATTCAAAATTTTATATTTCTATTATATCGATTTTTTGTGTCAGCAAATGCAAATAATCGAAATATAACAATCGCTCAGGAGAATTCAGTTATAGTCATAATATCATTATCTCAAATAGTTAAAAACAAATCCAAAAATAGAATTTTTTCATAATTTTCTAATTCATATGTGCAATTCAAGTCTGCTAATTGTTAAGGACATTCACAACTAAATAAATACTATCTTTAGGTAAGGACATAATATCATCTACATATATCCATACAAACGGTATATGATATGTCTCGCAGCAACATATTTTTGACAACATTTAGGGATCTATATACTCTGTATAGTCATTCCAGTTATCCGATAACATTTTCGAAAAAAATTCTCAGGAAAATTTTTGTGAATAAGGATTCAATATCAACAGCTATAAGATCATAATCAACCAAAATACTAATATCTTCAAGTCGATCTATAAAATCCCTAGAATTCCCGAAGGAATGGAAAAAAGCTTGTTCAACATTGGGCAATAATTTTTATATATGTATATTTCGACACATCACCTACGTGAATCACATCATGACACAAGAAAAAAATATAACATCAATAATTACTTGTAGCCTCGCATTTTATGTTCGAATTGTTTCCCTCCCCCTCTTCAACACACATGCGGCGTCGTTTAGTCACGGTAAAACAAATTTTACGAAAAAATTAGCAGGGCGACCTGAACGCGGCGCATCGACTACGGGGCCAGTACTTGATTTACGATACAGTTTATGCACCATTTGTCTGGTGGGAACTTGGTTATTTAGAAAGCGCTGGCGAAATTCTTCGAAAATTTCTGCATATTCTCCGTCAAGTTTAGGTAAGAAGTAAGTAAACAAACGAGTTCTTCTTTCGTGTACTTTACACGCGCAGCCTTGGTAACGAACGCACTGTAAACGTACACAACAACACTACTAGACGCGCTACGGTTCAGCTGCCTCATTGCCTTATGTACGATACTGGCCGAGAATATGCGCATGCGTGAATACCAGAAAATGTGAACTGACTTCTCCCGCTTTCTGTATACATAAATGAAAAGCATACTATCACTTATTTCATATTCAATTAAAAACAATACCTTATACATGGTGGCCATTTGAAAACGAAACAGACGAGATTACAGACGAAATAAATATTTTCGATAGAAATGCTCGGACAGGTCGATTTCTGTTTCGAGGGGGACAACTTAAGATGTAGGTTACGGACGCATAGCGCTTTAACCCTTGCTACTACAAACCTCACCCCCAAATTTTGAATAGGGAAGATGAGGTGAGTGATACCTCATTTGAAAGGTATTTTTATACTGATTTCAGCACAGTAATTGTTTTTTCATTTTATGCATTAGTTCTCGAAATATTCTTAACTAAGTATTTGAAAATGAAGTGGTGTTTTCATGGCACTTGTAGTGTTTTTTTGTGAAAAATCGACATTTTGTGCTTCAAAACAACCATGACTGTGGCTTCCTTCCTCCAATCCACTGACATAGAAATCTTTAATCAAGATGTCGAACAAATAGCAGGATGGAGCTCCTCCACACTACGCCTTACCAGTTCGAGAATATCTGGATCAAAGATTTCCAACTCGGTGAATTGGAAGAAGGGGTCCCACTAATTGGCCAGCCAGATCGCCAGATTTGTCACCACTAGATTTCTTTCTTTGGGGCCACTTGAAGAGTAAAATTTACTCTACACAGCCCGATTCCATAGAAGATTTAAAAAGAAGTATAGTGAACGAATGTCTTCAAATCACTCCAGAAATGCTGCAAAATATGCGCCGTCATTTCGAACAAAACTTATTTACTTTACTTTGAAAAGTCTTATTTCTTAGATCAATACTTCAAATCGTTCTGATACCGTACAGTTGGAGAATGATTCAGTGAATAAAACACCTAGTCGAACATCTGGCCCTAGTAGCATTAACACGCACGGTATGACTTCATTTGTCCAGTGGTAGATGTTTTGTAATTTCAAATACAAGTACGGAAATTTTGGTGTTTCGGAATCACGAAATGCCAATTATTCGCAAAAAATTAATTTAAGTGATAAAATTAACTAACGCATGAATATTTCGAGAACTAATGCATAAAATGAAAAAACAATTACTGTGCTGAAATCAGTATAAAGATACCTTTGAATTGAGGTATCATTCACCCTCTCTTCCATATTCAAAAATTGGGGGTGGGGGTTGTAGCAGCTAGGGTTGAAGCGCTATCCCCCTGGAAACAGAAATCGACCTGTCCGAGCATTTCTATCGAGAAAACTTATTTCGTCTGTAATCTCGTCTGTTTCGTTTTCAAATGGCCACCTTGTATATTCACATAAGTAATGTTCTCTACAATGTATTTATTCTTAATAGAGTCCTAGATTTGCCCAGCGCTTAGGGCTCCCATGTTAGTCCATGCGCTTAGGGCTCCCAGATTTGTCCTGCGCTTAGTGCCCCTAGTTGGGTTAATCTTCAAATGCTTATTGAAGCAACATTGGTCCATAATGAAGCTTCGATTAACACAGAACATAACATTTCCTTCTCTCCACATACCTTGAGTCAAAGTTACATACAATTATTTAAATTGTAAACTCCCAAATAGCAGCAAAAGAGCAAAAGACTTCACTAAGAGATGGCATAATTTGAATACTGAGCTACTAGTCTCCAGATATTATTTTTAGCACCTTAACTTAGGTTTTCGGTTTCTAGTGAAGAGATTTAAAATATTTCACAATATCAGATGATAGATGAACTCTCGGGTTTTTTGCTTTAACGGTATTGAAATGAAACTTGACAACCGGAAACGTCGTGAGTTTACCGAAAAACTGTCAGAAATCAAGTGTACCGACGCAAGAATCCAAAGTCATGGCAGACTTCATAAAAATAAGTTGAGTATAGTATAGGTACGGATAATGTCACTCGAACAATTCAATGAATAAATATAAAATAATAGTATATTCTGTTGTAACAAGGGGAAGCCGGAGGCGAGCCTGAGAAATCACGAGTATTGGATTTTCATTCTAACCGAGTAACAGACTATACTTTCTCCACGACTGATGAAATAAAAGAAAAAAGAATAGGTCTATTTTATTAAGAATCAACAAAAATATAGTACTCAAAATCTCAAATGTCAAAATCTATTTCGAAATGACTAATGCTACTAGGGTCAGATGTTCGACTAGCTGTTTTATTCACTGAATCATTCTCCAACTGTGCGGTATCAGAACGATTGGAAGTGTTGATCTAAGAAATAAGACTTTTCAAAGTAAAGTAAATAATTTATCAAAAACTCACAGCAATTAATTAAATATTCAAGTTGTTCACCATTAGCTTCCATACAATGAAATAAGTTTTGTTCAAAACGATGGCGCACATTTTGCAACATTTCTGGAGTGATTTGACGACATTCGTTCACTATACGTCTTCTTAAATCTTCTATGGAATCGGGCTGTGTAGAGTAGATTTTACTCTTCAAGTGGCCCCAAAGAAAGAAATCTAGTGGTAACGGATCTGGCGATCTGGCCGGCCATTCAGTGGGACCCCTTCTTCCAATCCACCGATTTGGAAATATTTGATCCAGATATTCTCGAACTGGTAAGGCGTAGTGTGGAGGAGCTCCATCCTGCTGAAACTCAATCTGATCTTCCACATAATTTCCAGCAGTGGATTGGAGGAAGGATGTGTTCGTAATAAATAAGATTTATCGATTCTCATTTTTTTTTAAAAAGATATGAATTCAATAATCAACAAAATGAAAACATATTGAAGCCAACTGAGAAAACACTTCATAATTAAGTCGGAAATCGTTTCACGAATTGGGACTGGAATATTTCTGTGGCATCATTAATGATTTGATTTTCTTATCTGGTAATCTGATTAGAGATCTGTACGTATTTGGACTTTTTGGAGATTTCTATCGATCAAGTGTTACCGCATGTTATTGGAAATACTGCAAATTATATCGAAGATAATTTAGATTGAGTTTCAGCAAGATGAGCTCATTCGCAATACGCTTTGTTTGTTCGACATCTTGATTAAAGATTTCTATGTCAGTGGATTGGAGGAAGGAAACCACAGTCATGGTTGTTTTGAAGCTCAAAATGTCGATTTATCACAAAAAAACACTACAAGTGCCATGAAAACACCACTTCATTTTCAAATAGGGTAAGCTGGGTACGGTTGTGACAATTTTGGTTTGATCGCCTATAAGTTTGTATATTTACCAGTTATCTGGGAGAAAAATCACTTAAATACTTAATTTGATTATTTATCTACCTAAAATTGATAAAAAATTGTCCCTAGCTACACTGTATTAGGCATACGGTCAAATTAAAAAAAAAGGAAAAGTGTCACAACCGGCCACACCCCAAGGGCGGTTGTGACAGTGGTTGGGGTCGGTAGTGACAGACTTACAAAATACATCCAAATAGTTTTAGTGACTTTTTCTTAAAACAAATAATCAACTGAACACAATATAATCTTCATCTAAACAAAGTTAACAATCACTTTATGGCAATTGGCAAATGATCACTTCTCTTCTTAAAACTAATAAGGCACTGTAACATATAACAGTCTTCTCTATAATCACTCAAAATGTTAGTTTAACTACTACAAAATTTTATTTTAACAAAACTGTAACACAACAAAGAATTAATAATCATTTATAAATGTACCAATTAAAATACTGAGTCAAATTCAACATGTGACAAATGTAATGGGGACTATCACCTGCGCACTCTAGGCGCGACTAGAGCCTAAAACTAATATAGCACTTACCATATAACAGTCTTCTTTAAAATCAGTTAAATTGTTTACTTAACTTAAACTTAATGTAGCTAACTGGAAAAAGTTTTACAAAATTTTAACAGAATGTGTTATAACACCACAAAGAAAAATTTGACATTTATAATTGTATCAATCAACATACTGAGATCTAGTCAGATTCATCACAGTTGTGACAAATATAATGGGGACTATTACCTGCGCACTCCACGTGAGACCACAGGCCACATTTTCCTTGGCACTTGATCCATTTTTCGCCAGCCCTACTTTCAGAATATGAGGTTACACAAACCAGACAGAAATAATCTTCTTCATCGGATGACTGCTGTGAAGTCTTTTTTTTCTTGCCATTGGTTTTTCCTTTACCTTTCCCTTTATTATTTGGTTTTGGTTCGGTTAGGTTTTTCTTTACATGCTTAGCCCTCAAACGATTTTCTTTTTCTTCATGTTCTTTCCTAACTGCCTCTTTCTCGGGTGTATCTGTGTAAATGGTTGACTTTTTTCTTCTAGCACCTCTTGTTTTTCTTTGAGCAGCTTTCGGAAGAGGTCGAACAATTTCGGGCGAAAAAGGAGGCGGTGTGTCTGAGGATGATGCAGTCTGCTGAACCCGGACTATTTCAGGCAAAGAAGCAGATGGCGTGACTAAGGTTGTTGTTTCACTTATCTGAATTTGGTCAGTAAATGGAGTTAAAGATTCTCCCGATACAGAATCCGTAGGTGGCAACACTTGATTGTTGAGTCCAGGACTGTTATTAACAGAATTAGGAACGCACAGAGCGTTGATTGCACTAGATGGTCCTGCAGAAACGTTATCCTCAGTGTCAGGGTTTGGTCGATCCGTTACAAAAGATGGCGCAAAGTCAATTTCTCCGAATAAATTACGATTAAACGGATAAATACCAGTTTTGATGAAACCTGCCTGAATGTTTGATTGCGTAAATGCCTGAGGCATAGCAGTTTTGACAACACCTGGTATGTCGTATATAGTCAAGGTCTTGCTAGGATGACTTCGCATCCATCCGTCACAAGCAGCATTTATGGCCTTTTTGAATGGTCCAAAGACAGATCGGTCTTATGGCTGCAGCTTGTGCGAACAATGCGGAGGAAATGAAAGCAGAGTAATGCCATTCTCTTTACAAAAATCCAGAGTTTTGATATGGACATGAGAGGAATGATTGTCCAGCACTAATAAGATTTTATGTGTTGGAGAAGCATTAGTGAATTTCTTGAAGTGTTCGAGAAATATCAAGAATGAGACATCCTGCATCCAGCCTGAAGGATTTGCAGTTCCAATCGAACCCACGGGCCCGTCCCTAACAAAATGATCATGATATCGAACCCTCGGGAATATAAAAAAAGGAGTAATTGCGTTTCCCAAGGCATTGACTGCACAAGCAACTGTGACTATGTGCCACGCATAGACTACCTATAGATAGGCAACTCTGGCATGAATATTGGTCCCGGCTTAGAGCTCAACTTACAGCGCCATCTTTCGTCATCTTAGAGTTGATAACAGATTCCATTCGCACAACGTTCCGTCTCGTGGCGCCCTCTAGTGCATTTTATAAGAGTTATCATAGGATTCCACGCAAGCGCAGGTTGAATCCCATATTTTTATTGGAAATGAAAACAAATACATTTGAAATGACCATAATTCTTTTAATCTGCTGTATATTGTCACAATTTCAATAAAAAAATATCATTTGATCAGAAAATTGTGACAATTTGCAGCAGATTAAAGAATTATGGTCATTTCAAATATATCTGCCTTTCAAATCGAAGAACATACTAATCTTTAGAGGATGAAAGGAAATAAACAAAAAGAAACTTTAGAAATATATATATAATGCAGTAAATTATCAATTTACAAAATTTCAATATCGAGGGAAAGAATAAACGAACCAAGAATAATTATGCAACAATTACTCATCAAGTTATGAAAATACATTGAAAGAATAAATTAGAATATTAGTGACAGATACATCAATTTAAGCATGAAATGCATTAGATTTATACTTTTATGACAGAAACAATTTCTAAAAGTCTATTTTCTTTTAGATACTTTTTCGGATGACATCTTCATTATTGGATCATAAGATCTTATTGTTTTTTTTTTCCGATAAAATTTTATAAATAGTTCTGTCATAAAAGTACAGAAATAATATCATGGCAAAATCAATAAACTTATTAACTGAAATTCCTTGAATTTGGCGTTTCAACGGTAAATCTCACATATCCGTTGAAGTATTCTAGGAATCTTCTGATAGACGATTTTTATGAAACCTACTATAAGTGGAATACCCAAAACTATAATCAATGACCATGAACAGTTCACTTATATATAAATACCTTGTTGCCTCAAAGTTTCTTCAGGAGTTCTGGAGGGTAGACAAAATATGCGCACATAATCTGAAAGATTATTGAAATTACAAAAATGATAATCATAGGGAGTAGAATGAATTACTTTGCAAATTAAGTGTTGGTAGAGCAAATCTTTTCAGCTTTCCATGAGGGTCTATACAATCCATATGAAAATACGAAAATATTAATTCCGCTGAAGTAACAGCTCCAACTTGCAACACATATACTATCACGTCTTGCCACTACTTTATCAGGTCTTTGAATAGTAGTGACACCTGTCTTACTCTTCATAAAGTCAATGTTGTATATATCCTGTGGCTCATATGGGTGTCTGTCCAACACAGTTTGTAAATTATAAAAAGCTTCAACATTTGTTTTGTTGAAACTTGTAGCTCTTGAAAGGCTTGTAGCCTGAGCTTCGCGTACAGATAGTGACGGGTTTCTGTTCATGAATGAACGGAACCATTCTTCACCAGCCATCTTATTCTCAACCCAAGAAGCAGGTCGCTTTATGTTGTATTTAGTTGTCAGTTCAAATGCCAGCTTCCGTACTTATTTCGTAGAAAGGCCAAAATAAATGTCTGCGCAACGTATAATATATTTTGACAGCTGCTGTTCTTGCTCGATAGAGAATACTTTATTATGAGCAACATACCCCATGCTGATGGTGCCTTCATTTTCATTATCGCCAGCTTTGTCGCGTTTGCGTAGATATCGCAAGAGTGACATGCGATTAACTTTATGTATTTCCGCAGCTCTCCGTAATGAAGTACCGCGTTTCACCTCTTTGTAAGCATTTTCATATTGAGTAATGTCAGACAGGCCTCTCTCGGTCTTCCGCACGCGTTTCCTAGGCATCTAATATAAAATAAAACAAAAAAAGTAATGTCACAACCGTACCCACAAAATTTGTCACAACCGTACCCAACGCATACTTTTGAAAACAAAAAATGACCATGACTGAGCAAAAAGATCTGCATTAAAAGTAATCACTCGTAAGTAACTGCCAATGTTCAAGTTATAACAAAGGTAATCTATCCGTGTACAAATAACCATAATTACAAAAAGAAATCGACCAAAAAAACTTACTTTTGACTGTCAAAAATCAATGTTGGCTCCTGCTTACGTTATCGTCGCACATCGGCTGACGCAACACCGGGACACGCGTTTAGACTTGCATGCGCTTCTTTTCCCCTTGCACCCCACCCCGCAATCCGTATAGTTTCGCTGTTATAGCGACTGTCACTACCGTACCCTGGCACAATCGTACCCAGGTTACCCTACTTAGTTAAGAATATTTCGAGAACTAATGCATAAAATGAAAAAACAATTACTGTGCTCAGTATAAAAGTACCTTTCAAATGAAGTATCATTCACCCCATCTTACCTATTCAAAATTTGGGGGTGAGGGTTGTAGTAGCAAGGGTTGAAGCTCTATGCGTCCGTAACCTACATCTCAAGTTGTCCCCCTCGAAACAGAAATCGACCTGTCCGAGCATTTCTATTGAAAAAATTTATTTTGTTTGTAATCTCGTCTGCTTCGTTTTCAAATGGCCACCTGTATTACATATCGAGTGATGAAATACTGACATTCTATGGTCAAATTCGATGTTGGAAGAGCTGTATTCAGTGGCAGTCGTGAAAAATTAAATCGTCGATAAAAGGGATTCTTTCTTTGACATATTTTGATAAATTCAGCACTAAATATAAAGTATCCTATTCACTATGGACTTTCTACTCAATGCCAAAAATCACCCTCTCAATGAATCATGGAATGTAGATAAATATAAAAATTACGTGCGTTTTTTTATACAATAAGACAAAAAAATAGGCGATGACAGACAAATTTTGTCAACACTTTTGGTATACTTATTATCCACTCTTCTCTGCAATATCTTTGTTGCTCCCTTTTCTTCAGAACACCGTCAGTTCTGCTGTATCTTAATAATAAATTTTAAATAAATATCGCTGAATCATATTCTTTTAATTTGTCCTAATAAATTTGTACAGTATTCGAATGAAACCAAAGATACTCGTGAATCTCTAGTTAGCCTCTGATTTATATGTTGTGGGAGAATATAGGAAATAAATCATCATAGTCGGACCCATCAGAATGATATATGAAAGAATTATACGGCCAGAGATTGCAGGTATCACTTCTTGATTCGATTAATCCCCTAATAAAAAGGTCGAATGAGCTACTGTCAGGCAACAACCTGTTGAGAGACTTTTATTTACATGGAATAAACTCTCCACACATTTGTAATTCGATGTGAGGTAGCCAGGACAGGACTTGAAATTATGTTTTGCTTAAATCATTTTGCTGAACATAAATAACATAAACAAAATTAGGATATTTCTTGATTATTTATTATTTACATACACAAAGAAAGTGTTATACTATCGAATTGAAAACGGACTAAAAATTTATGTTTAATTCACCATTAACATCTTTTTAATTTTTATGGATCACAGAGAATGTGGAATTTTTTACATCGTTTAATAGCAAAATTTTCAACGATGATAATGATTTCGAAAGAGAAAAACTGTGGCATCGTGGTATTGTTTCGGCTAAGTAATTTTTTTCCAGTAGGGATCGGATCCCAGAAAAACAGTGATTGTTCCAGTAGAACAGCGTGCTATCGTTGTTTTCCCAAACGATTTCAATTTTCGAATATCGAGCCGTAAATGGTATCAATCGATTGGGTTTAAGTTCCTGATGAAGAATACAGGGTCAAACTTGAGGGTGTCCGTCCAGCCGTATACGAGGGTTGCCTTTTAAATTTCGGTATTGAACAACCCTAATGTGCAATTTGCCAACTGACAGCTCTATCGTGAATGCTCGACATTTTTTAGGTTATACGTAGTTAGAACGTTTTGACATACGAGCGTTATTTTTATTATTAACAGTATCTTAAAGATTCATCTCGCTCGAAAAATGGAATTAAATCGTGAGCATTTTCATGCGATTATTTTTTACAACTTTCGACGTGGATTAACTCAACAACAGTGCATCGATAAGCTCAATTCAATTTTTCGCGATGAAGCTCCATCAAGTACCAGTGTTTATTGATGGTATTGTGAATTCAACCGAGGTCGTAGTTCACTCTAAGACGGATTTTGTGGAGGTCAGTTGTTGTGCCGAAAACCATTGATACCGCGCGTCAACTGATAAGACAAGACCGTCATGTGACCTATCGCGGGATTGAGACAATCTTAGGCATTAATGGGACCAACATACATTCAATATTGCTTGAACATTTGACTGTCAAAAAAATTTGTTCGCGTTGTATCCCATACAATTTGTTAAAAAAAAAGCTCGTGTAGATTAATCTAAAGAAATGCTCCAAATATACGATCGCGTTGGTGGTCCGAAGCACGTCTATGACATCGTGATAGGTGATGAATCGTGGATTCACGCGTATGAGCCCCAAAGTGAACAGCAGTCGACTCTATGGGTGTTTCAGGGTGAGCCAAATCCAACAAAAGTTGCTCGCGCACGAATTATTTCCAAACAAATCGTCAACCATTTGTTTGCCAGTTGTCTTCCAAGAAATCAGGAAAACCAACCGCCGAAGACTGATCACCCTTCACCACGACAATGCGAGCTGTCACACATCGGCTCAAACAACTGCACTCAAAACACCGATTTGCCGTTTACTCCTGACTTAGCACCGAATGACTTATTTTTATTGGTAATTATTTACAACAAGCCATAACGGGAATATTTTTATGAAAAAATCAGTACTTACCCTTTGAGGTATGTAGATTACGAATTCGAAATCGAAATACCGTGCAAACTCATACTTTTTGAGAAAAAAAATCATGTATGTTGTATGAGTCACTTCGAAAAAAACCGTTATTCTCCATTGTTTTTTTATTATTTCGTGAGTAATCGCATGCTATTATAATAAAAACTGATTTCTCTTCGTTTTTCATGCATTTTCATCAAGTTTTCTCCAATTATTCAGTAGATACTTGATGTTAAATTTCATAAACAAAGTCAGCCATATTGAAGACGGTTGACAGCTGGACCGAGGAAAGAGCGAGGTTGCCAGATTGCTATATTTGTCCGAAATTAGGGAGCGCTCTCGTTTTGAATAATTTTGTAAAGGGATCAGTCAGGAATGTGGAAAAATTGAAAAGCCCAACTCAGTTAACTTCTTCAACAATGCAGATGAGAAAGTTATCCAGCAAAGAGCACGAGAAGGTGTGGGCGACCTTTGCCGGGATGGGATGTTGGAAAAACGGATCGAAATATCAAAATATTCCAAAAAAAAGTTGTAAAAATAAAATCTTTCCATAAAATTATAATAAACTTAACAAGAAATTTCATAAAATAAAATAGATTTCTATAAAATTCAACGAAGAATAGCAATAAATGCTCGAATGCACAAATGAAAACATTTTTATTCCTAAAACCTGATTATCACTAAACGTTATCTTCCCCATCATCTGGAGAAGCTGTGGGGGGATTCCTTTTTTTACACTCTCTGTCGATTCCTCCAAAGATCCACTGTCCTTCGATTATCCTACCCCTATTATATTTCCGCTTGCCAAATTTTGCTTCGTCTATCTCGACAATTTTTCCAACCCCGTCTAAACGTTCACAATTTTGATTTACGACCATTAAGCAAACCTCCCTACAAAAACTAACCCAATCTACAACCGTTCTACTAGACCATTTCATTTGTGATTCGAGAGTTTGTTGCTTTGTTTCAAACAACCATAATGTAACGAACCTGCAAATTTCTGTTATCGATTTTTTACTATTTTGGAAAAATGTGTTTCTCTTAGCTACTTGAGTAAAATTACACCTAACCCGAATTCTTCTTCTCGAACGTACAACTACATTAGTGGAGTTACAAACATACCGACATCTATCTCTATAAAATGTGCAAGGTTCGTTACATTTTGGGCATATGAATTTCCGCGAAAAATTCATTACGCCGTGCCTTTCTAAAAATTCATGTAGTCGTAGTCTCTCTTCATCGCTCGTTAGCAAAATAAAATCAAATATATTATACTAACATCCTTGGCAAATCATTTTGAAAAAATTTGAATTATCATCGAAATAACCGAATATACCTTCCCGTGGCACGACAAAACTATACTTATTCCTAATTCCCTTCAGACGTACGATAAAACAATTCTAGGGTGATTCGCGCCCAATTAACCATAGATCTCCGTCTTTGTTTTACTTTTTTTACATCGCACATCGTTAGTTCTCGCAAAATTCAACCGTCCCTTAATTCATAATACTACGAGAGCTCGCTTCCTAATTTCGGACAAATCCGGCAACCTCGCTTTTCTCTGGATTCAACTGTCAGTTATCCTTTGAATGGCGGACTTTGTTTATGAAATTAAACAACACGTTTTTACTGAAAAATTGATGAAAACATAAAGGAGATGCATGAAATGCGAAGAGAAATCAATTTTTGTTATAATAGCATGTGATACCTCAAGAAATAATGGAAAAACAATGAAGAATAACGATTTTTGTCGAAGTGCATGATAAGACCTAAATTATTTTTTTTCTCAAAAAGTATGAGTTTGCACGGTATTTCGTTTTCGAATTCGTAATATACATACCTCAAAGGGTAAGTACTGATTTTTTCATAAAAATATTCCCGTTATGGCTTGTTCTAAATAATTACCTTTTTATTTCCGTACGTAAAAAATAAAATGATAGGTCGACGTTTTTCGACACCTGAAGAAACGGTAGATGCGCTCAGAATGCATATTTTGGAGTTACCTGCTTCGACAATTGGTTCAAACGCATGTAAAAGTGTATTGATTTTAATGGGGAATATTTCGAAAAACAATGAAGCGATATTCGATGAATAATATTTGTTTTTTTTCTGTAATTCCGAAATATAAAAGGCAACCCTCGTACTCTCTATCATTCAAAGGAGATGGGCTAGAAATTTCATATTTTGGGAATATGTTAAATTTCCAAAAATTGCGGTCAATTTCGTTATTGGGCTAAATTCGTCAACGGTCGATCCGATCTAAATGTATCTTGGGAGGTATTTGGACTAAGTCGAAACAAATAGGGTAGCAGAATTTCACAGAAATGGACACGCTGTAGATTGAAAAAAAAAATTTTCGATACCCTATACCTCATAGATTATTGGACGTATTCGAACAAAAATTTGTGCATGTAAGGTTATTGATAGGTATCTTAGATATTCTCAAATTTCATTGTCGTAGCTTTCTTTCACTAGAGGATATCATCTTTTTTTTACTCTTTACTTAAGAGAAGAGGAATATCAAAAAGTCCGTCAGAAATGTCAACGATCGATGCTCTCATAGATACGAATTCGATTGACATCGGTTGAGATTTCAGTTGGGGGAAAATTATTGCGATGAAATAATGTAAATTGTCTAAATTTAGAAAAGCGCTGACGTGGGTTTTACAATTACAATTTTTGTGAATGTCAACTTCAAATATACAGGATGTTCATATTCATTTCATGGAAATTATTGATTAATTGTTTACAACGATCTCTACCTACAAAATATCAATCAGAAATTATTGAATTTAGGAGCATAATCATGTGAGAAAACTATCATTATATCTGACCACGGAATCCAACACAATTATAAAAAAATAGGGTTCTAATTTGAAAAACAGAACTTATGGCCAATTTAAGATCACAATATTCAACACAAAATTTGAAATTTGAAATCCAAAAGATGCTAACCTTCTCACATCCTTCCTCTTTGATGTTGTAAAAACGGTTTACGCTCAGGATATTTAAAATAAGAATAAGGAACATATTACTGACTGAACATATTTGACTTTTTTCAGTTTTTTTGGATATTTTGAAAACGATTCGATTTAATACAGTGATTTTAACAGAAATGTATTCACTATTAAATACTCGATCATACCAGGAATGGAAAAATTTTTTCGTCGAATTTATTTTCACTCCCTGTATAACCGGAAGTTTTCGGGCTTCGAAAATATTTTAGCTCTGTAGAGAACTTCGAACAATATCATAATCCCAATTTTTAGATTTCAAATATGTCTAGTTCTCCAGAAACGTCTATTAGGCACTCGAATTGAGACACCCTGTATATATATATATTTGTTAATTTACATATATTATAACCTCATTTTCATCTCTTGAGGTTTCCAAAATCATATTTTCCTATATTATATTTTACCGGAAACAAATAGAGTAATTTTTTCCATCATATTGTCAAATCTTCTGGGCCATCAAGTTCCAGACATAAATTGATGTTTTGGGAAATCCATCTTGAACAAGACCTTCAGCGACAATGGTGTGTATTAATGTGACAGGAAAATTACAAACCTAACCTAATTTTCTAATATACACAGTGAAATGTGTTAAATTTCCATGGGACCCCGCATGACTAAATTAAGTTGAATAGAGTATAGTTGTGGGTGTAGTGTTATATCAACTGTGTTGCCCATAAATAAATAATCAAATGAAATATCCACATTACTCACCTACATTAACAATGTGGAGAAAATCTCAAATACGACCCTGTCAGGGAAACAAATATTCACATTCATCTTTTTCTCCCTTGTTCACTTCCATTCATAATTCACCACTTCATAAATTTTCATCGTGATAGGCTTAGATGAACATTTAATTGTTATAATTGAATTAGAGCCACCGGTATTTCTGCTTTTGAGGGTCGAAAGGAAGAGATTCGTACATTGATTACTCGTCACTGAGCTTTTAAAGATTTTAATTATTTTCAAAATGAACATATTTATGAGGTAGAAAAGTATAAAGCACTAACGTGAAGTCAGATGGCTTTAGAGCTCTTGTTAACACAATTGTTAGTATTTATTCAAACTTTCAAAAATTACATCTCCCTGTATTGAAATTAAGTAGTGAAAAATATTTAATTTGTAGAGAGTAATCCGGAAAAAATTTTTTTCGTTACATCAAGATTATTTTGTAGATTTGACCGAATAATTGCATAATCCGAGATATTCAAACCGTCAAATCTGCTCAATTTAGTTCTCAAGATCATTTCGTTCGGAAGTCATCGTGTTCATGGACGAACAAAATCGGTTTCAGCTTATACTATTTATATAATTTTTAACCAAAAACAAGAGCGTCAAAAATTTATGTGACTTATTTCACACCCTGTATAACTAGATGAACTCAGGTTCCGAGATTACTTAGGACTGTTTGTACAGTCTGAGTTCAGGGCGAGTTAAAGACTGGACCCTACTCAAATCAGAAATATCTGTTGTACAGTGCTAGTTCAAGCCTGAACTTCTCTCAAACAGACCCTCAAGTTGAGGGTCCGAAATCGGGAGCTTAAACCTAGTTCAACCGAAACGTCACTTTAAATTTATAGGTTATCTTAGATTTTGTCAACACACTGGACATTACATCATACCTGAGAAGCCATTTGATAAATAATAGAAATAGTGTAAAAAGACACCAATTGATAAATTATTTCAATAACCTCCCATAAGACCTTTACTGTTTAGTAGCACCTGTATTTTGTCCATGTTAATTAAGAGAGTATTTGGTTTCATTAAAATATTTATTAGGACAAAATTAAAGATTTGTAATTTTTTGAGTTATTTCATTTTTGTTTTATTTTCCTTATAGAGGAAGTCTAGCATCCTCAACTCCTCTTCTGGGATCATATCAATTTTTTTTATGTTCTTCTTCGAGGAACAATAAATTTTTTTGATTCAACTCTTCTATGACTTCAATTTTTCTCTTTTGCTACTCTTCAAGAAAGTGAAGTTTTTTTCTTTAAATATGCTTTTTGATGCAGCCCATTGAGATACTTCTTCACGAAAATTTTTTGAGTTATTACCTACAATACAAGATTGGTTGATGAGATAAAATTAAGAACTGTATTACCATTCGTTTTATTATGAGTATATAGATGCAAACAAAATTAGTGTCTCACCTGTTTGTAAAACATTTGACTTGCGTTTGCTTAAGTTTTGTGCGCAATTACTCCTCCATATGCCATTTGATGATCCAAGACTTTCCTTTGTAAAAGAGTAAAAATCAGTTTTTCAATTATTCTAATGCCTATAATGTTATAACTTGATTGAACTTCATTTGAGTTCGTGGCAAAGGGGGCTATTTGATTCAAACAACCATTTTGAAATGCGTCTATATTTTGAAACTATTTTGGCTTCTTCATCAGGACGCTGAAATATATCGTAAAAAGAACAATCAATCAGAAGGGTCAAACAAAAAAAAACATGCAACTTCAAAGGTGCGTATTTGTAAAATATCAAAAACAGGAAGTCTTTGATCACTGCGTTAATTTTAACCATAGGTTCTTGAGATCAAAAGAAACACTTTTTGGCGCTCTTGTTCACCCGAACAGAGTGCCTATCATTTTGCCCGAATGTCTGTAATTTTGGAATATCGAGCCGAAAATGATCTCAATCGATTGGGTTCGACTCCCTGATGAAGAATTCGTGGCGAAAGTTGAGTCTGTCCGGCCGGCCGGCCGTATCCTCTCTAGCATCCAAAAGGAATCAGCTAGAGTTTTCATATTTTCAGAATAGGTTAATTGTCCAAATATCTCGGTCAAGTTCGTTATTGGGCCAAATCCGTCGGATGGTTCAGTAGTTATGAGCATCTGAAATTTTGTTTCCTCAATAACTACTAGAATATCCATCCGATCAAGTTGATACTTGGAATGTTATTGAGGGAGGCTGAAACGAAACGGCTTGCAAAATTTCGCAGAAATCGTCAAGCTAGAAAATTTTTAAAAAATTCCCAGAAAAAAAATTTCAATACTCAATATCTCCTAAGACTTCATTTAGATTTAAATAAAAATCCGTATATATATTGAGGTTGCCGATATCTTACTCATCCTCAAATTTCATTGTCGTAGCTTTCCCCTTTCTGAAGATATGATCATTTTTTTCATTTACTCAAGAGAAAAATAGAAATGTCATGAAGTCCGAGCTTTGTCATTGAAAGATTTGCCATCACAGATCGATATTCGTTTGACAACTTGCGGATCTAGATATCAGTGTCAGTTGGCGTAATATCAATCAAAATTTTCATAGAATTCATAGAGGTAGAATTCGATGTCGATGACGTTGTCAAAATTCAGAAAAGCACAGACGTAATATTAATCAAAAAATTTTTTATCATAGAGAAAGAATAGGATGGCATTGTCAAAACTCAGAAATGCAATGACGTAAGATTTTAGGAGAAGCATAGAACAAAATTTGGTGAAAATTATGAGTAGTTATTTTCAAATTGAGATAAAGGTTTGTTTATTCATTAGGCTTTCATATTTACATCACATTGTCCCATAGTACGGAAAAAGACTATTGTTCACCCGATCAGAGAGCTTATAGATTTGTTAAGGTTTGAATATTTACTCGCAAGTAGGTCAACAAGAGCGCCAAAGCAATCTGACCTCTGACGGTCAGTGCTTTCTAAATTTTTCAATTACAGTTTTTCCATCTTCAGCTGCGTTGAAAAGTTATAAAGCATTTTAACTTACCACATTTGGGCATATACCCCTCTGTAGTTCAGTTTAGATTGAATGGAAAATACCTTCCACAGCATCCACTATTGAAACTGAATTGTTTAAAAACACGCTAGCCTACGGAGGAAAATACAAACCTCTAAATGGTTAGAAAGTAGGCTAGCGTACATGAATCTGACATAAATAAACATCAGGAAAGATGAGCATTAGCCATACATGCAGTCAATTTAGGTCACAATAGGAATTTTAAAGATGCGAAGGTGTTAACAATTGAGAAAAATTACTATAAGAGGCAAATATTCGAGATGATAGAAATAAATAAAAAACAGCAAACAATCAATAAAAAAACAGATACTAAGAAATTAAGCATTATATATAAATATTTACTGGAACACCATCAAAAAAATTTGGGTTTCTTCGGTGGTCCCGTTGATGAGTGACAAGATTGAACCTACGTCAAAAAATACTTCATAATCAAATCACGTCTATAATTTCCCATTTTGAAAGACATTTCTAATCGTCATTGAATGAATAATTTTTAATTCAAGAACGTAAATGTTTACAGCGATAGGATTATTTTTCATTAAATAACCTCACATTCAGTAAGTAGATGAAAACAAAAATGTACTGATTAAGTTTATTAAGATCTTCCTTTATATTTGTATTCCAGAAGTCCTGATGAAGAGCTGAATAAATGCTTGAAAGCTTGGCATAGAAGATAGAATCAAGAGTTTACTTCAACACTTCTACCTAGAACATAAGTAGTCGTTATACCCTTAACCAAAATATTTGAATATAAAAATTTAAAGACTATTAAGATTGAAACTATATATATAGTTATATAGAAGAATTTAGAGAAAAAAACACCAATATTCTCCTTCATTGAGTCAATAACCCTTACCCAATATTCGAAATACTATACTTAAAAAGAAAAAAATAGACTCTTATTTCAGTACAAAAAATATATTTAAATATATATATTCAGGGTTGGGATAAAGTTTGGCACCAAGTTAATATATTTAAAACGGAACGCACGATAATCTTGAAATTTGGCAGCTGAGTGCAATAGACAAACAACAATGCTCATCAAATGATGAGCATGTTTTCATTAATGGGATACTTCCGGTTTAACCGGAAATGGCCATTTTTTTTTATTTAAATGGGACATCCTGTATATTGCTGCAGATTCTGAGAGAGCACCATGTTTCGGATCTGTTCATACCAGGTTCCACGTAAAAATTATCTGTAAAAAGAAGAAATACAGTGTTTTTGTCCAATTGAGGAAAATGTCGTTCAGATAAATAAATTGATGTTGTTCGTATCCATAGTAATAGATAAAACGAAATATTTTGTAGTAGGTAGCTCTCTCCACGTTTTTTGAAGTTTAGTTTGTGAAAATAAATCGTGAATACGTGTGAAAATGGTCAATTTGAGATAAAGGATCGTATTGAAATATTAATGATGGTCGGTTATAGTGATCGTGTTAGAACTCATGTAGAAGTGTGTCATATTTTTAATGATTTTCATCCTGAAAAAAATCCAATTTCACGATCAACAGTTACTAGAACTAGGATTTGAAAAGATCTCAAAGACCACGGGAAGTAACGGACGAAGCGATGGGGCAAAATATTGCCATTGATGTAGAGGAATCACCTTAAATTTCTAGCACAGTTCTGGCGCGGAACTACGGCATAAGTCGACGTTCCGTAGGAATAATATTAAAAAAGGAAAATATTTATCCGTATAATAATTTATCCAAGAATTTTCAGAGGATGATGTGAAAGACGGGTTCGGAATTTTCTAGATCCTACTTTTCCAAATCGATGGATTGGACGTAGAGGACGCATAGAGTGGTCTGCTCGTTCTCCAGATCTCAGCCCATTAGACTTTTTTCTTTGGGGTTATCTAAAATCACGTGTTTATGTTAATCGACCAGTATGCTCGCAGGAACTGAGACAACGGATTCTTGATGAATGTGCATTAATACATGGAGAAGTCTTGAGAATTTGTTAATAGGCTGGCTTATTGTCAGGAGGTGAATAGCAAGCACTTCGAACATTTAAAATGATTTATTTTTTAATTATTTTTTGTAATTTTTTTTACTAGTAAAAGCCCTGTATTTCTTCTTTTTATAGATTTTCATAAAAAATACGTAATGAAAAGCAGAAAGAGTTATCTACTACGAAGTATTTCATTTTATCTGCCTATTGATACAAATAACATCGATTTATTCATTTTAATGGATTTTTTCTCAAATGTACAAGAAGACTGAATTTCTTCTTTTTGTAGGGTCGTAAGTTATCCCTACTTATGCGTTTCGTCCCTGGCGCACACATTTGGACTCATCAGTATGGCTTGTGTGCGCCATGCCATAGACGCAGGGGATATTAGAGTTAGAGGGAGCCGCCTGGAGTTGAACCCGGCACCTAGTCGGTGTGAAACTTGGGTGCTAACCTCTAGGCCACCGAAGCGCTGTGATCGAGCTACGCGGGGATTATATATATGAAGTGCCGCCAAGTGATCCCCACATACTCCCCTGCCAGAGACGGAGTGCCGCTACACACTCCCTTACCAGTGACGGAGGAACGAAACCAGTGTGTGTTACAAGGTCAGTAGGTGTAGCCGGGTGATGGCCACCCGAGCTGAGCTGCACCACACGATATGATACGGAAGGGTGATGTCCACCTAAGCAGATCCGCAATACCGCGGCAGACCATGAATATTGTACGGAATGGGAAAGTCGTCTAGAGTTTCGTTGGAAGTTGCAGAGAGGGAGAGATACCTCAAGCGTCATCGTGAAGACAACCGTTTCCATCACTCACCAATGTACGTTATCCGTTTATGCGTTTCGTCCCTGGCGCATACATTTGGACTCATCAGTATGGCTTGTGTGCGCCATGCCATAGAGGCAGGGGATATTAGAGTTTGAGGGAGCCGCCGGGAGTTGAACCTGGCACCTAGTCGGTGTGAAACTTGGGCGCTAACCTCTAGGCCACCGAAGCGCTGTCATCGAGCTACGCAGGGATTATATATATGAAGTGCCGCCAAGTGATCCCTACATACTCCCCTGCCAGTGACGGAGTGCCGTTACATTTTTATGATGGTGATGAGGGATGTCTCAAGGAGTGATAAAATGCCATTTGAAATCATCTGTGGTTCATGGTTACTGATATATAGGGAGGTTTGCAATATATTACGAAATTTCAAATTTTTATAATTTAGGAAATATTAATCTGATGATTTTTCGTATGCACAATGATAGAGTGATACGAAACTGCTTAAATAAAAAATTTGAAATAAAATCAGATTGGGCTCAGAAATTTTTGTTTTTATTAAATTAAGAAAAAACAAAACAATGTATGTGGTTTTCAATTTGTTTGACTTTCGATTCAACTGTCATCCCGAATGGTACAGATTTTTCCTGCTTTCTCTGACCCTTCGAGTGTCAATCTTCGGATTATCGCTTCTTCCATATATTTTTCTCGACATTTCGGAAACTTGAGATCTCAGATAGGTACTTATAAGTAAAAAATAAGATCATTTACAAATTTTATAGAAATTATCAAAATAGGGAAAAACAGTTCAAAGTTGGAAAATTTTCTGAAGTACTCATTGATGATTCGATAGAAACAAAGTTACTGATTAATTCTTCGAATATTGTTCAAAATAAAAACCGTCAACTTCTTGTCTCTTACCATCTTTCAAGTGAGTTTGGATCATTTTTTCCTGTACTATCCGAAGTTTCATTCGTCATGTACATATCTCCATCATTAGTCTTGAATCTTGTTGCTAGTTATTTCAATTCTATGGTTTGCTATCATTTATGATGAGAAAAGAGCATTTCGTTATCTGGCAAACTTTCATTTTTTTTTTATTTTATTTTTGATACAATCTTACTTCAATTTGTTGAAAATCATACGGCACACATTTTCTGATGAAGAGTGTAATTGATATGGTTTTGGTGTATGGTTCATGTGATGCTATGAACGGAAGAGCAGCTGCAAGGGAGTATCGTAGTTTTCCCAATCGTCGGATTCCAAATCACAAAATTTTGTTCGCTTTGTTGCGCATACGAAATAACAGTACTTTTTCGAGCAAAATATTTTCTGAAAGACCACATACAATAGAAGATAAAATCCTTGAAAATATTTTAGAAACTGTACAAATCAATCTGGAAGTAAGTATCAGACAATGGGCTTCAATTCATGAAGTATGGAAGAGTACGTTTGGAATACTCTGAAGAGATAAAAATATCACACTCAGGTTGGAGCCTGGCGATGAGATCGCACGCCTTCAATTTTCCAGGTGGATAAGAAGTCATAGAAGAAATGTCCAAATGAATATTATTCACAAGAATAATATTCAAAGAATAGAATTCACTCGCGATGGTATAAACAAAGCTCGAAATAACCACCTTTCACATCAACAGAATCCTTTCTCTGTCGCACAAAGACAATCGCAGATACGTTTCAGTGTTGATGTGTAGTACGCAATTTATGATAATCATTTAATAGGTCCTCATTTTTTCGAAGAAAGACTCACAGGAGCAATTTATAGAGATTTCTTCATGAATGTTTTTCCTAATCTATTAGGGGATATTAATCAAAGAGGACTTATCTTCCAGCATGATGGAGCACCCCCACGTCTCACAAATACTGTCAAATACAGGTAAAAAATTATTCGAACGAGTCTCTCCAAATAAATGGATAGGTCGTGGTGATCCAAAAGCGTGGCCACCTCGGTCTGTAGACATGAAACCGTTAGATTATTTCCTTTGGGGCCACCTTAAAACTACAAGGAACAATTAATTCAGCGAAAAATAGACGCATGTGAAAAATACGAAACAAATGTGATGAGGAAAGCAGTTTTGAATTTAATGAAAAGAGTAGATGAATGTATAGAAGTTAGTGGTTTTCATATTGAACAATATTTGAAGAATTAATCATTCATTTTGTCCCTACGGAATCATCAATTAGTACTTTAGAAATACTTCGTAAATTTTCCAAATCTTAACTGTTTTTCGATTTTTTGATAATTTTTATAAAATTTTTGATTCCTTTATGATCCAGTTTTTTACTTATAAGTAACCATTTAAGTTATCACGTTTCTGAAATGTCGAGAAAAAATAAGGAAGAAGCGAAAATCGGAAGATTGATATTCGAAGGGTCAGAGAAACCAGGGACATGCTGTGCAATTCAGGATGACAGTTTCAAAGCATTTTTCCTGATATCTCAGAATATGAAGTCACAAAAATTGAAAACCACTTACATGGTGTTGTTTTTTCCTAATTTCAGAAGGACAAAAATTTCTGAGTCCAGATCTGATTTTATTCCAAATATTTCATTCAAGCAGATTCGTACTCACTCTATAATTGTTCTTACGAAAAATCATCAAATTAGCTCTAATATTTCCTGTATTATAATTATTTGAAATGTCGTATTATATTTCAAAACTCCCTGTATATCAGGAAACCAAAAAAACCATTTAAGGGTGGTTTTCACCCTGTTATCCCCTACGTAAGAAAACAAGACAAGGCTCTAACGATAGCTCTTTTCAACGCAGATTTTTTCCGTACCTTCAGATTTTGAAGAAAATACGATAACACCCCTTGAGAGTCCAAAACCACTTAAGTTATGTTTTTACCCTGTTATCCCCAACGTAAGAAAACAAGACAAGCCTCAAACGATAGCTCTTTTCAACGCAGATTTTTTCCGCAGCTTCAGATTTTGAAGAAAATACGATAACACCCCTTGAGAGTTAAAAAACCACTAAAGAGTTGTTTTTACCCTGTTATCCCCTACGTAAGAAATCAAGACTAGGCTCAATCGAAAGCTCTTTTCAACGCAGATTTTTTCCGTACCTTCAGATTTCAAAGAAAATACGATAACAACCCTTCAGAGCCAAAGAGACCATTTAAAGGGTGGTTTTCACCCTGATTTCCCCTACCTAAGAAAACAAGACTAGTCTCAAACGAGAGCTTTTTTCAACGCAGATTTTTTGCGCACCTCCATATTTTGAAGAAAATACGATAACAACCCTTCAGAGCCAAAAAAAACACTTAAGGGTGGTTTTCACCCTGTTATCCCCTACGTAAGAAAACAAGACTAGGCTCAAACGAGAGCTCTTTTCATCGCAGATTTTTTGCGCACCTTCATATTTTGAAGAAAATACGGTAAGAATTCCTGAGAGCCAAAAAAACCATTTTGGGTGGTTTTTACTCTGTTATCCCCTACGTAAGAAAACAAAACTAGGCTCAAACGAGAGCTCTTTTCTACGCAGATTTTTTGCGCACCTTCATATTTTGAAGAAAATACGATAACAACCCTTCAGAGCCAAAAAAAACACTTAAGGGTGGTTTTCACCCTGTTATCCCCTACGTAAGAAAACAGGACTAGGCTCAAACGAGAGCTCTTTTCATCGCAGAATTTTTGCGCACCTTCATATTTTGAAGAAAATACGATAAGAATTCCTCAGAGCCAAAAATACCATTTTGGGTGGTTTTCACTCTGTTATCCCCTACGTAAGAAAACAAAACTAGGCTCAATCGAAAGCTCTCTTCAACGCAGATTTTTTCCGCACCTTCAGATTTCGAAGAAAATACGATAACAACCCTTGAGAGTCAAAAAACCACTTGAGGGTGGTTTTCACCCTGTTATCCCCTACGTAAGAACACAAGACTAGGCTCAAACGGGAGCTCTTTTCATCGCAGATTTTTTTCGAACCTTCAGATTTTGAAAAAAATACGATAACAACCCTTCACAGCCAAAGAATACATTCAAGGGTGGTTTTCACCCTGTTTTTCCCTAAGTAAGAAAACAAGTTTAGGCTCAAACGATAGCTCTTTTCATCGCAGATTTTTTGCGAACCTTTATATTTGGAAGAAAATATGATAAGAATTCTTCAGAGACAAAAAACCATTTTGGGTGGTTTTCACTCTGTTATCCCCTACGTAAGAAAACAAACTAGGCTCAATCGAAAGCTCTCTTCAACGCAGATTTTTTGCGAACCTTCAGATCTTGAAGAAAATACGATAACACCCCTTGAGAGTCAAAAAACCACTTAAGGGCGGTTTTCACCCTGTTATCCTCTACGTAAGAATACAAGACTTGGCTCAATCGAGAGCTCTCTTCAACGCAGATTTTTTCCGCACCTTCATATTTTGAAGAAAATACGATAACAACCCTTGAGAGTCAAAAAACTGCTTCTTGAATTCAAAACCTCCATAGTTTCTTATTATTTTTCCATGAATATACCTACGCAATGTTAGAAACTACTAAGTAGGAATTATTCTCGATTGAAAGTTCGTCGGTCGTTCGGTAAAACTCTCCAATTCTTCCATTGAACATTTTCCATATTGCTGATGTCGTGACGGACGCCTATGGGCGATCGGGTGTCTTCGGAAAGTTTACCGGCTAACTTTACCGACTAACTTTACCGGCTACCTGCACACGGGTAGGTATTTTTCGGGAAACCTCATTTCAAGGTTCTTCTAGTATTTTGCCATTCGTACGGATCAAAGTTTCACATTTTATTGTTGATAGCGAAATTAGTTTGTGGTGGTTCAGCCGTAAATGGTTCTAGAGCAATAAAATTGAATTCAAAAGTATTTATTGTTCTCTCATAATCCATTTGCATTGAAACTACGCTCCTAAATCTACGACCCAGCCGCCTAATGCGACCCAGCCGACTAAATATTTTGAATTTTGGACGTCCCATTGTTATTAAATGATTACACTAATCTTATCCTAGTTAAATGCCTTAAATGAATTTTAATAGTATTCAAAGTATGGTGCTCAGCGCGATCTCTTTCTTTTGTGGTAGGTACCTAGTATTGGACCCAAAGTTTCACAGGTAGATAAGGCACAGCGTTGCCAGATGAATGAAATGAAATTATGGTGCGGGGTTGCCAAAATTATCAGATTTTCCTGAAAATTATGTTACAATAATTATGGCACCACGTTGCCAAAATTATCGTATTTTCGTGAAAATTATGTTACAACTATAAATAGCAGGAAAGTAATTTAGCCCAGGTCTGGTGAATACCTCAATATGATAATGTGGAAAATGGTATATATATTTAAGATAGAATTATCGTTCCGAAGATTTAATTCGATGGTGAGGAATATCAGTCACAAGGAACAGTTGTATACAATTTATTCAATGGCAACGTTTCGGAGCATTTAGCTCCTTCATCAGGCTAAAAACCAAAACCAATTTATAAACAACGGCATGGATCATACTATTGGTGTAGCAATAAAGATAAAAATAGATAAAATGACGTCGCTATACAATAATAAATATGAAATATAAGCTAGATGACAAAATAACAATAAATACAAATATAAATATAAAGCACAACAACATAAACAATTCACGTCAGGTCGGCCAAGTAAACAATAAGATTACAACAAAAAGTGATCTCACCCTATGAATAACGGTTATAAATCATTCGAATACATCGAAATCATCAAATAAATGTTCATACAATAAAATGGCATTCTCAGGATAGCATTTAACCACATCAAATAAGACGTATCAGTATAAACAAATGCATCGGGCAAGACAGTCTGCATTAAAATGTGTGGTACATATATTTGATGATTTCGATGTATTCGAATGATTTATAACCGTTATTCATAGGGTGAGATCACTTTTTGTTGTAATCTTATTGTTTACTTGGCCGACCTGACGTGAATTGTTTATGTTGTTGTGCTTTATATTTATATTTGTATTTATTGTTATTTTGTCATCTAGCTTATATTTCATATTTATTATTGTATAGTGACGTCATTTTATCTATTTTTATCTTTATTGCTACACCAATAGTATGATCCATGCCGTTGTTTATAAATTGGTTTTGGTTTTTAGCCTGATGAAGGAGCTAAATGCTCAGAAACGTTGCCATTGAATAAATTGTATACAACTGTTCCTTGTGACTGATATTCCTCACCATCGAATGGTATATATATAAATATAATGGAATTTTCTTCATAAAGTTCAATAAGTAGGTATTGTACTTGTTGTCTTCAAAGCAAAAGTTGGTGTATTTAATACTGAACACACTATCAAATGAAAAAAGGTTTGAATGAAGAATAACTGTCGATGCTGAAGGCAGGCGAAAAAATGAGCTCTAGATCTAGAAAATCTAGGAATGACCATGGGAAAAAACCCAGAAGCAAATGTACCGAAATTGTGTTTTTCGAATTTCAACCCTATTCCCATAATAAAAAGAGAAAAAATGACATATTTACAGACACGCAATAGAAAAAGTACCGCTCGACTGATGTAGCAAAGCGTAAATTGGTACATCTGGGTATGGCTTTTATGACAGTCCCTTCCGCAAAACTGCGAAAAAGACCAACTATCTACCAGCTGTGGGGTAACGCAATAATGAGAGGAATATCATCTTGAAATATTTCTATAATAATGATTTTGTAGAATATTCAACCAAATCGAGGATTCCGTATGTTTTCTGGCTGAAATGGGTGAATATGGTATTATGTTACAATAATTATCAATTATGTTACAATTATCGATTATGTTACACTTTATTGGTCAACTCTATTTTCCCGAAAAATTATGTTACAATCTGATAATTATATTACACCTGGCAACGCTGATAAGGCAGCAAACGAGGGGAATTGCCTAACAAAACAAAAAAATATTCTCCACTTTCTGAACTTTTCGAAAAAGATATTGTGTTCGATGCTGTAAATCGTAGAAAGAAGTAAATCATTGTTGAATATTTCATTTCTACATTGCATTTACTGTTTGTTACTGTAAAAACACCGCTTCTGATCGGTTGATCCATTTGTGGAATGAAAATGAACTCAACAATACGGTGCCTCATTCAAAAGTTTCCACTCAACAAATAATCAGAATTTGTGAAAACACTCAGACAGGTCGATTTTTTATGATCAGGGATACAAAGTTTGTTTCCACTAGCAAACAAACCCCTAGAGAGGTTTGAAACACCATTAGGAATTTGAATAGGGTGTGATGTTGGTGAATGACATACAATAAAGCAGCTGGAATTTTGAATTTTTGTGCACTTCGTGTGTCCTTATTTTTCTGCTGTTTTTTGACAGCCATATAAGGTAAATTATCCCCTCTACACCACACCCTGTAATTCTTGTACAAAACATTTTTGGTTTGTTTGTTTGATTGTTCATCATTAATCATTATTAATATATTAATTAGTGGATTATCGACTTGAGTAGATAATTTATATTAATTACTTTCGTTATAGTTTTTTTCATTTTGCTATAAGCAGATGTTCATTTTGGATTATTTCCTGAATATTTTCATAATTAAAAAAAAATGTAGAAAAACTTATACAGGCTTTGGGATAATATATGGAACCAAGTATATATCTTTTGAACGAGATTATTTATGAAATTTTGCAGATGATCACTAAAGTGTTAAATGCACCCCATGAATAATTTGTTGTAGGTAAAATACTTCTTGTTCTGCCAATATGATATTTTTCACTTCAATGAGCCATTCTTGAATGGGGAATTAAATTCTTGTAAATTTGAATTTTACACTTGTACAATAGGTAATTACTGGATTGTATTAGATTATCACTTACTATGCATAAACATAACTTCCGTTTGTTTATCTGGACAGTAATGTAGCTCAAATAATCGATATTATTGTATCATTTTATTTTATATTACTCCTAATACGTCTCGCACAGAAAGTAAATAGGTCTGGTCAAAGTGCGCACGAGAACAGGTGTTTACTTGAATCAATCATCGAACCGAACGCCCTCATCTACTTCATCCCGGCCTGCATTCCAGGTTTTCATTTTTTATGATATTGCATCATCGGTGATGCATCATCGGTGATTAAGTGAGGGCACTTAACGCACCAATAATCGGCATTCTGATTGTTACATTAATGTGAGAAACTCAAGAGAACGCACTGGGATAGTTGCTGGTGTATATAAATTTTTATACTAAACTCAGTGAGTATGACTTCGAAGTCTTGATGTCTATCAGCGTGCAAAGGTATACAGGAGGTCCTACTTAATTTAAATAAACGAGATTATTCCCGGTTCAATCAAAAGCAATTATCAATAAAAAATTGTACATCAGACGAAGTTTGCGCCATGGCCTGCAAAGTTTCATAAATATCCTGTTAATTCAAAATATATACTAATTGACAAAGAAACTGCAACACTTAGAAGGAGCAATTAAAATTCAATTTTTCTGAGACATAGATCGTATTGCAAGGAGTAAAAAAATCCTGGCTGTGTTTTCATGCATACATTTTGTTCCTACTGGTACAGCGTACTATCGTTTGGCCCAAATATCTGTAATTTTCGAATATCGAGCCGAAAATGCTCTCAAATAATTGAGCTTGATTTCCTGATAAAGAATCTGTGCCAGAAATTGAGTATGTCCTTCCAGCTGGCCGTACATTCTCTATCGTTTGATGAAGATCAGTTAGAGTTTTCATATTTTCAGAATAGGTTAATTAACTTAATATCTGAAATATACATCTGATCAATTTTTTGCTTGGAAGATGTTTGAAAGATGTTGAAAGGAATAGATTTGCAAATTTTCCATAAAATCGTCGCTCTAAAAGTTTAAAGAAATCTCCAAAGCTTTAATTAAAAATTTAATTATTTGATATCTCCTAAGATATTAGAGAAAGATGAACAAAATTTTAAACGGATATCGAGGATGTTGATATTTAGAACACCCTTAAATTTCAACGTTGAACTTTCCATTTCATCTTAAGAAGCAATAAGTTATCCATATATGAAAACGTTTAATGAGAAAAAGATTTTATTTGATAAAAATGCCTAGATTGCTATTATTAATGGTCATCATTGTGTCCAAAAATTTTATCACTCAATAGTTTATCAAAAGTGTAATGGCTTTGAAGCATATGATATTCTCGAGATTTGGACTAGAATTTAAAAGGTACATGAAAAAAGATGAAATTACTGAAGAGAATATATCGATTGCGGTATGTTTTTTGATAAAGAAGATATACATACTTTCTTTTGATTGAGTTTTCAAAAGAAGGAAGTTTGAATTTCGAACAAGGAAAATCAAGGAAACCTATGATGAGTGGTTTTATTTCAAATAAAGATATCTATCTTATATATATATATTTTTTTTGTTTAAAATTTCTTGGGTGTATAGCACTTATTTTACTAATAAAAATTGTTAAATTATTATTTTATTTATTTTATTTTTCCAACACATGTTTCGGCATATCTACGCCTTTTTCAAGGAATATAATATATATAATATGTCAACATGTATTATTATGTAATTCACAGGAAATTGTCGACTATATTATATTCCTTGAAAAAGGCGTAGATATGCCGAAACATGTGTTGGAAAAATAAAATAATAATTCAACAATTACCATTTATTAGTAAAATAAGTGCTATACACCCAAGAAATTTTAAACAAAAAAATTTATATCAAAGCACATGAAATTCTAACAAAAAAAAATATATATATATATATTTTGTCTATTGTCTATAAGAGTCTATTTTTTTCTTTCAAGTATTTCGAATATTGGGTAAGGGTTATTGACTCAGTTAAGGAGAATATTGGTGTTTTTTTCTCTTTATTATTAAAAATATTGATAAAAAATTAGTATTATTAGTAATAGTATAGTAGTAAGTAAGTAGTAGTAAGAGCACGACGACGCCTATGGAGAGACCACGTGGACAGAATGGGCTCCGAACGTATGGCGAAGTGGGCAAAAACACAAAAGCCCAACACCAGAAGACCCATAGGAAGGCCAAAAAAGCGATGGCATGAGTGCTGGAGCTCCGGTTCGCAGCAGGGGCTGTAACAAAAAAAAAAACAGGACAACGTCCTATTTAAAGAAGAAGAAGAAGTAATAGTATATAGGATATTTAAAATAAGAATAATGAACATATTACTGACTGAACATATTTGACTTTTTTTCCAGTTTTTTTTGGATATTTTGAAAACTATTTGATTTAATACAATGGTTTTCACAGAAATGTATTCACTATTGAATATTCGATCATACAAGGAATGGAAAAATTGAAAAAAAAATTTTTTGTCGAATATATTTTCACTCCCTGTATAACCGGAAGTTTTTGGGCTTCGAAAATATTTTAACTCTGTAGCTTCTAACAATATCATAATCCCAATTTTCAGATTTCGAATATGTCTAGTTCTCCAGAAACGTCTAATAGGCACTCGAACTTGAAACACCCTGTATAGGTCTTAGATTGTTTAACATTCACATTGATGGTTGTATTATTATTTTAATATTAAGTAAATGTTTTCTTCTTGTTAAAATGCCTCGAGCACGTGTATGTTGCATTTATGGCCAGGTGGTGAATTTGAAAGAAGTGGAAGTGGATTGGTCTACACAAGGCGAGGTTGCTATTTCGAGAAATAGCTTACCGTACGAACAGAAATCCAACTACTGTTATGATATTTTATCAAGCGTGGTTTGATAATGCCCAAAATCGAATAAGAATAGGACGTCGAAGGGGTACAAATGAATTCGAAATCGCCTTGTAAGATTTATGACTATTAGAGCGACAACTCGATCTTTGGTTGAGTTAGTTCAAATTCTTTTGAAAAGTTAATGTTAATCATTTGCCATAACCGCCCAGATCCTCCGATATTTAGCTTGAATTTGGAGGTTCTGAGCCATAAACTACAGATGGCAGCTCCGGAAAGTATCCCTCAAGAAGAAATACTCCATCATATTGCATCAATGCCAAAATGTGTTGGGGATTATATAAATAAACGCGGTGGGTTACACCAACAAATTAAAAAAGTAGTAGTAGTTCTAGTAAAACAACGTGCTATCGTTTTGCCCATATGTCTGTAATTTTCGAATATGGAGCCGAAAATGGTCTCAATTGATTGGGTTTGGCTTTCTGATGAAGAAAACTGTTTCAAACTTTAGGGTGCCCGTCCGTCCGATCGGACGTATACTCTCTATGATTGACCTTTAGAAGTGAAATATAAGGGTAGATTGAAGGTTTGAATATCTCTGCCTATTTCGTTTTTTGGTCTAATCGGTCAGTAGGTTCGAAGAAAAATGAAAGAAAAACTTTTTTCGAATCATTCAACTGAAATTAAATGTTTTTTTCAGTATGCAATTTCATCATACTTAAAAGTTATTATTTGGATATTAATAAAGTACATTATCAAATCAACTATTTTGGGGTGCTTGTTCACAAGTTTCTATAATCACTCGGAAGTGGTTTAACAAAAGCGCCAAAGCCATTTGAACTCACGTCAGTGCTTTCTAATTTTTTTTATTCATATCAAAAGTTGGCCGCTTAACTTTTCCCACATTTGGCACTTTCATAGGTACACTCGGTAAATAACGTCCAAAATCTCGGCAACAATTTCGGGACTTATCCGGGCTTCGATCTCCGTCCCCGGATGGGACGCCCGGCGTCGTTGACGACGTAGTAAGGGGTCGGCGGGGGGTGGCGGAGAGGTGACCAAGCCGATGCCGCCGGCTGTTTACTACGTCGAGCAACGGCGCTCGGCTGCCCCGAACCGTGGGACGAGGGAGGCGGGAGGCGAGGTAGTTCGCGGATGGCCGTTTCCCCGTTCCCCGCACAGCCCTCGGCAGAACCCCGTCGTTCGGGGACCGCGGAGGACCACCGCGACCCACGGACTCGCCGCCTCTCGCTCCCCTCGACCGGTCTCCGTGAGCATGATTCACGCAGCTGAAATTTCGAGCCGATATAACGTTCGTACGAATACAGCAGTGAGTTAAGAATTAACATTTGGGCAATATCCAACATATCTTATTGTTTTTGCTCACAACGTGTTTCGACATTTGTGATAATATTCTTGTCTCGTCAAGCATACCTATTCGATTAACAAAACTTTAAACAATTTTTGGTTACAACTTACGGCGTGACATGCTGCAACGGACCAAGTTCCACGTGTCACTTTGAAATCGATTGATATTATGAAAACTAACCTCAAATATGAGCATAAAAAATTATCTCGTTCCACCAAATCGACACAGAAAAATACAACTGCATTTTCTAGTGATTTTGTTATGAAAAAATGAAATTGACTTTAAATGGAAAACTTCCCATATTTCAAAGTATTCAAAGTATTGAATTGAACAAGTCTATTCCTGTAAGTGTAATTAAATAAAAAATAATCTAAAAATGACAATTATAGTTTTATACTTTTCGATTGAAGTATCAATGATATCTCTATTCATTCTAGAAAACACTCTTTTCTTCGATGAATAAGAAAGAATTTTTCATTCTTATTGTAACATCGATCAATTCAAACAAATTTCAAAAAAATTTGTTGAAAAATGAAATAGAATACGACACATGTGTTTCGACATTTTTGAATGTCTGACGAGACTAGAATGTTATATATACAGGGTGAGTCTTTGACCACTGCGTTAATTTTAACCATAGATTCTTGACGTCAAAAGAAACATTTTCTTTCTATAACATTTTTCCTGATTTGGCCCCGTTGAAAAGATATAGGGTGTTGAAATTTCATAAAAAAATTGCATTTTCACCTGTAATATTCAAACGACAATATCAATTGAGATGATCTCTTGTAGAAGGTTTTTGATAACACTCGTGCATATTTTGACATCAATAGATTTATTCCACTTCTTGTGGGTTTCTCACTACTACTCTACAGATTGGTTAAATTACATGAAAAACAAATATCGCTTGAACTAAAGGTCCGTATCTCGTACTTCCTGGAATCATAAGTCTTTTTTGCATACAAAATCATTCCTCCTCTTTTCTCCTAAATTGCACCATTCTTGAGATATTTGAAGTTGAAAGGAATTAAATCGGTATAATTTTGTCAAAATTTTCTGATTTTCCCAAATCCAACTCTGTGCTGAAATGATTCAATAATCAGATTTGTTCAATGTTGCCATATTTTATGTCTTTATTAAATATTTCTACAAAAGGTTGGGGAAATCTCTCCAGTCTATGGTTCCACCACTAAACACTATAGATGAAATTAACCACTGAACAATTTTTGTCTTACATTAAGCACAAAATCTAAATTGCCATTGCTGTATTCATTGTTAATGATGTCTAGCACCTTGTTTAATATTTAATCCAGAATAATATTCCATAATAAATAGAGAAAAAGTTTTCCATCACTCTTCGGTATATTTTGACCGTTGAAATAGGTAAAGTATTTTCTGTCAGGACCTGTTAAATTGAAGAGTTGTCTTTATGAAGAGCTAGTTTTTTGTAGCTTCAGACTTTCAGGGTTCATCAAATTATATCTATTCTAACATAGGAATGCTGCAAATTCAGCTCATATGAGTTTTAAAAACTTCGAACCTAGTCTCCAAGATTTGTTTTATACCTTTATTATCTTTATTTCATACACCGATTCAACCTTGTTCACAAACTTAGGAGATAATAGAATTTGACTTAGTTTTAATATTTTTGAATGTTTCCTTATGATGCATGGTTAATTAAAATTCAATCAATATTGAAACTGGAAGCTATAAGCTCATAAACAAGAAAGATTAGAATATAATGCATTTTCTGACCATAATCATTTCATACTGAATTGAATAATTTAAAACTATCGATATTATCCCTATAAAATTTTCGACTTTTTTTTTGAAGATACAAATAACTTTTGACAGTTTCAAACAGAATCAAAACAACAAGGAACCACAGAACACTTTTTTATTTGGAACTACCCACCACAGAGATATTATAATATTTTAATGTGATAATAATTCACTCTAATTATTCTGAGGAGAATTATAACTAAAGATCAATAATAGTTACAGATATTATCTTTCATTTAAAAAAACATTGCAAATATTAATTTTTTCGCTCATGGGGTTCGGTAATAAATTAATATTCTATGGTAAGGTATTAAAATTTGACATAATCTATGAATAACCATTATTCGATATTTATGTTCTTGTTTACGTAATTAAAACAGATACTTACTCTGATTATAAAAATCAGTAATCAGTAATTATAGGCTAAACAGAATAGATTCATATTAATGATTTAACAAAAAATTTTTTATTAAAGAACACCTAGTTGATCTTTCAAAATCAAATTTAGGTATTTCTTCAAGAAAGTATAATTGCACACCTAAATCTGGAAATACTTGTAATCTATCCAGGTAAATTGTTATTGGGATTCAGTACAGAAAATAATCATCAAGCAAAGTAACATCACTTTAAAATGATTATTCGTAGTGACATCATTCATTGTTGTTGAAGATTTCGAAAAAGATTTTCATATTGTTAACAGTATATCAAGAGACCTGTTCACTGGTCTCTGTCAAGGAGAAGAAACTTCAGAAAAATCAGTGTTTGGAAAATCATAGATGATTTTTTCTGGCTTTGAGTGAAAAAAAGCACAGTGACAACCTCTTGCCTTGGAAGTTTTCATAGAAATGATGGTTTTCATGATTTGGAAATTTTAAGAAGAAAATTACAAATGTATGATGATAACATCCAATAATTCTGAGGTTTTTTTTTGGAATTTCTCACTAGAAAGGCATGGTTTATAATCTTGAAGTAGAAAGAAAATATAGTAGAACAACAAAAATCTATGTTTATGGTGTTGAATTTTTTTACCAGAAAATAAGTATTTTGTATCTTCCTTCTGGATATGGACCTCATCGGATGAAACATGAGTGAGTGAATCATTTCTTAGAGGGAAAATAATGTTTTTAAACAATTCAGATTCAATAGTGGATGCTGTGGAAGGTATTTTTCATTCAAACTAAACTGGACTACAGAGGGGTATTTGCCCAATGTGAAAACTTAAAATGCTTATAACTTGTCAACGCAGCTGAATATAGAAAAACCGTAATTGAAAAAGTGTTTCTTTTGATCTCAAGAACCTATGGTTAAAATTAACGCAGTGGTCAAAGACTCACCCTGTATACAAATGTCGAACCCATGTGTCGTATTCTATTTTATTTTTCAATTAATTATTTTGTAGATTTTTTTAATTTTGATGTTATGATAAGAATGATAATTCACTCTTATACATCAAAGAAAACAGTGTTTTCTAGAATAAAAAAGGTTTCATTGATACTTCAATCAAAAATGTAAAATTATAATTGTCATTTTTAGATTATTGTTGATTTATTTACACTTGAGTAGAGTAGACTTGTGCAATTCAATGAAAGCTATTTTCATAAATGTTGCTTCCTTATTTTTCTTCTTGTAGGTTTCTCTTCTTTGTATATTATAGATGTATCACTTTCTGTCAGAAAAAAATGAGGAAAATTGGTAATAATTACCATAAAAATCCGCATTCAAGACACACAATACTAACAGAAGTTTTCTCGCCGATAGAACGAAGTTGGTCCAACTTGCTGTGAATAAGAATCATGATATAAAATGGAGCGATATGTTTAATTTTCAAAAAAGAGAAACCTACAAGTACAAAAACCAAGGAATCAGAATATATGAAAATCGCATTTGATCGTACAAGTTCTGCATCAATTAAGTTGCCGGAAGTTTGGAGGCATTTTCCGAGGTGACTGGGAGAAGTATTCAAACCACAAATAAGAAGAAATTTCATCTTGTCTCAGAGTTCTATCAATCTTGACACTAATCAAATATTGAATTTTTCAATATTGTCAGCATTTTGCTCGCTTGCTTCTACTGGAACAGCGTGCTGTCGTTTTGCCCAGTTATCTGTAATTTTCGAATTAAGAGACGAAAATGGTCTCAATCGATTGGGTTTGACTTCTTGATGAAGAATCCGTGGTCAAAACTGAGTTGTCTGATTGGCCATATTCTTTCTATCATCATAAGGAGAGGACAGAATGGGTTAATTGTGCAAATATCACGGTCAAGTTGGTGAATGGGCGAAATCCATCGAATGTTTCAGCTGTTATGAGCATCTGAAATTTTGTTTCCTCAATAACTCCTAGAATATTGATCCAATCAAGTTGTAACTTGAAAGATTTCTGAATAAGGATGAAATGAATAGGCTTGCATTGTTTCGTAGAAATTGACAAGCTAGAAAATTTTAAAAGAATTCTCGGAATAAATTTTCAATGCTTGATAGCTCATAAGACCGTCGGACTTAAGCAATTTCTTTATGTATGGACGTTATTGATATCTTCTATCTTCTAAAAATTCATTGTCATAGCATTCTATTACCAGAAGATTTAACAGTTTTATCATTTACTTTAGGGCAGGGTATCAAAGAAGTTAAGTTAATTTGAAGTTGAAATTGAAGAATTGGCATCCCAAAATCGTGCTAAGAAAAAATTATTGTACCGCTCCTTAATTAAGGTCATGCAGAGCTTTCAGAAGTTTCAATTTTGAAGAATCATCGCTTTTATATAATTTCGATTTGATCGTATGAGGTATTTCAAAGGACAAGTGCTATCTGGAAGAAAAAATTTTAAATGGTATTCCATGTAGATTATATACCTACTTTTGGTTGGTTTATAAAAGAATGGAATTTGAGCTTCGATTCAAATTAAAGTAAAACTGTGTGTAGTTAATTTTAATTTGAAATATAATTTTTTTCATTCATAGTTGCGGTTGTATTAGTATGACACTGTTCCAGAGCACAGAAAGAGAGTCTAGAACGAGAGTGCAAATGCTCGTGACCTCACGACAGTGCTCTCCTACCAGTTTTTCACATAAATCCCAATAAACCGAAAACTCGGAATTTGTGAAGGTCTGAAAATATCTTAGGGAAAAGATCATTATCTTAAACCCAACGTTTAAAATTTAAGATCTTAAAAAATTCGTTTTCCATAAACGTCTTATGGGCCATCACCTCGAAACACCTTGTATAAGTTTGAATTACAGGAGAGAGTGTATATCTGATAACCCATTTTCGATTTTTTTATTCAGTTAAATAAATAAGACTTTTTTCCACTCTAGTTCACCTGAACAGAGCTCCATAGATTTACTAAAATGTATATATTTTTCGAATATTTGGATTAAAGTGGTATCAATCATTTTGTTTGGACTCTATAATTGAGAATCCGTGACCGAAATCAATTATGTCGGTCCGTTGGCACTATTCCATCCAAAAGGAATAAGCTCGATATAATAAATTTTCAGCGTACGTTTAAGGGATGAATATCTGGGTCCCGTAGTTTCGGCTTATTGAGAAATTTTTTCTTCCAAATGAACTTCTCAAATCAAGTTCGAATTATTAGTGGCTAGGATTCATACAACACAATACTTTGGATATATAGTAAATATATTCCAAACTCACTTAACTATATGTGCTTATAGAATTACTCATTACCTGATATTCGTCAGCTAATTGTCTGCTAATGGGTAATTATTAGAATAGATCAATTGCTGCTAAATAACATACTCTTTATTTATCCCTTGTTTATATTCAGCTTGGTTTAAGGTGCATTTTATCAAGATTCACAGAATACTTCAACCCATTTGTCAAATTGACCTATAGAATTTCAACTCGCTAAATTTTGCGCATATATCGCAGGATCAAGCCCTAGATCTAATCTCTTTGAAAATACAATATTTACCAACATCATATCTCTGTTTAAATTAGAAAATATTATGTTGAAACCCTTGAGAGTCCCAGAACTTTCCAAGAAATTCATATACTTCTTCGAATAGTAAATACATTGAAGTGAATCGTAATATTCCTTATTTATTCCTAAAGAAAAAAAACAATCATTGGCATTTCTAAAGGGCCTTGATACATTTTATTTTGAACAATACTTAATGGTTTAAGTCATCGGTTGTAAAACAGTCGATGTTATTGATATGTTTCAATGAAAAATATATTATTATCGCTTTAATACTATTGACAACTATTCAAGTTCTGATTTGAAAATCTACACTTATGTTGGAGCCCAATATATCCCAAAATATTGAAACTCTATTTTCGACACCAGGTTCAATAAGAAAACTGAATGAGTCACTGAGAGTATTTTCATGGGGGAATCGAAATATCCAATCAATGAAGCAAAAATTTTTTATGTTTTTCGTTAGAAATACAAATCAAAGTCGAACTTCAATTTTCGAAAAAGGTTTGTCTAACTTGAAGTCCATCCTGTTCGTAATTACTTATCCTTTATTTACATTTAATTCATAACCATTAAGCATTAAGGTTTGTGTTACTGAGTATTTCAGATGCGTATCATGCATAGGGCCACGCAATAGAGGGCATAACATATGAAAATATGAATGAATGTCCGAAACTGCTCTCCTTAAGAAATACAGGGTATTAGAGTTTATTCTTTATTTATTTATTTTTTAATAACTTTGGAGAGGTAAGAATTGAACAAAATATGGTTTGCAGGGGTTTTGCATGATGTAGAATCCAAATATCCCATTAGTTTTCAGATTAGAAGGTGCTACATACTGGATGCTTCCACATTTAAATCAACCCTAACTTTGTTGCCTTGCACTTTATGTCATTCTGGACTAGAAAAAGCGATTCGTTTATCTTTTTTTCTTCAAAAAGGTATATCTGTTGAAGTCGCAAGAACCATAGTTGAAATGACAAGCGAATGAAATTAATAAAAAAACAACGAAATATTAATTGTTGAAGTGTTTTGTGTTTGTTATTGTAAGTAGGTTACTTTAGAGCTACTGGACAATTTGCGTGCCTCATAGCTTTTCGATTCGTTTTTACTGGAACCATTGATCCTAGCGACTTCAACAAAGTCTCCCAAGTAACATTTTTGGTAACCTGAAGAATTATAAATTTGAAATTGGTGTTATTAGTGATTCATAATAGGGGTGCTAAGTACCTGAGGTGTTTTAGTTCATATAGGAGTTGCAAAAATTATTGATTCCCAGAAGATTTTCAACTGTTCATAAAACTTCAGGTTATAGTACCAAAAGGTTCATAATATGGGTTTATAAAGGTGACAGGAACTCGGCTATGGAACATCAGAAGCAAGGTGATACAACAGTTATTATAGGGTGTTCTATAGAAGTGTTTGCAACTTCGTAATGTAACCGATAGTGTTCAGTGTTTTCAAGTTTTTATCAAGTCTTTTATATCCATAAAAATTATGTATGTCCAATAACTGAGTACCCATATAAATCAAGATGAGAATAAGTAATAAAAAGGTGTTTTTAAATACAATTTCATAACTACTTTAAAGTCTTTGACATCACTGCATTTTCATAGTTTGCAGAATAACCTATAAAAATTATTAAATTTACACCTAACAATCGGGAAAGAAATTTCTTTAGGTCCTTATTGATATTATTCATCTATATTATATCTATTATCCAATATTCTGCAAGGTGATTTAAATTCTCTCCACTTAATCTTTTTTTTTCCAGGAAAATTCGCTGAGTGATCTTTATCACTGTCCATATATTGCAGCATTGCAGATATTTCTTCTTCTGCAGCCTTGTATAACAAAAATTTGTCTCTGTTATTAATACAAGAATACTGTTTCCAGTCTTTGAAAACGGATTTCGTACTGCACTCGCTGCATTCATTGATTGTATTGAAAAATTGTTACATTTAAAAAAAAATTATTGAAATTGATTTGTATATTATTCAATAAAAAATTCAAAACTTTCGTATATCAAGGGCGCACGGGTTATTCGGAGGAAGAATTGGATTTCATACAGTTTAGAAAAAATTGCAAGTGTTTGCTCAATTACCTTAAAGATTTTCTTTGCGCTTATAAGAAATGTAACTTGTAAGCGTTCAATAAAACCAACTACGTATATTCAACTTCATATTTAATGTAATTGGATTGTTTCTGAATTCAACTAACCAATAAACCAACAGATAAATAAAGATGAATAATACTTGACGTTGAATTAGAGTGAAACAATACGACAAAGTTGCGTATGCGCGTTTTCAGCCAGAAAGGTAATTGAAACAACAACAGAAAGGTAACGGAAACAGTATCGTCTCCATATGGGAGTTTTATAACAGTCGTATAGATAGGATTATAAAAGTGTTCAAATGGTTATCGGAAAAACCATAAGTCTTTATCGACACTTATAGGGAAGTTATAAATTATATCATTCAAGGCCAATAAAGGATATATAGGGGACAGGAAAAATTTATTGTCTCTACATTATATAACTTTGAATTTTATAAGGCAGTGTCGAAGAGTGTATTCGCACTTTTATAAAAAAAAAATGTAACTTGGGCTACCTTTTTAAACAAAAAAAGATAAAGGAATCGCCTTTTTTAGTCCAGAATGTCATCAAGTGTAAGCCAAAAAAGTAAGGGTTGATTTAATGTGGTGGAATCCTATTTATGGCGCCCTCTATTAGTAATCTAAAAACTAATAGGAAATTTGGTTTCTGCATCATAGGTGTACAAAACCCCCGCATACCACATTTTGTTCAATTTTTACCTCTTTGTCCAAATTTACTTAAAAAAACCAAAAAAAAATAAAATTTAACACCGAGTATTTCCAAAAGAAATTAGTTTCGGAGCTTTTTTCATATTTTATGAATGGTTCTTATTTTTCTTGAAGCCCTGTAAAGGTCTACCGCACTGTATGATGGAAAAAAAATAGTCAATCTATAACGGATCTGTTTAAGAAATATCTATGTAAAATACTGAAAGCCCGTTAACAAAAGGGATGACCAGCCAGCTCACAAAGGGGATTCTTCACCTCTGAAATAAATTCTAATTTAACTAAATTGTAAATAAAGGGCGCTAGGTAAACTAAATGTATGATCACCTTATTAAAACAAAATTACCAAAACAATGGTGGGTTTCTGTTTATTGTTTCCTTTAACCTAGAAAATAAAGAGAAACACTAATTAACCCTATATTACTAAACGCTAATAAGGAATTGTATTTACAAATTCTACCAAACAATATTAATAACACCAATACTTTCTATTCAATTTCTGTTCCCAAACTTCTAACTTTATCTCTACGCTTAATTTTCTACTCTTGTTCTGATATTAAGGAAAATTAAGTATTTCTATGGTATTATGGTAAACACAATATTTGTAAACGAAAAAAATTATACATGTTTATAAATCCCACTCAGGGTACATATCCAATCCTGATATATGGAGGCTCACTCATTACAGGTTTCCGTTCTTAAAGATCCAGAGCATATTTTACAGGAACAAAGTATTGGTACCAAAAAAAGAACCGTAAAACAATAATTCTTGTCGACTCTCCTTTCTCTGGAATTCAAACTTGGTGTGGGGTTTAATGTTCAAGTGACTAAAAATTCTTTTTTCAAGAGATTCAACCAAGTTATCTAACAAAAAACAAAACTTGGTTTATAATGAGAGTAGAAATTATTTCCCTTTTCAAGGTTTGCAAAAATGCTTCAATATTTCTTTCTCAGTCACACATTGTCGATTGATTCCGGTTCAAGAAAATGAAAAGAATGGATAGGAGAATCGTCAAAAAATTCAACTTACGGCGCGATATGTGAATGCGCTCGAGCTCCAATGATATTCGCTAGTTCTCAAATATTAAAAATAACGTATGGCGCGAAATTTGAACATTACAAATCTAACTCATTTGTATATTCGATTTGGATAGTACCTATACTCTCTATTGGTATGAAAGTTATTCATTAATATGACCAATCAATGTTCAAAAAAAAATTTATGATTATTGGCTAGCTGGGTGAAGGCCGTTTCAATCGGGAATCTCTTATACTATACTTAATATTTATTGCCTTAATGGTGCATTTTCAATACACTTTCAGTCATAGAGTAAAGATACCTTTACTCTATGGCCGTTACCTTATTCCGTATTCCCTAAGAATTGCGGTAGGCGTTTATACTGGCCGTTAACTTAACCGTAAACAGAACATAGAGTTTATGGATTTTGCTCTATGCTTGTTAATAATTGTCATTTTGAATTTAAGTTTCGATGTTTTGATACGTGCTGACCATCTTGAATTATATTTTATTATATTATTTGAAATTACCGCTATCAAAACAGAGATTGATTCTCTATTCAATACTCTGATATAAATAATTGACGCTCTATGGAATGCGCATGTGTCAGACAAACTCGCTCACTATTACATTCCCCTAAATTGTCTTACTTATGAGATAATCTTATACCCTTATAAGATAATCTAATCTAATTATCTAATATAAATATGTAATTTGTCCAAATAATTATATGAATATATATTTCTATGAATTTGTCCATAGAAGAAAAAGTTTACGGGATGAGTTTGAACGGAAGCATTGAATTTCTATGGTTCAACTTTTACGGGTACCGGTCGGTTAATGTGGTACCAGCCAGTATAAACAACCCCTTATTGTAATTAAAGTAATTGGGCGCATAAACATTTCACGTTATTGTACGACCAATAGTATCGCTTGAGAATCCCCACTCTAGGCTCCGCCCTCTATCAGTACCCTTAAGTACAGCGGGACAGTTTTGAACGTCAGTTCCAAAATCGAAGTGGTTCGGTGAAGACGAGAAATAAAAATACGTGATAGTAACCCGTGCGATTTTAGCATCGTGAATCCGACTTTGGCGCAAGTGTTGTGTATCCTTCCTGCAAAGAGAACCGACCCTCTGGGGGTAAGAGGGTGACAGTAAAGCCGACACGCGGGGATCCGCGAACCTTCCCACTGCCCTGCGCTCAGTTCGCGCTCGTCCGTCGTCCGTATTGATCGTCTGGACAAAGGAAGTGACCACCGGTCTCCGAGAGATCTCGCAAGACATTACTCGACACCAGTACGCCGTGGAGGACACCACGGCACATCGACGATCTACGCTCAAGTGAAGTGAATTTTGTGCCCGCTAAAAACGCGCGCGCCTGCGTTTACCAACAACGCAAGTTCGATTGCAATCGTCGAAACGAAAGTTTTGTTTGTTTTCATAAACTTTTACTTGGCCCGGACTTTTTATCATTCTGCGCACGACGTTCTCGTTCGGGATTGGCCGATTGTCACATTGCAATCTGAAGGAACACGTGGTTTAGAAGACTCTTGGATATTTATGTGCTGTGAGTTTCGCTCGAAGAACAATTAACAATGTCTGCTAGAGCGACGAAGAGACCGTCTCGCGCTAAACAGCCGTGGGAGAAAATGATCGCGATCAATCGAGTTACTGAAGGTGAAAGTAAAGCTGCTGTCGCGAGAGACATGGACGTTCCCGAGTCTACATTACGAGGTTGGTGTAAAAATAAAGAGAAAATTGAAGCATTGTCTAAACAAGCTAGGGCGAGTCCGAATTCGGCGGTGTCTTCCGTAACGTCAGGAAGTGGCGAAGTTAGAATAAAATTAGACAATGACATGCCACAAAATATGTCTATAAGAAGTTCTACACCTAATGAACCTGACAAAATCAACACAAACCAACAAGTGGCAATAGACCTATCCAGAACTTCACCTTTGGCATCAAATAATACTAACAACAATGGAGTAATCAGTGCCGCTTATCTTGAAGCCGCTCGTTTGTTTCAAACGATGCACTATAACTTTTTGGCTGGAAATAACAGAGTGGCGAATCCAGTATCTAGAAGTAACAGGAATGGAGTCCCGAATCTACCAAACGAACCTTTACCAGCGGAAGTATCGGTGCGACAGTGGCTGAACTCTACAAATTCTTCTCAAGTGTCTCCAAATAGCTCCAGTGCAACATTATCTAGTCCTCATATTGCTCAACAGACAACCTCACCTTTAGCTGGTATCACCCCAGAACAACAAAATTTTTATCGTGAAATGTACAGAGCGATGATTTATTCGGCAACCTTAACTTCTCCCTTAAATGCTCTGCAGCAACAATTTATTCAAAATGGTTCTCAAGTTGCACCAGCTTCATACCCAGTATCACCTAAACAAACAGCTTCTGCAGCTACTAGTTCTGAAAGACCCAGTGTTTCAACAGACAATAGTCAAGTACCTCTCATCGTACCCAGTCAACCGATCCCATCATCCACCATATATCAGAATTCTAAGCGTCATTCTACCACACCAAGTGCAAATGGCCAACGAAATTTCACGAATAGTTATTTCCCTAATACTAGTGCGCAGTCGTTTTATCAACGAGCGTCATATACACCTAGTGCATCATTATGTACTAACCCGCAGTTATTCTATCCAGAACATGCAGAAAATAAAATTTCTAGCAGACCTCAATCATGTTCTTCGTCCTCATATACGTCGTCGACCCTCGACCTCTCCATGAAAACCAATTCGGTTAAATCTGAACCCACAGAAAACGAAATTGCACCTGTAAGTGTCAAGCAAGAGCCTATGGATCTTACCGAACCCTCAGAAGTAACAAATGAACGTTCAAATGATGTGATTATTGAACCGGAAAAAGAATGTGATGAATTGAATATGAAGACTAGTGACCCTCAAAACGTAACTAGTGATCCTCAAAATGAGACGATTGATCCGCACAATGAGATTATTGATGCGCAAAATAGTACTATTGATCAGCAAGCACAAGAAAATAGTGATCCTACATATCTTGATAATGTTGAAGTTGCAAATAAGGAGAGCGTAATTGTAAATGGTAAAATCCAACCTTTAATAACTCAAAGGCGAGGAGCAAAGAGGTCTCTGGATGAAATGGTTGACATCTGTAAATCGATGAAAGAGGAAAGCGTAACTGCAAAAAAATTAAAGTTCGATGACTTGATTACTGTCGGAGAAGTTTTCTTGGAACAACTTCATTTTTATCCCAAAAGACTAACCGCTTCTAGGTTAGTAAACTTCCAAAAACTGTTGGATTCACTAAAAGAGGCTGGAGAAGAAGAAAGGAATTAATTGCGTTCAATTTACTTTCGAAGACTTACCTCCAAAAAATATCAAGAAGAAAGGAATTTGAAGTGAAAAACGATTAAAATCGTAGAAAAAAAAATAGAAAAGAAGAATAAAATTAAAAATTTAGTTGTGAATACAACAACACTGATGGCTGAAAGACGATTAAAATCGTAGAAAAAAAATGGGAAAAGAAGAATAAAATTAAAAATTTAGTTGTAGAGTACAACAAAACTGATGGCTGTTTTTACCAAATTTAAAAGTTAATCTTTCGTGTATATTTTATATGTAAATAGTTTAATAAATGAATTGTTCAATGATGAAAATATTTGAAATTGCAATAATCATTTCTTATTTGAAAAACTTTGTTAAGGAAGTGAATGTTTGTAACTCAATGTTACCACTTGCTGAGAATAATGAATTATTAATATTCATATGTTTATTTATCTAAAATTATTTCAAATTGTGATATCTGTAAATACTGCATAGTTTTAGATAACAGTTGATATATCTAGTCACTTCTTTTTCAGCTCATTTAGTTTAAGAAACTATATTTTGTGCCAAATATTTTTTTCAGCTCAAATTTTTATACCTCACAATGAATTATTGGATCTCATCTAGATGAATGCATTTGTTTGTCGAATTATAACATAATTGTGTAATTTGAGTAGAATTCCACAATTTTATACAGGGTGTTGTAAACATATTTTTATACTATAAATAAATTTCTTAAATGTTTTTACCTGTTTTTTTCACTAAGTTCTCGAAAAAATTGAAGTGCCACTGAATTGATGATATTTTGGTTTCAGCTGGAGTTACTATTGTTCATTTCATTTAAACGATTTTCAATAGACTTCATTGTTTAATTTCAAATATAAACTGCAACTTGAATTATAGTGCATATAATGAAACATTTATTTTTCATAATTCTAAACTTTGATAATGAACTTCCATTCTGTAGGGATTAATGCTATTTGTTTTATCTAGACGTACGGCCCCAAATATTGCATTATTTGAGAATATTTTGTATTTACTATGAAGTGTCGACAATGCCTCATCTCTTTTCGGTGAAGAATTGGCAAAATTAGTGAGGAAAAATCACTTAAGTAGACTTTAAAGAAAAGAAGAGTTATCGAAAACTGTGAACTATTCACCAGATCATGCAAACAATTGTGAAAAAGCTGCCCATTGTTTTCTTGTTCAATTTCGAATAGAGATTTGGAAGTATTAATCATTCACATATTAATGACAATCAATAGGAAAAATTTTACCTTCTTTATTCAGCATCTTATTTTTCTATCAGTTTTCAACTGAATGAATTTGTACCGCCAGAATTTCAATTTTGAGAACTGATCTCAAAATAATTACCAAAAATTTTATGAACTCGAGTTCGTAAATGAACAGATTTGAGAAATAAAAAAAAACATCTCGTCTTTGCATGCTTGACTGCTATGGTGAAAAAATGTTATAATATTCGAAATATCAATAATCTACCAATTGAAATTTTGCCTGATAAATCTAATATTGAGAAAGTTATGTAGAATTACTACTTGGTATGAATCGTGTGACTAGCGCCCTTCATGAGAATCATATATATGTTAGGCCCAAAGACCGAAAACGCTGAGTGGCCGGAAAAAAACGGCCACATCGCGTTCTGGCTGTCTTCGAACGCACAGAATGCGTTTTGGTTGTTTTTGAACGCTCGCAACGCGATCTGGTAATTGTTAAACAGCCGGAACGCGTTTTGTCAATTGTTCAACGCTCACAACGCGTTCTTAATGTTCGACTTGTGTTATTTGCCGATTTCTACCTGCGTAGGATAAAATTTATATTGTCCCTCATAAAACAAAGTTGAAAATTGAAATACAATTCAATTATTGACAACTACAATTGGATACCAAAGATGGGTTCGGTTTTTCTTGCCGAATCATTTCAACAATATTAAATTTCTTATAATTGTTTTTCAGTTCTAGGAAGAAAGTTACACTAATAAACTTAAATTGTCGAGCATATAATATATAAATGCATGAATTAAAAAGCGAAAAGTTCTTTATTGAACAAATGAATTTCAATTTATTTTCTACAAATCCAACTTATTGTGGAGAACAAAACAAACTTGAATTTATAACTCTTTTAATTACTTTATTAGAAACAATTCAATTATTGAAAACTACAATTAAATACAAACGACGGGTTTTTCCGAACTTTTGTGTACCTACTTTACATAGTTACGTTACTTATTTTTACAAGAACTGTTTGAATGACATTTCGAATTACATAGTACATTTAAATTGTATCCGTAAAGTATGGAACAAATTCATTTTTAGCTAATCAGACCATTTTAAGAAATAATCCTGAAACACATCGATTTTTATTTTAATTTACTTTATTTTAAAATAATAATCTAATATACAGCGTGAATTATTTTCGAGTAATGACATCACCGTCATTTTTTTTAAATTGAACTATTTCGTCTCCATTTCCTGATTACTCTAGCTGAGCTGATTCCAAAAATGTATCACATGTTGATTCCAATAGGTACAGGGTCGACAAATATACAATAGTTTTGTATGTGCTCAGTGCTCATAAAGAAATGCTAGACCACAAGTACCAAACATGTTCGGACACAACTTATTTTTATTATTCTAAAACTGTAAAAAACTACAGGGTCTTACATTTGAACCAATTGCCGTTAGACAAACGCGTTCCGGCTGTTTAACAATTACCAGAACTCGTTGCGAGCGTTTAAAAACAACCAAAACGCGTTCTGTGCGTTCGAAGACAACCAGAACGCGATGTGGCCGTTTTTTCCGGCCACTGAGCGTTTTCGGTCTTCGGGCCTAACATATACATAAAACACATTTATTTGACGTACAAGCTTTCCAAACATATTCTTGCGAAATTTCATTACAATATTGTCATCAATTTCGAAAAATTCCTGAACGATTTGTATATTTTTTTACCAATTTTATCATGAAAACGGATGGAATTACCAAAATTTTTGACACTACATCCCAATTATTTTTAATTCTTTACTTATAAGACGGGATCACCTTTTTTTAAACACCATGTATAATTTCAATCTCCAAACGTATTAGAATTAAATCAATAAGTGAACTGCCTAAATATCTTAAAAATGCCTATATTTCATACATTTTTCCCATCGCGATACCATGCTATGTTTTCCTTTGGCACAGAATCTGAGTTGCCGACAGTGCCCCAAAAGGACATGAAGAAACCTTTCCGCGCGAATGGTTTTTCAGCTGTCCAATGATGTGGAAATCGCATGATATTAAATCGGGTCAATAGTAGGGGTGGTAGTACCTCCAAACCCAATTTTTCCAGATAATCAAAAAGTTGGCATTTTGGCAACCAATCTGGCTCATGTTTTCTGAAAATTGAATGCGTCATGAATAATTTTATGCCTTGCACTGACGTTGGCACCTAATTCGGTTGATATTTTCACTATAGTAATGCGATATTTCGCCACAATCAACCGTTCGTCTCGTTTTCTTCAACGCAGGAGTTGGAATCCCGAATGGTTGCCCACTGCGCTGTTCCGTCTCGTCACTTTGACGGCTAATTTAAATTGATCGACCCTCGAAACTTGACGAATTCATACAGGAAGTATTATATTGTGCATTCATCTTCCGGTAGATTTCACAAAGTTAGTTATTTTCGCCGGGCAAAAAAAAAATAACGCCGCGCTGTTCGTTATATGTACTTTCCTCCAGTGGAGGTACCACAAGTTTAGCATCACTGAAACGAGACTGCCTAACCTAACCTACAGAGGCATTTCGTCTAAAAAATCGCACCGATGTGTAGACAAGAAATATACTTTCCCAACAATACTGATACCAACCTGAAATAGTCCCTCCCTAGTTTTTTCGGTTTACTTATCAAAGGGCTTCCGTACATTCAAAGAATTGATAGATTTTATCATGTTCTGTCAGTTGTAATCGCAAAAATTGAATTAGCTTTGAACAAGTGAAAAATTAATTGTATTTTATATTCTATCTTGATGATTCAAACACAGGTGCTTGTTTGAAGCCATAATAAATGATTTGTCTTCCACAGGCACTATTTTAGAGAACAGAATCATTGGATAATTTATATAATCTGTTCATACAATAGGTAATACTTTTTTTTAAAAAAGTCGCCTTTTTTAATGAACAAAAGTCATTAAATGAGATAGATACTACATGGATTAATATATCCCGAAACTAACTCAGAGATGGCGCTCGTAGTAAACCAGTAACCACGTCTATCTAGAGTACTAACCTTTGCTTGAAACGTGTCAAAATTTTAAGTCGATCGGACCAGAAACAGCTGAGTTATCGAGGTTGGAGTAAAGTCGTTTAGTAGTTTGCGTAAAAAATGGAAAAAACCGAGTTTCGTGTTCTGATAAAACATTGTTTTTTAATGGGTAAAAACACCGTGCAAGCGAAACAATGGATTGAAAAATGTTACCCGGACTCTTGTCCATCAAAGGCAAAGATTTGAGGATGGTTTGTCGAGTTTAAACTTGGTCGTACCGACACAAATGAAGCGGAACGCTTGGGTAGACCTGTGAAAGCTGTTACACCAGAAAATGTGAGTGAAGTGACATAAATTATAATGAAAGACGTGAAGTGAAGCTTCGTGAGATTGCTGAGATGACACAGTCGAGTCGAAGATTTGGCTCAAATGAGGAGGTCATCGCTGAAACTGAAGCTTATTTTGAAGCGAAAGATAATTTTTTTTATAAATATGAAATTGGAAAAGCGTTGGAACGATTGTATCACCCTAGAAAGTGATTATGTTTAAAAAAAAATTACAAAAAAGTTTTGATCCATGTGTTAGTATAATGCTGCCTGTAAGAGTGAGATAATTTGTCATTCGACTGTAAGGATGAGTAAGATAGTGACGCTGATGTTTAGTATGCATCGTTTATTCGTTTAATGCGCACATTTCGTTTTCCTGTTACTTTCTCACCATCGACTTTGGCTTGCGTTGGCGTGTATTATGTACTTATCTGTACCCGCGAATATTCAAATGAGAAATATCCGGACAGATAAGTCTGACGCCTAAGGTCCATTTAATGGGTATATCGTTCCCCAGACCTGAATCTAGTAGATTTTTCATCGCGGACGCATGAAAAATATATTCTACTCAAAACCAATACAGAATTGATCCAAAAAATTGATGCAGCATCGAAAAAGATATCAGAATGTTACTATAATTGATTGTTTTTTTTATTAAGATTTCCACGAGATCTCTTTGCAAAAATATGAAATCACACTTTCCTTGATAACAGAAGTGGCGAGTGTTATATAATTTAGAAAAAAATATATCGAAAGTGTATCGTAGATTTTTTCCAAAACGGAGTGTCAAAATTATCCAGCAATAATTTTTTGAACCAAAACTCGTCAAAATATAATTAATTTTACTTAGTTAATCGATAAGACTTTCATTTGTGGTTGATAGAACTGATATTTGAGAATTTATCATAGAATCACTGTAAAATTGTGATCATAATTCTTGAAATATTATCTTTTATTTGATGATTTTTATTTATCGTTGCACTAAATAACATTTTTTTGATTTTTTTTATAATATCTCTAAATGCCAACAAAGTATTGAACCTCTTACAAATAATTCATCATTTATTATGTATTTTTGTACAGAGTTTTGGGAAATGTTTACCAATTTTCTAGTATAACTTTCATCAAGGAACATCGCGAATTCCTTTCATTCAACGTTATCCAAACGTTATGAAAGAACAAATTGATAAGGTCGATATTTTAGGAGTCATTGAGGCATCAAATATTGTATACTCAAATTTGCCGAAATATATGAAAAATTGACCTAATAACGAACTGGAAACAAATTTAATTCGATGCCATTGTTGTTATTTATTTTCAAATTATATTTTGAAATGCATAAAAAGTAAAAATAAAAGATCTAAAATACATCGTGAAAGTAGATAAAATTGAATTCCATGATATCAACATGTTTTCTGGTGGTTTGACACCGATTTACCACATTGCTTGCTCACGAGTCAACAATTCACGTCCATCCATGAATAAGTTAGACAGAGGAGGTGGTGAACAATTTCACTTGTGAATTTTCTAGTGTTAGTTTTTTCGATTTTATCGAAAATGTCTGAGAAAATAGCACAATTGTCTCGAGAGGAAGATGTTTCTGTCAGAAGTTTTATTCGTATTATCCCTATTTTACGAGGATACACAAATGAAGTCCAAGTATCACTGGAAGTTAAATACTCCTTTCATAAACCTGGGGTTAAGAGAAACACAGATAGTAGTCGCTTTGATATAAAATTTGTTGAAGGAAACTTTACACCGTTTTTCATTTTTGATCAAACAAAAGACGAACAAGATATAGAAATGGAAGTGGAGACTAGTCCGAAACGTAAAAGAAATCTGGAAGAAGCCCAATTGATGAAACCTTTCAATGAGGAAAATGATGAATATTTTTCGGAAGAACATATCAAAAAATTTAAATTCAATACTCAATTGGATAGTGAAATAACTGACACTATTATTCGCTTAAGAAAATTGTCCCTTTCCTCCGACTCTGATGAAGTTAAAATGGAGAAAACAAAGTCAACAAACAATCATCGAATCCAATTTTTAATAATCGAGCTTGAATGCCTTCTAATTTGATTTATAGCAGAAGGTATTTCACAAAATTTTGATTTCATGACACGTGGGTTACTTTATCCCATCACGAAAATGTATGTTTGTGTGCTTGTGAAGTAAGTATTTGTTGTTATATTTTTTATGTAAAAGTTATTTATTGTAGATGTATGTGGTGCATAATTAATATTCGTAATAATTTATTCTAGTTAGTGTGTGTTTAATGTTTTATCTCAATATCTTAAGTTATAAAATAAAAAAATCCTTTAATGCTCTTTATAGGTTAAAAATTTGTCTAGTACATTTTTTGTATTTTAATAATGCATGCTCATTGAGCGAAATAGATAAGTGGTTTATTGTTGATGAATAAAAAGCGCAAATCGAAAATGTTTTGGTGCTGAAGGAAATTTCTTAGTTAGTAAGAAAATTAATTTTCAAGTAGCCAAAATATAATCTTGTATTCTACAATATAGAATTTCGCTTCAATAAAATCATTTATATTCAATTGATATTAATTCTTCCTTATCTTCAACCCAGATATTTATCTACGGCTAAGAATGGAATTATACTAATTTGAATATATCAGGTTATTTTTGCGGGTTTGCTCTAATTCAATAAACTAGTAGAACAGCGTGCTATAATTTGCTGAAGAGAAATTGTTGATGTCGAACTCGTATAGAATTATTATTTGGGCAATAACCATCATCTATTATCGTTCTTGTAATTAACGTTTCAATAGACATCTTCTGTCGTTTTCAAGGTATAATTAGTTTTTACTAAAGCTGTTATGAGAGTTCAAAACTTTCTTGAAATCAAAGCTTTTGTAGAAGCTTATTTCATCTTGAAAATTACAGAAAATGTCGTTTGAAACGATGGTTACAAGAACAATGAAAAATTATGGTTATTGCCCAAATAATTATTCTGTGCGATAGTTGTCGAATATGTGTCTAATTGTCGAATATCGAACCGAAAATTGTCTCAATCGATTGGATTCTATTCCTGATGCATTTTTTTATTCTAACTTCTTAGCAACATTATTCCTCCTTTCCTTAAATATATGTAATCGAGAAGAAGTCTTGTAAGAAGTATACTCATAAAATTTATATTCAGTTCAGGTGTATTCCGTGTGGGATGGAACTGGGGATTTCCGCGTGAAAGGCAGGTACCTCAACCGTCATGTCAATGTAGTTACCTCCAAATCTTAGGAACGGTCATTCAATCAGGGATGATATCTGGATTTAGGTTGATTCATAAATAAGTTATTTTGGTCAGTTGTTCAATCAAGAATTAAGAGAAAACACCAGCTTAATTTGGGATTAACTTAAGCTGTCGTAGGTCCACCTCTTAATGAGATAATTCTCGGATTAAAACCTAACTTTTGACATAAAAAATATAGGTTCCTATCAAGAGTTTTGGCTGAAACCCAATTCTATAGGTGAAACATAAACCACAATTTCTAATGTTAATGTTTATATAGTAGAAATATATTCATTTTCCTCGACTGAAAGGTTTTCATGAATTTGAGTTGTACAAGGAATAAATTCAATTTTACTGACGATTTATTTTTTTTTTGAGCACTGATAATTTCTAGAACGCAGCTATTTCCATGAATATGATAAGTATTTTTTTGAAATGATGTTGAAAAAAGAAACAAATTAGGAAGAATAATTTAATTGCATTTTATTATTATTCTTCAACTGGCTACTTTTGTTTAAATTTATGGAATGGCTTGAATAACTCTAAGCTCGAGATCTAGAATTCAAATGAAAGGAATAAAACGCGCATTGCCTGAAACATTGCCAAATTACATTACAATATAATTAAAATTAAACCGTTCACATCAAATACTACTAAACAATTACTAATTATACAGGGTGAATACTTCACTAATTGTGTTAAGAACAATTGAGAAATATTCTTATGTGATTCGCGATAGCTCAAATCAACTTTTAATTTCTGTGCTTATTAATAGAAGACCACTCTTGAAGGAAGAAGTTCCAAAATATATTTAAATTAATTTTGTACATACAACACTTATAAGGGAACCCAGGGTTTTCTTTTACTGGAGTTTTTCTCTAGGCTTTTATGTCGTACAACGAATCGTATGGCACCCCGTTATCAACCCCAGCTAACATTTGTTTTGTAAGCCACAAATTCAAAAGAATATATATATATATTTCATATTTTAATCGCACACGTATATGGCGGTCGTTATGAGGTTTTCGGTGCGATACCAGACAGAACCACTGTTTCGGTTGTAGCAATATGAGAATGATTTTCACTAGGTGTACTTCAAGATCTGGTTAAATATCCTCAGTGATTTTAGCTGGACTAACGACCCGTTTCTGAAACACTGATCAAACCTCATGTCAACTAACACAACGATCATATTAACAGAGATGTCAAATCAATTTGAGTTGCTGAAAGGATGTTCATTGCATAATTAAGTATAAGTAATCTACGACCATTTTCAGTTGACATGAGGGACCGTTTGACTATCGAACCACAGATTCTGTGACAAAAACTCATATTCTGCGATCAAAACGGTTACGATTTAAGATTTTGACATGATGATGAGTGTCATTTCAAACGCGCTGAAAATCACTACTGCGCATGCGCTTGAAGGTGTGAAATTTGGCGAGCATTTTTCAGGCGAACTTGACAAGAAATATAATTATTTCGGAGAATAACCTTATGATAGTTGTGTACGTGTATTTTTGTAATATTGTTATCAGTGCGTCTAGCATAATTTATACTTGTGCATTTCAATATAAATGACATTCCTTCGTAATTTTGAAATGAGCGACTCGAGTTTCCCTTAACGGCATTCGAGTAGATGCATGCGCAATTTAGACTATCCTACACATTCGAAGGCGTCAAAGCCTAGGTACTATGTTGGCATCAAATTTTTTATTACATTCACAGTAATTTTAATTTATCGTTGAACATTGGCGTCCGCGAGCCATATAGCCATGTTGAGGTTGAGCGTATGTCTCTGCAACTTAATGAAATAAAATAGTAACATTTTAAGGTATATATAATAGATTTGAAAGAATTGTTATTGAATCTTAACACTTCAAAGCACTGATTCCCATCAGAATTATCTCCTAGAATTCATTTTCCAAGAAACTATACCTTTGTCGACTAATACCTTTTTCCGGGACTTATATAATAATTGTTAATTAAAAAAATACTCAAATTACTGGCGTAAATTTTTTTCGCTTCGTAGAGACTATTTTGTATACTTATAAAATAAGATTTTATTAACATTAAGAGACATTTATTAACTAAAACAAAATTCTATAACCACTTAATTATAATTTTTTTATAAATAAATGGATTATTTCAATCAAGATTATTCTTTTATGGAACTTCTTAAAAAACTGTCATTTATGATAAAAAAATAATTTTTTCCATTAATTGTTATTGTTTATGGACGCTTTTCCCATGTTTCTATTTTTCAAATAATTAGTCAACTTCTTTTTTAATATAATTCCGTAAATTGAAAGAAAATATTTTTCATCAATAATTTCATTGTTCATAACATTGAAAATTTGGTATAAACAAATTATTGCTTATCCATATTTTTCCGATATTTTTAAAAATTCCTAAAACATGTTCATCATAATACCGAAAGGTCTTAATCAGGTAAAAAATATTAATAAAGCTCTCTTACAAGTTAATTTGCTGAACAGCACCGGTTAGTTGACAACTTCTTTGATACTAGTTTGGCCTCTGATTTAGCCTTAATTTGCGTTTCAGAAACTCAAAGTGACACTCGAAATACAATTTACCTGAAATATTTGACCACTTACACTGTGTTAACTGACCGGATGGTCAAATTAAACTAGTTGACCATCCTTCAAACAACTCAAATGACAGTTGGTGATAGATTTAACAGCTGATTAGTTTATGTCTATGTTGATAAGCCTTTCGGAAACCGGTCGTTCATTAAGGAAATTATACTTGAACTCATAATAAATTTTATGCATTGTACTGAGCGTTTACTATTTTGGCTGTAATGTCTTTTACATGAAAGAAAAATTATGGCATAGCGGAAGTATTTTAAGGTCTAATTAAGAAATATTCAACTCAAATTATGCAGGTTGTAAAGTTCAAGTTTATATAAGATTGAATCTAAAAAAATATGATTATGATATTGTTCGTTATACTCTACAGGGCTAAAATATTCTCGAAGGCTGGGCTTTTCCGGTTTTACAAGGTGTGAAATGAGTAAAAAAAAAATATATTTGTAATTTTCAAATATTTTAATGAAATATCATTAGCTTCGATTAGCGTCTTGAGTTTTTTTCATCATCATTATTATTAGTTCTTGTTTGGATATTAAACATGTCAATCAACCATTTCGGCTAGCTTGCTAACTTGAACAGTTAACACATCTCTGATAAGCAAATATTGCGGAGATGTGATTTTTGAGAGTTTGAATAATTACTCGGTAGTGATTTAACGAGAACGACTAAGCCATCTGACCTCACATCAGTGCTTTCTAATTATTAATATTGCTCTCGCATAGAGAAATTATAATATATTCGGATATATCAATATTAATTTAAATGACATCAGAATTGAAGATAACCCTCAGATCGAAGTAATTAATTGAAATTGAATGAAACGTAATTTTAGTTCTTCTAACTAGACTACATGGAAACTGGAAAAAGGAAATATTCGGTTTGTGAGATAATAAAGTTCAACATAGCAAAGAGAACAAAAACAATAAGCGGTCATGAATGGGAGTTATGAATGGAGCGTAGTAGAAAACGTAGTAAAACTACAAAACAAATAAAAAGCTCGACTTCATTCGCTCTACTTTGCTGTTTACATTCCTTCTGCGTTCCAGTGGTGTAGAGATCGTCCCGGTTTGAAAACTGATCTTTGTTATTTGATCGATCCCATGTTCGGTCACTGAATGTAATGTATCTCTTTCAGTCGTGCTCATTGGCGATTCTCTTTGAATAGGTTTAAATAATGTCGAATGTATAATTTTCAAAAATATTGAGTGATTTTTTAACTCCTCAGATTTGATATAATCGGTTATTGAATCAGTTCTAGACGAATATATTTTATAATTTGTGTGATACCTTCTAATTAGCTAAGGCGTTTTCAGGTATCCTATAGTTTTTGTTGATTTTTTGCTCTCTGCCTCTCAACTGTATCTAATTTTGGAAACCTTAAATCAGCCTACTGAATAGAATAGTTTTTATTAATACATTCAGACACAATACAGTTCAAAGGACAAGTCAATACTTACAAAACATAGAGAGGAATTAAATTACAATTTTATTGAATGCAGTCATCGTTTAGATATTCATAGATACTATAATAACAATTACTAAAAAGTACAGATTTTATTTTCCTTCCAACGTCAGATAAAGTTAGTGACTTAATTGAATCAGGAAGGTGATTTTACAAAATAATTGTTTTATATTTGGTTGGTGTTTCATATCTCTTGGTTCGGATATTATAGTATGTTTTTAATGGAAATTGATGATGCAAACTGAAATTCAATGTCAATCAAAAAGGTCAATATTAATTAACAAAAATTGAATAAAAACACTTGACTGTACGTTTCACAAATTTTATTTAAAGCATCGTTGACATGCATGTTTCGGGTTTCATCCCATTTTCAAAACTGAATATAAAACAATATCGGTTAATACGGTACACATCTACATAACAAATCAAGTAACACATGTTAAAATTGGTGATAGACGGAAATCTAATTGATCATTTACAATGGGAAGATTTTGTTTAAAAGCTGATATTAAAAGGTCCATGCGTTTACCTTTATGGCATTTGTGCAATATTTTGGTTTTTTCAAAATCAATTAAATGGTTTGAGGTGAAACAGTGACTAGAGAAACCAGTAGTGGGTTTGTTTTGGACGATTGATTTTTTATGTTCATCAATTCTTTTTGCCAGGGAACGACCAGTTTGACCTATGTAAAATGCAGGGCATTCATTACAGTGAAGCTTATATACACCGCTTAATTGTGTGTTGTTCGCTCGATCCTTACCATTAAAGAACATTGGTCTTAGTTTATTCTTATTAGTACAACTAATGTTAATATTATAATGTCTGAGTCTTTTGCAGATTTTTTCACTCAGAGATGGGATGTAGTCGATATATGCGTATTTTTTGGTTTCAGTTTCATTATTATATATCGACTACATCCCATCTCCGAGTGAAAAAATTTGCAAAAGACTCAGATATTATAATATTAACATTAGTTGTACTAATAAAAAAAATCTAAGATCAATGTTCTTTAATGGTAAGTATCGAGCGAACAACACACAATTAAGCGGTGTATATGTTAGGCCCGAAGACCGAAAACGCTGAGTGGCCGGAAAAAACGGCCACATCGCGTTCTGGCTGTCTTCGAACGCACAGAACCGTTTTGGTTGTTTTTAAACGCTCGCAACGCGTTCTGGTAATTGTTAAACAGCCGGAACGCGTTTGTCTAACGGCAATTGGTTCAAATGTAAGACCCTGTAGATTTTTACATTTTTAGAATAATAAAAATAAGTTGTTTCCGAACATGTTTGGTACTTGTGGTCTAGCATTTCTTTATGAGCACTGATCACATACAAAACTATTGTATATTTGTCTACCCTGTACCTATTGAAATCAACATGTGATACATTTTTGGAATCAGCTCAGCTAGAGTAATCCGGAAATGGAGACAAAAAAGTTCATTAAAAAAAAATGACGGTGATGTCATTACTCGAAAATAATTCACGCTGTATATTAGATTATCATTTTAAAATAAGGTAAATTAAAATAAAAATCGATGTGTTTCAGGATTATTTCTTAAAATGATCTGATTAGCTAAAAATGAATTTGTTCCATACTTTACGGATACAATTTAAATGTACTATGTAATTCGAAATTTCATTCAAACAGTAATTGTAAAAATAAGTAACGTACCTATGTAAAGTACAAAAAAGATCGGAAAAACCCGTCGTTTGTATTTAATTGTAGTTTTCGATAATTGAATTGTTTCTAATAAAGTAATTAAAAGAGTTATAAATTCAAGTTTGTTTTGTTCTCCACAATAAGTTGGATTTGTAGAAAATAAATTGAAATTCATTTGTTCAATAAAGAACTTTTCGCTTTTTAATTCATGCATTTATATGCTCGACAATATAAGTTTATTAGTGTAACTTTCTTCCTAGAACTGAAAAACAATTATAAGAAATTTAATATTGTTGAAATGATTCGGCAAGAAAAACCGAACCCATCTTTGGTATCAAATTGTAGTTGTCAATAATTGAATTGTATTTCAACTTTCTTTTATGAGGGACAATATAAATTTTATCCTACGCAGGTAGAAAGCGGCAAATAATACAAGTCGAACATTAAGAACGCGTTGAACAATTGACAAAACGCGTTCCGGCTGTTTAACAATTACCAGAACGCGTTGCGAGCGTTTAAAAACAGCCAAAACGCGTTCTGTGCGTTCGAAGGCAGCCAGAACGCGATGTGGCCGTTTTTTCCGGCCACTGAGCGTTTTCGGTCTTCGGGCCTAACCGATATAAGCTTCACTGTAATGAATGCCCTGCATTTTACATAGGTCAAACTGGTCTTTCCCTGGCAAAAAGAATTGATGAACACAAAAAATCAATCCTCCAAAACAAACCCATTACTGGTTTCTCTAGTCACTGTATCACCTCAAACCATTTTATTGATTTTGAAAAAACCAAAATATTCCACAAATGCCATAAAGGTAAACGCATGGACCTTTTAGAATACTTTGAAATAACATCAGCTTTTAAACAAAATCTTCCCATTGTAAATGATCAATTAGATTTGCGTCTATCGCCAATTTTAACATGTGTTACTTGATATGTTATGTAGTGTGTACTGTATTAACCGATATTGTTTTATATTCAGTTTTGAAAATGGGATGAAACCCGAAACATGCATGTCAACGATGCTTTGAATAAAATTTGTGAAACGTACAGTCAATGTTTTTATTCAAATTTTGTTAATTAATATCGAACTATGTTTCACCATGGGATAAGCGAGGAATCAATTACGATCAAAAAGGTCAAGTTACAGTACAATGCAGGGAGGGTTTCTCACGAAGGTATTATAGAAGTATTTTAGATTATAGCTAAAATTATTGACCACGTTTTCTAAACACTAATTATTTTTTCATACTTTTATTTAGGATATAGTTTTTACATCACAGTGAATATAATGATATTGATGATAATAGGGACTAATCGAGGAGACCGTTTTGCCAGTCCCTGAGTAAGTGCTCACTCATTCTGACAGAAACGCTTGAGCATCAACAATATTTAAGGAAGTATAATGCAGAAAATATTTATCCTTTTCCAAATAAATAATGACTTTATTTTAGTAACGTTTCCCTTATTTTGACATTTCTCCTGTCATATTCTTGTTAACATTTTTTAAATATCTTGTTTATGTATAGGTTTAGCAAAAGTAAATTCTTGAGTATTTGATTAAAATTATTATTCTATAAGGGTTACAAAATGTTCACGTGCTATCTTATCGAAAATTGAGAGGTTAGTTGTTTTTTATTGTTAGTTTTTGAAGGAAATGTGTGGGCTATTCGGCTATAGCCTTGGATAAAAAATAACTTAGCCGTAATATTCAGGGTTAGGATATAGTTTGGCACCAAGTTAATATATTTAAAACGGAAAGGACGATAACTTTGAGATGCTGCTGAGTGTAATGGACCACAATGCATTTGATTACTATATTTTCATTAATGAGATACTTCCGATTTAACCGGAAATTACCAATTTTTTTTTATTTAAATGGGACACCCTGTATATTTCTGCAGATTCTGAAAGAGCACCTTGTTTCTGATCTGTCCATGTTCCATGTAAAAATTATCTGCAAAAAGAAGAAATACAGTTGTTTTGTTCAATTGAGGAAGAAGTCGTTCAGATATGAATTGATGTTGTTCGTATAGGTACATAGTAAAAGATAAAACGAAATATTTTGTAGTAGGTAACTGTCTCCACGTTTTTTGAAGTTTAGTTTGTAAAAATAAATCGTGGATAAGTTTGAAAATGGTCAATTTGAGTGAAAAAGATCGTATTGAAATATTATTGACGATCGGTTATAGTGATCGTGTTAGAACTCATGTAGAAGTGTGTCATATTTTTAATGATTTGTATCCTGAAAAAAAATCCAATATCACGATTACTAGAACTTTACAACGTTTTAATGCATCTGGAATCGAAATCAAGGATTTGCCAAGATCTGGAAGAACACGAGACGTAACGAACGAATCGATGAGCCAAAATATCGCCATTGATTTAGTGGAACCACCTCAAACTTCTACCACAGTTCTGGTGTGGAAAAGGAAATTTTTTTTCCGTATAAGGTATGATTAGTCCAAGAATTGTCAGAGGATGATTGTGGACGACGGCTCGAATTTTGCGAACGGCTAATTGACATCTGTAATGACGACGAAGTTTTGCTTTCAATGAAGTGTTTTCTGATGAGGCAATTTTTTGTTTGAATGGAACGGTTAACCGCCATAACTCAAGATATTGGTCAACTGAGAATACTCATTGGATTGATGTAGCATAAACCCAGCGACCAGAAAAGTTGAATGTTAGGATGGGAATTGTACAAAATAGGCTGGTAGGCCCATTTTCCATAAACGGGAACTTAAATGGAGAAAAATATCTAGATTTACTAAATAATCAAATCATTCCTGCACTCCATCTGAACGGACAGTTACCACCGAACGTTTGGTTCCAACAAGATGGAGCACCTCCTCACTATGATAGACGCGTTCGGAATTTCTAGATCCTACTTTTCCAAATCGATGGATTGGACGTAGAGGACGCATAGAGTGGCCTGCTCGTTCTCCAGATCTCAGCCCATTAGACTTTTTTCTTTGGGGTTATCTAAAATCACGTGTTTATGTTAATCGACCAGCATGTTTGTAGGAATTGAGACAACGGATTCTTGATGAATGTGCATTAATACATGGAGTAGTCTTGAGAAAAGTTACTCAAGAATTTGTTAAAAGACTTGCATATTGTCAGGAGGTGAATGGCAAGCACTTCGAACATTTAAAATGATTTTTTTTAAAATTATTTTTAATGAATTTTTTTTACTAGTAAAAGCCCTGTATTTCTTCTTTTTATAGATTTTCATAAAAAATACGTCATGAAAAGCAGAAAAAGCTATCTACTACAAAGTATTTCGTTTTATTTCTCACTATCGATACAAATAACGATTATTATCCCACGTAAAACTTCAGTTTTAGTGGGAAATTCGGGTTTATTCTGGGAAAATTCCGTATTCATTGGGCCACAATTTTTATTTTGTAGATATTGTTCTTTGAATCCTTCAAATTATATGTTTAAACTTAATTTTTGAATAAAATTATATTATTATTATTTATTTACTTGAATGGATTTTTCCTCAAATGTTAAAAATACTGAATTTCTTCTTTTTACAGAGAATTTTTACATGAAACCCGATATGGACAGATCGGAAACAAGGTGCACTTTCAGAATCTGCAGAAATATACAGGAAGTCTCATTTAAATAAAAAAATATTTTGTCATTTAAACCGGAAGTATCTCATTGATGAAAATATGCACATCAGAGGCATTATGATCCATTACACTCAGCTGCCAAATTTCAAAAAGATCGCCCGTTTCGTTTTAAAGATATTAATTTGGTACCAAACTTTATCCCATCCCTGTATATAATACAAATTTTACAGATGAAAGAATGACTTGTTAATTCCTTTCACAAATGAGACCACTGAAGGCTATTGAGACTGTCAAATTAACGGAAATATCATTCTAAAGCCACCGAGTCAATAATAAGATTATAAGGGATACTTCATTAAGGTATCCCTATTAAAAGGCATCCCCAAATTCATTTTTAATAACTGTCTAATAGGGTGGTAGTGTGGTTCATACAAACATGTAAAAATAGTGTACCTGAACCTTAGACTCTTTCTATAGACTTAGATGAGAACACTACATAGCAATTAACATCAAATACAGATAAATAGGATTAATGAATTCACAGAATGATCAAATGTAAAGAAAATGCGATTTTTACAAAATTTCGCAAACCTATGTGTTTAAACCTCATTCAAACCTCTTTCAAGTTACAAATTGATCAAATGAATATAATAAGATTTATTAAGAAAACCAAATTGCAGCGGCTTTCAACTGTTTCCATTGTGGAGAGTTGTACAAAATAACAACAAATACAGGTCAATTTTCAATTCCAATCAACTGAATACTAAATTGGGAGTGGCGAAATGTTTATATGATAGAGCAACAAATATAAGCTTTACCTAACAAGATAAAAATGGGGAAATAAATAATATCATAAAAACACTCAGGAGTAGCCTACCCAGAAAGATGTTGAACAGTGCTAAAAAATAACACAAAATCAGCTTGAACCTAATAATGGTAGAACACAAGCAAATATGAGACTAACTATAAAAAATTTAGAAAGCACTGACGTGAGGTCAGTTGGCTTAGGCGCTCTTGTAAACCACTTACAATTATTTAAATTTTGAAAAATCATATCTCCAGAACTATTAGCTTGTCGAAGTCGAGAGTGGTATTTTTGTATACGTCTGATAAAACTGCACCATAAAAATTTTTATTTGAACAGTGTCATTTGAAAAAATTTTTTTTTTGTTACTCGAACCTATTCGGCCGATTTGACCGAATAACGAACTTAGCCGAGATATTTATACCTCAAACCTATTCTGAAAGTTTCAACTCTCTAACTTCATCCGTTCGAGAGTTATCGTGTTCACCGGACGGACGGACGGACGGACAGAATCGATTTTGACCACGGATTATTCATCAGTAGGTCCAAACAAAACGATTGATACCACTTTTGCCCAAAAATTCGAAAGTCACAGACATTTGGGCAAATTGATACACTCTGTTCAGGTGAACAAGAGCGCCAAAAACGTGTTTTCTTATGTGAAAAAATTAGAAGAATTGGAAATAAATACGACATAATAACCACATTCATGAAACAAGATACCATCAGGGCTAATCAAGCAAAAGTTAAACCTGCAAACGAAAATGAAAGAAGGGAGATTTGATATTATGCACCCCTTGAAAGTGATAATAAAGAACATCAGAAGCTTTCTCAAGTGTTAGACACCGATTGATACAAGTTGGTCCAACATCCTCTAGATGAAAATCATCTGATAATGATGATGGAACGATACATCAATCATATCCGAAGAAGAGAAGCAAACAAGATGAAAAATCAAAAAGGCAACACTTATCAATATGAACTGCAGCATCAACTGAATTGCTGGAATTTTGGAGGCCGATTGTTCAAAATAACTTGCAAAAGTCTTTAAACCACAGATAAGTATGAATTTGATCAATTTTGTCAGTTTTTTTAAAAGCTGTGTTTTCGCCCTGAAAACGACAGAAGATGTCTGTGGAAAAGTTGGAATGAAGAATAATAAGAGATCATGGTTATTCCCCAAAAATTATTCTAAACAAGTTCCATCATCAAAAATTTTATTTGAAAATGTGGCCGCTGTATTGAATTTGGAACGGAAGATGCGACGCCACTGACAAACGTTTCATAGCGATAAAAATGAACGGAGAGACCTGTTGAATGAATTATCATATAAATCAATCCAACTCAGTCGCAATTTTTCGGTCTGTTGTGAGTAATTCAACGACTTCCATTTTATCGATGTCAGATTCGGGAATTGGATGCGTTGAATTGAATCTTTTGATGAGCCATTTCTTCCGGATATTATTATTTCAAGTAAATGTTGAGAATTTTAATGCATTTCCACTTCATGGAAACATATGGAAATATTTTGCACAATTACCTGTAATTTTGTAATATCCTATCTAGAAAGATTTGAAATACTTTCTTATGAAGAATCCTAGGTCGAAGTTAAGTATATCCGGACGTCCGTATACGTAATAACTTTTGGGGGGACATGATGACAGCATATTGAAAGTTGAATTATCTTAGAGAATAGTTATTGAATGAAAGCAGTCAGTTATCTGCATCTCATTAATTTTACTCGTCAGCAGATATTTGTAATAATATTCCAAACATTCAGAAAAATTTTGTTTAGGGGGTAACTCCACCTATATACTTAGGTAGTGAAATTCAAGTTTTTATTGTTATTTCTGATCCTTTTATGATTAGTCATATCGAATTCATGGAGAAAACATTAGCATTTCTCAGATATTTTAAACTTTATTTAATCAACTGCGTACGTTTTAGTAATTTCCATTCATCAGTGTTTGTTAAAATGAAATTGAAATATCAAAAAACGTTTTGAATATCATTAAAACAGTATGAAATATTTCATTCAACACTTATGTATCAAAATTCAATCAGATAATATTCATTATCATTAATCATCAGGAGGTTAGAATTGTATGCGCAGATCCATTTTATATTGCATTCCTTATACACCTATTTCGAATATATTGAGAGTTAGTCAATATTTCTTTCGGAAACTTACTAAATTGGTACATATAAGGAGGTTATTGATATCTTCCATATTCTTAAATTTCATCATTCTAGCTATATATCACGAGAAGATATTAGAGTTATCATATAAGGATGTCGTAAAAGTTGATAAAATAAATCAAGAAACTGATTCTCCTGTACTTCTACGAATGATAAATGGTACAGTTCCTGTTGAACATTCTGTATACACGAAACTTTGGAAATTTATGAGGTAACATTCCAAAACTTTTCACTAACCGATTTAGAAGAAAGCATATAAAATTATTATCGATTTTCTTGTGAAATACACAAATTAGTTTTTGTCAGTTTCTAGAAGAAACATTTGGATTGGATTTGGTGTAGATAATGCTACATAAAATCGTTATAGAATGCGATAATATATTCAAAAATGTAGAAGAGCACTGACGTGAGGTTAGGAGCGTTTACGCGCTTGTTCTGAAGTCTTTTGCAGTTATCTGGAACAAAGTAATAGTAAATGAAGCCACCACAAAGAATCAACCAATATTTTGAATTAAAAATAATCACTCTTTCCCCAATTTTGTTAGAAGCCCAAACGTCTTCTGATAAAAAGGTCTATACCGCCGAAAATCAAATAAGGATTGAGATATTTCGTCCAGTAAGCACTTGTCCTTTCAAATACCTGTTTTGGGATCATTTTGAAGATAACGAATCAATGTAGATGTATAAACTTCAATTAATCAACTTTCGATTTATAAAATTTACCATTCGTAGAAGCTGAAAAAGGGAAATCCATTCTTATCTTTATCCTATGAACTTCTATGTCTTTTTTAAGTTTTCCTCACTTGAAAAATATATATACAGGGTGTCTCAAGTTCGAGTGCCTATTAGACGTTTCTGGAGAACTAGACATATTTGAAATCTGAAAATTGGGATTATGATATTGTTCGAAGTTCTCTACAGAGCTAAAATATTTTCGAAGCCCAAAAACTTCCGGTTATACAGGGAGTGAAAATAAATTCGACGAAAAAATTTTTTTTCAAGTTTTCCATTCCTGGTATGAACGAGTATTCAATAGAGAATACATTTCTGTTAAAACCATTGTATTAAATCGAATAGTTTTCAAAATATCCAAGAAAAACTGGAAAAAAGTCAAATATGTTCAGTCAGTAATATGTTCATTATTCTTATTTTAAATATCCTGAGCGTAAACCGTTTTTACAACATCGAAGTGGAAGGATGTGAAAAGGTCATGCATCTTTTGAATTTCAAAAATATCATTACAGGGTGTTTCAAATTTTGTGTTGAAAATTGTGATCTTAAATTGGCCATAACTTCTGTTTTTCAAATTAGAACCCTATTTTTTTATAATTTTGTTGGATTCTGCGGACAAAAATAATGATAGTTTTCTCACATGATTATGCTCCTAAATTCAATAATTTCTGAGTTATTTGAGATTTTCTGGATTTATATAGTACGTAGAGTCAAATTGATTTCACAAAATGAATCGTTGCTATTCTAATAATGAGATTTTGGATTTATTTCTTATATTGTAGTTTTTCAATTGTATACGCAATACACATTCAAATGCACTTAATGATATTGTTTATTTCAAATGATGGATGACACAAAATGTAGAGTATCCAATGAGAAGTATCCCCATTTATTTTTTACAATTTCTGAAAAGATGTTTCAAACTTTCCAAATTTTGGAATGTAAGAGCCCCTAAAGAATACAAAAAAGGGCAGTTGATGGAATTAGTATTTCGACTTATTTCGAATCGAATGAGAATTCATCTCTTCAATAGGAAACACATTAAATAGATTCGCTACTTCAGTACACCGAATTATGATTTTAAATAAATTATGATAATAAGAATAAAAATACGTTTCAAAACTCAAATTAACAAAATAAATAATCAGGTTAGAGTCTCAATATGGTAATCAACTAAATGCAATTACCAAACATTGCATTTAGTTCTTCAGACACCTCGTGCGAACTATGTGCCGGAGCCCCATCCAATTGATAATATGCGGTTCTAATGCAGGAACTTTCCCATATTTCTAGTAATGCATGTTGTGTTTTTTCAAAATTCGGTACACTGAATTTCTGTCTAAATCGATTTCATGAGCTGCACTTCGAATAGATGCATTTTCATTCGCTTCGAAATAAGTCAAAACACTAATTTCCTTTTCCTCATCATCAACTACCCTTCTTTTGTATTCTTTAGGGGCTCTTACACATCCAAAACTTTGAAAGTTTGAAACATATTTTCTAAAGATCTTCTCCGCCATGGAAGGTAAATGGGGATACTTCTCGTTAAAGGCCTGGCAGGTTCTACTAATAATTCTGTCACATTCACCATGTATAGAATAGACCCAGAATTTCGTAATTAGAAAAACGGTTCATTTTGTTAAATCGAGAAATGAAGATAACGAATAACAATAACACCTGACACTTGTGAATTATTAACAGAAAATTTATCTTCTATGGGTACAGAGTGTTCCCATGGTTTCGAAAGAATATTAATTGAATTATTTTAGATGCAATCAATTTGACTCTACGTACACCATAAATCCAGAAAATCTCAAATAACTCAGAAATTATTGAATTTAGGAGCATAATCATGTGAGAAAACTATCATTATTTTTGACCGCAGAGTCCAACAAAATTATAAAAAAATAGGGTTCTAATTTGAAAAACACAATTTTCAACACAAAATTTGAAACACCCTGTAATGATATTTTGAAAACCAAAAGATGCATGACCTTTTCACATCCTTCCTCTTCGATGTTGTAAAAACGGTTTACGCTCAGGATATTTAAAATAAGAATAATGAACATATTACTGACTGAACATATTTGACTTTTTTTCCAGTTTCCAGAACTATTCGATTCAATACAATGGTTTTAACAGAAATGTATTCACTATTGAATACTCGTTCATACCAGGAATGGAAAACTTGAAAAACAATTTTTTCGTCGAATTTATTTTCACTCCCCTGTATAACCGAAAGTTTTTGGGCTTCGAAAATATTTTAGCTCTGTAGAGAACTTCGAATAATATCATAATCCCAATTTTCAGATCTCAAATATGTCTAGTTCTACAGAAACGTCTAACAGGCACTCGAACTTGAGACACCCTGTATATGTTCTCGAGGGATCATTCTTCTAAGATGAATTTTCAGAATATGCAAATATGCTTCCTACGTGCACGTATTGTTCAAAACCGAAATATTTTTAGAATTTACTAGCCTGAGGATTTCAACAAAGTTTGGTAGACTGTTTTTTTGACTCTATTCAAACAATTTTGAAATTTCGAATCGATAGGATGAGTACTACAGAAATTATTAAAGAAACCTATTTTCAGGTGCTCATAACTGTTGAACCCTTCGACGGATTTGGCCAATAACGAACCAAGATATTTGGAAAGTAAACCTATTTTGAAAATATGAAATCTGTAGCTCATCTCTTTCGGGAGAACGGACAACCGAACATAATCAATTTTGACTACATATTCCTAATCAAGAAGTCGAACCCAATCGATTGAGATGCTAGAAATTCGAAAACTACAGACATTTAGACACTACGAGAGCACGCTTTTCTATTAGTTTTCTGAACTAAATCAAGCACGCGAAAATGCAAAAATATGGATATTTCATTTGAAATAATCTATTTTAGACCTACTCCCGCTGTAACATCAAGTCATATGTGATTACATTTAGAGAGCAAGTATTTGACGACCGATATCCATATACAAATTTTAAAATAGTGAAATGGTAACTAATGTATTATGAGTAAATTTTCATGTGGGCTTGGGTAGGTCTATGATGTTGATGATAATAAATTATAAGGTTTTCATACAAATATCTCAATCCTCTATGATAACGTAAATTTTGAAGAAATATTTTTCGCTACCGTAGGCAAAGGAACAATAATTCCACGCTATTCGACATAGTTTCGACCATAGTTTTAACGAACAAAATATAGAAATGAGGTTCCCAAACGAACATGCTTCAAGGGATGGCGGTTAAGATCACACAGCACTCCGATTTCTCGGCGACGATGGTGCCAGTGAAGGGGTCGCGGGGGGCGCGTTGGCCCCCTTCCGGGCACCGCCGCCGCGGCCTCGGCCCTCTAAACGTTGACGCCAGATGGCTGCGTTTCTGCGAAATCTTTGTGTTTCCATCTTCTCTCTCTCAGGGCCATATTTCACTTGGACAACGCTGCCGCGTCAAAATCAGCCGAAGACCCTACGCAGGTACACGGGGTCTCTTGACAGTGGATCAATTTTTGAAGCGGATGGCCACGCAGCCCGTTTTGTGAAAGTTGGGTAATTGGCCGATGGAATTGGACACGGGAGCCTTTGCCTGAAAACTGTTGGTAGAGTGTATTCACCTACCTCGGCGGGATCAGTGTTGAAAGGGCAAATAATCTTTTATTGAAAATACGGCTTATTTAAGCATTATACTGTTTATGACTTACTGATGATTAGAAAGCATAGTCCTTTCAAGACGTATTCTTAGGAAGGGGGACTATGAAGAATCGTAATTAAGTTGACAACGGTCGATCTAGGTTCATTTCAACTTTTAGAATTTGATGGCACTAATCTGAAACGCGATGTATGGATTGTAGCCCTGTACCTTCGAAAATCTAAGTCGATGTAAAAAAATTGTGCAACGGCGACGTAAATCTGGTTACATCGGATATAAATTTTACGTCGACCAAAATGAGGTTGTAGGAGCCTCATATCGCTGTAAGATGGCAAAAATGAACTCTATGACTAGAGAAATCAATGCATAGATAGGAAATTACTGGTTCTGTGGATGAATTATGGTTATATTTCGGGATATGAGGGGCTTAATCCATTTGATTTCTTTTCAACTTGGAAATTTTAAGTATCGCTGTCATCTTGATCAGTCGGTTATTCAAAATTGGATTTCTATTTATTTATTGTTTTTTTGAAGAAAATCGGCATCGGTAAATTTCATAAATACGTATATTTAGGTACAATGTTCTACTTATAAATAAAATATTGGATGAATTGTAGCATTTATTAAAAAATTGCTTTCAAATTATAAGAAATACGAATTTTCTGTTTGATTTCATGCTGATTGAAAATGTGATTTCGTGATAAATTTATCAGTTTTTGGTTAATATTTCCCCTAAATACAAAAATATATATGTTAGGCCCGAAGACCGAAAACGCTCAGTGGCCGGAAAAAACGGCCACATCGCGTTCTGGCTGTCTTCGAACGCACAGAACGCGTTTTGGTAATTTTTAAATAGCCGGAACGCGTTTGTCTAACGGCAATTGGTCCAAATGTAAGACCCTGTAGTTTTTTACATTTTTAGAATAATAAAAATAAGTTGTTTCCGAACATGTTTGGTACTTGTGGTCTAGCATTTCTTTATGAGCACTGAGCATATACAAAACTATTGTATATTTGTCCACCCTGTACCTATTGGAATCAACATGTGATACATTTTTGGAATCAGCTCAGCTAGAGTAATCCGGAAATGGAGACAAAGTAGTTCAATTTAAAAAAAAAATGACGGTGATGTCATTACTCGAAAATAATTCACGCTGTATATTAGATTATTATTTTAAAGTAAGGTAAATTAAAATAAAAATCGATGTGTTTCAGGATTATTTCTTAAAATGGTCTGATTAGCTAAAAATGAATTTGTTCCATACTTTACGGATACAATTTAAATGTACTATGTAATTCGAAATGTAATTCAAACAGTTCTTGTAAAAATAAGTAACGTACCTATGTAAAGTACACAAAAGTTCGGAAAAACCCGTCGTTTGTATTTAATTGTAGTTTTCAATAATTGAATTGTTTCTAATAAAGTAATTAAAAGAGTTATAAATTCAAGTTTGTTTTGTTCTCCAGAATAAGTTGGATGGAAATAAATTGAAATTCATTTGTTCAATAAAGAACTTTTCGCTTTTTCATTCATGCATTTATATATTATAAGCTCGTAAATATAAGTTTATTAGTGAAACTTTCTTCCTAGAACTGAAAAACAATTATAAGAAATTTAATATTGTTGAAATGATTCGGCAAGAAAAACAGAACCCATCTTTGGTATCCAATTGTAGTTGATAATAATTGTGTTGTATTTCAATTTTCAACTTTGTTTTATGAGGGACAATATAAATTTTATCCTACGCAGGTAGAAAGCGGCAAATAATACAAGTCGAACATTAAGAACGCGTTGTGAGCGTTGAACAATTGACAAAACGCGTTCCGGTTGTTTAACAATTACCAGAACGCGTTGCGAGCGTTTAAAAACAGCCAAAACGCGTTCTGTGCGTTCGAAGGCAGCCAGAACGCGATGTGGCCGTTTTTTCCGACCACTGAGCGTTTTCGGTCTTCGAGCCTAACATATATATAAATTAGTATATTTGTGCTGCTGCGAATCCTGCTGAAATACTGCAAATATTAGCCCTAACATTAAATGGTTATCGAATATAAATATTTACCTAGTATAATAAGTGATTGTACAATAGCATTTGATGTGAGGAGTTCAATTTTATTTACAGTGTAATATAATTCGGCATCGTTAAAGGAGCGCCCTTTTTCAAGCCCGTAAAATCATTATGCTGAATATAAAAACAATAAAAACAAACAAACAATCTATAAACATCATAGACTGAAAAACATTCGGTTGAATACAGACTTAATTCTTTTAATTACCTTCCAAATTAATTTATTTCAAGTCATTTTCCAACTTATTTTGTTGGATGACATTGGGGTTGTGATGTCAATTGATTTTAGAGATTACACGTCAAATTTGATTTTTTTTTTTTTTTCTTAGGGTGTGTTCATTCAAGACTGTTAAAAAGAGTAGAATAGATGTTGTGTAGGTTTCAATATCTGCTCTGTCGTTAATGGATTCTCATTTTGTTTTATGTGGATCATCTCGAGAAATTCTCTAGATTTTGTATTGGTTCTCGGTGTAACACTACTGTCTCGTCATAATTGAACGTATATTCATTCTCGGTTTTGTGTTTGTAAAGTGGCGTTGAAAATGCGGAAATCCGCAAAAATCAGATATAAAAGGTACGTATGGTATCGGTATGAATGTGATCGGTTCTTCTTTTTTATTTGGTGAATTTTCGGTGTTGTATATTTTGTATGTACATTGTTTTATTATTTTTTTTTTATTTGTGATAGAGAATAGTTGTTTTTCATTGAAGGTGCCCTGTATGATGATGGATCTGTATGTAGGTGATGTAAGTTTAAGAGCTCTGTCAATGTACCCGATCATAATCGCTTTTTTCCGTTTATTGATATGCGCTGAGTTGTAATCTATTATTCTATCCATGTTTGTATCCTTTCTGTAAAGTTTCGTTTAAACTGAGTTATTCACTCTCACAAGTGTCATGCCGCGAAAATTTAGTGATTTATGTATATCCGTTTCTATTTTGAACTGAATTTTATGATGAAAACTATTCAAATCATTAATTAATCTTTGGATTTACTTTTCAGATGTTATTATTAAAGAATCACTCACATATATTCTGAAAATTGTTATGTTATAATTCTTTCCGGACAAAACTTTTTCCTCTAAATATTGTATCACCAATTGTGCTGTTGTACTTGAAATGGGACTACCCATCGCAACTCCATCTATTTGTTGATAAAAATCTTCCCCAAACTGGAAATAACATGTTGCTAACATTAGTTGGATTGCGTCAATGAATTCGGTTTCAGGAAGCGTAAACGGTTCTATTAAACCCCATACATTTCTTGCAAAAAAAAACGGTTGGTATATTCGTGTATAATGAAACAACATCTGAGGAGAATAATTTATGGTTGTGAGGTATGTGTAAATTGTCTAATTCTTTTTTTTTAATTCGAAAGAGTTCTTTGTATAATATGGATTTTGGTTAGTGATGTTAATTAAACCCTGCATATCTTTATGATTAAATTCATCATAATATTTCAGATTTCTTTGAGAACTGCTGTAATGAACACCTCTTTCCAACGTCCCAGTAGAAGAGCGAACGGGTGTTAAAAAAAGTTGAAAATTTAAAAATTTTGTTTATTTCTCCTAACGGGAGAAATCTTCAGGGTTCGGCTCGTCGTTAGAAAGGACGAGTCTTCAGTTCTGTAAGATTAGGGAACTCAATAAAATTCCTGAATAATTAAAACTAAATTTTTAAAATTTACAATTTTTTTTTTGAATCACCTCTTCGTCGGTGGAAAGCCGCTCTTCTAATGGGACGTTGGAAAGAGGTGTTCATTACATTTTGGTGACAGCGCTGGTGATAGTTCTCAAAGATTGGGAATCAATTATTTTGGTTATATGAATTTTTGATTCTAGAAGTTTTGGATAGAAGGACTTTTTTTGTGACTGAGTTTGATTTATTATTTATTTTTTTTTTGGTATGGTCGTTTGTTTGTTTTGAAATAGTCATGACGTCAACAAGCGGTTCAACAAATCCTACTCAAAATCCATTTGTGTATTCACTGGGAATAATCTCTACGACTTTAGATAATTTCTCGGGAAAAGACGTTGTTCGGTATTTCGAAAAATTAGAATTCCGTTCAAAATTAGATAAATAGAGTGAGGAAGACAGGCTCACTCTTTTCAAATTGAAGTTGGTTGGCGAAGTATATAATTTTTACAAGAGTGATCCTAAACACAGTAGTCTCACTTTTTCGGAATTGAAATTAAAGTTTATTCAAAAGTTCACAGCCGTTAACTTACCGGGTGAATACCATTGGAATGTGAACTGATGTTTTCAAGGACAGGATGAAGATGTTTCTTCCATTTGTACTAGACTTCGTACGTTGGGTACAAATCTTTTGAACGAAGATTTGGCGCGTTCCACACAGGACGAAATTGCGGGTTTGAGAAAGAAGAATAGAGAGGTAATCTTGAATTAACTCAAAGTCGGTTTGCGCAAAGATGTCATGAGGGAAACAGGTATCTTGCTATTGAGAAAACCGGACCTCAACGAAAAGGCGTAGGAAATAGTACGGTTGCAAGAAACAACAAATAGAATGTTGAAAGGAAGATTGACGACTAATCTGAGAATATCACCAATTGACGATGAGTGTATTTGCCAATTGTGCAACAGGAGAGGCCATTCGGCAAGGGAAGCTTTGCACAAAAGACAGTTAAGAGAGGAAATAAAATGCAAGAAAAGTGTTGAGTGTTTTTCATGTTGCCAAGTAGGACATTTTTTGAAGAATTGTCGCAACAAAAAATTCAAGCAAACTACATCAGGAAGTTCTTTTGTTTGTGGTCAAACAGGACACTGGTCAATGGAATGTCCTCGAAAAATCTCACAAGTTCAACGTAATCGGCAACAAGGGAAACACTTGGAAGTATAAGAGAAATCAGCTCTAGAAAATAATGATTGTATTGTAGTTGAGTGAGTTCGCATATTACGGTAGTGAAGTTTCATCCTTTCCGTGTTAGAAGGAAGAAGGAATAAAGGTCAGATATAAACTTTATATACAGTCAGAAGTCCAGAGTCCGAACCCTCCAATAAAATTTTGTCTGAAATGGTTTTAGTTTTTTTTACTTGCGAAAATTGTTATTTTGTTTTCTTTTGTGCTTCGAATAAATTAGTTTTTATTATAGTTCAGTCAATCTGTACATTTGGTGCGGGTATAATTACCCGCTCGATGAAATTTGGTACACTTGTTGAAAATGATGTAACTAAGCTACCTTTGCGATGGCCTCGCTGAAATGTTAGCGGTTTTTGAAAAACTCAAAAAACTCAAAAAAATTAAAAAATGCATTTTTCTCGAATTGTATGCATCGTACAGAAAATTTTATTGATCAAAAAATGTAGAGGACGTTGCGATGTACATTTTTTGTCATTGGTGCAATGCTGCACGACTAAAAGCGCACAAAGTAGGTGGCGCTAAAGTATCAAAAAAGTGTTTTTCTTGTTTTTCGCCCTGGAAATGTTGTTTTAATGCAAAGTTTAAATGTAAAAGTTGTTCCTTACATTATTATCAACAACTTTAATTTAACATTTTTTCGTACAACTTACCATTTACAAGTTATAGTAATACATAGTAACGGTAGTTTTCTCAGGTCCTATTGTGACTTTCTCCGATGAATCTGTTTAATTGATGACATTTTTTAAAAATGAAAAACAAAACTGAAAAACATTAAAAATTTTCTTTGTTAATAACATTGAGAGTTCAACAAAATAATTCATAACAGAATGCGACTCAAAAAATCAAATAATGGATAATACTTGTCAAAAACAAATTAAAATTTTATTTATTAAAGTTTAATTGCTAAGGAAAATTTAATTAGTAAAATCTTGATTTAAACGTGCACTACCGATGTGTACTCATATTGCGTACAACAGTATATTTGGATTTTTCATTCTTCTGCAAGCTGCAGCTTCAAAATGGTAAGTAAGTTATACAAAAATAATGTTTAAGTAAAAGTTGTTGATAATAATGTAAGGAACAACTCTTACATTTAAACTTTTGCATTAAAACAACATTTTCAGGGCGAAAAACATGAAAAACACTTTTTTGATACTTTAGCGCCACCTACTTTGTGCGCTTTTAGTCGTGCAGCATTGCACCAATGACAAAAAATGTAGATCGCAACGTCCTCTACATTTTTTGTTCAATAAAATTTTTTTACGATGCATACAATTCGAGAAAAATGCATTTTTTAATTTTTTTTTGAGTTTTTTTTGAGTTTTTCAAAAAACCGCTAACATTTCAGCGAGGCCATCGCAAAGGTAGCTTAGTTACATCATTTTCAACAAGTGTACCAAATTTCATCGAGCGGGTAATTATACCGTCAAAACGATTTATTTTTCGACAGATTGACTGAACTATTATTCAGGAATTTTATTGAATTCCCTAATCTTACAGAACTGAAGACTCGTCCTTTCTTGCGACGAGCCGAACCCTGAAGATTTCCCCATCAGGAGAAATAAACAAAATTTTTGAGTTTCCAATTTTTTTGAACACCTCTTCGTCGGTGGAAAGCCGCTCTTCTACTGGGACGTTGGAAAGAGGTGTTCATTACACTGCCTAAACAATGTTAAGGAAGGAGGAACTACATCAACATGTAGCTCTTTGAACTAAGCAAATGAAATTTTAAAATAATTGTCTGAATATTTACTTTCTTCGATATACACTTCAAGACTAAAATGTAATTATCATCAAACTGACAGATAAATTCATGCATAATATGCATACAACTAACGCATATTTTGATTATCGAAAAATGTCCAAGTATTTATCCAAGTATTAATATATGTTACTATCGTGTTTGCGATACTCTTTTTATATTTTAAAATAAATTTTATAAAAATGTAAATGTGAATACTTTCTGGGATTTAACTCTTTCCTAGACTTAATTCTCTCATTAGGAGAATGAGGTCTGTTCAACGGAATATTTCACAATTTACGATTGTTGTAGATTGTTTGTTCGATTTGATTTTTTTAATATTCTATATGATGTCATTTACAGGCCTGCCAAATTACATCATATTATTAATTAAGTTAAACCTTGCACATCAATTGATATTGTACAATTATTATTTTAGATAATTATAGTTCATCCTCCGAGCCAGTACTCGTAAACCATGCCAACCCAAGGATTAAGCGTTCACAGGCGTCACTTTGTCCTTGGGTAAATTGTTTACCAGAAACGCACCCCTACCGGTTCTCTACTGCCCGCTAGGTTCGTTCCATAAAACCCTCATCCCCACGATATTTTTCGCGTCAGAGGCGCCTTTTCCCCCGTTTCCGAGGACGATATAGCGTGTATGCCTGCCTGCGTGCCCCAGATCGCTGCTGTTCGCGGTAATAATTTCGACCGGGGGGACTCGGCGTCAGGCATTGGGACCTGCGGGTGCGGAGGGGAAAAAGCGCGGTCGCAAAAAAAAACGACGGCGAGCGACAGCCGTTAACCGGCGAGATAAGGGAACAACCCGTAGCAGCACATTCATAACGCCGCGATATTGTGATCGCAAGCTGCACTTGGCGTTTTTGCATTGTTTCTTGTTCTTGTTTTGCCGGTCGGCGGTGCGGGTCCCTCACGGCGTCAGACCCATCTTGCCTGGGTCCGCTGCTGTTGGGCCGATACGGTCGATCGCCATCGTAGAGCGCTTGATGGCCCTAAGTTTTACACGGATATGCCAGGCACGTACGGTTGGAATTTCCGAAACGTTGGAAGTGTTTCTCCGGTCTTTATCTTTGCGAGATAGTATTTCTACTCGAATGTCTTCTGTAATTATCGAATTTATGGCGAATGATGGTATTCAACGCCTTTTCAAGCATTAATTACACTAAACGATAGCTAAGGGTATTTTTGCGCTCTTGTTCACTTAAACAGGGAGAAAACCTGGAAAAGCACTGACGCCAGATCAGGAGCTTTTGCACGCTTGTTCTAGAGTATTTTGCCGTATACTCGAACAGTGTGATTCTTATACAGCCGCCACAATAAATGAACAAATCTATATCTCAAATTTAAAATAACTCCTCCCAGTTCTCCTAAAAACCAACCAAATATAAGCATATCAGCTTCATCGAACACCATTTATTGTCCTTTGAAATAACTTATACAGGATGAGTCAATTTTAACTACTGATTCGTGAAGCGAAACGAAACACTTTAGTCCTATAGTACTTCAATCCAATTCTGCCACGTGGCAAAGTTATAAGCGATTCAAGTTGGACAAAAATCAGCTTTTGCCTTATGATGACATTCCATAAAATTGTAGAGACATGCTTGTTTATCCACCCTGTTTCTGTTTGAGGCTCCAAACGATAATATTCATGATAAAAACATATTTTTACTGCTCTTCGGAAAACGTCACATAACTTTCTATCCAAATGATTATTCCAGCTTAAAATCCTACCGAATTCTATGTTTAGTGATTTTCCAGCAGAGTATTGGTGGAAATATTAAAATTTTTGTATTTTCTTCTCAAATTAATTGAACATTTCTTAATTTCTCTATTAGTCTTTCTAATTCTTTAGATCATCAAATCAACACTATAGCCATGTTTTTTATTTTCCATTACTAACACAGATTGCTACCTGTGTTACCTATCTTCCATGTACTATTTTGAACCTATAAATTGCAGTGCTTTAATAAATCATAGAATACAAATGTCGAAGTTATAATATTGAAGAAGTCACTCATATTTTAAAGTCTAAATATTCCCAATAAAAGAACCAATTCGATGTAACGCAGTATAGACAAAACCTATTCAGAACAAAATTTTGAAACAACTTAAACACTACAAGGGATTATGAAATTGAGAAAATTTCTGATCAAATTTATGAAGCACCCTTCATAACTCGAAGAAACTGAAATATGTAAATATGTATAGAAAAGGTATATCGGGTGAATCCACTAGTAACAGAAGGAAATGAACGATGATGGTACTTGCCGATACGTGTTTCTGCTTATTGGCCTCGTCATATTCGTTGATTTCCTTCTGCTACATGTGGATTAACCCCATATATCTTTCCTACATATATTTGATCTCCACGATGAATATAGTCTTTAAATTTTACTAAGCCTGGGCTAGGGTCACATCATAGAGGTTGCACATAAATTGGTTGCTCGCTGTTGTTTGTGTACCCCTATTATCTATTTTGTCTTCTAACCACTTTCTTATTCCTAAGGTGACCTTGCCCTGACGAAGCCAATCATCAGAAACACGTGTCGAAAAGTACCATCTTAGTTAATTTCCTTCTGCTACTTGTGGATTCACCCGATATACCTTTCTTATATATATTTGATCTACACGATGAATATAGTGTTTGAATTTTATGTAAATATGTTTATTCATTCTCCTGTACATAAGATCAGAGTAATAATATTGGTCGTAATTTCTCTTTGAAGATGAATTACATAAGTTATATTTTGTGAGTGAAAATAGCTCTTCAAAGCATTATGGAATGTTGTCTTTTTAAATTACCTTCAAGATTATCAGATATTTTATGTGACTTATTTGTACTTATTGAATTCAGGGAAAAGCTGCACGAAATTCAATAAAAAATTCGAATAAAATATGTTATTTTTCTAATTGGATGCATCAAACAACTTTTTAAGTTTAAATTTATGTTCACTGTCATTATATAAATTATAAAATGTCACTGGATAAGTAAAATATTTATAAGTATTTGAAATGAAATTGCCCGTATTGCATATTGAAGAATTATAGCTGATCAAATAACAGTAAGTAGTACGGAAACTTTCAAATACTTTCGAATGTGATAGATCAAAGTTCGCAACTAGTTATTAGTTCTCCATACATTAACGAGGAACTTTTCAAGCATGTCTCTTTATTTTTGATGGATCCACACAAAATGTGAAAAATTTTACAGCATTCAATAGCAAAGTTTCGAATGAATATAATGATTAAAAAAAAACTGTGGCAACATGGAACTACTTTGGTTCAGGAACAGTTTCCAGTCAGTGTCGGGTCCAGGATAAAGAGAAATTTTCTAATTTTTTCCTAATTTCAAATTATTCGACATCGAATAACTTGAAAACGATTCTAGGAAGATAAATGGGGAATGATGAATTCTTCTGAACTGTTAAAGCATACAGATTTACCAGAATGTATTCAGTAACTGCCTATTTTATAGTAGGTTGGTGATGTATTAACTCGAAGAACTAAGAAGATAGTGCAAGTGTGTTTAATCTGAAATGTGTGTCCCATCTTTTTGAAACCTCCTACCAGATTCGAATTCATTCAGAATTTTTAAAAAATAAAATTTCAATACCATGGTTTTTTTTATCGGAGTCAAATTTCAAAGAAATGTATTGAAAAAAAGTGTTTCTTTTGGTCTCAAGAATTTATGTTTGAAATTAATGTAGTATTCAAAGACTCACTCTGCATATTCAAGACCAAATTACAACAATCTTGAATGAAATTGACTAATGTAACAGTTTTTCTTTAGTTTCATTTCAGACAAAATTTTTTTCCACTTAAAACTGTACTACTTCATATAATCACTCGAATCATCCAATTCATATGGCAACATAATCAGGAAAATTGATGTGCAAAGGAAGGGTGAAAGGTCAACAAACCTGTATCTTAAATTTAAAATAAACACAGTTTTTCTTCAGTTTTGTTTGAAGGCAAACCTTCTCTTATATTATATATTATAATTTAAGAAAATTCACTGAATATAGTTTTTCTCATGGGTTAGCTCAAATCAAGAGTGCTGCAGTTTTGTCTTCAGTACTTACGATAGCGAGATTGATTATGAAATGATGTTCATTAAATCTTAATCTAATTAAGTACTCATTTATTAAAAATTTGCTCTTAAAAAGAAACAATTTGTTTTGAAAGCTCGATATACTTCTATTTTTATTTGAAAATCATCATCGATATAAATATATGAATATTGAAAATATACTTTTCAGTAAGCTATGGTCCTAACAAATATATATTATATTCAAGTAGAGATTACAAAAATATAACCGAACAACTAAATCTTATCGTCGAAGCGGTCATGATTGAGGTATTCTTGTTAAGGGAATCGTATATGAAAATTATCAGTGGAAACTTATGAAAAACTTTTGATTGATAATTTTGGCAATTTGTCCAACAAGGATGATTTTAAACTATGGTTGTCAGAAATAAAACTTATCAAATTTGTTTTGGTAATGTCAATGAAGTTTTCTTATTTTCCTCATAATAGGATGCCTTTAGTTCTGAAGGTGAAACTGAAGATTTTCTTTTCCGTTTTAACAGGCTAAAAACGTTATGAGTAGAGTGGAAACATTATCCTATTTAGATGATCTTGCTAATATCTGAAAATTATTATTCTTTGTTACAACTTTCAGGCAGAGATGATCTGAATGAGCTTCTCAATTAAGGTAATTGTACTCCTAAGAACGTAGGACAGAAATTCTTTCCGAGAGAACAGTCATTAACAGTTACAACTACTTTTTTATATTTCTCATGACCATTCAGATAGAAACAAGACACCTCTGTTTTGTTGAGGTTGGGACATGAACGCCATTCAACAGAATAATCCTTTGAAATTTCCAAATCAGTTAATAGAATATTTTCTATATTCTGGAAATCCAATATTGAACTCGACCGAGATGTCGGGTAGATTCTATTCTACAATTAAAATATCAAGTTCACCTTATTTGAAAGTTATAGCCGGACGTACTCCCAGCACCACGGATTCCTCATCAGATATTCTAAACCAATTTATAAGGCAATTTTAGGCTTTATTTTCGGGAATTAAAGATATAGAGATAAAACTATAGCTCGTTGTTCCACTAAGAGCAATTGTACGAAAAACAAAGAAATAAGTTTCATTTTCCCATTACATTAAATTAGTATAAAATTTTCTTATTATCTTTATGTTGCAAAGTTTAATGAAAAATCATTTTTTGAAGAATAATTGAAAATATTTTGTCTAGGATTTTTTTCGACAACCCATTTTCAATATATTTTCCCAATATATTAAAAACAATAAGAAACATTTCTGTGGTAATCGATGGTTCGATACAGGTAACCACCGAAGGAGATCAAAAAAAAAATCGATTGGCGAGGGTTTTGAAATGCTATATTTCGAGGTAGAAAGGGGAAGGCGATTTTGCGAGCGAAGAGAGCACCTTAAAGTTCTTAAGACGGCTTTTCGTTAGGTGCATTTCACATGCCTTTACGGCCACTCTAACATTTTCAAAAAAATTTATCCAAAACACCGATTTCCCAATTTTTCGAGAAAGATGGTCCGGTAAAATTGAAAAAGGCTGTTTCCACTGACACGATCAGGAGAAGCCGTTTTCATATGTGATTCCCCGATAATCGGACGTTTGAATAGGGCTATTCATATCTTCCAATCGCAAGTAAAAATATTTTAAATTAATTGCTGAAAATAGCTTACTTCGGCTCAAACACAAATTTCAGATCATCAGTCACGTCCGACGTTCACAGAACTTTGTCAGATCATTCCAATTACAATATTAACCTATATCTCGTATAATATTTTGAAATTTCTTCCATTCATAGGATTCATAAGAGCCCTGGTGAGTTTTCTCTTATCTTTTCTCTTATAGTTTAACAGTCTACGATATGTATTTATGAAATTCAAAAATTTACCCAGCATTGAACCAGTTTTGCAATCCCTAGCCAATTCATTTCACCCTTGTCGATTCCTACTTTGAAATGACAATTGTCGTTGACATTCTAATCTTATGTAGATTCTTATGTCATAATCTAGACGTAAATCGGACCCATTTAGTTTATGTGTGAACGAATGGAACGAAATTCGAAGTACTCGGCGAGGCACCTTGTTATGGTTACACCTTTAGACCTTTATCCAATAATTTTTATTTTACTTTTGTAAAATTCACCAAGCGCGAATCGATGGAGTTGAAAGGATATTCTTTTGGATTTTTTTGGTGGAAAAAGTACCTACTGCGAATCAATTATATACAGGGTGTCTCATATGCGTTGTCTATTTCTAACAGCTACCTTCGATCGAGATATTTCGGCTGCTTCTACTTACGGCTTCTTAATTCGATAAAATATTTTCGATTCATATACAGGATGTCACATATGAGTTGCGCATTCCTAGCGCTGATTTTCACCAGAGTTTTTCTCAAGTTTTCGTGTTTTTCCGCGTACGGGAGCTAATTTCAATAAAATGTCATAGAGGGTGTGCAATTTACAATGAATTTGCGATCGATTGATATACAGGGTGTGCAATTTACGAGTTCTTTCGGGATTTTTTGCGCGCTTTCGGTTTTTTTGTGCTCCTTCAGGGTTTTTAGCTTTCCTTCGAGTTTTTTGTGCTCCTCCGGGGTTTTTTGGGTTCCTTTGGATTTTTTGCGTTCTTTCGTGTTACTTCGGCTTCTTTCGTGTTACATCCAGAGATATAGAGTGGGAGAATACTATTCGACCACTGCGCATCAAAATTGGTGGCTAAATTCTTATGTCAAATTTCGACCATATTTATACTTTTGTAGTCAGCTGTTATAGGTTGACATACTTGTCAGGTGAATTAGAAATTGCTCGAATTTTACATTGTGCTGGTAGATACTTCGATACTTTCAACATGTATTATTAAAACGTGTAAAAACTATAAAACAAAGAAGGTCGAGAGAATATTATTTTATACGTAAGTTTTTATTGAAATTATCCGACTGATCATACCGCATGGCATTGTTTATCTGCTGAGTGGCGTGTTGTTTACTTTCCACAGTAATATGATTCTTTTTAGTTTTCCAAAATCAGTTGATATGAAGACAGTTAGGACTGTTATTCTGAGTATAGATTCTGAAGCTAAAGATTTATCTAAGAAATTGATGTGCTCTATACATTTCATTTTCTTTTTAATTTTATACCAACTATACCTCAGGTACACTGCTTTCTACGCTAATGAACCGAAAGTATAAAAATGGCGGACGAAAAATTAGCCACTTCGCGCATCTCGAATATCATTCTCCCCACTCTATATCTCTGGTTTCATCGGGTTCTTTCGTGTTTCTTCCAGTTCTTTCATGTTTTTTTCGCTTTCGAGGGGGTTTTTTGCGTTCCTCCGGGTTTTTTCGAGTACCTTTTGTCGTTTTGTGATCTATCGTGTTTCTTCGCGTTCTTTCGTGTTTCTTCGGGTCGTTTCGAGTTTTTTCGCGTTCTTTCGTTTTTTTTCGCGTATCTTCGTGTTTCTTCCAGTTCTTTCATGTTTTTTTTTCTTTCAACGGGGTTTTTCGGGTCCCATTGGGATTTTTGCGATCTTTCGTATTTCTTCGCGTTCTCTCGTGTTCCTTCGCGTTCTTTTGTGTTTCTTCGGCTCCTTTCGTGTGTTCTCGCGTTCTTTCGTGTTTTTTCGCGTATAAGCGTGTTTTTTCACGTTTCTTCGTGTTTATCGCGTTTCTTCGAGTTCCTTCCAGTTCTTTCATGTTTTTTCGCTCTCAACGTTGTTTTTGCGTTCCTTCAGGTTTTTTTGGATTCCTTTGGGCTTTTTGCGTTCTTTCGCGTTTCTTCATTTTTTCCGTGTTTTTTTGTTTTCAACGGGTTTCTTTGCTGTGTTTCGTGTTTCTGTGCGCTTCATTGATCTATGGTCTATATTGATCTATGGGCTTATTGAACTACTGGCTTATGGATCTACTGACCTATAGATCTACGGGCCTATGGATTTACTGGAATACTAGTCTAATATATGAAATTTATTATAAAATGAGTTCTTTTCTATTATCAGCTCGGTAAAGGTCGATTTATGTTCGGATTTAGACTAAGTAGCTATGACACGACTTCTGCGCTGCTTAGAAACTCTGAGGACAACATTTAATCAAATTAACGAAACTGAATAAACCTGCACAATTGTCAACAATTCCACCAACAAGTGTATCAGCTCATCATAGGTATAAATCATATCTACTACCTCACTCAAACGTGGTTAGGGAAAAGGAATTAAAAATGGGACTGGATACTTGAAAATGAAATCCTGAAAAATTTAAGAACCTTATAACCTCCAGCATCAGTCGAACTACTAAATAAAATATTTTGCAATTGCTGTGGATGCCGAAAATCAGGGCTACTATATTATTCAGCTTGTGACCATAGCAATAGACAAACTTACCTCAATGCTTCAATATAATCAAGTAATTCAGATGAAGAAAGAGCATACATACGATTCTCGAATTCTAAAAGGTTTGAAGAAGAATATGATCGATAATAAGGATGATGAATATGAATTGTACATTTTCTTGCTACAACAGCTACAACGAAGAAAAAAAATAACTAGCTTTTAATTTTTGAACTCACATTTCAATAAATGGATAATATGTTTTATTTCATGACAAATAAATAAATTATATATTATAATTTTTTAAACTAAATAATTAACTTTAAAAAAAAATGATCACTTAGAATGTAGAGAATTTTATACTTTACACCTCTTATAATAACTACAAATCTCATTTAAGTAATACAAAGCGAGATATTCGCGAAAAACCGTCAATATCTCAAGACGCGGACACAATCTGTGACTATTGAGACGGCATTTAGATTATCAAAGCAATGGTTCAAATCAATCTACAGCTTCTTAAATTTAATTCAGAGGTAAAACTAATATATGACTAGCTAAAAAAGCTTGTTATTGAAAACGGTGCATTAGAATTATATTGAGTTCGGTCCTGTGACGTGATGTCAAGACTGGGTTTCATCTTTCTTATCTTTCAGGCAGTCAACGCGAGTTCTGCTCCTTCGTAGAATGGTCGGATTATTTGGTTGCTTGCAAATTGAGGCCTTTTCGGGGCCGTTGCTGATGATGGTCTGTTTGGCATTCCAGAAACATCTCTTCGCGTTCCTTTTGTCGGTTGTAGCATCACCTCATAATCGTTCTGTTGTGTAGATGAATTTAATTGATCTGGAAAAAAGAAATACATCTACTGTAGTGAACACTAAGAATAATAACATGTGTATTGAGAGAATATCCCAAATGAAGCGATGGAGAATTGATATTCGTTTTTTCAGATTTATGATCCATAATAATAATAATAATAATTTTTATTACTATTTCAACCATTCCCTTTTCTTCCGAACAACGTTTTTAAATTCAATATTTAGCAGAATTGAAGCCGGTTAATCGAGTTCGATATTTGATTGGAAATTCATATTCGCGTTCTAGATAGAAGAACTATTGGTTAAAAACTCCCACATCAAAATTAATTTAGATTAATTAAATAAATATTAAATTAGAAAAGCATTGACGTAAGGTTAGGGGCTCTTACGCCCTTGTTCTCAAGTCTGGATTCTCTAATAGTGTGGTGTTATTGAAACAACCGAGATAATGAAAGCGGAAGAATCGACAAATCTGTATCTTAAATTAAAAATAACCACTCACAATTATCATTCAGTTATGGTCGAAGAATGAAATTCCCTCTTTTAAAAGCCCGCCAGAAGAAAGTAAATCATATCGCAAATTATATCTTCATTTAAGTACGTTCATGTTCTTGTTCATTGAAATACTTTTTGTATTTCAGTCCAAATCACAAAAAATTTGTACTGACGAATCTGATCGTCAAAGCGATTATCACTGTGACAAATTCTTTTGACATATTGACTAATATAGATAATTGTTATCTTGTCTTGTTTATCAAATCAAAATATTTTCTCCTTAAACGTGTTTATGGAAAACTCATAATTTCTTGAAATCTAAGATGATTATCTTATTCATCATCATCAGTAGACATCATGTCGGCGAGTGGTAAAGACGTCGATGCGAGCCTCTCATTAAAGATAGTTCCTCAAAGTGGAATGTGCAAACGACAAATTGTCAAAAGTAGTTGTAAGTGTGAAATTTGCAACAAAAATTTCCACCCTGGATGTGCTGTGAAACTGAAAAAGTGCTGTGATGTTGAATTATCCGGCCCTGTTTCGGGTGAAAGACTGACTAACGAGATTTCCCCGATGCCCGAGATTGGTAGTAAAGTTATAACGAACGAATCTACACACAAAGATCTCCTACTGAAAATTATTGCCGAATTGGAAGCCAAAAATAATTTATTAATAGAAAAAAATTCACTGTTAATTTCAAAATCAAAACACTGGAAAATGATTTAAAATCAAAACAAACAGAAATAAATAAATTCAACAAAGCGTCATCCATATGTGATACAGAAGATACGCGACTTCAGATTAACCGCGAATATGTTGTCAATGACGTCATCTCAGGTCCCACTGATTTAAATTCTGAGCGTTCTGTAACCGATGCTCCCCACCGTTCTACGTATGCGGAGAAAGTAAGTGTTGCAAAATCTTCAATTGCCGATCCTTCAAATTCACGGAAGCAACAATTGCCTCGGCGAGAACGTGATTCTGTCCGAACCAACCTGAAGGACTTATGTCATCCGGGCACATCAACTTGCTTCGGTGACGTTGAGGTATCAAAAAATGAAACAAACTGGAAGATAGTCAGCCACAAGCGACCAAATCGTCCACCCAGGAAAACCTTGGTAATAGGTAGTTTTTCTGGGAAATCAGAAGTGGAAGGGTTGGACAAATACAAAGCTTTTCATGTGTCTAACATTAGACCCGACACCACAGTCGAAAACTTAGAAAATTTTCTGAAACGGAATTTCTCCAACATAAAATGTGAAAAATTGCACTCAAAATATCCTGAGTCATATTCCTCAGTCAAAGTCTTGATTTCCGACACAGAATATGAAAAAGCTCTCGTGAGCACAAATTGACCAAACAAGTTCTGCGTAAATCGTTTTTTCCAGCGTGGGAAATTCAAAGAGCGACTGGAATAAATTCCCTTACAAATGACCAGGATAAGGGATAATTCACGCTTATTCAATTAGACGTGCAATCAATTTTCAATAAATTGGAGGTACTAGAAGAATTTGTTAAGGAAACAAGCCCCGATATGTTCAGTGTGGCAGAGCACTGGTGCAGTTTGGATAGTGTTAGTGTTGTGTCAATCGCGGGGTATGATCTGGCGGATTATTTTTGTCGTAAACAGAGACAACATGGTGGCTCAATGGTATATACAAGGGTAGGTCTCCAAGTCAATAAACTTTCTGTATCAAAATTTTCTACTGAAATGCATATAGAGATGTGTGGTATTGTAGTATCTGTTAAGAATTCCCGACTGGGTATTATAAGTATTTACAGACCTGGTACTGGAAATATTGAATTGTTTTTTGAAAAGTTATTCTGTGCCCTTCAGGCTTGTTTTGATCGAATAGACTATGTCTTTCTATGTGGAGACTTAAATATAGATTATCTTAGTCCTGATTCGAACGAATTCAGATTACTAAATGAGTTAATGGATTGTTTTCATTTGAAAGTTACCTCTACTGAAGCAACTAGAGTATTTACATACAGTAGTGGTAGAATTTCTGTTTCTAAACTTGATTATATCATCACGAATGACCATCTAGTGAATTATAGAACTACTGTTTTTGAGCCGCATTTAAGTGATCATCGAGTTATCCTTCTCAGACTGAATTTTACCCCTGTATATGGGCATAAATCGAAAATGACTGTAATTCGAAATTTGAGTCAGAACTGTCTCGACAATTTAACAACTCGACTATCTGAGTATGCATTCGATGAAATTTATAGGGTACATGACGTTGATGAAAATTTCGAAAGATTTATTAATATTATATATTACTATTTAGATTTATGTTGTCCTGCGAGAAATGTCAAAAATTCCGTGAAAAAAAAAGTTGGGTAACATCTGAAGTAATGCAGAGTAAAAAAGATCTGAATAACCTTTATTGGCTTCACATGAATGTTGGTTCCATAACTACCCATGAAAACTATAGAAAACAAAAAACCTATCATAACTCCTTAATAAAGTCCAACAAATTATATGCAAATTGTATAGCAAATTCGGAAAATAAAAATAAGACGGTCTGGAATATTGTCAACAATATAATTGGCAGATCGGGAAAAGCCATAATCCTATGTCCATTGAGTTAAATGGGACATTATTCTCCGAACCTGCAGAGGTTACCGATTTGTTTGCAAGTTATTTTTCCACCACAGCTAGAGATCGAGTGTTCACTTGCTATGGAAACAATCTGTCGCTGTCATGTACTGTTCTACCATCCCTAAACAGCAATTTCTTTTTTATCCTGTTTCTCATTCTGAAATTGGGAACAAATTGAAACCGTGAAGAACCTACTTGAAAAATAAAACCTTAACAAATCTATAAGCTCTCTGATCAAGTAGGATCAATGTTATGTAAATATGAAAGCGAATAAATAAACCTTTATCTCAATTTGAAAATAACTAGGTACTCCACCAAATTTTGTCCTATGCTTCTCCTAAAAACTTACGTCATTGCTTTTCTGAGTTTTGACAACGCCATCAAATTCTTTCTCTATGATAAAAATTTTTTGATTAATATTACGTCTGTGCTTTTCTATGTTGACAACGTTACATCGATTTCTCCAGTGATGGCAATCTTTCAATGACAAAGCATTCATGACATTTCTAGAGTAAATGCAAATCTATCTTCAGAAGAAGAACGATGAAGGGAAGGAGAGGAATGAATCTAAATGAAGAAGAAAAAATTTTTTTGAAAGATTTTGTCATGTATCAGCTACGTAACATAGAGACAGTGGACAGGCTTGCGAAAACAATGGAAAACTTTCGCCCTAATACATACAGCTAGAGACGGAATAGAAATGAATCGTGTGGTCGCAAACATTCATTAGTGAATATGCATTAGAAGAAGAAGAAGCAAATCTGATAAACATATCCGTAACATCAGGAAAGTTTCCAAGAATTCTCAAAAAATCTATTGTAGTCCCTGTATTTAAGAAATTTACAAGATATTACGAACTACCGTCCGATATCAATTTTAAGTGTTTTTTCAAAAATATTCAAAAAAGTCGTCCTTGCGAGAACGGTAGATTATATAAACAAGTTTAAAATATTAAACTCAGCTCAGCATGGTTTCAGAAACGGTCACTCTACACAAACGGCTGCACTCAGCTTCGTGGAGTCTATATATGAATGTTTGGACAAGAATATGCAGGTGGCTGGGATATTTTTTGACCTCTCTTGCGCTTTCGACACTCTAAACTCCAATTTTAGTATTGATAAATGCTATAATATGATATATAATTGTCTGATATGTATCAAAAATTTTCTTGCCCCTTGAAAAGATCTCAATGACTATCTTTGAAATCGGACTTGAATAAATAAGGTGTTTCAGAGAATAAAAGTTTAGTACGAGGATATCAATTTTTATATGATTTGTGATGCACAAGATTAACCTTCCTCTGGTGGATTTTTTGGAAAAAGGAATTTGAGGTTAGAACAAAACTGAAGAAAAACTGTGAGAGGTATATTTAATTCATGATAAAAGTTTGTTCATTAATTTTGGCGGTTGTTTATGTATGAAACTGTTTCAGAGGCCGGGAAAAAACCAAATATGAATCCGGCAAAAACTCCTGATCTCCAGCTAGCACTTTTCTACATTTTTTATTTTTGCGCGCTTGTTCCTACTGGAACAACATGATATCGTCTTGCTCAAGTGTGTGTTATTTTCAAATATCTAACAAAAAATGTTCGCAATCGATTGTTTTCGAATACCTGATGAAAAATCCTCGGTAAAAATGAAGTAGGTATCTCCGTCCGGCCAGCCATACACTCTTTATCTTCCGAACGAGATACGTTAGAGATGTCATATACTCAGACTAGGTTAATTGTCCGAATATCTCGGTAATGATCGTTATTTTCCAAATCCGTCAAATGATTCAGCAGTTATGGGCATCTGAAATTTGCTCTTCTCAATAACTCCTAGAATATTCATCCCATGAAGTTGGAACTTGAATCAAAGATGTTTGAATGAGGTTGAAACGACTAGGTTTGCAAAATTTCCATCAAATTTTCAAGCTAGATTATTGAAAAATAAAATCTAAAGCTCTTTTTCAATTTCTTGATATCATATATGATATTTTACGGAGATCTATCCAATGAATATCTAGGTTATTTACATTCAGAACATCCTTGAATTTCAGCATTATTCGATCTTATTGTAAGAAGCTATGAGTTTACCAATTTTTCAGAGATCTCGAAACAAGAAAAATATTTTGATTGGCAGTCTCCTTCGTGATCATCGATATAATGTGAAAACTGACATCATACCTAGTGTAGTTTATCCAATGAGATTTCCAAAAAACATCAAATTCAACTACTTCCGTAGTGTTTGTCCTTCCGAAATTCTGGTATGATGATGACCTTGTTTATCGATAGATCAATTTTCCTAATTGTGTTGCTATGTGAATTAAAGGTTTCCAATGATTATATGAAGTAGAAGTGAAGATAATTGAATGCAACACTATTGGAAATCACTAATAATCTCCATTTCAATGAATGGAATGACACCGTATACCATTATTTAGATCTATATGTTCCCATCTTTAATGAATTCATTTATTTATTTTTATGTTATACATATTCTATTATAATAATAGGAGCAAGATTGTACGGGATTACCCCATTTTAAACTAGAAAATCAATTGAAAAGATTGACCCATACTACGTGAATGTATGTCTTCATAGCATGAGTCTTACAAGTTTGAATAAACAAGCTAATCAAACAAACACTTCATGAAATAGTAATAAAGTCTATCAAAACATTTTTGAAATTTAGATTCAACCTTGCGTTAAATGAAATAAGAGAGACTATGAAAAAATCCAAAAACTTATTATATAATTTTGAATTCACTAATATGATACTGTAGTACAGTTTTTATGTGGAAGAGGATTGTAGATAAAATGAAACTGAAAGAAGTTTCGTTCTGTTTAATGTTTGATCGTTGATTCTTTCACTCATTTTTGCTTTTTATTTATTTGTCTATCAAGATAGGAATACACGTAGCTGATTTTCACAATCAAAGAGGTATCAACAGTGTAAGATATAAAGTGCATTATGATCATAAAGTTATTTTGAAAATACAATTGACCAATATATATATAAGTCAGAAATTAATAAGAGCTATATTCAAACACAGAATAAACACCATTACTAAAGATATTCTAACCGCCGATAGAATTTATCAAATGACGAGATTCAAAAGAAAAAAATCTAAAACTCTCCGAGTAGAGTCAACAATACTAGAATATTCTCTCAAAATTTTTTCCTTTACCGTTTTGGAACTGTAGAAAAATATGTTACATATTTCCCTGAGCCTGGAAGCGTTCCCCTGCATTTCATGAATACGATAATTTTGTGCAGCTTCGGTATTCCTCCCAGGGAGGTAAAATAATTGTTGCTTCCTAGAGGAAACACGGGCGGTTTGTAAAACGACACTTTCAAGAAGAAACCCCAGCTCCGAGGAGACACCCAAAAGTTTTTGAAACATCAACACATCAGTAACAACCCTTGGGTATTTCAAAACTGACCTCGTTTGATAGCATAGTTCTCGGAATCACTTCTTTGAGGCTTAAGTCCAAACTTCAAACAAAGATGTCTGAGGAATTTTTTCTGAACATTTTAAAGTCTCATAATATGTACACATTAAGGAGGACTTCGCAAAGAAGTTACAGAATTTAATCTGCTGTAAATAAAAGCGTAATGAATAGCTAATAATGCGACTTTACTTTTTAATTCTCTGTTTTGTCTTGTAATATAACCAAGTATCTTATTACTGATGTTGACTACCGATTCTATGTGCTGACGAAATGAAAGTTTTGAGATAAGAATCATTCCCAAGTCTGGGACTTCCTAAGTTCTAGGAATAATCGAAGTAAATTGGTTGCTTATTTCTCGTGAAAGACACCACTGAGCATTTAGAAATATCAATGGCTAGCCCTTTATTTCTGCAGTACTTACTAAAAATTACACATTTCCTCCTCCATTGCAATGAAATGATATATGGTGCAAACTACGATGAATATTTTTAAATCATCCGCAAAAAGTAGAATTTTGAACCGCATGAAACAGCTCCGAACCTCATTGATGAAAATCAAGAAGGGTAACGGATCCAAATGTGACCCCTGAAGTACACCAGATGTAGCATCAAAGTGCTTATAACAGATATCCTAAACCGCAACGATTTGCCTCCGACCCCCCAAATAAGATAAGAACCACCTCACTCGACACCATGAACTCCAACCGCAATAAGCTCAGAGAGAAGGCCAGATATACCAACCTTGACAAAAGCCTTGCTGAAATCCGTATCACGGTATCAACCTGTTCTCGCTTATCAAGCTTGTTGTTTAAATACTCAAAAAGAGTCAAGATATAAGTCTCAACCGATCTTCCCTTGAAAAATCCGAATTGTTCAAGGATAAACTGAGTTTTCACCAAGTGAAAAATATGAGGATAAACTATGGGTTCAAAGATCTTTTCGAACACATAAATTTAAATATTGGCCTATAGTTACGAACTAATTCCTTGTCCCTTATAAACCGAAATTATAGAAGCTATTTTCCAATAAGTTGGAAAAACACCAGCAGCTAATGATTTGTTGAAAATAATAATCAGAGGAAATTTCAAGGATTCACTGCACGCTCTATCTAACAAAAACAGGGGTGAAAGAAATCAGGTCTTGAACCTCTATATATATTTAGACTCTGGAGAGCACATTCGACCTCATGATAACTAAAATGAAGGAAACCCAAAACGTATTGGTGGGTCTCACCTACTTTATTTTCGTGAAACATGTCTTCTCCTGCAGTATTCAGCAAACCGCTGACACTCTCACCTCCCGGTCGTCTAGAAACATATTTCCTGTAAGTTCACGATTATTATTTTTAGTTGAAATAAAACTAAAAACTCAAACCTCCACCAACAGAGAGTACACACACATAATAATAGGCCTTTATTAATCGTTATCACCTAGAACGTTATCTCTTGAACTAAAAAAAGTCACCCGTATTTCGATATTTTTTGCATTTCGAATATTAATTTTTTTGCTTTATAACCGGAAGGCTTGGAGAAATAGTTGAAAGAGTTTTTATTTTTCACCTTATAAAGTTCAATTAATATCGCTATAGGGAGCATTTCTGAAGTCATAATAAGCTGAATTAACAACACCCCAATTTCTGGTAACAGAATCACAAAAATGAAGTTAATAGTCATTTCAATTTACAGATCTCCAAAGGGAAATATACCGGAGTTTGTTACGGTGCTGATGGAGTTGCTCGAGTTCTGCAGATCTGTTGATTCTAGCTGGTGATTTCAATATTGATTGTATCAAAATGCGAGAAAAAAGTAGCAACTGCTTGAAACAGTTGGAATGTTCAATTTGGAAATGATGTTCTCTGAGCCATCTAGAGTTACACAGTACTCAAGTCTTTGTGTGGAGAATATATTTACCAATATCATCGTCGGTTCCCTTGATAAGTTAACTCATGAGCCTCACTTTTCAGACCGTCGGGCTCAGCTGAAATTTACGGTCCAGAACACGGACCCTGAAGAAGTGGAGTACAAGCTTAGACGGCAATACGGTGAAAATAATACCAAGCCTTTCATTGAATCCATGAGGGGTGAAGATTGGTCAGTATTGTACTTCGTAGATGCTGTGGGGCAGATTTCCGGTTTTCCTGATAGCCTGATAGAGATCTTCCAGGGTTGTTTTTTTAGAGGGCAAGGTCAAAACACGACAAAAAAGGAAATACATTGATAATAAGGACATATTTGACGAGGAAACTCGAGGCTGCTGACACCATCGTTAAAGTAAGAAGAGATCGTGAGAGTAAGAAACTATAAGATACGTTGAGGAAATCTCTATACCTGGAGATAAGGAATGCTGTCAGAAAAAAGAATGCTCTCAAAATCTTTTAGTCTGGAGATAGATTTCGAGCCATCTGGAACCTGATACGAAAAGAGACAAACAATATCGTTCGCAGTACGAAAATAGGGAACTATATGACTGCCAAGAGGATGACTGAATACCTTGTTTCAATTGGTGCAGGAATTGGGCGTCAAATTTCCTCAAGCCAGAGCGCAGAGGCGATGCTCACTGATAAATACAGATCCAACTCGAAATCCATGTTTCTGTTTTCTGTAGAAAATAGAGAAATATTGGACGCAGCGAAAAAACTAAGAAGTAAGAATTCACGTGATATATATGGTATGACGGTTTCGCTAATGAGGCAGTGACTCCTTGGCTTGATTGCATGATGCAAGAGGCTTTTTCTTACGAGCTGAAGATAGTCAGAGTTTGTCCGATATTCAAGAAAGGAGACAAAAGTTATGTTTCAAACTATAAGCTTATATCACTGCTCCCTGCTCTATCAAAAATTTTCGAGACGATTTTGAGGGACGTCTCGTTGAATTCCTCGAGTAACATTCACTACTCAATTGATACCAACATGATTTCAGGAGAAATGGATTGACCGTTTCGCCGATGGTATAGGTTCTTGAAAATTTAATTGAGGCATTTTTTTTGAGAAAAAGTTGAACTTGTCTCCGTGGATTTAAGCAAAGCCTACGATATGGTGCACCTCGAAATACTATTGATGAAGCTACATCACTATGGAATAAGAGGACAAGCCAATTATCTGTTTAGGTGCTACTTCACAGGAAAAAATAAGCGGCCGTGTATAACAATGAAATAACCGAGCTTAGGGATTTGGGGTAACGCAGGGCTCTATATTGGGGTTTTTATTGTTTTTGGTGTACATTAATGACCTTCTTCCGAATATCCGTATGGATGAGACCTGCTGCTTTGCCGACGATACCGGTTTCCTGAATAGTTCGTAATAGCTTACCACTCTGCAGGAGAAATCAATGTTGTCGGAAACAGATAATTTAGGGACAGAGTGGAGATGCGAGGAGGGAACTTATAAAACAAAAAATGCTTTAAGAAGATTATTCAACTTGAAAAAAACTGAAAACTGCAGGGAGGTTTTCAGACGTGAGGGTATTTTGACCATTACATCGGTTCATGGAAACCGAGGAAGGTTCCTTAGACACGGAGATACACTCTCATAATACCAGAGGACAAGATAAGTACGCTTTATGCCGTCTTCGAACAAAAAGAAAAGAACGAAGCCCTACTCATACCTGTCTCAGACTTTATAACTGACTGCCAGAAGATATTGAATGTCGGGATGAAAAACAGTTTAAGAGTAGATTGAAGAAAATGCTACTAATGAATACCATCTATTGCTTGGCGAATTCCTATATTGAACGCCTTGCACCATTAACGTGTGATCCACATTATTTTCATCATTGTTGATTTCTGACGTGTTCATGTAACTTGTTGATGATAAGATGTTTCATATATGTGTATTTGCTATATGAAATAAGTAAAAGCTAAATATCCAAAGCGATCTATGCTGAACAAAAATTCGGCAGCCGGAAGATGGAGATCCTCATGCATAAGAGTCTCAAATTATTTACTTTTCGACAGAACTATATCTAAAACGTTTTCTTAAAAATTGCGCACTAAATTAAAATGTATAAGCTCAGAGAATGAAAAAGAATCAATTGAAATCATGAAACCTGTTTCAAGATACTGAGGATTTAAAAATATATAGCCTATCTCCGTTCTTTTTGTATCTCACAATTTCAGAGATTTTAGATCAAGCCCGCGAAATCTTCAGACCTCAAGTCAGTGCACATCATCAAAAATTAATAATTTAATAGACGCCATTTCTTGGCAGACACTTTTTTATGGCCTACAATAAATTCAGCCCGGAAATTGGCGGACCCGTGACTGTGAAATACAGATGGCCCTTTTGGTCACGGACCCGCGGGAATTATCCGTTGCACTTCCATGTACCTTTCACATGGTAGCTCTAACAAAGACCGGAAAAATTGGCAACGTTGTCCACCATCGACGGACCCCACCCGGTATTTCGCGTGAACGCGGCGATTGTTTGCCGTTCGTATACCGTCGCCGACGACGAATATCCGCGTGATGAACCCACAGCCCGCAGCTGTCGCGGGACCCCAGAGATGGATTAGGGTGGCTGGTGATTTATATCGGTTCGTGACTCGTTCGCCCCCCGCCCGGCCCGCCACCCTACGTCCCGCGAACTGTCGGGATTCCACGCGCGCCCCGAAAGTCCAAGATAAACGGGCCAGGATTAAGAGTTAACGAATTTTAATGCGTTCCAGCCCGATCGAGCGACGTATTTGAGCCTTCTGTGAGCGACCGGCAGTTATTGTGCTATCCGATCGGGTAGGAGGAACTGTGACGTTGATACGTAAATATATAGTTGACGGGATTTGAACATGAAACGGACAATACGTATTTAGCGGAATTGGATAAGTTTATCCATTTGCTGACGACAAATTGTTGATGATTGAGCTCGTATTGAATTCTTGTTTGGCAATTACCATCTTCTATTATTGATCTTTCAACCAACGTTTCAACAGACATCTGTCGTTTTCAAGGTCAAAATATGTGTAATATTCCAGTCATTTTAGATTTTCTCTGGGGAAAAATTCCTAGTGGGCTGAATTTCTGCACACACCTTTATTTCGATGATATAATGATAAAGTGAAAAATCGACATCGATATCATGCTGGCTAAAAAAGTAACAAAATTCAAAAGGTCACGAAAATCAGTTTTTTGCAAATATTTCGTAACCTATTGCTCGGAGGTCAATAGGGGTCATTATAAAAATTTCTCTTATAGGCATACATAAGTTACAATATGTAATAAAAGGATTTTTATGATTATATATTAAAATTTCGAAAGATACAAAAAAAAATAAATTATAGGGTATAACATTTTTTTTAATCATTGTCGATATTTTCAGTGCCACTATCGTTATTAGGTGTTGACAAAACGTCGACAAGAACTACTTCCTGATTTAAATCTAGATCTTCATCATTTGTCGACTTTGCGTTTAAGCATGACTGGTCACGGCAAGCTTTTGAACACCTCAACCCATTTTTTTTACTTCCACATTTGCCACCACAACCTTTCATATAATAACAAAAGATTGTGTTCAGGAGATCATCGGTTGCTGGTGGTAATTAAGTTGTTATTGGCTGTAGTATATTATTGTTTTTTAACTCCACACCCCACTGTTCTGGATCGATGTCTTTTCCTAGCCATGTTTGTATTTGGTAATAAATTCGATAAATATGCTGTTGAGCTGCTGAAAGAGTAGGTGGTAATGAAGGCAATTTTACAGCTGTTCTCTGTCTTGTAAGCTTAGGAAAGCCACAGTCACAGTATATGTATTTATCGAATGTTCTGATTTTTGAGCACCGTTTATTGCTAGTAGAAATTGTATTCCAGCATTGACAATGACATTTCGAGATCAATTAGCAGTATATCTTACCCGAAACGTCCAAACTCCCGGAGCAAATACTTGCACTTCGTGCTGAGATATTCAAAGGAATCGTAAGGAGCATCTTTACGGTAAAGGTTTTTTCTCCATTGATGAATTCATGGCCTATTACTTCGGTGAATGCCCTCTTTGAATCGGATGACATAACATTCTTTTATATATGTATTTGTATTCGACTTTCTAATTTGTTTGTTCTTCGTTGTTTTAATGCATGATTTACATATAATTTATTTGCAATATCTATATGTGACATACCCTGCAAAATTTTTGAGGGAAACAAATGAATATAAATATGGAAAACATAAGATGACAATTTTTAAGACAAACACTCACTAACAAAAATTAATAAAAAACATTAGAGTATACGCCTTGTAGTACAATACCGTGAGTAAGTGCTTTCTAGCCGCTTTCTCAGCGCTTTAATGCGAAAACCGTTAATTTTACATAAAACTGTAGAAAACATTTTTTATAGATAATTTCATTAGAAATAATTTTTATAATGATCTCTATTGACCTCCAAGCAATAGGTTGCGAAAAACTGATTACCGTGATTTTGATCTTAGTAACTTTTTTAGCCGGCACGATATCGATGTCGATTTTTCTCATCTTCATTATATCAACGAAATAAGGGTGTATGCAAAAATTCAGCCCACTAGGAATTTTTTCCCAGATTGGGGTTTAAAACATTTGAGAAAGTTAAGAAAATCTTGTATAGGAATATGTTCAAATTAATTTTTGAATAAAAATTACAATTGTAAAAGTTAATTACTTGGGGATTGTTACTTTTGATTACAGCTTCTGATGAGAGATTTGATACTTCTGGTTTTATCGTGTGATGGCTTTGATTTGAAGCAGATTCATTATTGTCCTCTCTAAGGTTTTCAATCAATTTAGTTTCAAATGATGTTCTGCGTCTAGTTGTGAATATGGTTTTAACAAGTATGCACTCGTAATTTTGATTAACTCTTGTTCATTAACTCCTTTTTTGGCCAATGATGCTCTATACTCTGATGCAAAAAGGATTGAACTTTTTTGTGCTGATACCAATATTGTCTGCTAATGATGTCCATTTCGATATTGAATATATTCCTACAGGCAAATTTTTGTACCTAATTCCTTTTTCCCGGTTAGGATGTGTAGCGCCAACAAAAGTCTTCAAGTTGTTATGTTTGGTTATGTTGAACTTTTTTCATCAGTTGAAGGTGTAAGCGAACAAGATATAAATATTCGTTTTATTTATTACTTATTAAACATTTACTATTCGATAAATTTTTGAACCACCTTGGATAGCTTTGGAAAATATTGGATTATAGTCCACCCAACTAGTGAAGGTTTCCGGAAGATCATATTGATTTTGAAAATAATGTAATGAGAAATTAGCTGCCTCACTGCCTCACCAAGTTAATTCAAGGGAGAATATATGGAAAAATTTCTTCTGCAACACATCTGGCTTATCTTCATCGTAACAGTTGACCATTCTCTGATTGAAGAAGCTTAACAATGTAATTTTCATTTTTTCTGGTAAAGTTTTGCAGCATTTTGCGCTTTGAATGCCTAGCCAGAGGAGATGATTTGAAAACTAAATCTTGAAATAAATCGATTATTCAACCACATTCATTGAAGAATTTTTCTTGAATAATCTGTACCGTGGTATTCCTTAATGACACAGAGAATTCTTTATAATAATAATAATAATAATAATAATAATAAATTTATTGGTCCTTTTAGACATACAATATGTATAGGATAAGTCAAAAACAAGAAAAATTCTTTAAATCAAGATTGCAGATCATGATCAGACAAATACTCATCAATACTATAGTAAGACATTGGTGAAATTTTTTGAAAGGAAAGCGGTTAATTCCTCAGCGGTTGTAGTTGGTTTGAGATTTGTAACATGCAGCGATTTAAATTTCACGATACCTTCCACTGTTGGCGTACCATTTCCTACCACCAAAGGTCTGCCAACACTTCTCTTATTTTTCTTGTAGGTAATATTACTGGTGTGAAAACAGCCGAGTAAGATAGCCGAGTTTTGTACAGAATTTTTCGTACGCCACTGGAATATTGGCCGGATAGCGATGCAAAAAATTTTGATTCGCCGAGATAATTTGGGATTTTTCTATTTTCACGTTGGAATCTGGATACGGTACGTTCTCTATACGATGGCCCATGATAAATCCATCACCAGCACTCATTCCACAGCACCCCCGGGTCGAATATGCCGAATGACGAACGAGTTTTCAATAAAAATATTCTTATCTGGCAAACTAGACATAGGATTGATGTAAAATTTGACAATAGCGTCAGGAAAATGAACAGATATTAACTTCATAAGCCACTTTTACTTGCACCCCCAGAAGTCAGTAGATAGTCAGTCTACTTTTAAAAATTCATAAAAAATCAACCATACATCAGAATGCCATCAAACTGCTGCAGAATCATCTACATTTCGACCAAAAAATAATTCAGTAGTTATCTCTGACTTGCAACCCCTTGAGGGCTAAAATAACGGCTTAATGATTATTCAAGCAGATACGAATATCTCGAGAACTAGACATAGAATCGACACGAAATTTGGTATTTATTCTTCTCTCTTAGTACAGAGAGTAACTCTATGACTCACTTCCACTTGCACCCCTGAAGTAGCTAGCCGAGTTCAGCCGAGTTTTCTGTGAGTAATTCATACCTGGGAAACTAGACATAGGATTGAGGTCAAATTTCACAATAACATTAGAAGCATCAACTCACAATTTCTGCATATGCCTCATTCACTTGCACCCCCAGAAGTCAGTAGGTACTCAGCTTAATTTTTAAAAATTCATAAAAAATCAACCATACATCAGAATGCCACCAAAGTCCTGCAGAATCATCTACATGTCGACAAAAAAATAATGCAGTAGTCATCTCTGACTTGCAACCCCTTGAGGGCTAAAATAACAGCTTAATGATTATTCAAGCAGATACGAATATCTCGAGAATTAGACATAGAATCGACACAAAATTTGTTATTTATTCTTTTCTCCTGATACAGAGAATAACTCTATGACTCACTTCCACTTGCACCCCTGAAATACTTGCAGTTCAGCCGAGTTTTCTGTGAGTAATTCACACCTGGGAAACAAGACATAGGATTGAGGTCAAATTTCACAATAACATTAAGAAGCATCAACTCACAATTTCTGCATATGCCTCATTCACTTGCACCCCCAGAAGTCAGTAGATACTCGGCCTACTTTTAAAAATTCATAAAAAATCAACCATACATCAGAATGCCATCAAACTGCTGCAGAATCATCTACATTTCGACGAAAAAATAATTCAGTAGTTATCTCTGACTTGCAACTTGGGGGCTAAAATAACGGCTTAATTATTATTCAAGCAGATACGAATATCTCGAGAACTAGACATAGAATCGACACGAAATTTGGTATTTATTCTTCTCTCTTGAGACAGAAAATAACTCTATGACTCACTCTGCATCCCCTGAAGAAAGCTAGCCGAGTTCAGCCGAGTTTTCTGTGAGTAATTCATACCTGGGAAACTAGACATAGGATTGAGGTCAAATTTCACAATAACATTAAGAAGCATCAACTCACAATTTCTGCATATGCCTCATTCACTTGCACCCCCTAGGGGGATCAGTAGGTACTCGGCCTAATTTTAAAAATTCATAAAAAATCAACCATACATCAGAATGACATCAAACTGCTGCAGAATCATCTACATGTCGACAAAAAAATAATTCAGTAGTTATCTCTGACTTTTGCAACCTTGGGGGCCAAAATAACGGCTTAATGATTATTCAAGCAGATACGAATATCTCGAGAATTAGACATAGAATCGACACGAAATTTGGTATATGTCTAGTTCTCGAGATATTCGTATCTGCTCGAATAATCATTAAGCCGTTATTTTAGCCCCAAGGGTTGCAAGTCAGAGATAACTACTGAATTATTTTTGTCGACATGTAGATGATTCTGCAGGACTTTGGTGGCATTCTGATGTATGGTTGATTTTTATGAATTTTTAAAAATTAAGCCGAGTACCTACTGGCCCCTGGGAGTGCAAGTGAATGAGGCATATGCAGAAATTGTGAGTTGATGCTTCTTAATGTTATTGTGAAATTTGACTTCAATCCTATGTCTGAATTTCCCAGGTATGAATTACTAAAAGAAAACTCAGCTGGAACTCGGCTAGCCCATTTGAGAGTGCAAGTGGAAGTGAGTCATGGAGTTATTCTCTGTATTAAGAGGGAAGAATAAATGCCAAATTTCGTGTCGATTCTATGTCTAGTTCTCGAGATATTCGTATCTGCTGAATAATCATTAAGCCGTTATTTTAGCCCCAAGGGGTTGCAGAGTCAGAGATGACTACTGCATTATTTTTCGTCAAAATGTAGATGACTCAGCAGCAGTTTGATAGCATTCTGATGTATGGTTGATTTTTTAGAATTTTTAAAAGTAGGCCGAGTACCTGCTGACCCCTGGGGAAGTGCAAGTGAATGGGGCAATGCAGAAATTGTGAGTTGATGCTTCTTAATGTTATTGTGAAATTTGACCTCAATCCTATGTCTAGTTTCCCAGGTATGAGTTACTCACAGAATACTCGGCTGAACTCGGCTGGCCCAGGGTGCAAGTGGAAGTGAGTCATAGAGTTATTCTCTGTATTAAGAGGAAGGAGAATAAATGCCAAATTTCGTGTCAATTCTATGTCTGGTTCTCGAGATATTCGTATCTGCTTGAATAATCATTAAGCCGTTATTTAGCCCCCAAAGAGGTTGCAAGTCAGAGATGACTACTGCATTATTTTTTCGTCAAAATGTAGATGACTCAGCAGCAGTTTGATAGCATTCTGATGTATGGTTGATTTTTTGGGAATTTTTAAAAGTAGGCCGAGTACCTACTGACCCCCCTGGGGGGTGCAAGTGAATGGGGCATATGCAGAAATTGTGAGTTGATGCTTCTTAATGTTATTGTGAAATTTGACCTCAATCCTATGTCTAGTTTCCCAGGTATGAATTACTCACAGAAAACTCGGCTGGAACTCGGCTAGCCACCCCCAGGGGGTGCAAGTGGAAGTGAGTCATAGAGTTATTCTCTGTATCAGGAGAAAAGAATAAATAACAAATTTTGTGTCGATTCTATGTCTAATTCTCGAGATATTCTTATCTGCTTGAATAATCATTAAGCCGTTATTTTAGCCCCTCAAGGGGTTGCAAGTCAGAGATGACTACTGCATTATTTTTTTGTCGACATGTAGATGATTCTGCAGGACTTTGGTGGCATTCTGATGTATGGTTGATTTTTTATGAATTTTTAAAAATTAAGCCGAGTACCTACTGGCCCCCTTGGGGGGTGCAAGTGAATGAGGCATATGCAGAAATTGTGAGTTGATGCTTCTTAATGTTATTGTGAAATTTGACCTCAATCCTATGTCTAGTTTCCCAGGTATGAATTACTCACAGAAAACTCGGCTGGAACTCGGCTAGCCCCCCCCAGGGGGTGCAAGTGGAAGTGAGTCATAGAGTTACTCTCTGTACTAAGAGAGAAGAATAAATACCAAATTTCGTGTCGATTCTATGTCTAGTTCTCGAGATATTCGTATCTGCTTGAATAATCATTAAGCCGTTATTTTAGCCCCCCAAGGGGTTGCAAGTCAGAGATAACTACTGAATTATTTTTTTGTCGAAATGTAGATGATTCTGCAGCAGTTTGATGGCATTCTGATGTATGGTTAATTTTTATGAATTTTTAAAAGTAGGCCGACTACCTACTGACCCCCCTGGGGGGTGCAAGTAAAAGTGGCATATGAAGTTAATATCTGTTCATTTTCCTGGACGCTATTGTCAAATTTTACATCAATCCTATGTCTAGTTTGCCAGATAAGAATATTTTTATTGAAAACTCGTTCGTCATTCGGCATATTCGACCCGGGGGTGCTGTGGAATGAGTGCTGGTGATGGATTTATCATGGGCCATCGTATAGAGAACGTACCGTATCCAGATTCCAACGTGAAAATAGAAAAATCCCAAATTATCTCGGTGAATCAAAATTTTTTGCATCGCTATCCGGCCAATATTCCAGTGGCGTACGAAAAATTCTGTACAAAACTCGGCTATCTTACTCGGCTGTTTTCACACCAGTGGTAATATTCGTCCATTCATTGTCATTATTGCTGTTAATTTCAACTTTTTCAGTATTAACTGTAACAGGATTTATATCTGTGTTTATATCACGACGGTTTTGATATTCTTTGACCGCACTCGATTTGTTTACATTTCCCTGTTTGTTGTGTTTATTTATCCAACTTGCAGATGCCAGCGCAGTCTGACAGCGAGGTGAAGATGTGGGAACTTCATTAACATTTTCCGTCTTTTTCCCAAGGTCAACTGGTGCAGTACGACCTTGAATATTATTTGAATATGTTATTGTATAACGCAAGATAGATAATTGTATGCTTAACCATTCCCTAAAATTTCAACCCATTCGGATTTTTTTTCCCGAGTTATGAGAAAAAAACCTTACTCACCCTCTCCTCCACTTAGCCTTCACCCCAGTGGGTTGAAAGATGTATAATTATTTACTTAACCATCCCTAAAAATTTCAACCCGTTCGGAATTTTTATAGAGAGAAAAAAACCTTTTTTACCCCCTCCCCTCTTAAGCCTTTCCTCCAGAGGGTTGAAAATTTTTTTGGGTATCCTATATTTTGTCCCAAACAATAAAAGCAAAAATTTTCATTGCCGCTAATTATTTCGTTCCCCAGGCTTTATTGACTGGACTAGTATTGCGCGCTGTTACTTGTTCCAGCTTTTTGTTTATCTATGTTTTCTTCCATTTTAGTTAACATGGCGTCCTTTTTCCCAATATATTAAAAACAATAAGGAATATTTCTGTGGTAATCGATGGTTCGATACAGGTAACCACCGAAGGAGATAAAAAAACTTTGGGTCGACTAGGGGTTTAGAAATGCGATATTTCGAGGTAGAGAGGGGAAGGCGATCTCGCGAGCGAAGCGAGCACCTTAAAGTTCATAAGACGGACTTTCGTTAGGTGCATTTCACATGACCTTACGACCACGCTAACATTTTCAAAAAAATTATCTAAAACAACGATTTCCCGGTTTTTCGCGAAAGATGGTCCGGTAAAATTGAAAAAGGCTTTTTCCACTGAAGCGATCAGGAAAAGCTGTTTTCATATGTGTCTTCCCCGAGAATCGGACCTTTGGATAGGGCTATTCATATCTTCCAATCGCAAGTAAAAATATTTTAAATGAATTGCTGAAAATAGCTTACTTCGGCTCAAACACAAATTTCCAGATCATCAGTCACGTCCGACGTTCACAGAACATTGTCACATATTTTCAATTACAATTTTAATCCATACTCCGTATAATATTTTGAAAATTCTTCAATTCATGCGATTCGTAAGAACCCTAGTGAGGTATTCTCTTATAGTTTACCAGTCTACGATGTGTATTTAAGAAATTCAAAAATTTACCCAGCATAGAATCAGTTTTACAATCCCTAACCAATTCATTTCACCCCTGTCGATTCCTACTCTAAATGACAAATGTCGGTGACATTCAAATCTTATGTAGATTCATTCATATGTCATATTCTAGACGTAAAACTTAGTTTATGCGTGTACGAATGGAACAAAATTCGAAGTAATCGGCGAGGCACTCTGTTCATGGTTACACCTTTGACCTTTATCGAATAATTTTTATTTTACCTCTGTAAAATTAACCAAGCGCTAATCGATGGAGTTAAAACGATATTCTTTTGGTTTTTTTTTTGGTGGAAAAAGCACCCACTGCGAATCAATTATATACAGTGTGTCTCATATGCGTTGCCTATTTCTAACAGCTACCTTCCACCGAGTTATTTCGGCTGTTTCTGCTTACGGCTTCTCAATTCGATGAAATATTTTCGATTCATACACAGGGTGTCACATCTGAGTTGCGCAATCGTAGCGCTGACTTTTACCAGAGTTTTCTCAAGTTTTCGTGTTTTTCCGCGTACGGGAGCTAATTTCAATAAAATGACATACAGGGTATGCAATTTACAATGAATTTACGATCGATTAATATACAGGGTGTGCAATTTACAAGTTCTTTCGGGATTTTTGGCGCTCTTTCGGTTTTTGTGCTCCTTCATGGTTTTTAGGTTCCTTTGGATTTTTGCGTTCTTTCGTGATTTTTCGCGTTCTTTCGTGTTTCGTTCATGTTTTTCGCTTTCAACGGGGGTTTTTGCGTTCCTTCGGGTTTTTCGGGTTCCTTTGGGCTCTTTGCGATCTTTCATGTTTCTTGGCGTTTCTTCGCATTCTTGAGTGTTTTTCGCGTATCTTCGTGTTTCTTACAGTTCTTTCATGTTTTTTCTCTTTCAACGGGTTTTTCGGGTTCCTTTTGGATTTTGCGATCTTTCGTATTTCTTCACGTTCCTTCGCGTTCTTTCGTGTTTTTCGGTTCTTTTCGTGTTGTCTCGCGTTCTTTTGTGTTTATTCGCGTTCTTCTGCGTTATTTCACGTTTCTTCGTGTTTATTCGTGTTTCTTCCAGTTCTTTCATGTTTTTCGCTCTCAACGGGTTTTTGCGTTCCTTAGGGTTTTTTGCATTCCCTTGGGCTTTTTGCGTTCTTTCGTCTTTCTTCAGGTTTTTTCATTTTTCTCACGTTCTTTCGTTTCCTTTCGTGTTTCTTCGCATTCATCTATGGGCCACATTTATCTATGGTCTATATTGATCTATGGGCTTATGGATCTACTGGCCAATATTGATCTACTTGCTTTTTGATCTACGATCTATGCTGAACAAAAATTCGGCAGCCGGAAGATGGAGATCCTCAAGCATAAGAGTCTCAAATTATTTACTTTTCGACAGAACTATATCTAAAACGTTTTCTTAAAAATTGCGCACTAAATTAAAGTGTATAAGCTCAGAGAATGTAAAAGAATCAATTGAAATCATGAAACCTGTTTCAAGATATTGAGGATTTAAAATATATAGCCTATCTCCGTTCTTTTTGTATCTCACAATTTCAGAGATTTTAGATCAAGCCCGCGAAATCTTCAGACCTCAAGTCAGTGCACATCATCAAAAATTAATAATTTAATAGACGCCATTTCTTGGCAGACACTTTTTTATGGCCTACAATAAATTCAGCCCGGAAATTGGCGGACCCGTGACTGTGAAATACAGATGGCCCTTTTGGTCACGGACCCGCGGGAATTATCCGTTGCACTTCCATGTACCTTTCACATGGTAGCTCTAACAAAGACCGGAAAAATTGGCAACGTTGTCCACCATCGACGGACCCCACCCGGTATTTCGCGTGAACGCGGCGATTGTTTGCCGTTCGTATACCGTCGCCGACGACGAATATCCGCGTGATGAACCCACAGCCCGCAGCTGTCGCGGGACCCCAGAGATGGATTAGGGTGGCTGGTGATTTATATCGGTTCGTGACTCGTTCGCCCCCCGCCCGGCCCGCCACCCTACGTCCCGCGAACTGTCGGGATTCCACGCGCGCCCCGAAAGTCCAAGATAAACGGGCCAGGATTAAGAGTTAACGAATTTTAATGCGTTCCAGCCCGATCGAGCGACGTATTTGAGCCTTCTGTGAGCGACCGGCAGTTATTGTGCTATCCGATCGGGTAGGAGGAACTGTGACGTTGATACGTAAATATATAGTTGACGGGATTTGAACATGAAACGGACAATACGTATTTAGCGGAATTGGATAAGTTTATCCATTTGCTGACGACAAATTGTTGATGATTGAGCTCGTATTGAATTCTTGTTTGGCAATTACCATCTTCTATTATTGATCTTTCAACCAACGTTTCAACAGACATCTGTCGTTTTCAAGGTCAAAATATGTGTAATATTCCAGTCATTTTAGATTTTCTCTGGGGAAAAATTCCTAGTGGGCTGAATTTCTGCACACACCTTTATTTCGATGATATAATGATAAAGTGAAAAATCGACATCGATATCATGCTGGCTAAAAAAGTAACAAAATTCAAAAGGTCACGAAAATCAGTTTTTTGCAAATATTTCGTAACCTATTGCTCGGAGGTCAATAGGGGTCATTATAAAAATTTCTCTTATAGGCATACATAAGTTACAATATGTAATAAAAGGATTTTTATGATTATATATTAAAATTTCGAAAGATACAAAAAAAAATAAATTATAGGGTATAACATTTTTTTTAATCATTGTCGATATTTTCAGTGCCACTATCGTTATTAGGTGTTGACAAAACGTCGACAAGAACTACTTCCTGATTCAAATCTAGATCTTCATCATTTGTCGACTTTGCGTTTAAGCATGACTGGTCACGGCAAGCTTTTGAACACCTCAACCCATTTTTTTTACTTCCACATTTGCCACCACAACCTTTCATATAATAACAAAAGATTGTGTTCAGGAGATCATCGGGTGCTGGTGGTAATTAAGTTGTTATTGGCTGTAGTATATTATTGTTTTTTAACTCCACACCCCACTGTTCTGGATCGATGTCTTTTCCTAGCCATGTTTGTATTTGGTAATAAATTCGATAAATATGCTGTTGAGCTGCTGAAAGAGTAGGTGGTAATGAAGGCAATTTTACAGCTGTTCTCTGTCTTGTAAGCTTAGGAAAGCCACAGTATATGTATTTATCGAATGTTCTGATTTTGGAGCACCGTATATTGCTAGTAGAAATTGTATTCCAGCATTGACAATGACATCTCGAGATCAATTAGCTGTATATCTTACCCGAAACGTCCAAACTCCCGGAGCACATACTTGCACTTCGTGCTGAGATATTCAAAGGAGTCGTAAGGAGGATCTTTACGGAAAAAGCTTTTTACTCCATTGATGAATTCATGGCCCATTACTTCGGTGAAGGGACTCTTTGAATCGGATGACATAACATTCTTTTATATATGTACATGTATTCGACTTTGTAATTAGTTTGTTCTTCGTTGATTTAAGGGATGATTTACATATAATTTATTTGCAATATCTATATGTGACATACCCTGCAAAATTTTTGAGGGAGACAAATGAATATGAATATGAAAAACATAAGATGAAAATTTTTAAGACAAAAACTTACTAACAAAAATTAATAGTAGTAGAGTATACGGCTTGGTGTACAATACCGTGAGTAAGTGCTTTCCAGCCGCTTTCTCAGCGCTTTTATGCGAAAACCGTTAATTTTACATAAAACTGTAGAAAACATTTTTTATAGATAATTTCATTAGAAATTATTTTTACAATGATCTCTATTGACCTCCAAGCAATAGGTTGCGAAAAACTGATTACCGTGATTTTGACCTTAGTAACATTTTTAGCCGGTACGATATCGATGTCGATTTTTCTCATCTTCATTATATCACCGAGATTAGGGTGTATGCAAAAATTCAGCCCACTAGGAATTTTTCCCCAGATTGGGGTTTAAAACATTTGAGAAAGTCAAGAAAATCATGTATAGGAATATGTTTAAATTAATTTTTGAATAAAAATTACAATTGTCAAAGGGATTGTTACTTTTGATTACAGCTTCTGATGAGAGTTCTGATACTTCTGCTTTTATCGTGGGATGGCTTTGATTTGAAGCAGATTCATTATTGTCCTCTCTAAGGTTTTCAATCAATCAGTTTTAAATGATGTTCTGCGTCTAGTTGTGAATATGGTTTTAACAAGTATGCACTCGTAATTTTGATTAACTCTTGTTCATTAACTCCTTTTTTGGCCAATGATGCTCTATACTCTGATGCAAAAAGGATTGAACTTTTTGTGCTGATACCAATATTGTCTGCTAATGATGTCCATTTCGATATTGAATATATTCCTACAGGCAAATTTTGTACCTAATTCCTTTTTCCCGGTTAGGATGTGTAGCGCCAACAAAAGTCTTTAAGTTGTTACGTTTGGTTATGTTGATCTTTTTCATCAGTTGAAGGTGTAAGCGAACAAGATATAAATATTCGTTTTATTTATTACTTATTAAACATTTTCTATTCGATAAATTTTTGAACCACCTTGGATAGCTTTGGAAAATATTGGATTATAGTCCACCCTACTAGTGAAGGTTTCCGGAAGATCATATTGATTTTGAAAATAATGTAATGAGAAATTAGCTGCCTCACTGCCTCACCAAGTTAATTCAAGGAGAATATATGGAAAAATTTCTTCTGCAACACATCTGGCTTATCTTCATCGTAACAGTTGACCATTCTCTGATTGAAGAAGCTTAACAATGTAATTTTCATTTTTTCTGGTAAAGTTTTGCAGCATTTTGCGCTTTGAATGCCTAGCCAGAGGAGATGATTTGAAAACTAAATCTTGAAATAAATCGATTATTCAACCACATTCATTGAAGAATTTTTCTTGAATAATCTGTACCGTGGTATTCCTTAATGACACAGAGAATTCTTTATAATAATAATAATAATAATAAATTTATTGATCCTTTTAGACATACTACTTATCCTATACATAGGATAAGTCAAAAACAAGAAAAATTCTTTAAATCAAGATTGCAGATCATGATCAGACAAATACTCATCAATACTATAGTAAGACATTGGTGAAATTTTTTGAAAGGAAAGCGGTTAATTCCTCAGCGGTTGTAGTTGGTTTGAGATTTGTAACATGCAGCGATTTAAATTTCACGATACCTTCCACTGTTGGCTTACCATTTCCTACCACCAAAGGTCTGCGAACACTTCTCTTATTTTTCTTGTAGGTAATATTCGTCCATTCATTGTCATCATTGCTGTTAATTTCAACTTTTTCAGTATTAACTGTAACAGGATTTATATCTGTGTTTATATCACGACGGTTTTGATATTCTTTGACCGCACTCGATTTGTTTACGTTTCCCTGTTTGTTGTGTTTATTTATCCAACTTGCAGATGCCAGCGCAGTCTGACAGCGAGGTGAAGATGTGGAACTTCATTTTCCATCTTTTTCCCAAGGTCAACTGGTGCAGTACGACCTTGAATATTATTTGAATATTATTGTATTGCGCGCTGTTACTTGCTCCAGCTCTTTGTTTTCCATTTCAGTTAACATGGCGTCCCTTTTATGGAGTTCACTTTCTAATACAGTTACTTTGTATCTTAAAAGGGTGCAATTTTCCACTAATAAGTTATTCTTACTCTCAAGTTCGGCTATTAACTTCCAAAGTAGGTCGTCTTGTGAAGAATTTTTACTTATTTTTAACGTTGATTCCACTTCACTGTCGGTAGCAGATAACGCGCTTGCGTCATCTTCCATTCTTTCATCCCTCAAGGATGCCGTTAAGTTCAATCAGGAATCATGAAAAATATAGTTCCGATGTGAAATTTCGAATATTGAATGTTCAGTAATTCCAATCACTGAATAACGTTATAACGAAAGATATCCTGTTTAATGAAGTTCAATATGGTGGTATATAGAACACAAAAATTGTTCAAAAAGTAACAAAAAGTTTGAGTTACCAAACAAAATATGCATTTATGATGCCATAGAGTATCAATAGATTTTTCCAGAACGTTGGTTCATCTGTGAATGTAATATTCCCATGTTCTCTCTGGGTAGATGTCATAACAATAGGATTTGTATAACAAAATATAACGGGTCATCCAAATGTGACGCCTAGATGTCGGCACTATATAATTTTTACACGTGGCATCTGTTCAGATGACATAAGCAATTTTGTTTTATTAGAAGGTAGTAAAGTTTTAACCATGGACAGGTAAACATTGCAACAATGCGTTTACATCATTCAAAGTTATTATGAAAATGGACGTTCTTTGAAAAATACCCATCGCTAAATACGTAGTTTTTTGGCCAAATCAATCTTCAGTTCAAAGATTAGTGAAAAAATTCGAAGAAACTGGTTGTGTTTCTGATAAACCAAAAAGTGGAAGACCAAATACTGTACGCACAAATGAAAATATTGCTGCTGTTAGTGAAAGTGTTGAAAATGGGCCGACAACGTCAATTTCGCGTCGTTCGCAAGAATTGGGCATATCTGATGGCTCCTTATGGAGGATTTTGCATAAAGATTTGCATTTACACGCTTATAAAATTCAATTAACCCAGAAATTGAAAGAAAGAGACCATATACAACGCCGTAATTTCGCTAGTTTGAATATTGAACAACAAAGGACAGATCCATTGTTTTTAAGCAAATTTTTGTTTAGTGACGAAGCTCATTTCACAATGGATGGATTCGTCAATAAGCAAAATTGTCGTATCTGGGGTGATGAAAATCCTCGTGTTATTCATGAAAAATCTCTACATCCACAAAAAGTTACTCTTTGGTGTGCATTTTGGGCGAATGGAATCATTGGGCCATTTTTTTGAAGATGATGCAGGAAAAACTGAGCGATACCAATCAATGTTGAGACAATTTTTATGGACACAGTTGAGTCATATTGTGTCTGACGTCTATTTTCAGCAAGACGGTGCTACATATCACACAACTCGAGAAAGCATTACGATTTTGCTATCAAAATTTCCTCAACGTGTAATTTCACGAAATGCAGATTTCAATTGGCCTCCAAGGTCATATGATCTAACACCATTAATATTTTTTGTGAGGTTCTTCGAAAAGTCGAGTGTATGCTAACAAGCCACAAACAATTAATCATCTAAAGACCAACATTCAAGTTGCAATTCGTGAAATAACACCAGCAACATGTTAGAAAATCATTGAAATTTTCGATATTCGGATTGATGCCTACAGACGCAGTTGTGGTGGACATTTGAATGATATTCTATTCCACTTATAATTGTAATGGATTAACTTTTGATAAAAAAAAACAGCTTGAAAAAATTGCAAATAGTTTGAGTTTTATTTCAAAGAAACACGTAGGCTCGTTTTTTTGGATGACCCTTTATAATATATGTATTACTTTTAATTCGAAATTGCTCCTCAAGAAACAGTTCCTCTCAATGCAGTTTTCATTGTAGTTTTTGTATTTAATGTTTTTTTTTTTAATTAGGTGATTTCTATTGCATATTTTAATTATGGATCATATCTGAATATGAACTATATCAATTTCTATTTTTCCACTGGTTATTTGACTACTTAGGCTAGTAACACACACATCGATTTTGGACGTACGATAAAAATTCGTACGAACATTTATCGTACGTCCAAAATTTAAAGTAGCTTTCAGACCTGTCGATTTTGTATCGTGGACGTACATTTCTGATGATTCGCTTCAGTTGCTTGTCATCATGAACCCTTTCAAGACTCGTGTTCTTGCTATGTGGTTGTTGTACCGTCGGCGGTAAAACCAGGAGTCAGTGGGTTCATCCTATTAATCAGAGAAGACTAGATGCAGGGATTTTTCACACGCTTTATGAACAATTTCGTAGTGACGAAAAAAAGTTTTTTTATTATTTTAGAATGTCAACAGCAAGCTTTGATGAATTGTATGAGAAAAAACTAAATAATTTCACCAAACACACTGCATTACTTCCTTCTCTGATGGCGGTTAAATCACAACTATAAAGCCAAGCGAACTTCGGTCGTACGAACGAAATTCGATGTGTGTGAAGACGCCGTTTTGATCACATGCGCCACTGTTTTCACGACCACTAGACGGTGGTCGTGTAAAGTCGAGACAATGGACGACCGCAACACGGCGTCCGTACGATAACTTTTGAGAAACTTTTGAGAATCGATGTGTGGGTAAAGACACAATCATTTCTTTGCGCCACTATTGGAATTTGGTCGTACGAATTTTTATCGTACGTCCAAAATCGATGTGTGTGTAACTAGCCTTAGTATAATCTGTGAATACTGTTTATGGGTTCATCTGTTTGTATTTCTTAATAAATAACGTTTTTGAAGCTGAACATCTTCGTGGTGTTTCTTCCTCATAGCAGAAGGACGTTGAAAATGAGCAGCTGCTTATGTTGACCGCCAACATTATCTTTTCCAAAAACTGTTCACAGAGCTACAACAAATCAAAAGCATAAAATTTTTCATTGATGATTTCGTCGATGTCAATCCCATGTGTGTGACTGATTTAATCTTCGTGAAAAAATCTTGTACTTGTTTGTAATACGTAAGTCTTCAATTTCTGTAGGCAGGTTACAGATCTTAATAAATCAGTCCAAATTCGTGATCACATTAGTTTGTTTTTGAAGTCTTCATTGTTTCTAGGAATCCTCATAAAACAATCCAAACATTTCTGCAAACCTCAAGGTTTTTTTTTACATTTTTGAGACGATTTATTTCAACAATGGCGAATTTCAAAAATATCAGATCTCTAAAAATGACGGTTCAAAACTGACATGTCCAGGTAGCAGGTTATGAATATTTAAATCTAGTCGAAATCCCTTTCGGATTTTGAAACTTGCATCTAATTTCAGATCGTAAGCATGTTAACTTTGTGCGATGATAAGGGCATAGGATACACTATAATCAACAACACAACTCCAACTACCCACGGTGTTATCGATTCCGTGAACTGCTGGGTTTCCTGCGGACCGACCTTCGTGCCGTCGTCATCCAGTTTCGCCAAAGGAAAGCGCACACATCCTATCGCGGTCCATTGTAACGGCCGCCGTCCACTTGTCAGCTCTAATTACCACGGAAAGATCGTTATTCGCTTGCGGGGGGATGGAGCGGCAGCGGGGGCACACTCCGCGGCGGTATTTCCGGTCCTCCTGACCGCGGCCGGGGTGTCCCCTCGCGTCCCGCCTCACCGCCCCTTGTTCGCGTCCCCTCCGGGCGGACGGCGGCCCAAGAGTCATTACCGAAATCCGTCTTGGAGGGTCCGTCCTGGCGCGTTAGATTTGTGTGACGGGGGCGGCGTAGGAAGAGAAAGACGTTCGATTTTTACCGAGGTATTTGCTAGTTTTGTTCTGGGAGATGGTTGAGTAGGTAGTCGAAGACTAAGAAAGGATTTAGGTCCTATAGTCGAAGCAACCTTGAATTCGAAGCCGCAATATTAGTATATCATTCAAAGAGCGGTAATGTAAATATGCCGTTGAAGTTGGTAGTTGTTAACCATCAAGTGTATTATGACCGTCAATGCCTGTTGAATACTATACTTTTTTTTAATTTTGACAAATAAAGTGACACCTTTCCAAAACTCTTCGACGAAATATTCCGCAATTGATGATGAAATAGTTATTTAATCAACTATTTTATTAATGTTCATTAATAAAAGAGTTGATTACAAGATTTTTTGGTCGACCTCATAATGAATTAGAAATAAATTATTTATTCAAATCAATTTTATTTCTCACAATATAAAATTTGATAATGAAAATCTCGATGATCACTTTGACTAAATTATATTTATGGTTCCAATTGAACAATTCATAAAATTCATAGATGGAATTTTCGAGATGTGACATTCTGAATAGTCTACATTTACATCGTTACTGAAGATTTGCGATAAGGAATGTGTGGAACTGGTGGGAGCTGATGTATAAATTACTGGCGAAGGATTATCGCATAAAACTTTTTCTACAGTTTCTAATTTATTTTTCATCGAGTTTTCGATCTACCCTTCTACAACAGATGTTGATTTCCATCCTCCAAGCCGTTCGATGGCTGTAAAATCTACTCCACTATCCGAAAGGATAGATGCAGAAGAACGCCGGAAACAGTGACCTGTATACAGATTGGGTTGTTCTAATTTGAGAAATTTTGCAATTAACTATGGCAATTTCGAAAACGTATTGATTCCTACTGGCTGTTTTGAGCGTTCAAAGTTCTTGTAAAAGACGAAAAACGTTTCGTGCTGAGTGTGAATTGGTCCCAAGAATATACAGTGAAATCTCCCATGGGCTGACACTCACGGGACCGCTTGATGGTGTCCGTTTAAGAGGGGTGTTCGCTTAAAAGAAATACATATGTACAAAAAAAATTAATAGAAATAATAATTGGAGAATATTGAACATAAAAATCAATATATATAAAGGTATAAGAAAGTGAACATTTTTCAAATTCAACTATAACTGAAAAATCAATGTGATGAATCATTAGGATAAACAAAAATTTTGATAAAAAAGAGACACTTTAATTACGAAAAATTTCCTGAATTTTTGTTTGTCTCATTTTTTTCCTGAATAGACAATCAAGAAATCTCAATTCTAATTTGGACAGAATATCTAAACTCTCTGAATCTCCGTGATTCTGGGCAAAACTTTTTAGCTGCTTGGTTGAAGTCATAGCTTCCCCATAATTTTGGACAGCATCTGTTCGTCCTGGTATTTCATCGTTATCAGAATCTCCGGAAAGTTCTTGAGTGTCATGTGAGTTCCCAATTTCATGATCCGAATCAGGATCTTCAAAAAATTATTTATCATCAAGGTTCAAAAACCGTTGAGATTTTCATTGAAACTCATATCCAAGAGAATCTCTGCAATAACACTGAGTGGCAAGTCATCTTCAGGATCATATGTAACAGTCTGAGCCTGACTTAATAGGTCAGCACCTTGCATATTTTCATGTTTAAAACCGGCTTTGCGGAAGCAATTTTTGATGGTTGGTGTTACTTGTTCCCAAGAGGTTTTGGCAAAGTAAATTGCGTCCAATGGCGAGATTTTTTTGGTCAATTCGAATGCTGTACTGGCAGTCTCAATGTTTACTAGCAGGTTTTTCAGTAAGAGACTTCGGTAGTGGGTTATGAAATTTTTTATGATTCCCTGGTCAAGTGGTTGACAAGGCTGATGTACAATTAGGGGGTAGCAACAAAAGTTTAATATTTTTCAGGTGAATATCTTTTGGATGAGATCCAGCATTGTCCAGAAACAACAAAATCTTCCTTTTTTGTTTTCCATTTTCCAATCTAGTTCAAGCAACCACTCTGTCATAATTTGTCTGGTCATCCAAGCTTTCTTATTCCACTTCCAAGTTACAGGCAAATTGTTTATGTTTATATTTATGAATGCCCTTGGTTAAGCTGCTTTACTGATGACTAAAAGTTTTTCTTTTTCCCCTGCCATATTTGCACAATGAAAAATCGTAAATCTCTCTTTGGGTTATTTACCACCAACACATTTTTAATTTTTTAATGTTAGCGTTTGATTAGGCAGAGCTCTGAAATAGAGACCTGTTTCATCAGCATTAAAGATATCCCTGGGTGAATATTCTTTGATAAGAGAAGGACATTTCTCCTAGAACGATGAGTAATTTTTAGCAATTAATGAAGCTCCTTCTCCCGAAATTGTTTAAAAAACTTATATTGTGGCGTTTTCTGAATTTATTAAGCCAACCAAAAGAAGCACTGAATCCTGAATGTCCTAAGGACAAGGCTATCTCTTTGGCTTTGCAAAATGGACCTGCAAAAAATTTCACCAATAAGTTTTCTTCTATTTGAGTATAATGTCAATACTAATTTTCGAATAACTAAGAAAATAAGATTCCACATATTCAAAAAACCTCATAAAAAAATTATTCATATCCATACCTGTCAGTGGAATCCCTTTATGGCGAGCTGCTGTAAACGATTCATAGCACAACCTATCAATTTTGGTACCATCACCAGTTAGAAAGCTTCTTTTTTCATTCACATTGGTGTTCGACATCCACTTGCTCATAAGGATTTCTCTATATCTAATTATATCAGCAGCTTGTGTTTTTCCGATATCAAAACGCTTAGATAAATTCCGTACATTCAATTTTTCCTTATTGTACACTTCAATATTCCTAATTTTCTATTTGAGAGTGAGTATATTTCTTTTTGGAGCCATTTCTTTCACTGAGACAACGCCAGATATCAAACTAAAACTAGTTAAATTCTCAAGAGTTTCGTGCCGCAGTTGGGATCGATAAATCCCCGGTTCAACCAGGGAAGTCCCGAAGTGAAGGCTGGTACTAATGTTGGCGCGCGACACAGAAACCTCCTCTTCTTTTCCATTGCGCCCCATTTGATGCAATGAACTAACAGCGATATTTTCCACAGATAATTGAAACAGAACCGATATTTTTTGTTTCGGTTTTGTCCGGTTAATAGAACATACCTTAGTGTCCGCGTCCGTTCAAGGGAATGTCCGTTCAACAGACAACTTACACAATGTAAATTATATGGAGTCAATTGGGACCATGTAAAACTGTCCGTTCAAGGGAGGTGTCCGCCTAAAGGGGGTGTCCGTGAGGGGGAATTTCACTGTATATCTCTTGATTGGATTCAAAAGTGTACGCTCCTCATTATCCACTGCAGTGAATATCCTTTTAGAGGGCGTTTTGGATGAATTCACTGTTATTAAAAATTTCGAGACCATATGCAGAACATCGTTAATCTGCAACTCATACAGCTCATCATTTCGCACTACCCCGGATACTCCAAATATTAAAGCGACCTTCTAATGAAAAATTTAAAGTTACATATTTTATATCCACATGACAATAAGATAAATTCAGAAAATTAATTTAATTGAGTTTTATATTTACCTTTGACATCAAGAAAATAGTGTCTGGAGCATTTGCTATAAACTCTTTTAAATGATCTCTCTCGAGAACTTTCGATTTCTTAGGAATATAACCCAGTTTTTGTCCCTTAATGAACTTCAGCAGTTTGTGATATCTGCTTATATCAATATTCCTTTTAACGTTCAATGTTGCTCTCAGCATTGAATACTCTGGCCATAAACTTGCTAAGTACACCTTTTCTGTAACACTCTGAAAGTATGCCAACAAAAATGTTTCAGAATAATTGAAAACGTTCTTCTCCTCGCACCCATGACATGAATTCTGCGTAGATTTTGTCATACAAATGTCGGCTTTTTCCCGTTAGTAGAGTCAAAGTTGCTGCTTTAGCCATTTCTGCAACGTCCGAGTAGTTAAGGGGATATTGACTTCGTTCCTCATTGTAATTAAAGTAACTGGCGATATTAGATTAAGATAAAGATTAAGATTGAAAGCAGCATCAAATTACTCGTAATTTGACAGATCGCTTATGTTTGAATAATAATGGTGATTGAAGAGTGAGAGTCACAGGCCTAATACATAAAAATGAAATATCAGTCGAGTTCTGACGTTACTCATATTACTTCTGAATACTCTATGTTCGGTTGCCCATGTCAATCATGCATTAAAATAGAAAAAAATCATGCATTAATGCATGATTTTGTGAACGTTAAACAGAGCTTTTATTGGGAGGTCGACGGAAAAGTAAATTTCGCCATTACTTGTGAAAAATACAGAATCATTGTAATACTAAACTACCTGAACTTCTTCACCTATAAGTCATTAAAATTGATGTGCTTTATATTAAGAAAATGAATAGATTTATTATCAAGGTAACCTAAACACGTGAATGGAAAAATTCTCTATAGATATTAATTACACAAATTGAACAATTGGTGATAGTGGCCGCAGCGGGCTATTAAGTTTTTTGTGTTTCATTAATTTGGGAATTCTCCATGTTATTTTCTGCAAGAATATTTTTCTCAATCTTTTGTTTATTAATTGAGGAATTCTCCTCGCAACCTTTAGCAACTGTATCATACTTTTCTACATCAGGCAGTTTGATTCCCCAGTATACAAAGATGGCTTTGGCAAACTTCAAAAACTGGGAGATAATTTTCTACGAATTTCCAAATGTGTTAATACCTACATGTTACACTCCACATCTCCCTTTCAAATATTTAACAAAAAATCTGTCATGATTAACATGCAAACCATAATCGATAAATTCTGACCAGGAAAATATTCTGGAATTGAGTTCAGTAACATTTGCAAATCCGATCTAGATATAACATCTGCCGCATTTGTGTTAGAAGAAGTTTGGCTATTCATTTCTTCGATTGGATTTTCTATTGATTCTAGGATAGGTTCTTCAACTAATTCTACTATATTGGATCCTCTCTAAGGATATGATCTAAATCTATTATTTTTGAGTAATATTTGTTGAATAATTTGGGAATTTAAAGATTCTAAAACTTCGGAATATTCAGCAATTATTTCCTATTCATCGGAAGAATCTGTCATTGAAATTGAAAATTTTAAAATGAGGGGAAATTATGGTAAATGGACATACACCAAGATTTTCATCTTATAGTGGATCGCCCTTCCTTCTTGATCGAAGTGGTTGATTGTTGCTCTCTTCCGTCGGATGAGGGTTGGATGTTGATGGTTCCACTGATATCGTACAAAGAGTTAGAACTCAACGGGCGATCATCGAACACGATCCGGTCACAGTTCGTTTTCACAATGGATACTGATTTCAGTTTTTCTCCTATTAAAATCCCGTTACAATATCCTGTTCGCAGCGCCAATTATGTTTTTCGATTCGCTAAATCTGTTTTCGAAAAGATTTATTTGGTACGAAACGGATTTACAGAAATAGTCTTTAAACTAACTTAACCGTAGGAAATCTCTATCTGAGCTAACTGGTAGGGCTTATCTATCCTCGAAGGAAAGCGGGATTTTACAAATTCACAATTGCACTGTTCGCACTATCCTATTTCACTTCCAGGAACGTGTAGACAGGAATGTTTAGAAATGTGTACTTACCATTTCTATTGATCTATTGATTCATTCTATTGATCATCAAAACAACTCTTTTTCCATGTTCTTTATTTTCCTCAATTATCCAAAGATTTATCTTTGTATTATCTGCTAAATCCTATTTTGAACCTGTTAATTCCAATGTTTTAATACAAATGTCAAAATTATGATATTCAAGAAGTTGTTTTGAAGTCTAAATAGGTTCCCCTTAGAAGAACCAATTTGATGAAATACTGTTTAGTCAAAACATATTCAAAACAAAATTTTGAATCAACTTCAACACTATTGGGGATAGTTCGAGAAATTGAAAAGATTTCTGATCATTTTTCGACAAAAATAATTTTTATCTAAAATGTATGAAGGATCCTTGATAGGTCTGAAATATGTGAACCTATGTTGAGTATTTATTTCACCTGTACATAACATCAGGGTAATAATTTTGGCTGTAATTTCTCTTTGAAGATGAATTTCATAAGGTACATTTTGGTAGCTCTTCAAAATAATTATGGATCGAACGTTGTCCTTTTAAATTACCTTCAAGATTATCAGTTATTTCATAAAATTTTCATGTGATTTATTTGTACTTATTAAACTCAGGGAAGCGCTTCATGAAAAATTGAAAAATTATTGTTGAAGGTTGTTTTCTCTCATAGAATAGATTATAAATTGTTACAAGAATAGGATCAAATATTTATGTGAATTTGAGATGGAATATTAAGTATTGCATATTGAAGAATGATCAAATGATATAGCAAACAGTACCTACCTATTGATTCATTTTGAGAATTGATTCTAAAACTTCTTTTTGAATTTGGTAAATTGTTGATTTGTTTTAACAAAAAACAGTTACGAGGACAAAAATGTTAGCTGTCTAGTTAGTAGTTAGTCTTCTCTTGTTCAATTATAAAACCGTTACCTTCGCTACGATTCATTTGAATTTCAAAAGAAAGAAAGTTTTAAATGACATGTTCAAATACACAAAATGATTGTTATGCTATCGAATTAAAAATGGAAGAAATATTTACATTTAATTAATCATTACCATGAAACTTTTTAAGTATGTCTTCTTATTTTCATCCATCCACAGAAAAGGTGAAATTTTTTATAGAGATAGCAAAATTTTCGATGATGTAAATGATTCAAAAAATGAAACACTGTGGCAACGTGAAATTATTTCGGCCAAGTAATTTTTGTCCAGTCAGCGTCGGATTCAGGATTTTCATTTTTTTTAAAATTTCAAATCAAATATCTTGGAAACGATGCATTCTAGGATAAATATATTCTTCTAAAATGTTCAAACATACGGAAGATGCTAGAATGTAATTAAAAATAAATTCGTAACTGTATATGTTATGGTATGTGTTGTCTAGCAAAATCCTCGACTATTAAAAATGGCATAATAATCTCGTTATATTTATAGCTTTAATTTACTCTCCATCATTTATTCATCTCGATGCGAGAATTTCATTTCTTTAGAAGTGTATATAATCAATATCTGAATATTTCACTGACGGTGAAATTCGAGATATGCAAGAAAATATGCGAGACCCTTTAAGCACTAAAAAGACCATGAATCCGTTATACATAATAACCGGCACACGTGTTCATAGTTGGCGACGTGGTTAAAAGTATGATTGACTGATATAGTAGTACCACCGATTTTTAATGTACTATTTTAGAGCTAAAGTACTAAATGAGTACATCCAGCTTTTCTTATCTTCAATATTGAATCTAACAAGTATTTTCCCCTTTGAGATTTTTGATAATGGTGAATGGCTTATCTCACCTTGTGGGTTAAGTGGTGACAGATTCTAGTTTAGTTTATAGCCTTTTTGACATCTGTGAAGGATTTTGAAATTGACAGTATCTAATATTGTATGATGATTATATCATGATTTTCAGTACTAATTTCATTAAAACAGCGGACTCTTAATCTGATTTCAGGGGTTCTTTCAATCTGATCCCAAAGTTTCTGCAGTTTGGCCAACATATGCAACATTGCGATCTTGAAAAGATTCTACCTGAAGTTTTGCCAGGGTTCAATTTGATATTGAATAAAAAATATTTTTGTCAGATTAGGACACTTTGAAAATGGATTTTGGCTAAATAAGTGAATCGTCAATACAATCTATTTTCCTATCTTCCTCAAACCGAGTGAAACGCTTAGATAGATAGACAGAGATTTATTCGTTTCACAGTATACATTGTTATGTAATACATAGAAAAAAATGTCACAAATAAATTCAATTCAATTCAATTAACTTAACAATCTCTGTAACATTTGCAATAGTCGAGATATTCTTGCACATCGTACGGTTCACACTCCATTATGAATGAATACAAATTTTGGATCAAAGCATTCTCATTATTCATGAAACGAAAATACTTTGGTAGAGCATTATACAGCACATATACATTGTATCATTCTCCGTAAGCGTCAAGCTGTGTAAAGGATATAGGTATTGATCCATTTGTCTTGTTATACTATTCTTACTTTTAAATCTATCAAACAAATCTTTGTGTTGTACGACGAATTTGATACAATTATAAACATAGAGACCGGTAAAAGTATACATATTATTAACCTAGAACACACCCTGCATATCTGCCTGTATTTCATGTTTAGAATTGATCTTGAAGCCATTTTTTGTTTTACAAACCGGCATGATGTGCAGGAACTGCCACCCCAGCAGATAATGATAAAATTGACTGAAAGTTATAGAAATAAATAATTTTCAGGATGGATGCAACAACCGATTTCTTTGATACATTGGTAGCATAGATGGTAGAATTTAGTTCTTTATCCAAGTAGTCCACATGATTTTTGCATTTCAGATGAGAATTAACATAAACGCCAAGAAACTTAACTGAGTTTATCATTCCAACCTGAGTTCCATCCAGTGTAATACAATCAGGAGGCTTCAATTTTGATCTCTCATTTTGAAACTATATACAATCTCTCTTATCAGCATTTAATCTTAAACAATTTTTTGAGCACCAATCTTTCACTTCTATATAAGCATCATTGAGTTCCTGTTCTAACATAAAGATGGCACCGATAATTTTTATATCAATTTCATTAGCATAGATTATTAAGTGAAGCAACCTACTTATAGTATAAGGAACATCGTTAATATATTTTATGAAAAGTAGCGGACTCAACACACTATCCTGACGAACTCCAGAAAACACTTCCTCATCAGTAGATACAAAAGATTTCGTGTTAAAAAAACACACACTTTCTGTTTGCGGCCCTTTAGATAACTGTGAATCAGTTTGATCTGGTTGTCTCTTATACCATATGCTTCTAGTTTCTCCAACAATCTACTATGATTTACACAGTCGAATGCCCTAGACAAAACTAGAAACAGACCAATCGGGACTTCTTCTTTCTCAATCGCATCAAGTACTCTCTGTGTCAGCTGAAATGTTGTCGACGGAAGTGTTCTCAAAGAACGAAGTGCTAATTTTATGATCATTTGTCCTAAACGACGCATGAAGGTTGTACTCATACGTATTCGTATTCATACCAAATCGTTATTAAATATGAAAATACTCTGAATTGAGGTTAATTTGATAATTTACTATTGGTTCGTAAGATTATCTATGATTATTGGTAGTATATTTTTGTTTGCGATTTTCAGGTGTTATCCTGCTTTCGTCATGGGGATTTATTCTGAGGCGAATACTAACACAATGGATAATGATAATAGCCCATATAAAATTCTGAAAACAAAGTATTTGACTTCTTCTTCATCCACTTTTGACGAGGAATGTGTCTTGTATTTACTGCTTTCTGTCTGTTATTGGATGGTTACCTGGGACATCGAGTTCCAGCTTTCCTTTCAAAGCTTTGCAGAGCACCACAAAGGTCTGCGATTGCTAGGCGTTTGTATTTCCGCCCATTTGACCAGTGTTTCGTCCGGCATTCTATCCACATAGTCAATCCAGAACCTCCTACATGCTCTTGCCCATCTGGCGACATTCTGCACCTCCAGTGTCTCCCTTATATCTGAACTCCATGGTATCTGATTATTACCCCCTCGATAGATCTTAATATCTTCTTTTCGGTTGTTTTCGCCCTTCTCTTTGGTGTCGACGTTTTTGCTCTCGATCCGGTGGCGTATGTGAACATTGTTCTCACAAACGGTTTATATATGTGAGTTTTCGCTTTGTGACTCTAGTTTTGTTGACCCAGACTATATTTCTCAGGCATCCTCCATTAACTGCATTATATGCCTCAAATGAAACACAATTTTTTTTTGCTTTTCAGCGTTTTAATTATTATTTTCAAAGTTCTATATGTACAAATTATTCACAAGGGGAAATAATATGGATACATTTGCTAAAGTTTAAATACATTAAATTCAGCACCTAACCTATTGATTATATCTGAAGGCTTGAATTTTATTATGTTTACATATACAATGTCGATTTGATGTTAGTTTTACAATTTTTCTAGAGATACATGAGGCTCAAATGAAATACAATTATTCTCAGGTGGTTCTAGGGTTGTAGATCAAGATTATCATGTCAACATGATGTGGTGTGTGAGTTTGTTTCTGATCTTGTCCTCGCCATGAGCTTTTCTGTTATTGAGTTAAGTTATTGAGTATACGCAAAGAGTTTTTATATTTAATCAAATTTTTAACATGTACTGGGAGTTCAAGTTGATGGTTGTTTTGAACGGTTTTGGTAGTCGATTGGTATATGCAAGATTTTATGGTTTTCGTTAGTATTTTGATTTATTTTCGATTTCATTCGGGGAGTTTAGGTTCCTAGATATTGATTATTGTATTTTATGTCATTTAGAGTTCAAATTATTTCCAATCAGTTGAATATAGGTGAATTGCCTTAGGCATTAGCGATGAATTGGATTTAGGTACTGTGGGGATTACTGGATAATGGTTTGAATCGTGGATTTCTGTACGCAAATTTATTCGACTTTTATGTCTTGTGATAATATTTCAAGTTCATTGTATCTGTTCATTATTCCTTGCACGTTCGAAGTTATGATATTGATACCTTTGTTGATGGTTTTACAATCTTTTTTTACTTTTAAAGGGGTTTTAAACACCATACTTTTCTGTTAGCTGTTGAATCATTAGTATTCTGTTCAGGGGTGAGGTACAGCTGTGGACTTTGTTTTTAAGTTCTCTAACTAGTGCAATTAACTGATTGATATTATAAATTGAATTTAACTCATTTATTTCGTTCAATAAAGTTTGAAGTTTTCTGTGTTTTCTCGAGGTGTTGGTTCGTGGGTTTGATTTGGTGAAATTGCTTTAGTTGATTCTAAATATGATCTGTTTGGTGTAATGGTTTTGTAATGTTTGTTTAATGATGGAAAATCTTCAATGGAATCAATATTAGTGATAAATTTTTTGGTGTATTTTGAGTTCTTGACTCTATATACCTGAGTATAGCTGGGCATCTGGAGTAGTCTTTGTAGTTGAGTTTGTCTTATTGCTGGTTTCGTTTTGGATTTGCTTCTGGAAAATTCCGAAGGAATTTGATATTTCTGTGAATGTTCCTGTTGATTCTTTAAATTTGACAGTGTTTTTTGGAAACGTGAATCCTTCGTCCGTTTACATCTTGTCGTTTTCTTTTATAGATTTGTTCATCTTGATGCTTAGTTTATTAGTATTTTTGCGGGATTTCATCACTGTTTGGATCGTAAAATTTCAGGATTTTAGCCTCTTCTTTTATTACTGGTTTAGGTGCTTTTGGTACCAAAGACTTGTTGTCTGGACACCTGTTCTTCATAAACACTGTTTCTTGAGGTTACTAGCACTAACTAACATTATGGTTACAGATGATTGACTGTGAATCATTTTATGCCTGTGTTTGAACATCTCCTAAAAGCATCCATCGTTCACTGGATACTGTTACTCCTAGATGGTTGAATTTTGACACTTGCTCTGAAATTTTGTGCTAATTATTATCTTACATCGGATAGGCTCCGTAGCGATAAGCATGTTCCTTTCTGCTGTAGCTTTCAGAACTCACATACGTTGAAGGTCATCTTCATCTTCAGTTGTTAGAATGGTGTCTGCATAGCATACAATGTTTAAGGAGCGGCTCCGTATGTTTAATAGTCTACCCGTATCATCTTCACTATTTCAACATTCATTACAAGATTGAGGAGTAGTGGATATGATAATCTACTTAGACAAGCCACATTGTGTTTTCATCCCTATAGTGTTTTTGCTATTAAGGTATTTAATTATTTTGACATATTCACATACATTAAATAGGTACTTGACATGGCTTCAAAATTAGTACTGCCACCTTTTCGTTAGCTCCACTGCCTCTAAAAGTCTAGAAGTTTTGATCAAGTGTTCTGGAAAATCTAATGATGTTTGATTTTTTTTTCGAGAATGTTACAAAATAGTGACCAGTGTGATTGCGAAACAAACCTATCGATCTTCGTCTCGTTTTTCCGAATCGACACCGATGCCGTAGCGAGATAACTCTCGCGTACGGAAAATTAGAAAGGCCGACGGTATAGAGCGTCGCGTCGCCTGCTATCGCGGGAGGGCGAGGGAAAACGCGGCCGGCTATTCAAATGGGGGCGAAATGTTCAATTTGGCGTAGCGGATGGTTTATCGATAAGTCGTTCCGTAGGAAGGTCCTGCGGGAAGCGAGGGGGTGTTTCGGGGTCCATGTCGATCGCCGGTGGGTGGAGGGCGTCCCACGTACGTGTAACCGGGGGGTGCTGCGGCATGGGGGACGGCGTTCTCGGACGCCGCGACGAACGGACGGACTGACCTTGTTTGGAGACAGGATCGGCGTCTCAGAGATTATAGCCGAATTATTCAAAGGTTTTCAAGCAGTTTAATAATGAAGCTTTTCTGTCATCATTTTATGCTTTGTGCAAATTTTCATTTCAAAAACAGATTATTTCGCTTAGCATGTTGATCAGATTTTCATTTTGATATATATAAGATGTTTCATCTTCTTATCTTATTATGTGACACATGTTCTAGAGAAGGAGCTGGTCTCATATTCAGGAGATCAGCTCCTACTTTAGAAGATGTGTCACATCCATTCTATATAAATGAATTGAGGGCTGCAATCAAATCTACAAAATCTCGAAAAGCGGCAGGTTTTAACGGAATTTATCCAGAATTCATCAAACATTTAGGAAAAAAGGTTTTGTCTTGGTTATTGTCTTTCTATAACAATATTCTGAATTCAGGAAACTTTCCTTATCCTTATCGACCCATCAGTTTATTGAGTGTTCCTTTCAAGATATTAGAAAGGTTAATTCTTTTTAGAATTGAATCTTCTATAAAAATGCTCTACAAAATTTCCAGGGAGGCTTTAGGAAAAAAGAAATTGTTCAGATCAGGTTCTCAGCCTTACAACTTTCATAGAATCAGGCTTCAATGATAGGTTGAAAACAGGAACTACTTTCATCGATTTATCTTCGGCATATGACACTGCCTATACCCATCTGAATTGTAGGAAAATGGTACGATTATTAGAAAATATGTTATCTGATAGAAGGTTTCGTGTTTTTAATGACAATAAGAGAAGCAATTTCAAAACATTGAAAAACGGTCTTCCTCAAGGATCAGTTTTAACTCCTTTACTTTTCAATTTATATCTAAGTGATTTACCCACGACATCATCTCAGAAATTTGTTTATGTTGACGACATTGCTATTGCTTACCAACCTTCGGATTTTCATACTCTGGAAAATATACTGTCATTTGATTTGGAAATTTTAAAGAATTATTTTATTGAGTGGCGATTATGACCAAATCCCAAAAAAAACAGAGGTATCTTGTTTCTGAATAATCATGAAAAATATGGGAAATTTGCTGTAACTTTCAATGATTCTCCTATCGAACATAATTTCTATCCAAAATACTTAGGAGTAAAATTAAATTAATCTCTAAATTACAAGGCTCATTTAAATGATCTGAGCCTAAAACTGAAAACTAGGAATGATATTCTTCAGAAATTAGCTGGATCATCGTGGGGTGCTGATGCTTCCACTCTTCGCACAGCATCTTTAGCCCTAGTGTTTTCTGCAGCTGAGTATTGTTGCTCTGTTTGGTTTAATAGTGAACATACACAAAAAATTGATGCACAATTGAATACATCCATGAGAATAATTACTGGCACCATAAGACCTACACCGATTCATTGGTTACCAGTTTTGTCTAACATTGTCCCTCCCCATATTCGCAGACAGACTGCAGCTCTGAATTCTTGGAACAAATATCATTCTTTTCCCAATTTATTCCCAATTATTTCATATATTCCACAAAATATAATCCTCAGATTGAAGTCACGTAAACCATTATGGCATAATGCATTTTCCACTTAACATTTGAACATAAGTGATAAAGAATTATGGAAGTCTAAGTGGAACTCTTACGAAATGTTAAACATGTATCTCGTTTCTGATCCTTCTGAAAAAATTCATGGTCGTACCAATCGTACCAATTCAGATGGAACTCTGTTCCTAGCGCAAGTTTTGAATGTGGAGAAGCAGAAGAAACAATACCTCATCTCATCAATAGTTGTCCCATATATAAATTTCAAGATGGTTTGAGGACTATTCATAATGTTTCCGATTCTTTCTTGGAATGGGTTATTAATTTCAAACGAATATGATACATATTTTTGTTATTCAGTTCTTTTTCTGCTGTTGTGTTTTTATTTCCAGATTCCATGTGGGCAACTTGAAGAAGTCTGTGTCTCCATCAATAGAAGATCACTCTTGAAGAAAGAAGTCCCTAAAATATATTTCAGCTTATTTTTGTACTTTCACACTTAGGTGGGGAGCCAGTGTTTTTTTTTAATGGGGTTTTTTCCCTAGGTATTTATGTCATACGCCGAATTGTATGACGCCCCGTCACTAACCCCTGATCTATATGCTATATTGTTTGCTAACTAAATATTGTAAGACAAAAGTTCAAAAGAATATAATATGTATATATATATTGAGATGACATTGATTAGTGCGCAATATAATCGTCAGAAAATCTTACCTGTTGAGTCTTGTAATCGAGAAAACGAACTATGCAGTTAATCGATTTCATTACTATTCGATTCCCAGAACCTATAAAAATAATTTAAAACCGCAAATTCGTCGACCCCTTCTGAGGGGTGTAACTTGGAAAGGAAGGGAGGTACCCCTATTAATTATCCCTAAGGAATCCTTTCTCAAAGTTCTTCTCATTTATTTACAGACACCCTGTATATGTATATCGGTATCAGTCACAGCAGCATCTCAATTACCAAAAACTCATAATCGTGTCCGATAATCGAAACCAGGTTTCGGTAGATAATTAGAAAGCAGGAATTCGAGCTACGTGCGAGGTCCACGGCAGCAGGATCGAGTTTCCGCAGGATCCCTAAACCCACCCCGTCCCTGTGTCCCTTTGCGCTTCGCAAACTAGAAGACCCAGCAGCAGCAGCGTAGCGCCCGGTGTGTGCGTGACGGACGCGCGATAGGACGCCCGCGGGGTACCGGGGAGTAGAAGGGGGGCGGTTGATTGCCTCGCGGGGCTTCGCGGCCGTCCGCGCTGCCCCTCGCTCCCCCGGGGTCGACCCCCCTCGCAGGCGGGATGGACGTTGCCCGGATTAAACGTTAACTCTCGACGGACTCGCCAAACTAACGGGAACACGATGAATAACTTAGAGCGCCGCCGTCCCCGCCGCCATCCCCTCGGACGGTCCGCGAAGATCCCGGAATACATTATCGTCTTCGATCAACTCGGGGACAAGCGTAGGTGAGGGGCTGTTGGGATGTATTTAGGGTACGTTTTCTTTGTTCAGATGTGCTGTTAACATTGACGATGATGCTGCGTATTTGTCATCCTTTCGGGAATAATAAGATCGGAAATTTGGCTCTACGATGTTGAAATAAGGAATTTACGGAAAAAATATCATCACGAGAGTGCGTTCATGAAACCAAAATCAAATTTCCTGGTTATGGCTCCGGAATTTCGTTAATTATTGATCTAAAAGGTTCTAGATCACTTTTTCCACGAGTTATTGTTTCTGGTTAAAGGATTGGGCTTATAGATCATCTTCAGAATACCGGTTGTTGTCATGGGCTGCTGGCACTTTTCCTTCAAATTGTTTATTCTAGCAGAATACTTGAGTCGTCTCCAGGAGACCACTGGTTTTTTTGCGTGTAAATCCGGAGTACCACCGGTAATAGTGCTTTCTGCTTGTTGCCCTGGTTTGCACTAGTGCTACACTGTGTCGTTTCCGCCAAGATCGCTATCAGTGTGCACCCAGTGCGCCTTTTTCGGCACTGGCTATTGGAGGTCGTGCATCAATTCCAGTGCAAATATGGCGGACAATATTATATATATATATATTCTTTTGAATATAATATAATATATATATAATATTGTCCGCCATATTTGCACTGGAATATTGACAAAATCGAATGTTTACGTTTTGCTGTTTCTGGGGAGTTTTTAGAATTTCATCTTTTGTGGAAGATTTACATTTTTCGAATAATGAGAAAGCTGGATAGACATGTTGAATAAAAAAAATATTCGGAAGAACGAATGCTACCTAGGTGGTGTACATAAAATTTCTCAAAACTGTTTGGTATTATATATAAATCATTGACGATTAACTCAATATTTCTCGTAAAAAAGTAATAATTATGAATAATTTATTATAAGAATCAATTGTGATTATATTATTCTTCATAAACCTTAAATTTTAAATTTGGAAATATTATTAAAATTTTATAATTCGAGCTTTTAAAAAGCCAGCCCTAATGTGTTTGATGTTTGGAGAAAATTGTTCCCGTTGACGACTGGCTGGTAAAACCTGCCATTTCAGACACGTTGTTATGATACGTGGAAGATTGAACATTTATGTTTTGATAATTTGAAATCATAGCTATGCTCGATAAGCAATTGATTTTTTACTCATTGTGAAAAAGTTCTATTAATTTATTGTTATAGTTTTGTCAATTATAGTATAACCTACAATCGCTGCACTAAAACCGATGCTATTCATTTTAATGACTATACTTCACTGAACATATAATTAATATCGAAAGAATAATAACCTTTATCGCCTCAATTATCGTTGCTATAAACAACTGACACCACTTTCATTTTTCACTGCACTTCATACCTGACTAAAACATATAAATGTTTTGTTGTAGAGCAGCTGTCCACGCGGACGCATCACTCGTTCAAGAAGGAGAGTGACATAATATGTCGAACATTGCTAAACGTGGAGACTGATTGTGCTTTTTTGTCGCTCGTCCAACGCTCTCGCTTGCATTTCAATAGAACGCTTCAGAGCGGGCTAACGCCGCATGAGTCACTTTTTTTCGTACCTGCGGCCGCCTCCATCGAATTATAATAGGTTGTCACGTCAAAAACTCGTGATAGAAGGCTACGATGATGAAATTTCAGAATGTACAGATTTCAATAACCATCATATATGTATTCACAAATTTTTGTGGAACAACGACGAATACCTTACGAAACATCAAGTATTCAACAAAACGTTTCGATGATTTTTTTGAGATTTTCTGTGGCGACCATACCCACGAAATTTCGCTCACCTAATTCAAATATCCTTCAAGTTACAACTTGATTGGATGCATATTCTATAAGTTATGGAGTAAACCAAATTTCAAATCGTCATAACTGCTGAACTATTCTAAGTATTTTGCGCTGTAACAAACTAGACTATTTTGAAAATATGAAAACACTAGTTTCTTTGGAGGATATAGAGTATACGGTGCGACAGCCAGCCGGATGTACTCAAGTTAATCCTAGGATTCTTCATCAGGAGTCGAACTCAATCAATTGAGATGATTTTCTACTCGATATTCGAAAATTACAGACACGATAGTATGCTGGTGTGTAAGCTAAATAAAATATGAAATAAATTGCGAAACCGTTTAATGATGGTGAAACTAATAGTTCCATTATCTTCTAGAAATCCTTTACTGAAGTTTGTTGAAAAGGTGCCTGATACTCCGATACGTTGATTTTTCTGTCACTGCTAAAAAAAATTCAGAAATTGTATATAATAATGAACGAAAAAATGAGGATTCGTTTCACGAAACTCACGTGTGTCAAAATGATCGAATTGAGAATTTAAAAAAGCACTGGCGTGAGGCCTGGAACTTTTAACGCTCTTTCTGAATCAGTCGGTAGGAAATACTCAAGGTTGATAGCGGATTCTCCTTCAGAAAGGCGAACCCCAATGATTGAGACTATTTTCGCCTCGATATTCGAAAAAACAGACATTTAGACGAAATGTTGCTCGCAATAAGAAATTTCTATACCTTCTCGTGGGTTTACTCGAATTTTTTACGAAGATTAAAAATTTCAGAATACACAATTTATCAATAACCCCCATGAATGCAAAATTCATATCCGACAAATTCGTTACGAGTAATCAAAAAATTTCCAAAAAATGTTTAGTTCGAGGATTTCAACATAATCTGGCAGACCACTTTCGTCAATTTTCAATGTTACTCAAACGATTTTAAAGTTTCGATCGGTTGGATATTCTAGGAGATGCTCATAATTAGGCGACGGATTGGGCCTGTCAGATATACTCAAATTTTGCCACGAATTCCTCACCGGGAAGGTTTTTTTCGGCTCGATGATAAAAAGTTACTGACATTTGGGCAAAATGATAGCACCTTTTTCCACTAGTTTTCCAACACTAGAACAAGCGTGAAATAAACACAGCATGGATAACCAGTAATAATATATCTAATATACATACGAAAGCATTGAATTGTTGATTCCTGAAATAGAAGCAGCTTATCAAAGGGAACAGATAACATTTATTTAACCATCTAGCTAAAACACGAACCTACCGTCTATACCCACCTTATCTATTCAATGGTTTTTGCTACCCTGTTACGGTCAGAGTCTCCAGTTTGGCGGCCTTATTTGGAATGCGTCCCTTATGCTAGAAAACGCGGCGGCGAGGAAACCCTGCTTCCTTTTACAAGGGCATGTCAATGCCCGTAGGCACGTATTGCTCATTTGGACACTACAACCTACAACTACGGATCCCTAAAGCAGAGGTAGTCAAACGAAAGAAAATTTGACACCAATGAACCCGAAACTGTTTTACTTACTAAGGTAATGTGATTAAAGAATATGGATTAATGTCTTCAGATTGTTCAATCATTAGTAAAATCTTTTTTTTGTTTAATAATCATAAAAGAGCTACATCGTATGTTCCTCATCCCATAGGGATTGGAAAAATTTCCTGTTAAAGGTCTCCCAAAAGTATTTTGTAAGATTTCAGTTGAATTAAATTTAAAATTGCATTTTTTAGTTAAACTGGTATATATAATTATATATATATTCTTTTGACTTTTGGCGTACCATTTTTGTTAGCAAGTAGTGATAGCTGGGGTTCCATACAATGGTGAAGTATGAAGGAGTGATTGATGACACCGAGGTTTCTACAAGTTCATCACATCGACTCTGAAAATATAAAGACAAAAGCAGAAAAAAAACTGAATAAAATGGTCACGTATCAAATTTGTTTGAAATTTACAACCATTTTATGGAATTATCGGAAACATGAATATCCCAAAAATCTGGCTTCCCGCATAAGTGTAGTAATGTTAACAAAATCTAGTTTAAATATTAAATAGTGAAGAGTGAAGGACATCTTTCTTCCAGAGTAATTAATGACACAAAGGGTTCTCCAAGTTGCTCACATCGAATGCTTGGTTTTTGCTTTCGACGGCCGCCCCAAAGTTTTAATGAGTTTTGAGTCGACACGAAACGTTAACGTAAAAGTAATTATTTAATATTAACTTTTTAGTCCAGTGATTGTCGGCGCTAAAGTAAATGAAAAAAAAAATTCTTCTGGTGAATGGAAGCTACGACAATGAAATTTGGAAATGTGAAGATATAAATAACGTTCATATACGTACAAAACTTCGTTGAAATACGACAAATATCTGAAAGATTTAAAAAAAAACTTTTGGGAATTTTTTTAAGATTTTTCTTGTCGATTTCTGCGAAATTTTGCAAGTCTATTTGTTTCAACCTAATTCAAATATTTTCCAAGCTACCACTCGATCAGATGCATATCCTAGGTGCTATAGATGAAACCAAATTTCAGAGGCTCATAACTCCAGAACCATTGGACGGGTTTGACCGCATAACGAATTTGACCGAGAGATTTGTACAGCTAAGCTATTCTAAAAATATGAAAAGTTTAGCCCATCTGTTTGGGAAGATAGAGATTATACTATTCGATTTAATGAAGATTGAATTATTCTCAAATTAATTTTGATTTTTCATAGCAATTCGCCTTCAAACGAGGTAAATATGTCTCTTTTTTGAAAAACATCAATGATAGATGGTGAAATACCCCAAAAAAGTATTTATCACATAATAATAATAATAACAAATGATAATGACATTTCGTTCGATGTCTATTGTTTTGAATTCCGTTGAAATGGGCATCCATTATATTTATAGAACGTAAAGTAAATACGAAAAATGTTTGTCAAAGGCTCTTAGAAGTGTCAGTGAAATCCAATTTTTGTTTGAAAGGATGACTTATGGATATTAGAAATAATAATTCACACAATTGAATACTACATACATAATTGTGATTATAATCGACGATGTGAACAGAATATGCAAGATATCAAAAACCTCCATAAAATATAGACCATCGCTAAGATCTTACGAATATCTGATGAATAATCGTATTTTTGCTATCATGTTCTAGTTCAGGAAACTATTAGAGCAGCGTGCTATCGTTACGCCCAAATGTATGTAATTTTCAAATATCGAGCCAAAGAGAAAAAGCGAAGATAAAATGTAGAGAAGCACTGACCTGAGGTCAGTTTTTTCCTGCTTTTGAAAACTCCATTGAGAGAAATTATATCTTCTTTATCGAAAATCATTTCGCAAGTGATATTTTCTTTTGAGTAAGTTTTTTGAAATGCTTTCTACAATCAAGACTAATTCACGGGAATATCATCATCTGATCCTTGATTTTATCTTCAGAGCATTATTATTTTGACAAATTATTGAGTGACAATTTTTGTCCCTAGCGGCCTTCATGGAGATATGGTCCGCTAAATGACGTCACTGAAAATCAATTTTAAATTTCAAACTACTTAAACCAATTTAAAGAATATTTGCTATAATGAATAGTAGGAAGGAAAATACTACCCTTAAATTTTAATTAGCTCTTTTAGTTTCCAAGCTGCGAACTAGGTTGTACATTTTAATGCTTACATTTTCAATACCCTGTATGAAAAGGAGTAAATAAAATTGGTAAGCGTAAACTTAGGCTGAAAAATTACTCTTGTTCATCGTTGAGAAAATGAACCGTATTCGAAAAACAAAATAAAAATAGAATAAATTGTTTTGTTTATTTAAATATTAAAAAAAAACCATGAATTCTAATTTTTTTTGTCGGCCAAAATGTGTGATACGGAAGTTATCGAATCTGAAAAATTGGAGAGGATTACAAATGTTTATATGGTAATTACAATTTAATAAAAAAATTGCATTGTGTAAATTTTAATCTTCTCGTGTTGGATTATTGTTAACTTGTTGATGTTTTCATTCGATATCAATTTATTGAATTGTGAATATTTTGGTAAATTAAATTCGATAATGGAATACATATAGTGAGTATGCAGATATGTACGGTATATGCACAGTCTTTCATCTTTCAGTTTTTAAATAATTATTTATAATAACTGGCGTTGTTACATAATTCCATCGATGCAAGATTTGGTATATTTCTAAAACATAATATTTGTTAGAGTGTCAATAGATCTTGAGGTCGCAGTGGACTGCAATCCCTTAATAACTAAAAACTATAAAGTGTAATCTGTGCCAAAACTGCAACATGAACTTTTCTGTTTCTTGAATAAATTTCGTAGCACAATTTGTTGTCGTAAAAAAAAATTATAATTCATGGTTCTTTTAATAGAACAAAAAAAGTTAATTCATTTTTCATTTTGTTTTTCGAAAACGGTTTATTTTATCGACGATGAACTAGAGTGCTGTTTTTTAAGCTCGATGTTCAAGCTATCCGAAGTTTTTTTTTCCACTCCTTATACAGTGTGTTGAAAACGTAAACATTAAAATGTACAACCTAGTTCGCCCCTCGCATAATAAAAGAGCTTATTTAAATTTAAGGGCAGTACTATAAGAGGTCTTTATTAGTGTTCATTCTATCGAATATTTTATAAATTTTATGTAGTTTTCTATATAGTTTTGAATTTATTCCTGAGAAATGGATTTTAAGTAACATAATTTAGGAGTGCCACAAGAAAAAAAATGATGGGAACTTGTCATCTTTTTTTTATGTTTTATCTGAATCCGGGAGATTCTCCACATTTTCCCGGAAACCCTATACAGTATCGTTATCTGGCAGTATCAGTATGTACATATTTTTCAAATCTTTGAAAATCTGAGGAGACTTTCCAATCGCTGAAGCGCATCCGCTATCACTCCATTACCCTTGGGTAAGTGCAGATTCCGCCCTCAGAGAACAGGTGGGCAAACGCCCCTGATTTTTATTTCCAAAAGTTTTTCGCTCTTTTGTTTTCAAAAAATTCTCAGCGAATTTGGATAAGATTAAATACTGTAAAGCAACATTCAGAAAACAATCTATTTCTTATCGCACATGGCCGTTATTTCCTAATCTAATTCAAAGGTTCTCAGACCGTTTCATTAGCCAGCATTCGAGAACGTCGCCGCTCGCTAATGATAAGGTTGTTTTCGTAGAAATTCGTCGTTTAGAATGAATCACTACGCGTTGTTTGAGTTCAAGATTGGTGGAATTCGTGACATTAGGGAAGATTGCTCTTTCTCCACTGATAATTGCCGGCTGAACAAATATTACTCATTGTATTTGAATTGTTTCGTTGCGTGGCGAAGATAAGGGTAATGAGGGTTGAAGTATTGGCGATTACAAAAAATTGAAAAATACTGTTTGTCCGTGACCCGGAAAATGTTCAGGATGCTGCTATCTGTATTAGCTTATCAGGTAACGAAATATATGTGTCTGTTTCAGTCAAATCTAGAAGGTTTATATCGAGTAATATTGAGGATTTTTCTGGGAACTCTAAGGCAGTGTTTAAGGTCCGATATTGTTTATATTATTCACACGAAATATCTTTTTCTTGATATAAATGCGGGTCCATATCCAATAATATCGCTTAGACTACAGGCCCGATCTGAAAAAATGATGGGTCATTTGAACCCCCAGGTGACCTATCTAGAACGATATAAAAGCATAAAATAATAAAATTCAGCAGTATGCCGTCACTTGTAAGCTGTGCAACTCAGTGCAGGTGAGAATTCAAAAGTACAGGTAGAATGAGTATATTTTGGTCATATATTTTTTACGGCATTCTTCCTATCGATAGATCTATGAGAGATATTGAGAAAACGCCCAGTGCCGTAAAAAATGGTGCGCCACGAAGTCAGAATTTATTTTAATTTCCGAAAATTTACTGGGTAATTTTGGTCATTTGACTTTGTACGCCATCAATTTTAACTATTTCAATACTGCTTCTAATATATTATTTCGCAACGCCGTACAAAATACAAACAAAAGCCCAAAACTATTCGTTTGAAAATAAGTTTTCGTAAAATCAGAAAAAAGTTAAAAGGTCCGTCCGAATTTTCAATTTCGATGCTGTTAAGTATGCGTATTAGATCGACATCGATCAGACCTATTTATTCAGTTTCATTTGTTGGAAAACTAATATATATATATTCTTTTGAACTTATGGCTTACAATATTTAGTTACAATTCGGCGTATCACATAAAAGCCTAGAGAAAAAACCCCAGTTAAAAAAACCTTGGCTCCCCGTCTAAGTGTGATAGTACAAAAATAAGCTGAAATATATTTTAGGGAAACTAATAAAAATGGTTCATTTACAGGAAATAATGTATGGTGACAAAATTCACAAGCCAAATTCAAGTTCTGAATAATTTTTGAATATTTGAAAGTACTTAGATTTGATATAAAAGGTATTTCAAAGGACAAGTGTTTTCCTGTCCGAAATCAAAGACTTTTGTTTACTAATAGATTTTCCTGATTATGTTGCCATATGCATTTAAGTGATTTAGAAGTAGTAGTTCAGTTTTAAGTGAAAAGGGATTGTGAAACACAAGGAAAACTGTTTGGTTATTTTTATTTCAAGATATTTGAAATTTGGCTTTGAATATATAAAATATTTTAAAGAACAAGAGTTTAGTAAAAGAAAGATATAGTAAATCTTTTTCGATGGAGTTGATATGCCTACATTTGATTGGATTTTGAGAGAACGTAATTTGAAAATCGAACAAAACTTAAGGAAATCTGTGAGTACTGCTTTTTAATTTGAGATATAGGTTTATTCATTTATCGTGGCAGTTGTATTAGAATCACACTGTTTCAGAGTACGGCGACAGACTATGGAACAAACTCCTGACCTCGCGTCAGTACTTCTCTATTTAATTCATTAACATTTTGGGATATCCATTACTAATGAGAATTTTTGTGACATTGTATATTTCTCCATCTCTGTGTTGTTGGGGAGATCATAGGTTTGTTGCCGATCTGTCATATAAACATTTGCTTCTTCCAATTCAGTGTTGAGTTGATGGATCAAATTGTCTTATATCAAGCTTGTTGCTTACGATAGTTACTTTCTTATCCGTTGGAATATCTATGATTATATTAGTGATATTGTAGCTGATCAGGATGTCTACTTCAAAGATTTGTTGGTTTCTCCTAATATATATGAAATCTTTCGTACGTTCGAAACAATTATTCAATTGAAAACTATAGATCTCTACCTAAGCGTAAATTAGAATATAACAACAAATGATGAAAATAAACCACAAAAAATGTGAAAAAGCAATGCCGTTAGGAAAGGAGCTTTTGCGTGCTTGTACTGAAGTATTTTTTCGTACTCTCGAAAAATGTGATACTTATAGAATCACAAAAATGAATGAACAATCTTCTAAATTGAATTCATTTTAATCATCTCTCAAAGCTTGGGATAATGGTGTATGTGAATCTAGTTGATGACGAGATATTGTTGATGATGGAGCTCGTGTTGAATGATTGTTTGGGCTATTACCATCATCTATTGTGGATGTAATTATTTCCGACGTTTCGATAGACATCTTCTATCTTTATCAAGGAGAAAAGTAAGAAACCTTTTGAAAATTATCAATTTTCAAAAAGTCAATATTGACAGAAGTCATGAAAGAAAATGAACGATGTTATATACTCATCTGTGATATGATGATCTTTTTAAGTTGGATCGAACTATCGGCGTCCAAACTTCTGGCAGATCTATAGATGGAGCACTTATGGAATCAGGTGTTATTTTCATAAATGCTGCTTCTTTGATTTTTCTTCTTGCAAGTTTTTGTTCTTTGGATATTATTGATGCTTCATCCCACTTTATACGATGATTCTCATCTACAGCATGTTGGACCAACCTGGATTTGTCGCTGTCTAGTACTCGTAGAAGCAACATGGAAGAGACACTATAGATGGATTCCTTCAATATCTAAACAATCAAGAGGAATCAATTAAATTCACAATTGAAATCGAGAAAGACAGACAACTTCCATTCTTAGATGTACTCGTACATAAACAAAATGGAATCCCAAGAACCACTGTGTATAAAAAGCCAACGAACACAGGACAATATCTACATTTTGATTCAAACCACCAACTAAACACTAAATTGGGAGTAGCAAAATGTTTATTTGATAGAGCAATAAATATTTGTTTCACTGAAAAAGACCTAAATGAACAAATAAATAACATCTCGAAAACTCCTAGAAGCAATGGCTACCCCAAAAGATATTAAAAAAAGCTAGACGAACAAGAGAAAGTGAACCTGAACCAACAGATATAAATCAGACCATTAAAACCGTAATTCCTTATGTGAAAGGTTTGTCGGAGAAAATGAGAAGAATTGGAAATAGATATAACATAACGACTGCATTCAAAACTCAAGACACTATCAGAGCTAAACTTACAAAAGTTAAGCCTAATAATGAGACACAAATGACAAAGAACTGCATATATGAATTACCTTGCGAGTGCGGAAGATCCTACATCGGAGAAACTAAACGCCCTCTGAATGTACGAATAAAAGAACATCAGAAGCTTCTACGAGTACTAGACAGCGACAAATCCAGGTTGGTCCAACATGCTTTAGATGAGAATCATCGTATTAAGTGGGATGAAGCATCAATAATATCCAAAGAAGAAAGACTTGCAAGAAGAAAAATCAAAGAAGCAGCATTTATGAAAATAACACCTGATTCCATAAGTGCTCCACCTATAGATCTGCCAGAAGTTTGGACGCCGATAGTTCGATCCAACTTAAAAAGATCATCATATCAGAGATGAGTATATAACATCGTTCATTTTCTTTCATGACTTCTATCAATATTGACTTTTTGAAAATGGAAAATTTTCAAAAGGTTTCTTACTTTTCTCCTTGATAAAGATAGAAGATGTCTATCGAAACGTCGGAAAACATTACATCCACAATAGATGATGGTAATAGCCCAAACAATCATTCAATATGTGAATCTAGTGGCAAATATTTTTGCAGAGCTTCTTCAATTTCAAAGAATTAGGAAAAATTAATTGAAACTGGCTTTTTCAATTATAGTTGAAATGCCTCACAGAATTATCCACTTTCTCGTGATCTTTGATAGTAGGTTCCACATCTCTTCACACAACGCATTCGACCATAAATAAACTGTTTTCTCATTCAGTTTGTCAACAGAAGACGATATAAAAAAAGTAACAGATATTATTTATCATAACATCGGTAAAAGTATTCCATCCTTGGCAGTAGCAATAGATTCAGCAAAAGCATTTGACACGGTGAATCATGAGTAATGATTTGAAGAGCTCGCCAGTTATGGATTCCGCGGAAAAATATTTGACCTTATTCGGAGTTCTCTATTTAATCGAACTCAAATAGTATCTCTGAACTGAATTTATAGTAAATACAAAATATCACGTTTGGTGTTCCACAGGGAACGATTCTGGGGCTTCTTTTCTTCAATCTTTAGATGATTGACTTACTGGAATTGAATACCTGAGATGAAATAATTGGCTTCGCAGACGATACAATAGCTATATATAAGGATGAAACATGGGAGGAAGTGAAATATAGAAGCTACATATGATATAAAGACATTGTCGACATGATTTCAATTAAATGAACTAACATTGAAATCCGAAAAAAAAACAACACTGGACATTTTCCTCAAATGAAACAGGCAGGGAAAATTGAGAACACCACATGTAAATAATAAATAACAAAATCGCGTTATCTTAATCAACATTTGAAATGGGATAAACATATGATGAGTAGGTCATAGGGAACATACCCGGTCACCTTAAAAAAATGGGAAGATTCAGATATATCAAAAATAAATTTGTTCTGAAAAACACATGCGCATTATGTACACCGCATTAGTTCAATCATAGCTTTTGTGTGGAATAATAAGTTGGGGTTGTATATTAGATCTACACAAAAGAAGTGTTTACATCATTCAGAAATGCATTCTAGAAATAATCTATGGAAAAAAAATCACAATTCTTAGCTTAAGAATATTATATATATTATAACTCAGGAATTTCTAAAGTACTAGATATATGAAAATTTTATGCTCAACAAATTATTCTGAAATTGTACCGAAATAAAATATCTGAGAGATTAAAAGATCAAAAATATATTATGAGAGCACAGCAAGAAAATTATGAGAGACTAACAGCAAAAAAAAAAGGTCAGCGATGTTGGACATATGATATATAGCTTCAAGAATTCAAAAAAGAAATAAAAATATGGCTAACCGAGGGAGACTGATGTAGGATTACAGAATGATAATTTCAGATAAAAAAAATTGTTTATATACCTTTTGCTCTTACTTTATTTTATAAAACTCAGCAGACTTTAATACAAACTACAATCATGAAAATATAACCAATTATGACAGTATAACACCGATAAAAACATTATAGTACCAATAAAGACAAGGACCACCGAGCCAAGACCAAGAGGATACAGGAAGGATATTTATGTTTTATCAGTTTATATTTCTATAATGGATTATTTCAAAAATAAAATTTTATTTTTAAGTTCAGTAAACATGACACATTTATCATTAGAATTACTCTACAGTTTGTCTTAGAGTAAGGATGATTTCAATAAATGAACTCTCTTATTATTAAGGACAATCTGACATTTATCCTATTTGCCATCACAAGTTTCTATAATTTCTCTCTTTTAGTTCATTCGATTTTCATAAAAAAGTCGCTGGATCAAAATGATTGTTATTTCCATTTCACAATCGCATGAAAATTCTACAGTGCTAGTCAAAAGTCCACTCCCCCCCTTGTATCTTTTGAACGGGTATACTTATAATAATGAAATTTGGAGGGTGGAAATAAACGGATGTAGGCTTCTCAACTGGTCATAACAGGTGACGCAATAGTCATAAATGACGTCATAAGGCCACTGTGACCAATAATTTAAAATGGGACCCTATGGCAAGTGACAGCTCGTTTGAAAAGTATTGAAAATACCTATTCAGTCATACCAATTTTGTTTGGGTTTCGGCTGATTTTGATTGATAAATTGAAGAAATACGAAAATTATAATTTCGCATTTAATTAATAAAAATTTAAGAACCAGTTCTTATAATAAGTGTTCAAAGTATGCTCCATCTACTTCCTGGCAGTAATGCATCCTATTGCTAAACTCTTGTCGTACTCGTCCCAGTGTATCAGCGGAAATTGCCCTACATTCTTCAACAATTCGTTGTTTCAGAATGGCAATACTGTCAGGTGCTGTAGCGTAAACCTTAGATTTCAAGTACCCCCATAGAAAAAAATCTAATGGTGTAAGGTCCGGTGACCGAGCTGGCCATTCGATCGAACCTCGTCGTCCCTATGTACTGTCCTTTGACTGACTTCATAGATAGAAGCAACTTGGGCTGTGGAAGAAGTAGGGTTTACTACCATTTCTCCAATTATGTCCATTTTTTTGTCATCACTAATTGTTGGTCGACCAGATCGTTTGGCATCTTGAACACTACCTGATGCTTCAAACTTCTGAAGAAGCTCCCTCAAATAAACTCTCGATATAGGGCGATCGGGGTACCTTGTTCCTACATTCACCAATTATTAAGATAGCTGCTACTTTGTCGGCAACAGTACGTACCATTTGGCCTATGTAAACACTTAAACGTCTCGTTAAACAATAGCTTAGGTAAATTTTCAAGGTATAAACACTTTTGACAAGTAGAGAATTCAAACACGTCAACCTTTTTGACAATTAACCAGAGGCGTACTTTAAAATCTTTATTAATTAAATGCGAAACTATAATTTTGGTATTTCTTCAATTTATCAATCAAAATCAGCCGAAATCCAAACAAAATAGGTATGACTGAATAGGTATTTTCAATACCTTTCAAACGAGCTGTCACTTGCCATAGGGTCCCATTTAAAATTATTGGCCACAGTGGCCTTGTGACGTCATTTATGACTATAGCGTCACCTGTTATGACAAGTTGAGAAGCCTACATCCGTTTATTTCCACCCTCCAAATTTCATTATTATAAGTATACCCGTTCAAAAGATACGAGGGGGGGAGGGGACTTTTGACTAGCACTGTATATGACATATTCATTGAAGGGACTTCGAATGTTTCAATCGTAGATATCTAATAAGTTCTCCATGAAATCAAATTGTTTCATCAGTAAACGTCTTCATATATTGCAGGAGCCTACCTTCTTAAAAAAATATGTTTTAATGCTGAGATTGAAGGATGTCCTGGATATCAATAACCTTTATGTATGTTTTAAATTTTGTGAATCAGTCATGGATAATTTAAGAAATATCAAGTATTAAAAAAAAAGTTTTTAGGAAACTTTTTGAACGTATCTATTAGGGATTCTTCATCACGGACCCAAAGCCAATCGTTTGTTAAAATTTTAGGGGACATATTCGAAAATAAGACACATTTGTATACAACAATTCCACAAGAAACAAACACCCAGAAATAAAGTCAAGAAATAAAGAAATAAATGTTCAGTTACGGAATCAAGATTCGAGAGAGAACGTGCGATAAAATAAATCATCCCGAGTGGCGAGATTGAATTGAAACGACTCCTAAACTGCTTCATTACCATGAATGAGTGAACGAACAATAATTCCATTCCGCATTCAGTTATTCCCTTTCGGAAGCGGAAAGAACCTGTTGCTCCCAAAGGATGAATCAATGGAATGTTTGGAACAATAATAAAGTGGGAGCTTATAAATTTCACAACAGGTGCTTTTATCTCTCGCCCATTAATCAACGTTTACGAACATTTGTTGGAAATTGACTAGTGTGGAACGGCTCAATGTGAATGAAGAGATATGTTCGTTTTTTTAACGTGTTATTGGGACAGTGCGTTATTTTTGGAGTATAATGGTTTGAGTTGACATGGTAGTGTTTGGTTCGTTCTATTTCATTGAATAGACGACAATTCATAATACATACATAAGTATGTAAAAATAAAATTAATTTGGTCGAGTCCATAAAGTCTAACTATTCACGAGTTGTCTAAAAGCCAGTGGCGCTGAAAGAACCCCAAGCCAACCGAAAACCTGTAAATGGGGCCCCAAGAATTCTGAGATACTTGACGATTTGCTATATTTTGCTGATGATATGAAGTAAAGTGAATTCATTCATTCAAAGATTGTTCTATACAATATGGAATTAGTCAAAGAGTTCAATAACAGAAAAAAATTATCGAGTGGTTAGAATTCAAATAAGCTTAACCAAATAGAAAATGACCCAACATCAACAAAAACCAACATCGAAAAAAAGTAAACCAACAAATTGAAAGCGGTCCGAAATTATTTCAACTCACCATCTTCCAGAAACTCCTTAAAACTGTATTAACTTTTTCCCAAGAGTATATAGTTAGTTGCTGACTACAAGTCTACAGATTTCTTCTGTCGTTTTCAATGACAGAAATGAGTTTTTAAAAGATGACAATTAGAAAATTATTAAATTTTCGCTTATTAACTTCTCTGTGATTTGAAGACATCTTCAAGTCACTTCGAGAAAATGGCCTCCAAACTTCCGGCAACTCAATTAATTAATGATGCACTTATGGGATTGCCTCTTTGATTTTTTTCTTGTGGGTTCTCTTCTTTGGATATGATAGATCTGTTATTTCATTTCATCAGACGATTTTCCTCTACAGCATGTTGAATAAACTTGGCTCTATCAGTATCTAACACTTGTTAGATTGGTACGATTTAACAACCGCCTTCAAGAGACAAGATACCATTAGCGCTAATCCAACGAAGTTAAACCTGATAACGGTAATCAAAGAACGAAGAACTGCATATATGAGATACCATGCGAATGTGGAAGATCTTATATCGGAGAAACAAAGCGCCCCTTAAAAGTGAGATTATTCATTTCTTAATTTATTAACGGGATAAACCTAGTTATACAAATGAGTATTATTACACATTGCATTAATTAACACATAATACAACCTATTACACATTAAAAAGAATGCAAAACTCCCAGGAAAAAAACTTACATATCATAATAAATTTCGATTGATCTGACGCACAATGGATGGGTAACTGAGTTAATCGAAGTCTATGCCTCTCCTTCTGGCAGTATTTTCATATTTCGAGAATCTTAGAATTGGCGAAGCCTGCGTACAATTGTATCTTTAAGTACTGAAACATAGCAAATCGGTACCTCTAACATGTCTATATGTTATATGTCTATAAGGGTGTTCGGCACATGGACCATAAAATTTTTTTGGGGCGTTGGTATGGTCATTTGCTACCTTTTCAGTGTAAGAACCTCGGTCCTTAGTATTACGGTTACGGAGGTATGATTTTTTTATTAGGTTTTTCTAAATTACCCAAAATGTACCCTTCGAAGCCCCATAATTTTTTTTGCGTGGGCTTTTACATGCATTTTTTTATTGTATTAAGTCTACATGAGTGTGTGTTTGAAAAAAACGTATTTATTGTTACAGATAACACCACAAAATAAACACGAGGGCCTTTTATTAAAAAAGAAAATGAAAGTATGAAAATATCTCTACTTCTTAAAGAAATAAAAAAAAGTTGCAGTTATTGCGAACTTAATTTTATTTTAAAACGTTCTTTGGTTTATCGCGGTTCTAAAAGTATGCTATTTACGTTATTCAATGAATAAAAAAATACTACAAATAGTGTTTTAGATAAAATAGCAAAGTAAGGACAGATTTTAGTAAAATACAGTTTTTGTTAATTGTTTATTTACAAAGTAAAATAACACGATTCTTTAACGTAAATTCTGTTCGAATTGTTCTCCTCTACTCCGAATGCAAGCCCGACATCTTTTTCTGATTTCGACCGTTGTAGTGGCTAGCAACATTTCTTCTTTCATTACCACAAATGCCGCGTTTATGCGTTCAATCAACACCTCTCTTGTAGGTACCTCTGTGAAATAAACCAATTCTCTGGCTCTACCCCAGACATGGCAAACTAAAGGTGTTAGGTCTGGAGATCTTGCGGGCCAAGGGAAGGGGCCGACTCTGCCTATCCATGAATTTGGAAAAGAGTTGTCGAGATGATCTCGAACTTCTCTCAGGAAATGTGCCGGGCAACCGTTATGCTGGAATACAATCGGCACGTCTTCATCGAAGGTCGGAACATCGGCAAGTAGCGCCGGCAGAGCATTCTGCAAAAAATGCAAATAAGCAGGCCCATTTAGTCGAGCCGGTAAATAGTGTGGCCCGATGAGATGTCTTCCTATCACACCAGCCCAAACGTTAACACTAAATTTTTGTTGAAAACTCATTTCCCTTTTCACGTGGGGATTCTCATCTTTAGGTGCCCAGTGATGTAAATTGTGCAGATTTGTTATTCCTTCTATGTTAAAACAGGATTCGTCTGTCCACAAAATTCGTTTTAGAAACAAGTTGTCATCGACATCTGTGTGCAGCAAAAATCTACAGAATTTCAACGGTCTGGCAGGATCGCCTTCATGAAGACCTGTAACAATTAATAAAATTCATTAGTCTGTGACAATTTTTTCGCAGTCAAAAGGACAAATTTATCAATAAAAAAGTTCATTTACCTTGTACCGGGGTGTAATGAAAAGCGTGTTGATTTTTATCCCGAAGTGCTGACCAAACTTTCCAAATCGTTAGGTTGAGTCTTTGAGCAACGACACGAATGCTTGTAGTTGGATCTTCTCAAAGGCTTGAAGTATTTGATCGTCAACTGCTACATGGTGTTGCCTCACATTGACCAAAGGCTCTTGAAAATTTAAGTTTCCAGTCTCTCTTAATCGTCGATAAGTCGTCGAGAATGTTTCGTGGTGGGGTAATCTTCGATCAGGAAATTTGGCTTGATAAATACTTAGAGCTGCACTAGCAACACCATCGGCCTTGCCATATGCCATCACCATATCAGCATACTCAGCGTTGGTGAAATTAGGCATATCAACAACCAAAATTAAAACAACAGTAGCAAAAAGTCGATAAAAGTAACAAAAACAAAAAAATACAAATTTAAAAAACTGAACAACGCGGCACGGACACTTCCAACAACAGAGACAGTTAAATCTCGAATGACGGTAGGGTCAAGCCAGCGGCGACTAACCCAATCCAACCTAAGGACAGAAATAGTAATAATAATTCACACGCGTCTAAATCGGGCAGGTAAAATTTCCTTGCTCGCTGTGTTGTGTCGAAATCCGTACTTTTATTTAGGTGCGACTTTCTTCACTCTTCTGACTAAAACCTTATTTGCAGTATTATTTTTTTTATTGACTTACGTAAATAGCATATGGTTAGCAACGTTATAAACCAAAGAACATTTTAAAATAAAACTAAGTTTGTAATAGCTGTAACTTTTTTTAAATTTCAATAGGAGTGGAGATGTTTTCATACTTTCAAATTTTTTTTTTAATAAAAGGCCCACGTGTTAATTTTGTGGTGTTATCTGTAACAATAAATACGTTTTTTTAAACACACACTCATGTAGACTTAATACAATAAAAAAATGCATTTTCTATGGAATCGGGCTGTGTAGAGTGAATTTTACTCTTCAAGTGGCCCCAAAGAAAGGAATCTAGTGGTGACAGATCTGGCGATCTGGCTGGCCATTCAGTGGGACCCCTTCTTCCAATCCACCGATTTAAAAATCTTTGATCCAGATATTCTCGAACTGGTAAGGCGTAGTGTGGAGGAGCTCCATCCTGCTGATCTTCCACATAATTTCAGCATTGTTTTCAATAATTTCCGTCAACATTGGATCAATGTGATTTTCCATTAAGTCCAAATACATATCTCCAGTAAGGTTACCAGATGAAAAGCCGACAATGTTGTCACCAAATATTCCAGCCCAAACATCGAGTTTTTCTGGTTGTTGAGTATGAACTTCGTGGAACAATCTCGGATTAGCATCTGCCCAATAACGACAATTGTGTCGATTTACTGTGCCGTTTCGAAAGAACGAACACTCATCGGAGAAATAAACATTGTACAGATAATTGGGATTAGCAGTTACTCGTTCACTCATTGTATCACAAAATTCAACACGACGGTCAAAATCATCTTCGTTTAGTGCGTGTGAAAGATGGATTTTGTATGGATGGAATTTATGATGCTTCAAAATATTTACAATTCGAGTTCGTGTAAAACCAGATTCATGTGCTAGCTGCCTCGTACTCTGTCCAAGAACAGCTACTTCAGCTGCTTCATTTATTTCCATGTTTCGTTTTTTATTAGCCACGGACCCGGTTTCTTGAAACTTTGATACTAATTCCTAAACATACTTCCCATTAACATGTTTATCTAAATCTGTCGTCTCGAGAAGCATTAAATTAGAAGTATGGGGATTGCATGATCAAGCAATGAATTGTAAATATAGCAATCAAATGATCATGAAACGAATTGAAAAAAAAATAATAAATCATTTAAATGAAGGAAATAATTATAAATGACTTGAAAAAAAAATACAGGTATGTAGTAGGCATAAGAAATGAAGGTGGGTCCAATACTTTTGAATTAGACTCAACGGGACATAATGCCTACTATATGTCTAAACATAAATTCCTAGGTTAGCACTAGAATTATTGCTATATTTTGCATCTGCAGGTTATCGGAATGGCATCTTACACACTCGAAAAATTTGAATGTGAGGGTGATGCAAGCTCCGTAGCAGTAAGATGGGAACGCTGGAAAAGGAGCTTGTACATATATTTAAATGCTGCAGGAATAGAACATGAGGCTCGAAAACGGGCATGTTTGTTACATTTTGGTGGTCCAGAGCTTCAAGAAATTTACGAGAATATACCTGGTGCAAATGTAGAAGTAGCTGAAGGAACCAATGTTTTCAGAAACCGCAATTACTAAATTGGATGAATATTTCGCCCCCAATAGAGTAAAGTATATGAGAGACATATATTCCGCTTGATGAAACAGGAACCACAAGAAAAATTCGAAAAATTTTTAATCAGATTGCGTCAACAAGCTGCAAAATGTAAATTCGATAACACTGATGAAAACATTATAGATCAAATTGTAGAAAAGGAAAATCAGACGAACTAAGAAAGAAAATATTGAAGACTGGTGATAAAATCAGTCTGTCGGAAATTATCTCGGAAGCTAATGCCTTGGAGGCAATAGATCGGCAACTAGGAGATTTTAATGAAAAAAACTGGAAACTCAATCAGTAAATAAAATATATTCAGAATCTCGTAAAGAACAAGAGCGAATTTGTAGCAGGTGTGGAAGTTATAGACATCTTTGGAAGGATAAATCATGTCCTGCTCGTACAAAATCCTGTCTGAAGTGTGGAATTATTGGGCATTTTCGAAATCAATGTAAAACAAAACAAACAAATAAGAGGAAAATAACCTACGGAAATAACCAAAAGGAAAGAGGCGACCACAAAAAATACAGGGCAAATAATATAGATGAAATAACAGTCACAGGTGTACAGAAAACTGATTATGTCTTCAACATGAACGACGATATCTCAATTGAGTGCGGGGTGGGAGGTACGGAAATAAATATGTTGATTGATTCAGGGTGTAACTATAACTTGATTACAAATAAAACATGGAATGTGATGAAAGAAAAAGGAGCCATTGTTAGGAATCAGAAAAAGGATTCTGAAAAAGAATTTGTGGCTTATGGAAGTGATAAACCATTGGAAATACTAGGATCTTTCGAAGCAGAAATTCGACTGAGAAGTCAAAGAGGAAAAGCTACATTTTATGTGATAAATAACGGCACTCGTAATTTATTAGGACGAATAACAGCAACCGCACTAGGTGTACTGCAAATAAATAAAGATGTATATCATATCAAAATAAAAGAATTCCCAAGTTCAAAAATATCATGGTCAAAATTCCAATTGACGAAACCGTTACCCCTGTATGTCAGCCATATAGAAGAATCCCGATTCCACTAGAAGAAAGAGTAGAAGCTAAAATAGACGACCTTTTACGCAGGGATATAATTGAAGAAGTAAAAGGACCATCCAATTGGGTATCCCCAATCGTACCGATACTGAAGGATAATGGCGAAATCCGAATATGCGTAGATATGCGACGAGCTAATACAGCTATCAAACGCGAAAATCACCCGTTACCGACAATGGACCCATTACTACCAAAATTGAGAGATGCTAGTGTTTTTAGCAAGCTAGATATCAAAGACGCATTTCATCACATTGAGCTTCTTCCTGATTCTAGACACATTACAACATTTATAACTAGTAAAGGACTTTATAGGTATAAGAGGATGATGTTTGGAATAACATGTGCACCAGAAATCTTCCAGAAAAATTTGGAGAGAATACTCATGGAATGTGATGGAGTGATTAATTTCATTGATGACATCTTGGTTTTCGGAAAGGACTTGCAGGAACACAATCAACGATTAGAGGAAGTTCTGAAAATATTGAATGAACACAATGTCCTCTTGAAGAATGAAAAGTGCACTTACAGAACGAATCAAGTTAATTTTTAGGACATGAACTTTCTGGAAAGGAGTCAAACCTCTAGAAAAATATATTAAGGCTATCCAGCAGTTTCAGGAACCAAAAACAATTTCAGAATTACAGAGTTTCCTAGGTCTTTTGAATTATATTGGTAAATGGATTCCTAAATTAGCAACACTCACAGAACCATTCAAACAAATATTGAGAAAAAATATGGAAGAAATGCAGAGATAATTGATCAATGGGGTGAAGATCAACAGAAGGCCTACGAAAATCTCAAATCCATATTGTCTACGATACCAAACTTAGGGTTTTATAATCCTCATGATAGAACTTTAGTTATAGCAGACGCGAGCCCAGTCGGTCTAGGAGCTGTTTTAGTACAAATCAATGCTTCAGGACCAAGAATAATAGCATTTGGTAATAAGACACTCAGTAATTGTGAGCGCCGATACTGTCAGACAGAAAAAGAAGCCTTAGCTTTGGTATGGGCAATAGAACATTTTAGCATGTTTTTATATGGCAAGCAATTCGATCTGATTACAGATCATAAGCCTTTAGAGACAATTTTTTGCCTAAATCCAAACCTTGCGCAAGAATTGAAAGATGGAATCTTACGCTTACAATCGTATAAATTCAAAGTTATTTATAAACCCGGAAAATCGAACATTGCAGACCCTTTATCAAGATTATGTGAGCTCGATAGCAATTCCACTGGTCTAAATGAAAATTACGTTCAAAACATAGTGGAACATGTGAAACCAGTAGCAGTGACTTTGAAAGAAATAGAAGAGATATCGCAAAGAGATGAAGAAATACAAAAATAAAAAATGCCATATATAATGGAATTTGGGATGACAGCGTGAAAAATTATAAAATTTTCGAGAATGAATTATGCTTTCATGGAAATATTTTGTTGAGGGGGAACCAAAATTGTTATCCCACTACGATTACGAGAACAAATATTGAGAGCTGCTCATGAAGGACATCCTGGCATTGTTGCCATGAAGGCAAGGTTACGAACAAAGGTCTGGTGGGCGAAATGTGACAAGGATGCTGAAAATTTATGCAAAAACTGCAAGAGCTGCATCTTGGTTGCTACTCCAAACATGCCAAACCCCTAAAGAGACGCGAATTACCTAATGAACCTTGGATAGACATTGCAATTGATTTAATGGGACCATTGATCACTAATGAATATTTGTTTGTTGTTGTTGATTACTACTCTAGGTACAAAGAAGTGATCATTTGCCGATCGATAAAAGTGCAGATATGGTGCAAATATTAAAGAATATTTTCAGCCGTTTCGGAAACCCTGTGACTATAACAGCAGACAATGGTAAACAATTCTCCTGTGAGGAATTCAAAGACTTCTGTAAACAAAGGAATATTACACTGTATAATACTATACCATACTGGCCTCAACAAAATGGAGAAGTTGAACGACAGAATAGAGATATACTGAAACGTCTCAAGATAGCTCAGCTAGAAAAAGTTAATTTGAAAGATGCCCTGAATGAATACCTGATGATGTATAACAGCACGCCACACACAGTGACTGGGAAAACTCCATCAGAATTGTTCTTCAGAAGACAATTTCGTGACAAATTACCAATGATTCAAGATAACACATTTAGCTCAGAAGATCAGGAAATGAGGGATAGGGACAAGGAAATGAAACAAAAGGCAAGGAATATGCTGACAAAAGAAGGCATGCCATAGTTACGGAACTCAGTATTGGTGACAAGGTTTACGTGAAAAATTCACATAAGGCAAACAAACTGAGTTCTAATTTTGAACCCACCACGCACACGGTTGAATCAAACAATAATGGAGATGTTCAACTCCGAAATGATATTACAGGTGAAAACAAAGGAAAAAAAGGAAATAATTTCCTTACACAAAGATTGAAGAATTCTGCTCGGTTCTCTTCGCACATTGATTGTTTGCAAAAAATAATGAAATTATTTCTTGACCTGCGCTCTGCAATTGAATAAACCATGTCGACCCGCAATGAATTAGAACACAATACACATACAAGTCTCGATTCAAAACTAAGAATAATTCACATGTCAAAGAACCAGTATGCCAACTTAATGATCTGTTCGTAATAAATAAAAAATTATCGATTCTCATTTTTTTGAAAAAGATATGAATTCAGTAATCAACAAAATGAAAACATATTGAAGCCAACTGAGAAAACACTTCATAAGTCGGAAATCGTTTCACGAATTGGGACTGGAATATTTCTGTGGCATTATTAATGATTTGATTATCTTACCTGGTAATCTGATTAGAGATATGTACGTATTTGGACTTTTTGGAGATTTCTATCGATAAAGTGTTACCGCATGTTATTGGAAATACTGCAAATTGTATCAAAGATAATTTAGATTGAGTTTCAGCAAGATTGAGCTCCTTTGCAATACGCTTTGTTTGTTCGACATCTTGATTAAAGATTTCTATGTCAGTGGATTGGAGGAAGGAAGCCTCAGTCATGGTTGTGTTGAAGCTAAAAATGTGCCATGAAAACACCACTTCATTTTGCATGCATAAAATGAAGAAACAATTACTGTGCTGAAATCAGTATAAAAATACCTTTGAATTGAGGTATCACTCACCCCATCTCACTATTCAAAATTTGGGGGTGAGGGTTGTAGTAGCAAGGGTTGAAGCGCTATGCGTCCGTAACCTACATCTTAAGTTGTCCCCCTCGAAACAAAAATCGACCTGACCGAGCATTTCTATCGAAAAAATTTATTTCGTCTGTAATCTCGTCTGTTTCGTTTTCAAATGGCCACCCTGTATATGAGATTCCATGCGAATGCGAAAGATCTTGAAAGTGAGAACATCAAAAGTTTTCTCAAGTGACAGATCAAGTTGGTCCAACATGATGTGAATGAAAATCATAAGATGAAATGGAACGATGCATCTATTATATCCAGCCAAGAGAATCTTACAGGAAGAAAAATCAAGGGGGCAACATTTATGAAAATCGCTGCTAATCCCATAAGTGTACCATCAATTGAGATGCAGAAAGTTTTGATGCCGATTATCCGAAGGTACTTGAAGAAGTATTCAAACCATAAGTAAAAATTTTATCTGGCTTTCAGAGTTCTGCCAATCTTGACACTATATGAAAATTGTCTTTTTTGTGAGTTAATTTTTGCCTTGAAAACGACAAAGGTTGGTAGCAAACATAATAATAAATGGTGGCTATTGCCCAAATAAATATTCTACCATAATAATAAAATACTGATATTATGCGAAATAATTCGTAGCAAAACAGCTATATTCGTTCCAGACATGAAAAGTATCTATTGTGCGACATGATGTGAATTGCACCCTCATACCTGCAGCCCATTAGCAACCGCGCCACTAAATACGTTATCTACCCAAGAAAAATCTGTTACGTCTCAACCGTGGTTTACACCATTGTTAACCGTCTGTCCGTTGCCGTCATGACAATGCCAAATACCAATATTTCTGGAAACGCGGCCTGCCATCACAGCGAGGATGCCCTAAGCTGATAAGCGTGACTTTGTGAAAGTAGCCTGTAAAGCTGTAAATTCCAACGTCGCAGTGTCCCGAAAGAGCTAGCGGGTCATTTCTGGGAATTTAGGCGCAAAACTGGTCGTCGTGACTTAAGCCAGGTAAACGCAAAGCGCGCCTCTCGCGGTGGGAAGTTCTTGGTACGGTCGGCCGCAGAACGAAACGTTTTTCTAATTTGTCCATTATGGTAATTGGCCCCGAAATGGTCGGATGTTCGGATGAGTTTTCTGCGAATTCATCGTGATATTGGTTGTTAAACGTACTCATTAACTGCATTGCTGATGACATACGGTTATCGGTGACTCGAATTAACAAGAAGCGCGTCTACAACTGCATAAAGTATTTTTTTTGGCGCTTTTGTTCACCCGAACAGAGTGCCTATCATTTTACCCAAATGTCTGTAATTTTGGAATATCGAGTCGAAAATGGTCTCAATCGATTGGGTTCGACTCCCTGATGAAGAATCCGTGGCGAAAGTTGAGTATGTCCGGCCGACCGTATCCTCTCTAGCATCCAAAAGAGATGAGCTAGAGTTTTCATATTTTCAGAATAAGTTAATTGTCCGAATATCTCGGTCAAGTTCGTTATTGGGCCAAATCCGTCGGATGGTCCAGTAGTTATGAGCATCTGAAATTTTGTTTCATCGATAACTACTAGAATATCCATCCGATCAAGTCGATACTTGAAATATTGTGGAGGAAGGCTGCAACAAAACGGCTCGCAGAATTTCGTAGAAATCGTCACGCTAGAAAATTTTTAAAAAATTCCCAAAAAAAATTTTTCAATAAACACTATCTCATAAGATATTTTTCGGATTTCAATAAAAATTCGTGAATATATTGAGGTGATCGATATCTTACTTATCCTCAAATTTCATTGTCGTAGCTCTTTTCCGTCTAAAGATATGATTATTTTTTTCATTTACTCAAGAGAAAAGAGAAATGACATTAAGAACCGGTGATTTTCTCTGAACGATGACCATCACAGATCGATATTCGATTGACAAATGCGGGGCTCATTGATCAGTGTCAGTCGGCGTAATATTAATCAAAATTTTTCATAACGGGAAATCATAGAGATAGAATTCAATCTCGGTGGCTGAAATAATATACGTTGTCAAAATTCAGAAAAGCACTGACATAAATTTTTAGGGGAAGTGCAAGGCAACCGTGAAACCAAGGCAAGAGAGGAAATAATAGAAGAGCACGAATTAGAATGAGGATTTCCATTACTATTTTCAACCTGGAAAATGAATGAAAATATGTATTGCAGATTTTCAAAGTATTACCACTTTTATTCATTGAATCTTTGTTTTATGATCATTCACAGCTCTATTTTAATATAAAATAAGAAACAAAACCAAATTTTATGCGAATCCCACAAATGATCGTCAAATCGTTAATGATCGACTCCTTATGGATATAACTTATTTATCAAATATATTCATTCTGATCTTCTTAAACTAGGGGACATTGAAGATTCGATGCTGATTTAACACTTAATGTCGATAGAGATAAAAAATTTAAGATTTTTGGGATAATAAAATATATGCAATGAAGGGTTCAAAATGACCACACACCTGTTTCCGCGTGACAAACCGTTTACGTCTATAGGTTTGGGTTAAAGTTTCAGTATCCGAATTGACAACCCAAAAACGTGCTCTGAAAAAGTTTAATGTGCCGCTCCTTAGGATCCTGTCGAGGTTTCAGAAGATTTGATTCCGAAGATAATCGCTTTTATATAATTTGGATTTGATTATATAAAGTATTTCGAAGGACAAGTGTTTGCCCATCCTAAATTTTGGTATGATCTTGTTTACCGATAGATCAATTTTCCTGATTATGTTATCATATGCATTGGATAATTTGAGTGATTATACTACGTCATTGCTTTTTCAAATTTTTAGGTTAGAACTCGACATTACAAACTATGATGATTATGTACTTCTCATAGGAAATTTCTTATCTACAGTAGGAGTGAACATATTATGTGTGTAACTCTTTAGTATTATCGCTGTTTGATTATGCAGATGTAGTCTATGGAGATTCGTTGAGTCAGAGTACAGCTAGGTGCATACAAAATTTGCAGAATTCCTGTATGAGGTTTTCATTTATGCTACCCTACAGAGAACACATAACGCATCACTTGAATGAGCACTCATTGCTCAATATGACCAATAGAAAGAAGTTGCATATGCTGGTTTTCGTCCGACAAGATCTCAGGACGGGTGAGCCTTCCTACTTGAAGCGATTTTTCTGTACTCGTTCACATCAATACTCCACAAGAAATTTCAGTACTTTCGTTATCCCCCACCCCCAGCACAGAACGGAGGTTTTTCACAGATCCTTCCAGGTAGTCGCTCCTCGTATGTGGAATGAGCTGCCTGATACGACAAGCAATTTTCCATCGGGAGGTTCAGGAGAGAGGTTGAGTTAATATGTCGGGAGAATCAGAAAAACACTTGTTAAAACTGTTGAAATGACTGGTTGGATGATAGATTGCTTGGTATTTGTGTGTTTGTGTTTTGCGTGCCCTCGTATGGGCTTAATAGAGGCCATATTTACCCCCCACACGACGCGCGTTTCATTTAATTTTTTTTTACTTTTCAGGTGCTTTTTTCTTGCATTATAAGTCCGCATGTTTGAGGTTTTCATAGAAGTTTGATCTCTTCCTTGGTTTATTTTTAAACAAGGAGTTGTATGTAATTAATAAGTGAATTTTTAGTTATAATTTAGTATATTCATCTATCCATGGGTCACACAACACAGGTTATTCTATGCATCAGTTTCTTAATCGTTGTATGTTCCTTTTTGTCTGGTTTCTATTATTGTCAACCTGTTATTGTAAAAAATTGGGTCAAATAAACAAATGATGATTATGATGAACGTGTAACTCAATATTAGGAAATGAAATAAAAACAAATGTGTTGCTAGACTACCTCGCAAGTAGTTGAAAACATAACAATCGACACCAATGATAGCGTTGCGACGCTACGAAATATTATATATTTATGTTATATTTCCATATTTGCATCATGCACATACTACTCGTATGTTTTCAGACATGTCAGATAAATCCTGCCTACAAGAATGGCAAAATGGCAATAGCTTTCAATCTTGAAATGGATAGAAAGCAGACATACATTTTATCGTCTATGATAAAACTTGCGAGCTCGATGGTTAATAACTCGCAGACCCCTGGAAGGTTCTTGGAGATAACAACTTCTGTCGGTGAGCAGGAGCAACTTGGGGAAGCTGGGTATTGCTTTCCGGGTCGTATCTATAAGTATCCGCTGTGCCACCCCACACCGAAGACCAATTTGCATGTTAATTGACAGTGCGTGACAAAATTACCAGCATAGTGGTCCTCGGTGTGATTAACATTATTAATTGCTTGGCAGATTAAAAATTCCGGTCCTATTCGGACATTTCTGGTTTCCTATTATCTGCAAATAAAAACATGACTTCCGGGGAGCTAATCGTTACACCAGACGAAAATTTCAGTTGAAATGGACGTTTTGGTAGGAAACAGAAAATTAAATTAAAATGTGGAAGAGCACTGACCTGAGGCCAGGAGATTTTGCCCTCTTGTTCCCTAAGTGATACGATTCTTTGTTAAACTTGGACAATTTAATGAACTTGAAAGTACTTCCGTACTGAAACGTTTTTATGACAGAACCAGCCATAAAAGTGGTGATTCTTCGGAATTGAATCTTTTGAAACCATTACACCCTAAGGAAGATGAATCATCTTCCTTAGACGAAGGGAAAAAATATCAATATTAAATTTACTGAAATGATGTTCAGTGCATAATTAAGTAATCTACGATCATTTTCAGTTGACATGAGGTGACCATCTTGCCAGACTATTTAACCACAGATTCTGTGACAAAAACTTATATTCTGCGATCAAAGAGATTAAGATTTTAGATTTCGAAATGAATGTGAAGGACCATCACTACTGCGCATGCGCAAAACTTGACGGTCTGGATCACTGGTTTTTGTAATTTAGCGCGCATTTTTCAGGCCAACTCGACAAGTTTCAAAGCACTGATCCCCATTGGATTTATCTCCTATAGTGAAGTGTCTGAGAAACTCAACTTTTTTGACTAATAACTAATTGATTGTTCATTAAAAAGATACTCAAATAATTGCCGTAAAATGTCTTCGCCTAGTGGAGACTTTCTTGTATACCTATATAATAAGATAGTGAGATAAAAGTTAACACGAATTCAACACATTGGCTATACTTGATCATTTCTTCATGTTAACAACAAAATTCACCGTTCTGTTGTGAAAAATTTCTGTTTATTTGTGACTTACAGTTTTATGTTGATAAGGGACATTCATTAACTAAAACAAAATTCTATAACCACTTGATTATAAATTTTTTTTAAACAAATGGTAACATTTTCCAAGGATTCATTAATTTTCTAACAAACTGACTTGACCATTCTGTGAAATCTGCTTCGAGAATTGCTCTGCCATAATCCTGCCCTAGTAATACGTACAACATTTCGCTCCCTCATCGACCTGCGGAAAACTCCCAGACGAACCTGAAAACGACGAAAGGAAATAAATTCGAAGAAGATCCGCCGCCGGGGGTTGCGTGTTGCGGGGGCAGTGCGGGAAGGTGGGGGATTCTCGATGCGACCCGCGAACCTTCATTTCCCGTGGATCACGCGACGTGGCGTCCGTTAGAGGATTAAGGAAATTCGCCACCCTAAGAAGGGTGACGTCGGCCCCTCCAATACCCCCACACCCCTCGGAACATGCGAGCGTTTCATTTCTGACCGTTCGAACTGGCGTCTCCATGGGGATTCACGCAGTTCTCCTTTCGCGAAGGACCAATTATCCCTCGAAAAAATCGAGATCGAAGAGGAAAATTTAATATTTTCTCTTGTGTAGCGATTGAGAAGCTTCCGAAATTGATATTCCAGAATGAAGCATTTCAAAATAGTTATTTAATTTCATCGATATAGAATAAAGGGGAGACGACATGACATGCAATCGAGCAAGGAAAAAATAGCCTCGCTTGCTCGACTAAAAATTAGCACCAATATGGTGGAAAAATTAGATTTAGATTTTGTATACTTCCAATTAGATGTATGCTCTGGCTATTGAATACACATAAAAAATACTTAAGGGTATGAGTGAAATTTGGCTGCATTCATTTATAAAATTAGTGTTTTATTCAGATACACAAAACCGATGAAAAATTCAAATTTTTTGTTGACTCATGTTATATCTTCACTTATTCTACCTCGATGTTTATTATACCCGTAAAAACTAATTCTTTTGCGTGTACCCAATTTTTTCCTCTGATGTGGAAAACTTCTGTTTAATATCGACAAAACATAATATGCATTATTACAATACGAGTATAATATAGAGTCACGAAATAATATATATATTCTTTTGAACTTTTGGCTTTATATTATGTTATATGCAGAACGCATTTGAATTATTCAATTAGTAGGTAGTAAGTATCTACTTATGGCGACAATTAGACCCCCTGTACTGTAGATTCCTTTACTGTAATGTATAATGAAATATCTGCGTACACATGTACGCAAGGTGTTTGAATTTATGCGAAAGATTCCAAACGGTGATTCAGAAGCAAAAATTTAAGGGGTCGTTTTGCTAACATTCTGTTCAATCAGATATTACTTTGTGGATTCTTTTACATGCATTGTGACGGTTGTTTTAGTATCACACCATTCCAGAGTCCGAGAAAAGTATTCATAGTAATTTTTCTATAATCAGAATAATTATGGAGAGAATTATTGTTTGATCAGTCTGTTGAATCTAAATGAGCGAGTACGTATTGAGTCATTTTTTAAATTGATTCTGAAACTTCGTTTTTAAATGTGGCTGTTCAAAATTCCCCATAGATAAACTTAAGTTCTCTCTTCTTCTTTGTTGTATTATGAAACTGCAACTGAATTTCAAATAATGAAAGTTTGTAATAACATGTTCAAATAGACACAGTAAGTGCTAAGCTATCGAATTAAAACGTAAGAAACATTAATGTTTAATTCAACCTTAACAAGAAACTTTATAAGTATGTCTTCATTTTGATGGATCCACAAGAAAGGTGAAATTTTTTGCATAATTCAATAGCAAAATTTTTAATGATGATAATGCTTATAAAAAAACTGTGGCTACGTGGAATTATTTCGGCTTAGTGGATAAAGAGCAATTTCACGATTTTTATTTCAAATTTCTAATTAATATCTTGGAAACGGTGCATTTAAAGAAGATGAATGTGAAATGATAAATTCTTCTCAAATGTACAAGCATACAGAAAATGCCAGGATGCGTTCTGTACTTGCTTATTTTACAGTAAGTTTTGATGGTTTCACTAGTAGGTGATGTATTAACTCGAAGACCTTAGGTGATAGTTCAAGTGTATTTAATGTATAATGTGTGTTACATTTGTGTGAAACCTTGTGTGGATTATCAACTATCAAGATATAAGAAAAATCAATTTTTTTAATGAAATATCAATACCCTGTATCTCTTTAACGAAGCGTAATATCAGAAAATGGAAGAGAAAAAAATAATTCTTTTGGTATCGAAAATCTATGGTTTAAATCAATGTAGTATTCAAAGACTCACCTCGTACACATTAATTGCTTACTTTGATTGCTATTTGTATTAAATGTTTTGTAATTTCATGAATAACTATGTAAAATAGTTATGTTGATAATGTTATATTTATTCTTGTTATTGTCATGAATGAACCGCATTTATTATTATTATTTGGAGATAACGAGAGCACGCTGAACTATTAGAACAAGTGCGCAAAAATATACAGGGTGGCCATTTGAAAACGAAACAGAAGAGATTAGAGACGAAATACATTTTTCCGGTAGAAATGCTCGGACAGGTCGATTTCTGTTTCGAGGGGGACAACTTAAGATGTAGGTTACGGACGCATACCTCTTCAACCCTTGCTGCAACAAGCCCCACCCCCAATTTTTGAATAGGGAAGATGGGGTGAGTGATACCTAAATTAAAAGGTATTTTTATACTGATTTCAGCACAGTAATTGTTTTTTCATGCATTAGTTCTCGAAATATTCTTAACTAAGTATTTGAAAATGAAGTGGGGTTTTCATGGCACTTGTAGTGTTTTTTTGTGAAAAATCGACATTTTGAGCTTCAAAACAACCATGACTGTGACAACATTGTCGGCCCGTTCTTTTTACCTGGCAATCATCTTACTGGAGATATGTATTTGGACTTATTGGAAAACCACATTGATCCAATTTTGACGGAAATTATTGAAAACAATGCTGGAAATTATGTGGAAGATCAGATTAGGTTTCAGCAGGATGGAGCTCTACGCCTTACCAGTTCGAGAATATCTGGATCAAAGATTTCCAAATCGGTGTATTGGAAGAAGGGGTCCCACTGAATGGCCAGCCAGATCGCCAGATCTGTCACCACTAGATTTCTTTCTTTGGTTCCACTTGAAGAGTAAAATTTACTCTACACAGCCCGATTCCATAGAAGATTTAAGAAGACGTATATTGAATGAATGTCGACAAATCACTCCAGAAATGCTGCAAAATGTGCGCCATCGTTTCGTACAAAACTTATTTCATTGTATGGAAGCTAATGGTAAACAATTTGAATATTTAATTAATTGATGTGAGTTTTTGATAAATTATTCACTTTACTTTGAAAAGTCTTATTTCTTAGATTAATACTTCAAATCGTTCTGATACCGTACAGTTGGAGAATGATTTCAGTGAATAAAACAGCTAGTCGAACATCTGACCCTAGTAGCATTAACACGTACGGTATGACTTCATTTGCCCAGTGGGAGATGTTATGCAATTTCAAACACAAGTGCGGAAATTTTGGTGTTTCGGAAGCACGAAATGTCAATTATTCGCAAAAAATTAATTTAAGAGACAAAATTAACTAACGCATGAATATTTCGAGAACTAATGCATAAAATGAAAAAACAATTACTGTGCTGAAATCAGTATAAAAATACCTTTTAATTTAGGTATCACTCACCCCATCTTCCCTATTCAAAAATTGGGGGTGGGGGTTGTAGCAGCAAGGGTTGAAGCGCTATGCGTCCGTAACCTACATCTTAAGTTGTCCCCCTCGAAACAGAAATCGACCTGTCCGAGCATTTCTATCGAAAAAACTTATTTCGTCTGTAATCTCGTCTGTTTCGTTTTCAAATGGTCACCCTCTATATACTAAATATACAGTGCTAGTCAAAAGTCCCCTCTCCCCTCGTATCTTTTGAACGGGTATACTTATGATAATGAAATTTGGAGGGTGGAAATAAACGGATGTAGGCTTCTCAACTGGTCATAACAGGTGACGCAATAGTCATAAATGACGTCACAAGGCCACTGTGACCTATAATTTTAAATGGGACCCTATGGCAAGTGACAGCTCGTTTGAAAGGTATTGAAAATACCTATTCAGTCATACCAATTTTGTTTGGGTTTCGGCTGATTTTGATTGATAAATTGAAGAAATACGAAAATTATAGTTTCGCATTTAATTAATAAAAATTTGAAAAACAGTTCTTATAATAAGTGTTCAAAATGTGCTCCATCTACTTCCTGGCAGTAATGCATCCTAATGCTAAACTCTTGTCGTACTCGTCCCAGTGTGTCAGCGGAAATTGCCCTACATTCTTCAACAATTCGTTGTATCAGAATGGCAATACTGTCAGGTGCTGTAGCGTAAACCTTAGATTTCAAGTACCCCCATAGAAAAAAATCTAATGGTGTAAGGTCCGGTGACTGAGCTGGCCATTCGATCGAACCTCGTCGTCCAATCCATCTACCACGATATTCTTCATCTAGGTAACGTCTTACTGCACCGTAATAGTGTGCAGGAGCACCATCTTGTTGAAACGTTATTTCCAAGTTGTCGAATTCATTTGGATTATCTTCTAGAATTTCAAGAATTAACACCTCAATATCATTTTGTAACATCTCCAGATACAATTCACCGGTTAAGTTAGCATTGAGAAAAAGAGGCCCAACTATGTGGTTTCCCAAAATACCTGCCCAAACATTTACTTTTTCTGGAAATTGAGTATGTTTTTCACGAAAGATGTGAGGATTTGTTTAACTCCAATACCTCACATTTAGAGTGTTAACATTTCCATTGAGAAAGAAAGTACTTTCGCCACTAAAACAAATTTTCTGTATGTAGCCTGGTTGTTGGTTCATTTTATTGGACATAGTTTCACAGAATTCTAGTCTTCGGTCGAGGTCATCATCTGAAAGTTGGTGCACCATTTTTAATTTATATGGATGAAATTTGTTTTTAGCCAACACCCTATGTACTGTCCTTTGACTGACTTCACAGACAGACGCAACTTGGGCTGTGGAAGAAGTAGGGTTTACTACCATTTCTCCAATTATGTCAATTTTTTTGTCATCACTAATTGTTGGTCGACCAGATCGTTTGGCATCTTGAACACTACCTGATGCTTCAAACTTCCGAAGAAGCTCCCTCAAATAAACTTTCGATATAGGGCGATCGGGGTACCTCTCATTAAACAGTCGTTCCGCTGCATGGAAACTGATTCTACATTCACCAATTATTAAGATAGCTGCCACTTCGTCGGCTACAGTACGTACCATTTTGCCTATGTAAACACTTAAACGTCTCGTTAAACAATAGCTTAGGTAAATTTTCAAGGTATAAACACTTTTGACAAGTAGAGAATTCATACACGTCAACCTTTTTGACACTTAACCAGAGGCGTACTTTAAAATCTTTATTAATAAAATGCGAAACTATAGTTTTCGTATTTCTTCAATTTCTCAATCAAAATCAGCCGAAACCCAAACAAAATTGGTATGACTGAACAGGTATTTTCAATACCTTTCAAACGAGCTGTCACTTGCCATAGGGTCCCATTTAAAATTATTGGTCACAGTGGCCTTGTGACGTCATTTATGACTATTGCGTCACCTGTTATGACCAGTTGAGAAGCCTACATCCGTTTATTTCCACCCTCCAAATTTCATTATTATAAGTATACCCGTTCAAAAGATACGAGGGGGGGAGGGGACTTTTGACTAGCACTGTATACTTTCCACTGAATGTGAAAGATTGCATCTGGCAGCACAAGGAGCCTAAATGTAAAAAGTGGCTTTCGTACCATTCAGAGGAATTCGAAAATGTTCGGTGGTTGAGCTTCACACCCCCCAACATCTTTTGAAATATTCACCAAGTTTTTGGGATGCAATTGATTAAATGAGGCACTATAAATTTTTTTAAGTTTCTTAGTTGAAAATTACGTTTATAGCTACCTAGAACTCGCTGAAACTCTTTCATTATTTTTGATTTAGCCACTAATTCAGAGTTGAGCAGCAGCGAAACTAAATAATTCGCAATTATGAAGAGGTTTTCAAAGTTCACCTCGCGTATATGGTGGTGCATGATTAAAAAAAATCGACTCGGATTTTTTGTTTGCGAATGGAACCATGGATACGAATCGATATAAAATGATTATCTTGAAATATTGGATTTTCTCCTTTCTATTTCCCAGCTCATATTTCACTCTTATTATTTTTATTGGAACATTTTAATTAACGATTGATTCTGTGCAGGTCCTGAGCGAAAAGAAAACATCAACATATTTGTTGTCTGTAAAAGCTTAGTAGTAACGTTCGGAAATTGTTTTCCTTTGATAAATTTTTTTGCCGGTTGTGTTCACATCAGCGAGTGGCGTAGATAGGACGCGATGTGCTCCAAATTCCCCGCTACGTCGATCACGGGTCGGTCCTTTACCTGATGGGTGACAAGGCTGGTTCGCGAAGCCAGGAAGAGCTGGGAGGTACCGGCCAATACTTGGGCGTCCGCCAACTGGTCAAACATCTCTCAAGTAACAAAGGGAATTACGTAATAGTGTTTCACCAAAATTATTGGGAAAATAGTTCTTAATCGAATTATCAGTTATCTGAATAAGACCATACTATTACTATAACTTCTTGTTAATATGATTTCAACACGCAAAGATCGACTCAAACTACTGCAATTGACTTCTTTGAATATCGGCCGGTTTCTGAAACAGTGATCAAACCTCTAGTCAACTGACACAACGATCACCTTAACAGAGACGTCAAATCAATTTGAGTTGCTGAATAGATGTTCAATGCATAATTAAGTAATCTATGATCATTTTTAGGGGACATGAGGTGACAGACTATCGAACCACAGATTCTGTGTCAAAAAATTATATTCTGCGATCAAAGAGGTCAAGATTTAAGATTTTGAAATTATCATATATACAGGGTGAGTCTTTGACCACTGCGTTAATTTTAACCATAGGTTCTTGAGATCAAAAGAAACACTTTTTCCATTACGGTTTTTCTATATTCAGCTGCGTTGAAAAGTTATAAGCATTTTAAGTTTTCACATTGGGCAAATACCCTCTGTAGTCCAGTATAGTTTGAATGAAAAATACTTTCCACAGCATCCACTATTGAATCTGAATTGTTTAAAAACATTATTTTCCCTATAAAAAATGATTCACTCACTCATGTTTCATCCGATTAGGTCCATATCCAGAAGGAAGATACAAAATACTAATTTTCTGGTAAAAAAAATTCAAAACCATGAACATATTTTTGCTGTTTACTATAATTTCTTTCTACTTCAAGATTATAAACGATCCCTTCCCAGTGAGAAACTCACAAAAAGCCTCAGAATTATTGGATGTTATCATCATACATTTGTAATTTTCTTCTTAAGATTTCCAAATCATGAAAACCATCATTTCTATGAAAACTTCCAAGGCAAGAGGTTGTCACATTGCTTTTTTTTTCACTCAAAGCCTGAAAATATCATGTATGATTTTCCAAACACTGATATTATTTAAGTTTCTTCTCCTTGACAGAGACCAGTAAACAGGTCTATGAGACTGTTAAAAATATGGCAATCTTTTTCGAAATCTTCAACAACAATGAATAATGTCACTACGAATAATTATTTTACAGTGATGTTACTTTGCTTGATTATTATTTTCTCTACTGAATCCCAATAACAAATTACTTGAATAGATTACAAGTATTCTCAGATTTAGGTGTGCAATTATATTTGCTTGAAGGAATTAGGTTTGATCACCTACATTTGATTCTGAAAAACCAACTACGTGTTTTTTCGTTAGTAAGAATCTATTCTGTTTAGTCTATAATTAATTACTGAACAAATTTTTGGTTTTTATAATCAGAATATCTGTTTTAATTATGTAAACAAAAACAGAAATATTGAATAATGGTTATTCATAGATTATGTCAAATTTTAATACCTTACCATAGAATATTAATTTATTACCGAACCCCAGGAGAGAAAAAAATTAATAATTGCAAAGTTTTTTTAAATGAAAGATAATATCTGTAATCATTATCGATCTTCAGTTATAATTTTCCTCAGAATAACTAGAGTGAATTATTATCACATTGAAATGTTATAATAACGTCTCTGTGGTGGGTTGTTCCCAATAAAATAGTGTTCTGTGGTTCCTTGTTGTTTTGATTCTGTTTGAAACTGTCAACAGTTATTTAAAAAATGTGGAAAATATTATAATAAAATAATAATGATAATTTCGATAGTTTGAAATTATTCAATTCAGTATGAAATGATTATGGTCAGAAAATACATTTCTATTGTAATCTTTCTTGTTTATGAACCTATAGCTTCCAGTTTCAATATTGATTGAATTTTAATTAACCATGCATCATAACAAACATTCAGAAATACGAAAACTAAGTCAAATTCTATTATCTCCTAAGTTCGTGTAGGTACCAGGTTGAATCGGTGTATGAAATAAATATGTGAAAAAACTATAAACCTACAAAATAAATTAAGAAGACTGGATTCGAAGATTTTAAAACTCATATGATCTTAATTTGAAGCATTCCTATGTTAGAATAGATATAATTTGATGGACCCTGAAAGTCTGAAGCTATAAAGAACCAGCTCTTCATAAAGACAAGTCTTCAATTCAACAGGTCCTGACAGAAAATACATTACCTATTTCAACGGTCATGAGAATATACCGAAGTACCTATGTTAGTGAAGGAAATATTTTTATCTATTTCTTATGGAATATTACTCTGGATTAAATATTAAACAAGGTGCTAGACATCATTAATAATGAATACAGCAAATGGCAATTCAGATTTTGTAGTGAATGTAAGACAAAAATTGTTCAGTGGTTAATTTCATCTATTAGTTTTTAGTGGTGGAACCATAGACTGGAGAGATTTCCCCAACCTTTTGAAGAAATATTTAATATAGACATAAAATATGGCAACATTGAACAAATCTTGTTATTGAATCATTTCAGCACAGAGTTGGATTTGGGAAAATCAGAAAATATGGACAAAATTATATCGATTTAATTCCTTTCAACTTCAAATAACTCAAGAATGGTGCAATTTAGGAGGAAAGATGGAGAATGATTTTATCTGCAAAAAAGACTAATGATTCCAGGAAGTACAAGATACGGACCTTTAGTTCAACGATATTTGTTTTTCATGCAATTTAACCAATCTGTAGAGTAGTAGTGAGAAACCCACAAGAAATGGAATGAATCTAACAATGCCAAAATATGCATGACTGTTATCAAAAACCTTCTACAGGAGATCATTTCAATTGATATTGTCGTTTGAATATTACAGGTGAAAATGCAATTTTTTAATGAAATTTGAACACCCTATATCTTTTGAACGGGGCCCAATTTGGAGAAATGTTATAGGAAGAAAGTGTTTCTTTTCACGTGAAGAATCTATGGTTAAAATTAACGCAGTGGTCAAAGACTCACCCTGTATATTATACATATATTGTGAATGTCATTACAAACACATTGTTAATGAATGTGTAGGACCATCACTACTACGCATGCGCAAAACTTGATGGTCTGGATCACAGTTTTCTGAAATTTGGCGCGCATTTTTCAGGCAAGTTTTAGAAGTAATATAATTATTTCGGGGAATAACCTCATGATGGTTGTGTACGTTTCTTTATTTATTTATTTCCAGATTCGATGTGGGCAACTTGAAGAAGCCTCTGTCTCCATCAATAGAAAATCACTCTTGAAGAAAGAAGTCCCTAAAATATATTTCAGCTTAGTTTTGTACTTTCACACTTAGGCGGGGAGCCAGGGTTTTTTTTACTGGGTTTTTTCCTTAGGCTTTTATGTGATACGCCGAATTGTATGACACCCCTCACTAACCTCTGATCTATATGCTTTATTGTTTGCCAACTAAATATATATATATATACGTTTATTTGTGTTATATTGTAGTCAATGCGTCAAGCACAATTTAGAGCTGTAATCGTACATTTCAGTATGAATTATATTCCTTCCGAATTTTGAAATAAGCGACTCGAGTTTACCAACACGGCATTCGGGTAGGCTGTAGGCGCATGTGCTGTTTAGACTATTCTACATATTCGAAGGTGCCAAAGCCTAGATTTTCTGTTTGCTAAATTTTTTTATTACAATCACAGTAATTTCAATTTATCGTTGAAATTTCTCGTCCGCGCCATAGCCATGTTGAGGTTGAGCGTATGGCTCTGCAAGTTAATAAAATGAAATAGTTAAATTTGAAGGGTATATATTGCAGATTTGAAAGAATTGTTATTGAATCTCAACACTTCAAAGCGCCGACTCCCATTGAAATTATGTCCTAAAGTTAATTTTCCAAGAAACTATACCTTTGTTAACTAATAACTTTTTCCGGGATTTCTTTAATCACTGTTAATTAAAAAAATATTTAATTGATTACAGTAAGATTTTTACGCTTCGTGGAGACTTTTTTGTATAGGTACCTATAAAATAATATAGTGTGATAAGAGTTTGAACAAATTCAATACCTTGGCTGTACCTAATAATTATTTTATGTTAACAATAAACTTTAACTTTATGTTGTGAAAAATGTCTGTTTATTTGGTACTTGAAGTTTTATGTTAATGAAGGGCATTCATTAACTAAAACAGAATTATATAACCACTTAATTATAAATTTTTCATAAACCAATGGGCTATTTCAATCAAGTTTGTTCTTTTTTGGAACTTCTTGAAGAACTATCAAAAAGATACTTTTTTTTATTAACGGTTATTGTTTATGGACGTTTTCTCATATTTCTATTATTCAAATAATTAGTCAGTATTTTTCTCATGAATTGAAAGAAAATACTTTTCATCAATAACTTCATTGTTCATTAAATTAACAATCAGTCATAAACAAATTATTACTTTTTCTTCATATTTTTCCGATAGTTCCAGAAATTTCAAGAACGTGTGCATTATAATACAAAAAGATCCTAATCGGGTTAGAAATACAAATAATGATCAAGTTAATTTGCCGATCAGCACCGATTAGTTGACAACTTCTTTGACCTCTGATTTAGCCTTAGTTTGCGTTTCAGAAACTCACAATTTACCTGAAATATTTGACCACTGTGTTAACTGATCGGATGGTCAAATTTAACTGGTCGGCCATCCTTAAAGCACTCAAATGACAGTTGATCATGGATTCAACAACTGATAGGGGTTTTATGCTGTGTTTTTCGAACTCTCGTGCATTTGACTGCATATCATTCAAGTTTATATTAGATAAACTTAATCATCTTGGTTTTCAGGAACTTTTCTTGGATCAGTAATCCTGTTTCATAACTGATCGTATTATGTCGGTGAAGGTGGAAGATTGATGGTTCTCGTAACGAACAAATGAGTTAGGTGTTGCTCAGGGCTCAGTCTTGAGTCCACTACTTTTCATTATATTTATTAATAATTTACCCAAACATCTGATCTTAACTCAAGCTAATTCAATAATTTATATGGATGATTTGTCGATTGCTGTCTCAGCATACACGCAATTGATGCATGATGAATGCCTTGATAATATTTATGGATAAGACTGAATGCGTTCACTGCGCAAAAAAGGCTGTCTCTATGTGTTTATTCAACGAAGACTCTGAAACCTAAGAGGGATGTCACGCTCCTAGAAATTCATTTGGATGATAACCATGATTTCGAGAAGATGAGCTCTGCTTACTATGCTATATGCCGTATTAAGAATACTCTTCCTCATTACACTGTAATTAGTGTTCATTATAGCTAAGCCTAAAGTCAATTTCCTACTGCATACTTCTTTGGGGTAACTCATTTGATAATGAAAGAATTTCAATATGACAAAAACGTTGCTGACTAGAAATTGTTGATGATGGAACTCGTGTAGAATTATTGTTTGGGCAATAACAATAATCTATTATTGTTCTTGTAACCAACGTTTCAACATGCATCTTCTGTCGCTTTCGAAGTAAAATTAGCGTTCGCTACAGCTTTTGATTCCACAAAAGTTTTCAACTTTCATAAAAGTCAAATATACAGACTACGAAGAAAATAAAAAATTTGCACTTATCTGTGGTTTAAAGATTTCTTCAAGTTACATCGAATAATCGACCTCCAAACCGGCAATTCAATTGATGGTACACTTATGGGATTGAGAGCGATGTTCTTGATGGATTTCTTCAACATCTTAACAATCCAGAAGAGCCTATTAAATTAACAATGGAAATCGAGAAAGTTGAACATCTTCCATTTTTAGATATGTATGTTTATAAACAAAATGGAATTCCAAGAACAAGTGTATACAAAAAACCAACAGACAAATATTTAAATTTTAAATTGGGAGTGGAAAAATGTTTATATGATAGAGCCACAAATATATGCTCTACCCAGCAAAATAAAAATGAGGAAATAAATAACATCACAAAAACACTCAAAATTAATAGTTATCCCAAAAGGATATTGAAAGAGCCAAACAAATACTTGTACACCTTTATAACTAATAATGCACTGATTTGACTTTAATTAAAAATTAAGTTTATGATATCGCGTAATTTTGGAATTCCTATTTAAGACTTTTTCACTATATCTTATACAAAGTATATACCTATTAGACATTCAACGAAAATTGAATCTATCTGTAACCTGAAAATCAAAATGATATATGATGTTTATTAAATACTTCTGAGCTTAAATATTCTAGAAGGTCAAGCTTTTCCGGCTATTCAGCCAAAAAATTCTTGTTCACTTGAATAGAGTGGTCCAAAAATTTTCCCGAATATTTGTTTCTACTTTTTCGATAGAAATTATCAAAAGTATCACCTAAAACCGATTCGGTTTGTTCTAGAGCACGATGGCTTCTGAACAGAATGATTTTGAGTTGATCAGTAGTTTTATTGTTACTCCATATATTTGGTTGTCCAATCCGGAGCGCTGACGTTCATCGAACTCAAAGTTAAGTCTTTGCGTACATAAGTTTAACTATTCAGACACATAAACGGGATGTACGAATGATAATAAAAAGTTTTAAGGAATTACGAGGAAGGGCTGCTGAAATAGGAATAATTGTAGATTTCATTGATTATGTTCTCCTCCTGAAAATTTTTTTTCGGGATGGTAACTGCGGTATTTTGTTCTGTTTATTTCAATTTACATCGTTGACCAGTTGGTGGTATCCTGTTGGTCGGACCGGAAGGTACAGCAGCTCGGGGCGCTAATGACGAAGATTCGCAACGCAGGTTCCCGCTGGGACATCCCCTTCTCTCCCCCGACCCCTTATCGATCCACATGTTCACGTATACACACATATTATTCTGGAGAACACAAACCCATCGGCGACAGTCTGTACCAAATCTACTAACCCGATACTATAATTCCTCTACCAGAACGTAATTTGCATCTGTTTCATGGGAACACTTGTGAAGCACATTCCGTAAACCTTTCCCATTTGTATCATTGCATTTTAAAAGGAAATAATATCTGTAAGCACTTGAATAAGGTAATTTCATAAAATGGTGTATGTAAGCAATATATGGTTTAAACATATAAGTAACTGTTACCTTCAGAATAAGATACTAAATTTACTTATTACTACAGACAATGTGCCACCCTATTAACAAATTCTTGAGTCACTCCTCCCATGACCGCTTGACTTACTATTTTACATTTATCAATAATATTTTGCCTAAATTCCTGAAAGCATGTTGATCGTCTAATGTAGATACCTAATTTTAAATACCCAAAGTAAAAAACCTATGGGTCAAGATTCGGCGAACGAGCAGGCCTCTCCATCAACTAGATAATCCCTAATCCCTCTATAATAGTAGGAAGATTCCATCTCGTTGAAGCTACACATTTTGTGGTCACTGTCCATTCCGTTGGAGTGCAGGAATTCTTTCATTGTTCAGTTAATCCAAATACTCACCATTCAAATTCGCGTATATTCAAAATCGGGTCTATAAGCTTATTTCGGCAATTCACATCAAAACATTCAATTTCAGTGGTAGTTAGGTATGTACTTCATGAAACCAGTGAAGATTCTGAGTTGATTAACACTGTAAGTTATGGCGATTAACTGTCCCATTTAGTTGCCTAACCGGAAATAAACTAAATTAAAAGCAAAATACTCGTCGACATTACAGATGTCCATCAGCCGTCCACCAAACTCCGGTCGTCGGTCAAAACAATTATTGAAGCAATAATTGTATCTTATACTTATGATATTTTGAATTTTCAATTCTTTCATACAGAACGTCGAGTAACCTATACCATGGTTTAGTGGCAAATTTATTATGGAAGTTTGGGTGATTCTTCTAAATCAATTACAATAATTCTTTTCATAGTTTTGGATAATATATATTTTGAAAAATGAAAACTCGAGGTCATCGCTTTGATTTTACAGAACGGTCAGACAGATTAAACTTTGACCACGGATAATTCATCAAGGCCTCAAACTCAATCATTTGAGGTCATTTCTGGCTCGCTATTTCACTCCCACTGAAACACAAAATGGATTCTATTCAATGATAAAACACAAGTACAGCGTTGATTATTATACAACTGATTTTAACCATGTTTTTGTGCGCTTACTCTAGTAGAACCGCGTGCTTTAGTTTTGCCCAAATGTCTGTAATTTTCGAATATCGAGCAGAAAATGATTTCAATTGAGCTTGACTTCCTGATAAAGAATACAGCTTGACTTCCTGATAAATCATCCAAAGGAGATGTGCTAGAGTTTTTATATATTCAGGGTCAAACTGTCTTCTATTAAAAACACAGAGGCTGTCCTTCTGAAAATAAAAAGACAAATGCAGAAAAAGAACTGAATACAAAATATACATATCCATGCCTAACGCAGGCTTCTTTGACAGAATTAGCGTGTCATACTTCGATGACCTACGAGAACGTAATGGAAAGCCGTTCTAGGATTAATCCGAGGCTGGCCTCTGCGCGATCTTAGCCGATCTGAGATCGTTTCGTTTCTGCGATGTCTAGCGGGTTATCTGCGTCGAAGCGGTGAGAACATATCTACGGCTTTGAAGGCAGCTTCTCGAGGAATTAGAGGCTGGCCTCAGGTTTTTATTCGAGTTTATCGGGAAGCGGGAAATAGAGAAATAGGGTCAGTGCACTTTGTCGTTATTTAGAGGTATCGTGTTTGCTGTGTATCGCGTATGATTATAATCTTTTTTAGGTGAATTTTTCCTGAAATATAAATCTTTTTTATCGAAAGTGACTACCAGATCGCGAAAAGGATTCAGCGGGACCTAGTAATAGCAAATCTTTTGAAATTCCTAAGGAACATGTTCAGTGTACTTGTGATATTGTTAATTCTTTAATAAATAAGCAACATTTTTCGACTCATTGGAATGATGATAAATTATATTTAATTAAGGAAGTTAAGCAACCTGTTCCAGATCTGAGGAAATCTCTAGTGTCTAGTGGTGGGGTCGGTAAATCAAATCGGGGATTCCAAAATACGTGGCATGACAAGTACGACTGGCTTACTGGAAGTATTACTTTGAAAAAAATATTTAGTTAGCCGTGCATTTTATTCTCACCAACTAATGGAAATTCCGACAGAGTTTGGTCGAAAAGTGGTTTTAGTGATTTGAAAAATTTATCTCGGGGTCTATCGCTACACAACAAAAGTGCTCAGCATATTTCATCTAACTGCAAGCTTACCGTTATGAGAAAGCAAAAACAAAATATCGCCACAGCAATAGACAATGCGCGTCAAATATAAATTGAAAATTTCAATGCTAAAGTCAAAGAAAATCGACAAATACTAAGAAGTTTAATAGATATTACGATGCACCTCTGTATGCAAGAGTTACCTTTTAGGGGGCAAGATTAATCGAATGAGTATTTAAATCTTCTTGTTAGTAAATTTGACACGAATTTAAAAACCTTTTTAGAAAATGACACCAACAGTAAATCGGTATTTTCTGGTACATCAAAAACCATTCAAAATGAATTAATTGATTCGGTTGCTTTTGTTGTGAATAAAAAAATCGAGGACGAAATTTCACAATCATTGTTTTTTTCTTGGCAAGTTGATGAAATAACTGACATACGCTGTCATTCCCAGTTATCAGTCATTTTTCGTTATGTAATAGATGACCAACTTGTTGAGCGCTTCATCGGATTTTATGATGTTAGTTCTGGGCGTTCTGCTGATGATCTATTTCATTTTTTATCTTCAAAATTCGGAAAATTTGACAACTGCTTCCACAGAAAGAAGTTTCTCCGCGTTGAAAAGGATTAAAAATTATATTAGGAATACAACAGGCGCGGCTGAGTAATATGGCTAAAATTTATATCGAAAAAGGATTCATAAAATCACAGGACGAAAATATTTTTATTTTACAAGGTTATAATTATTTTGCTGATCAGAAAGCAATCGTCTAATGTAATACCTATTTTAAATACCCAAAGTAAAAACCTAATATTGAAGATTCGGCGAACGAGCATTCTCCATCAACTAGATAATCCTAATCCCTCTATAATAGTAGGAAGATTCCATCCGTTGATTTTGTGGTCACTGTCCATTCCGTTGGAGTGCAATTTTTCATTGTTCAGTTAATCCAAATTTTTTCACCATTCAAATTCGCGTATTTCAAAATCGGGTCTATAAGCTTATTTCGGCAATTTCAAAACATTCAATTTCAGTGGTAGTTGGGTATGTACTTCATGAATCCAGTGAAGATTCTGAGTTGATTAACACTGTAAGTTATGGCGATTAACTGTCCCATTTAATTGCCTAACCGGAAATAAACTAAATTAAAAGCAAAATACTCGTCGACATTACAGATGTCCATCAGCCGTCCACCAAACTCCGGTCGTCAATCAAAACAATTATTAAAGCAATAATTGTATCTTATACTTATGATATTTTGAATTTTCAGTTCTTTCATACAGAACGTCGAGTAACCTATACCATGGTTTAGTGGCAAATTTATTATGGAAGTTTGGGTGATTCTTCTAAATCAATTACAATAATTCTTTTCATAGTTTTGGATAATGGATTGGATTCATCAAGGCGTCAAACTCAATTATTTGAGGTCATTTCTGGCTCGCTATTTCACCTCCACTGAAACACAAAATGGATTCTATTCAATGATTAAACAAGTACAGAGTTGATTATTATACAACTGATTTTAACCATGTTTTTGCGCGCTTACTCTAGTAGAACCGCGTGCTTTCGTCTTGCCCAAATGTCTGTAATTTTCGAATATCGAGCAGAAAATGATTTCAATCTATTGAGCTTGACTTCCTGATAAAGAATACAGGGTCAAACTAGAAAATGTCCTTCTGACCGGCTGCCCGTCCGGCTGTATACTCTCTATCATCCAAAGGAGATGTGCTGGAGTTTTTATATATTCAGAATAAGTTAACTGTCCAATTATCTAGGTCGATTTCTTTATTGTGTCGAATCCGTCTAATGGTTCAGGAGTTGTTTTCCTTAGAGTACCAAGGCAGTTCACTTGAATCGCTGGACCTCGCATTATGGACACTCCCAGCATACAGAGCTTCTCCAACAGGAATTTGTCAAAGATACGTATTGATTTATTCTTTCACATCCTCTACTTTGGTTGCTTAGGTCGTTTTCAATTTTAGATTAGAGTTTCCTCAGCTGTTTCGGAAAATACTTGTGAAAAAAAAATTAGAAATACCAGATGAACTTAAAAATGTCAAATTTCAAATATTTGGAATACAAAACAAATGTTAGCTGGAGTTGGTGACGGGGTGCCTTACAATTTGTTGTATGACATGAAACCCTAGGGAAAAAAACCTCATTAAAAAAAACCCTGGCTCCCCGCATAAGTATTGTTGTGTTCAAAATAAACTTATATATAATTATATACTTCTTTCTTCAAGAGTGGTCTTCTATTAATAAACACAGAGGCTTCTTCAAGTTGCACATATCGAACCGAAAAATAAAAAGACAAATGCAGAAAAAAGAACTGAATACAAGATATACATATCAAATTTCTTTGAATTTATAACCCAATCAGAAACATCGTGAATAGACTTAAAATCATCTTGAAATTTATATATGGCACAATTGTTGATGATGTGCCTCACCATACTATATTGTCACGAGCCGCCACCATCTGAATATCATTGTATTGGTACGACAATGACCTGTTCTCAAACGATTAATTGTCCAAATTTTTCTTGGAAGATCAAAATCCGGATTTTTTTCAGAAGGATCAGAAATGAGATTTTTATTGAACATTTAATAAGAGTTCCACTTAAAATTCCATAATTCTCTATCGCTAATGTTCATATTGAAGAACGTATTATACCAGAATGGTTTAGGTGACTTCAATTTTGGAATTCTATTTTGTGAAATGTACGAAATAATCGGAAATAAATTAGGAAAAGAATGATATTTGCTCCAAGAATTCAGAGCTGCAGTCAGTCTGCGAATATGGGAGGGACAATGTTAGACAAAACTGGTAACCAATGAACCGGTGTAGATCTTATGGGGCCAGTAATTATTCTCATGGATGTATTCAATTGTGTATCAATTTTTTGTGTATGTGCACTATTGAACCAAACAGAGCCACAACACTCAGTTGCAGAAAATACTAAAACCAGAGCATCGCTACTTCAAGATGATCCAGCTAATTCCTGAAGAATATTATTCCAAGTTTTCAGTTTTAAGCTCAGATCATCTAACTGAACCTTGTAATTGAGAGATTATGCTAATTTAACTCCTTACTATTTAGGATAGAAATTATGTTCGATAGGAAAATCATTGAAAGCTAAATTTTTCATAATTATTCAGATGGAAACAAGATTCCTCTGTTTTGTTGATATAATCACCACTCAATAAAATAATTCTTTATATTTCCAAATCAGATTGCCAGATGCTGGTAAGCAATAGCAATGTCATCAGCATAAACAAATTTCTGAGATGATGTCGTGGGTACATCACTGAGATATATATTGAAAAGTAAAGGAGCTAGAACTGAGCCTTGTGGAAGACCGTTTTTCAATGTTTTGAAATTGCTACTCTTATTGTCAACAAAAACACGAAGAAAAAGATAACATCTTTTCTAATAATCTTACCATTTTCCCACACTTCAGATGGGTATAGAGTTTGAAAATGAATCCATCTTTCCACAAAGTGTCATATGCTGAAGATAAATCAATGAAAGCAGCTCCTGTTTTGAAGCTATATAAAAGTTTTTAGAAGAAGCACGCAAAAGCTTCTGACCTCGCTTCAGTGCATTTCTACATTTACTATTTCATAGATGATTTCAATAACCCCATCTACATTCATTGGTCTTGAACATGAGGTTGTAGTGATATTCACGTATATTTCCATATTGGTTCACTGACATCTGTGTCACATCTACTTTAGCTAAAGCCATCAAATAAATGATTCATCTCTTCTGATATAATCTGTACATCTGCAATCATATCAGCATTGACCCTTAAGATATTTGAGGTACATTTTGCTCAGACCTTCAAAACAGGCACCCGTGATTGGACCTTAAACTGATTAATCGAAAAACTCTGTGAGAAATATCAACGCAACCTTCGCATCAGTTTCATTGTGGCCGACCATTATTTGCAGTATTCTTCGTCAACATACCCCTCTAAGTGAAATTCACCACAGATCTCGTCCTCAACTTCTCAAGCTACCGCTTTTCTACCGCTTGAATAGGCCGTTAATGGGTAATTCCCAGGCCCGGGAACATCTTACCGTTGATTCGATTTCTAGTCTGCCATTCTGTTCGTTAAAATCTACCCCGTCTCGTGGATCACCAACAATGGGGCCATTTTTTGTCGACGAGACTGGCTTGGGAAGCGGTTCCACGGTCGCGACAATACGATGCCCCAAAATACCACCCCGTAAAAATTGCATCCCGAGCCCGCAGGTCGAAAAACGGACAGAGACGAAGGGTTGTCTTCACGTAGCTGCGGTGACTATTGGAAATTTTTCCGGAAGGAAAAGATAAGATCTAGTAGTTGGGAATTTGATTTAACTCAGCTGGGAAGCTTCATGGTTTCAGTGGAAGATGTTGACATAATGTAGCATGCGCTTTCGAAAAATTAATTCTTCATTGTTGCTGTATAACCAAACACTGACGTTGAAGCACATATGCATGTAAGTTTTTCTTGCTACCACTTCGGAAAATCGACATTTCATCGACAAAAGGGCGACAGTAATGAAAAGTCAAAATAACTGTGTCACTCAGCATTGAATCTTTTTTTTTTCATGCATGCTCACTTTCCGTCGAGGGGCACCACGAAAAATCAAAGTTCATGCAAATCAACTTTCGCACAGAGTTTACTAGATAAATATTCGAAAAATTCAATTTGTAAGTTCCGAACATAATTCCTTTCCTAAATATTCATGAGTTCAATTATATTCATCTCTAAATTACGAAGCTTATTTAGATGATCTGACTCTAAAAATGAAAACTAGGAATAATATTATTCAGAAATTTGCTGAATCATCTTGGGGTGCTGATGCTCCCACTCTTCGCACAGCATCTCTATAGACTTAGCCTTTTCTGCAGCTGAGTATTGTTGCTCTGTTTGATTTAATAGTGTACATACACAAAAAATTGATGCACAATTGAATACATCCCTGAGAATAATAATTACTTGTTCTGATAGATCATTTCCTTGTAGATACATGTTATGATATAATAATAATTACTGGCACCATAAGATCTACACCAGTTCATTGGTTACCAGTTTTGTCTAACATTGTACCTCCCCATATTCGCAGGCAGACCGCAGTTTTAAATTCTTGGATCAAATTTCACACATTTTCTTATTAATTTCCAATTATTTCATATATTTCACAAAACAGAATTCCCTTATTAAAGTGACGTAAACCATTATGGCATAATACGTTCTTCAGTATGAACATTAGCGATAAAGAATTATGGAAGATTGAGTGGAACTCTTATGAAATGTTTAATAAAGATCTCATTTCTGATCCTTCTGAAAAAAGTCCGGGTTTTGATCTTCCAAGAATAATTTGGATGGTTCTTAATCGTTTGAAAACAGGTTATGATCGTAAATAGCATGCTATTCAGATGGAACTCAGTTCCAAGCGCAAGTATGATTGTGAATATGCAGAAGAAACAATACATCATCTCATCAATAATTGTTCCATATATAAATTTCAAGATGGTTTTTGGGCTATTCATGATGTTTTTGATCCTTTCTTGGAATGGGTTATCTTGTTCTTTGTCTTTCGATTATCAGATTCGATGTGGGCAACTTGAAGAAGCCTCTGTGTTTATCAATAGAAAACCACTCTTGAAGAAAGAAGGTTCTTAAATACATTTAAGCATATTTTTGTACACACAACAACACTTATACGAGGAGCCAGGGTTTTATTCCCTAGGCTTTCATGCCATACACCGAACTGTATGACACCCCGTCACCAACCCCTGCTAACATTTGTTTTGCAACCCGAAAGTTTAAAAGAATATTCATATATTCGAAAAATACTGACATACAGAACGCAACCTGAATTATTTATTAATATTGATATTCATACTACAGGTGAACAATTACTTATGTCAAGAGACGGAATACTCGGGAATACCGGGATTTCTAACTTCAAGCTCCATTGCCACATTTACCCTATTGGGAATTGAAGTACTGGCATCATTACCATTGTCATTCACACAAGCTCCACTTCGGTTCTCCGTATTATTTTATTGAAAGTATATATTGCAGCCTTTCCGTCTCCAAATATTTTAAAATGTCCGAGCTCAGTCTGGAGAGTGGGAGTAGATTCCAAAAAATTGAGTTTCCAGAATAGAAGCAACCCAAATCCAGATAGGCAAACCACAATCCTCAATTATATACAAGCGTTTATTTACAATATTTACAGTTATTCTGGCACCAAATATTTGATAATTGAACAAGAAAAAGTTAAAAATTTCGATATTGGAGACAATTATAGTTCCCTGTATATTTTCTCGACGCGAGGTTGGAAATGGTGGCGAAACTTCCTAATAATTTTGTACACCCTGTGTATAGTCGCTGATGGATAGAATGGCTGGTGAAAAACTCTCTAGTTATAGTGACCTCCCTGTAGATAGTCTGAAGGTGGTGAACATTAATATCAGGGTGGTTGTGATGCTGGAGGCAGTCTCTAGTGGAGTATCTCAATTACTACTGCTGGGTAAGTATTATAGTCAATGGTTGACGATATTCGAAAATCCTATTCTTTCCATAATTAATTCCAAGGAATCCAAAAGTTTCGTTAGGCTTAAGGGAGAGTATAAGAATTTATCTCCCAGAAAAATTTATCTTCCAGGAAAAACTGTGAAAGACAATACAAATCAAAGCACTGTCAAGGTTATCGTGACTTTCTCTCTGTCTCCGGATCAATCGATTCCATATAAGTAATTGTTTACGTTATAAAAAAATTGTTACAAAAAAATTTATAAACACTTGTAGACATTTGACGAAAATCTCATTGAATGGAAAGTATTGAATATTATTTTAATCAATTAAGCAAAAAGAAAATCTATATGCAGTCATACGTGAATTCATCCAGAAACAGAAAGATTTTACAAAAATTTTCCTGAAATAAATGGTGCAGAATAAATAATATTAGCACATGCAAAGAATTAGGAATCTAAGATAAACCGAATAATCGGCAGATGCTTTGAATATTTGTACATTTATTTACCACTGAAATAAGAAAAATGTTATCTTCGAAAACGTATTTAAAAAAAAAATGCATAAGCAATCAATCGAAATACATCCAAGCGGAAATGAAGTTACTTACCACCCCTTTATGAGGGTTTTCCAAACACGATTAACTGATTATTTTATTTAACAACAGCGAAATAACTGAAAATCGAGAATATTTCAAGACAGAATTATTTCAATCATTTGCACTGGTCGAAGGTAGACAAAGGAAAAGGAAAAACGTAGGTACATTCAGTTAACCGATGCGCTTATCAATATCGCACATATGTATTCGCCGGACAAGTTTTATTCAATTGATAATTGAGATAGAAGGAATATCTATACAGGGGCAAAATTACTTGTTAATTTCTCTTCTCAGAAAGAAAGAATATATGTACAGGGGCACAATTAACATGTAGCACGCTACAATATTGATACTGCAAGATGATAATGTCCATGCTATGGCATGAGCAATGGCCGGTTTCTGAACTCGACAGATAAACGTAAGATAGTTATCCAGCCGTTAACTGTGGTTAATATTTATCGGCTCGATAAACACCGCACGGGTTTCTGATGTCAAATTTACGCTTCGGTTAGCTATCGATTGGATAACTCGACGGTATCGACAGTATTGTTAGTTCATAAAAGTGATAATAGATGTCACTGTAATCAAACCTGACATATTTTTAAACATTCAATATAATTTCAAAGAGAGAATAATTCACAACTATAAAATAATCATTCTCTTATAATCCTATATGGAGAAAATTAGTATTTACAAATCGTATCGAAAGCAAAACACAGAATCAAGAGATGGATTCATCATTCTGTGATGTTCTTTTGGCGTCGAAGATTGTGAATTCAAATTCAAAAACAAATGAAAAAAACAATTACGCAACAAAATGAGTCGACAAAGGGCTATAAATTTCACTGAGCGTGAAAAAATATTGTTATTGGACATAAATAAAGATTTTGTTGGTACTATCGACAATAAAAAGACGGATGCCAGTAATTTGAATTTGAAAAAACAAGCCTTGCGGATTATAGAGTGAAATTCCACGCCGCTGGAAACACTGGTCCGCGGAGCGAGAAACAGCTGCGTGCTTTACATGATAATATAAAATGTAAGCCAAAAGTTCAAAAGAATATATATATATATATGATAATATAAAGAAAAAAGCGAAAAAAAAATTCGCCGACGACAATGTAGGTAAAATCAAATATCAAATACATAGGTAAACATAAGCAAGAGGATTTTATTGTTTTCATAATTTCTGTCGATTTGCAGTGTGAAAGATACAAAGCTGGTGGAGGGACCTTAACACCAAAGGCAACGAAAGTTGATGAGAAAGTAATGGGTTTGTTGCATCACTTCACACCACTAACAAACCCTTACGACTCGTCAGCTGGGTATTATGAATTTAGTGAGTATGATAAGGAATTTGGATTACACTATAATTATTGCGGCTTCAACGAACTACTGCGTATTATAAACTATGTAATTTCGAATGAACTAAAAAATAACATATTTCAGATTAGGAAGAGAGGGAATCAGCAGGCTCTGCCATTGAGCTACCTCCTGCAAGCTCTGAGATTTGTATCAACATGCCTGCAATCAGCCAGCAGGGTATGGTTCAATATTTGCAGGAAGAATCATCCTGTAGTGCTACTGAGCAAAGTGAGTAATTCTTATATATGTGAGATTCGTAACAATTGAGATATTCGAATCAAACAGGTAACCATAATACAAAATATATTTATTCAACTAAAATACATTGCAGATATGGAACTGAATTTCTCTGAGGAGGTAATTCTCTCACAGGAAGAACCTTCTACACATAATAGTCCTCTGGCGACTCCTGAAACTCCTAGAAGGCGACCAGGTGAAAAAAGACCAGCATCTAGTCGAATAGGGTTATCTGCAACAAAAAAAAAGCCCTCATTACAACAACAAACACAATAATCAAAAGAAAAAATACAAAGCAGGCCAATGAGGAGTTATTAACAAAAAAAAGGTTGAGTTGATTTCGAAAATCTGAAGGCCAAGAAAGAGGAATTCTATTTGACAAAGAGGGAACAGTTAGTGGAAGCAGAACTTACGTTGAAGTTAATAGAAATAGAAGAGGCGAAATTGCGTTTATAAGTGATGAAAAAAAAGTTATAGGCAAAATAAATAACTTAAATTAAAAGTTCCTTCATTTACCCCTTGATTAAAAACACAGGTATTCTCTTACATATTGCAGAAAGATAGAATGTTCTGAAGTCTCTCTCACACAAAGTGACGTTATCTGAGTTGCAAAAACAAGCTTTCAGTTAAGAATTCCCTCGGCTATCCCACACGTTTTGCTATAAAATATGCATATATTTTTTCCTACTAATTATGGCATTTCTCCTCATTAATAAAGGTAATAATTTCATACCATTGTACCAATTTGAATATTTGTATCTCAGATGACTTCACAAAATGAGATGCTTAAATACGAACAAAATTAAGAAATTTGAAGAGAATACCTGGTTTTATACCCTGCCACTCACCTGAAATATTGAATTGCCATTAACTTCTGAATGCATTTCCTTCGACAATTGCATGTATTAACTCAATCAATGCAACCAAGTACATTTGGAAAGCCTGCTGTGTTATAGAAGCCCGTCTCAGTTTCTAGAATTTCGGTATAATTTTTTAGCATACATATAGATCTTTCAGATAGTATGGCTATTTTCTTGCTCACATTGAAAATAACTCTAGATACCGTTGATTTGTGAACATTGATATCATCATCTAAAACAATTTAAAACGTGCCTGTGGCATAGTATCGTAGAGTAATGCACACCTGTTCTAAAACAGATAATGCCACTTTTCTCTGAGATGTTGAGGATAAAACTGGGTTCAGCTCATTACATAAATATCCCACTGTGCTTTTGTTCAATCGGTATCTTTGCCTAAAAAAATTTGAAGAATCAATATCATATTACGAGAATATTTCTAATAGAAAACATCCAAGATAAACTTTCATAAACAAATAAGTAATTTTTAATGTTAGATTTTTGTAAAACTATATTACTGTGTATTTTTAATAGACTGAAAGACCTCAGGTCGATGGCAAATTGCTTGCAATAAAAGACAGTTACTACTACTTACCTAAACTCTTCATCTGAATACATTTCCATCGAAGATCTACGAATCCTTATCTGTCGAGGTATTGCTATATTATTGATGAATTCTAGAATTACTTCATCTGATGAGGAACTTGAAAATATTTCTTTAGTCAATTCCATGTTTGTTATGAACTTGAATTTTCGGAGATATAATTTTGAGGTTATCTTGGAACTGTCATGTAAATATTGAATAGTTAACGTCGAGATAACCCGTCATCGGGACGAGTTAAGATAAATGGAGTTTATGTGTAGTTTATCTGTCGGCGCGGTAGTCAGAAACCCAATTCGACAGTTATCTCTCGTTTAACTTTCTCGAATAGATAAACTGAGTTTATTTTGACTTCAGAAACCGGCCAAAAGTCTGCCTACGACTTGTCGAACACATTTCCTTCGAATATAATACACAAAAAACAGTTATTCGGTCTTAGTTTGATATTGTTACGTTTTTCCTCAGCTAATTAGAAAAACACTACAAGTCTTTAAACTAATTTATATTCACACTTAACTAATAATAATCAATAATTTATATACACAATTTATTTACAGAATTTCACTAGGAACACCTGTTTATTCGTCGGCAAGTTCTATACACGAATGAATCCATGAATCGGCTTCAGCCATTTATATCCGGCGCTGTTTTTTCTAGAAGTTACCAGAAAGATGCTTCACATTCCAGAGTATTCGTCGCGGCCTCTTGATGTCTCATAAATATGCCATCATTAAACGTTTTTATGTGACAGCTTTATGGCGAGCGGTCCCTTTCATGTTTCTTAATCCCTTTGTCGGCGCATGAAGCGGAACTCCTCTGCTGACGCAGCAGTAATTAGAGGGTTCATATTCGGTTTTGTTACAATATATTTTCGCAGAATCTCAAACCAGTACTGTGTCACCGTTCACCACAAATTTTCGCGGAGTTTTGTTTTTTGAATGTAAAATTCAAACCGTTGCTGTGTCATATTTCATTTCAACATCCTTAATAAATTCATCATAAAGCTCATGTGTGAGACATAATTCAGCAATCTCCAGCATCATTGCAACTTTCATCAGAAGGTATGTTTCACCCGGAGTATCTTTAAGAAATTAGTGAACGTCTTCTTAGGCAATGATTTTCAATTTTGAGCGTGCAAAAGTAGTATTACTTGTTTGAACTTCGAGGCACCAATACTTTAGTTACACCACATGGATTTTAAAATAGAATAGTCGCTCCATAACGTGGATTGACAATTTACTATGGGAGCCCTTTCATGAAAATAAGTAAAAATGACATTCTCATCACTTTCTTCGTCGAACACCATTTTTCGAAACTATTGTATGTTCGTTCATAACGTTTTTCCGATTTTTCAGGCAAAAGACAAGCAGGTACTACGTTCGCACGTTCCTCAATTTCCACGAACTCTCCTTCAGATTCACTCATTCTGAATACTGTCGATTCGTTCTTCATCTATTCTTCTCAATCACTATGGTGACAGGCATCACTACTAAATTATTTATCTGTTCGATAAAATGGAATATCTTTTTTATATCAAACCTGTACAAAAATATTGATTAATAAGTTACTGTGATAGCGAGAAAAATTCAATGCTTATCTTCGTAGGTGAAGTTCCTTTATTAACCTCGGTGGCTTTATGCAAAACGCCATCTCGAATAAAAAAATTACATTTTCCCTATTCGTTTCTTGTTCCCAACGTTTCAAAAGATATTTTTTGTCGTTTTCACGGTAAAAATTAGCTTTCAAAAATGCTGACATACTTTGAAAATTCTTCAATTTTCATTAATAAGTGTCAAATTGACAGATCTACTAAGACTAGATAAAATTGATACTTGTCTGTGGTTTGAGGATTTCAAGTTACTTCGAACAATTCACCTCCAAACTTCCAGCAACTCAATGGATTGTGCATTTATGGTATCGAGAGCGATATTCATAAAGGAGGCTTCTTTGATGTTCCTCCTCGTAGGCCTCCCTTTGTTGGATATGATATATGTTTCGTTACATTCCATCAAGTGATTTTTATCCACAGCATGTTGGACCAAATTGGATATATCGGTATCCAACACTTCAGATCTTCTTTTATTGTCACTTTTGGCGTTTTGTTTCTCCAATATGAGGTTTTCCGCATTTGCATGGTATCTCATATATGCAATTTTCCGTTCTTTGATTATGGTTAACAGGTTTAATTTTTGTTAGATTACCCCTGATGGTATCTTGTGTCTTGAATGTGGTTGTTATGTCGTACATATTTCCAATTTTAATCATTTTTGATGAATATTTCACATAAGGAATTGTGCTTTTTATGGTTTCTTCCATATATTCTTGTGTTGTACTGATTTTATGCTGATTTTCTGTAATTCGTTCGCTCTTTCCAATATGTTTTTTGGATAACCATTACTTCTGATGGTTTTTGTGACGTTATTTATATCGTTATTTTTATCTTGTTGGGTAGAGCATATAGACATTTCGCCACTCCCAATTTTGTATTTAGCTTATGGTTTGAATTAAAATGTAGGTATTGACCTGTCTTTGTTGGTTTTCTGTATACACTGGTTCTTGGGATTCTAATTTTAATACATACTGGTACACGGGATTCCATTTCGTTTATGAACAAATAAATCGAAATTGGAAGTTGTTTATCTTTCTCGATTGCTATCGTGAATTCAATAGATTCTTCTTGAATGTTAAGATGTTGAAGGAATCCATCTATTGTGTCCATTCCATGTTACCAAATGATGAAAGTATCATCTACATATCTCTTTCCTCATAGCCATTTCAAATTCTTGTTTATAAAAGATTTCTTCAATTTGGAAGTATGTTGTGTCCATGTAAATGAAGAGCATTGCCATTATTGCATTCACGAAAAGTGTAGTTCTTTCACTCAGTGTTTGATAATCTTCACGCTTTTTTCTTATGATTGTAAGTGCGTTTTAGCCGTTGAGACATTGGTGAATAAGCTTGTTACATCGAAGCTGACCATATTGTCTTTTTCAAAGATTTCTTGGTTTCTCATTATTTCTATAAACGTTGAATGACCCTCCATAGGAGATATAATTTTAGCCAATTGTAGAATACATGGTGAATTCCTGGAAACTACGTCAACGCTGGCATATGAAGAAAATAATTATCCTATACTCCATAATATTATACTACACTTTATAAAATTCGGTGTTGATTTCTTAATTGTTACCGACATTGCGTCAATATCATCATTTTAGGGAGCTCACAGAAGGAGGCTAACAACTACAATAGTTAAAACCTTGGTTGGTAATACTTAAGCAGAAAAATACGAGATTTTAGTCGATAAAAAAATTGCTATTGTTGATCTCACAATAAAAAAAATTTTAGAGGAGACGATACAGGCTGAAGAGAAACATAAACTTGAACTTGAGAGTCTTAAATTGGATATGGAAATAAAAAAAAAAAAAACTGGAAAAGCTGTCTCTCCAAACGACATAAATTAATTATATTTTGGTCTATCGTTTCATTTTTTCCTATTAAAATAAAAATTACTTCACACCAAATCTCTTCGTACTAAGAATTTTTTGCAAATCACTATTATAAGACTTACATTCTAGTGAGAAATAGTTTTCAACGGGAGTAGGTACATGAAAAAAGATTACACATATGGATGTTGATTTTATTCAAACTGGGAAGTAACATTTGATTTTTATGAAATATCAGTGTTAGGTATCACAACTTACTGTAATACCTAAGAAGTTCACTCTGAACTAAATTGCTTGACCCTCCTGCAATTTGTGATGTCATGTTAACTCGTTGGCTTCGAATTAAATAGTTCAGTTTTTCTTCATCAATGTCCGCAGACAATGGTGTATCTGGCTAGTTCATATCCCTTGCAAAGTTGTGTAGGACGGTAGTAGCCACAATTATGGCCATGATGGTTTCCAATTTCAACCTCAGTCCATAAACGACTACTGGGAATCTACGCTTCCATATGCCGAAGACTCTTTCTATCCTATTCCTTGTACGAATTAGGGGTTCCTTGTACAGGTTTTCACCGCAAGTGACTGGATTTGCCAGAGGTGTCATCAAATAATTTCGGAGTGGATAGGCACTGTCTCCTAGAAAAAAATATTTTTAAGATGCCATTTGATGAAATGTTGAGAATATTTGGAATATTGATTTACTTTGAAAAATTCACAACATTTCCCGGAATGAAGCATAGGAGGTACTGAAATATGAGCATAAAATTTATGAAATTTCAGAGTAATTTTTTGATATACTTGTCTAGTATAACACTACCCTCAAAATGACCACTCACCAATCTTGCTCTTATTGTTGAAATGGCAAATAATGTGGCATCGTGTGTTGAGCTACGGCAGCGAGCAATAATATCAATAAATTTTGATTTGAATCGGTCGATGCACATTTAAAGAAAAGGTAGATTTTCGGTTTCTATAAATTTCAGCATTATCTGCACCTAAAATAACACACACATGAAAATAAATTGATGAAGGAATTCTGGTAGTATCAAGGACTACTATCAATATATATATTTAATAATGAATATATAATTTGATTTGGCGATTATTTCATTGATGAAATTTATTTTGGGTATTGTTGGGAATGATCAATAATCAAAATTGTAAAACATCTATATTTCGAACTTTTTTGCAGTTCTTCTTCAGGATGCTATAGAGGAAATAATGAATATAAGAAATTGTGCACAATATTACAAAATAACTTACTTACATACAAAAGATTATTCGAATAATTGACAAGAACTTGAAATATCAAATTCGACAAGTTATTATCATAGATGAACTAAATTAATTGACGTCTAAAGAAAGTAGGTATTCATAGATAATATTTAAATTTTTAATATCTGTTTTTTGTTGATGTTGTTCTTATTTTCATTTATATAACACATTTCTAGAAATAGTCTTATTATAGTCATTTTTGTTACATAAAATTTTTATACCGTCAAAATCGAAAGAATGATCGAGGGTTGATCAATGGTTTGCTAATGCACACCTTTCAGGTATTAATCTGTTGTGTGAGGCAATGCGTTTTTTTTTAATTTGTGACGTTTGTCCAATATATGCCGCATTGAAATCTACATGAAATTTGATAAATGAGGTCTGATTTGTAGAGTTTTTGGCGCTCTTGTTCACCCGAACAGAGTGCCTATCATTTTGCCCGAATGTCTGTAATTTTGGAATATCGCGCCGAAAATGGTCTCAATCGATTGGGTTCGACTCCCTGATGAAGAATTCGTGGCGAAAGTTGAGGCTGTCCGGCCGGCCGGCCATACCCTCTCTAGCATCCAAAAGAGATGAGCTACAGTTTTTATATTTTCAGAATAGATTAATTGTCCAAATATCTCGGTCAAGTTCATTATTGGACCGAATCCGTCGGATGGTTCAGTAGTTATGAGCATCTGAAATTTTGTTTCCTCAATAACTACTAGAATATCCATTCGATCAAGTTGATACTTGGAATTGAGGGAGGCTGGAACAAAACGGCTCGCAAAATTTTGCAGAAATCGTCACGCTAGAAAATTTTAAAAAAATTCCCAAAAGAAAAATCTCATAAGATATTCTTCGGATTTCAATAAAAATTCGTGAATATATTGAGGTGATCGATATCTTAATTATCCTCAAATTTCATTGTCGTAGCTCTGTTCCATCTAAAGATATGATCATTTTTTTCATTTACTCATGAGAAAAGAGAAATGACATGAAGTCCCGGTGATTTTCTCTGAACGATGGCCATCACAGATCGATATTCGATTGACAAATGCCGGGCTCATTAATCAGTGTCAGTTGGCGTAATATTAATCAAAATTTTCATAACAGGAAATCATAGAGATAGAATTCAATCTCGATGACTGAAATAATGTACGTTGTCAAAATTCAGAAAAGCACTGACGTAAGTTTTTAGGGGAAGGGAATTATAGCTTCGAACAAAACTTAGGGAAAATTATGAGTAGTTATTTTCAATTTGAGATATAGGTTTGTTCATTCATTAACCGTTCGTATTTTCATCACATTGTCCAATAGTAAAGGAAAAAAGACTATTGTTCACCTGATCAGAGTGCTTATAGATTTGTTATGGTTTGAATATTTACTCGCAAGTACCTCAACAGGAGCGCCAAAGCAATCTGACCTCACGTCAATGCTTTCTAATTTTTTTATATTATCTTTCATTATATTAAATATGCTTCCTACCACTAATGGATTGTATTTGGCAATTATTTAATAATAATCTACCTGTCATCTCGATATTCTAATTGCTCCTCGATCTCCGTGAAAAGTTGTAACACTGTAGACTTTGTTAGCCTAAACCTTTTGAAGAAGTCCATTTGCGACATTTCCTCGTAGTAATTCGGTCTTACAAAATTTCTTCTTGGATAGCCTATCCCAATAAATTCAAGGATCTCTATATCATCCCCAAAAAAATCTTCCGCGAGGATCTCATCAAAACCTTCCATCTTACTGAATTGTTTATGTTGTTTGATTTTATAGGTTAGGAATTACTTAAATGTGCTTTAAGGGACGGGAGTTGATCATTTAACTAAGGTTGGTTTAATGGATGATTTAAGGACCACTTATAATCTGTGCAACACGAACTGACCGCTAAGTGTGACTTAAAGGGCCGTTGGCCTAACAAAAAGTCGGTGCAAACGGCCCTTAGTATTGCATATTAAATAATTATAACTGAGTAAATAATAAAGCACATAGTGTGTAATTATTCATATTGAGAATTGTTTCTGAAACTTCGTCTTCGAAATTTTGTAGATCTAAGTTTGCATCGTAGTTTGTAGTTAACCTGTTTTATTATGAAACGGCAATGAGGTAGTTTATTACCTGCTTACGAATTTCAAAAAATTAAAGTTTCTGAAAAATGGTTCGAATACACAATGCTAGTGTTATGCTATCGAATTAAAAACAAAACAAATATTTATGTTTAATTCACCATTAGGAAGAAAGGTTTTAGTATGCCCTTTTAAATTTTATAGATCCATAGAAAAGGTGAAATTCTTCCCATGCTTCAAATTCAATGATGATAATGATTTCGAAATGAAAAGAACTGTGGCAACATGGAATTATTTTGGTTGAGTGATTTTTTTTCCAGTTAGGCTCGTATCCAGGAAAAAGAGCAGTTTATTTCAAATAACTGAACATCAATTATCTTGGAAACGGTACATTTTAGGAAGATAAACGTGGAATACTAAATTCTTCAAAATGTTCAAGCATACAGAAAATGCTTGGATGTGTTTCGTAGCTGCCAATTGTATAACATGCTTTGAAGATATTACGAGTTGCTGATTCGTTAACTCAAGGACCTTAGAGGATAGAGCACAAGTGTGTTTGATTGCAGTAGTGTGTCTCAATTGTTTAAAACCTTCTGCAAACTTGGAATTCATTCGGATTATCCATTACGAAGTAATAAACAGAAAACAATTTTTTCAATAAAATTTCAATACCCTGTATCCTTTGAACTAAGCCGAAATTCGAAAAATGTTATGGATAAAAAGTGTTTCTTTTGGAGTCCAGATTTATGGTTAATTAATGCAGTATTCAAAGACTCGTGATATTAGCAACCCGTTAAATGATGTAATACGAAATAATAAGCATAGCTACCATCAGAAACCCTTCGATCATAAACATTTTTATATCGCTTACATACAGTGTGGAACAGCCAAATGGAATAAATTCGATAACGTATAAATGAGAGCGTGTTTGGAAAAACGCTTGGACACGGCGATTTGTATTTTTAACTGAGCATTTAAAAAAAAATTATATAGGTCATGCGACAGTGGCCAATACCCACTTTCTTATTTTAAATGCAAGCCCCAGTATATTATTAATATTTTGGATTCTTCAGAGAATTCTAGACATAGATCATGTACAATGTCCTATACTTATCTTCACTGTTTCGGAAATATTAAGTGTTTTCAGATTTATTACAAAAATTAACATTAAAAAAAGAAAATTATTTTATATCACAAATTCGCTACATTACACTAAAAACCTAAAAAATCCTAATAATTAATACTGATTATTTCTCAATAATTTAAAAAATAAACAAAAAAATATTAATGTCAATGTAGTAAATGTTCAAAATGCTCGCCGCGAACGTCTTGGCAACATGCTAATCTGGTATAGAAATGTCTTCTAACATTACTCAACATCTCAGGTGTAACTGATCTAATCGCAAGCGTGATTCGTCTTTTTAAGTCATCTAAGTTGAGGGGTTTAGTTTTGTATACAATACTTTTGACATATCTTCACAAAAAGTAGTCTAACAGCGACAGATCAGAAGATCGTGCTGGCTTAATATTTCCGAAACAGTTGAGGAAAAGTAAAGGATATGGTACATGATTTATGTATAGAATTTTCTGAAGAATCCAAAAAATTAATAATATACAAGGGCTTGCATTTAAAATAAGAAAGTGGGTATTGGCCACTGTCAGATGACGCACCCTATATATATATTTTTTTTTTGAATAAAATGCTCAGTTAAAAGTACAAATCTCCGTGTCCAAGCGTTTTTCCAAACACGCTCTCATTTATTCGTTATCGAATTTATTCCATTTGGCTGTTCCACACTGTATAATACTTGTTAGACCGATTATATTTGATTGTTTTATCTCTTAATGATCATTACGGCAGGACATTTAATGGAACGAAATTCAATACAAACCAAATCACTAGATCTCAAATCAATACCATATCAAAGTCAATATAGCATTCAACCCTTACGTTTATCCCTCGTCATTCTTCGAATCTGGCTGTCGAGAACGAGAAATGGTAAAGAGACACCGGCTTAGGGCAGATGGCGAGGGCATGTTTTCTGGATGGCGAGTTTCAGTTTCTTTATCTGCACGAACGTGGTCATACGCGGGTGGATTGAGAAGGCAGAGGAGGCTTTAAAGAGTCGTGAAATTAACCGTTAAAGGGTCCAACGGCGCCCCTGTGAGCGAACACTGCACCATAATAGGTTTTAGAGGGGCTCTTAAATCATCGTCGAGGCCTTTATTGATCACCGGTTCCAAATTATTGTTGTTTGCCATTACGAGACCGCCGTTCCGCGAATAGGTCCTTTGTGGAAAACAACCCTGCCAGCCTCCAAGTTAGGCGGAAGAAGGGAATTACGAAATTTTCGATATCTTGATTTATGTTCCTGATTTTTTCATAGAATAATCTGTTGATCACCTATTTGTTTATGGCGGTTTCTTAAAATCTATCCCCTATTTTCAATAAATTTACTAAAATTTTTCAATTTGAATATTTTTTCACGTGAACGTATTAGGTTCTTTACAGTTATTACGAGACGTACATCCGTATGTAAAGTATAAAGTCCGTTCAAGACACATTGTCATCAAGAGGTGCTATGAAAAATCGGAATTATGTTGGTAACGGCCGATCTAGTTACATTTCAATTCGTAGAATTTAATTTTTCTTACTGAAAATTACTAGCCGCTAAACTGTCATTTTGGTTCTTGATTAACAATAATGAATAATTTTCGCATGTTCACTTATTGTTAATGTTATTGACTTTGAGCGAATTGCTTAAAAAGTTGATTTTTGTTTTGAGTTTTTTGAACTTATTCCCGATATCTCTCGTTTATCAAACAGAGTATACAGGGTGTCTGGGGAGGAATGGGACAATGTTTAGGTGGTGATGAGGTATGTCTTCAGGAGTGAGAAAATGCTATTCGAAATTATCTGAGGTTTTTGGTCCTGATATAAAAGAGTTTCAGAAAAAATTACGAAATTTCAAATGACTATAATTCAGGAAATATTAAAGCTAATCCGATGATTTGTTGTATGAACAATTATAGAGTGAGTACAAATTTGTCTGAATGAAAAGTTCGAAATAAAATTAGATCCGGACTCAGAAATTTCAGTTTTTCTAAAGTTAGGAAAAAACAACCCGTTATGCGGTTTTCAATTATTTTTTACTTCCGATTCTGAGGGAGCAAAAAAAAACTTTCAAACTCACTTGTCATCCCGAATGGCACAAATTTTCCCTGCTTTCTCTTGACCTTCGAATATCGATCATCCGATTTTCGCTTCTTCCATATTTTTTTCTCGACATTTCAGAAACATGAGATCTCACTTAGTTACTTATAGGTACAAGAAAAGATCATAAACGAATCAAAAATTTTAGAAAAATTATCATGAAAGCGAAAAACTGTTCACATTTGGAAAATTTACAAAGTATTTCTGTAGTACCAATTGTTGATTCAGTAGGAACAAAATTAATGATTAATAGTTAAAAATGATGAATAGTTAAGCAGTTACATTCCAGAGAGTCCAAACAGAGAATATGTGTATGTTCTCGTGATAGAACTGTACGATAATGAAATTTGATGATATACGAGTATAAGAGATCAATAACTTCCATACAATCAAAATTTTTGTTGAAATCCGACGAATTTCCAAAATATGTTTATTGTCCAAGTATCTCGTAAAGTTCATGTTTGGGCAAAAGCCATCATATAATTAAGCAGTTATATGATAATAATAATAAATGCCACCCAAATATTCCAAAATACAAACATTTGTGCGAATCTACGAGTTTATAACTCTGTTCGAAGAACAAGAATGCGAAAACCTAGTGAAGAAATTTATTTCAGAAAATTAAATAACCTCAATTTAATTGAAATTACTTGCGAAGTGATTTTGCAGCCGGATCTCATGATAGGTAAAATTATTTCATTTTGTATCCGTCCAATGGAAATTTGTATTTTCAATGGTGTTCGATTCTCATCATATCCGGTGCCGATATGCGACTAGAATCCGGAAGAATTATGAATGGGGTAAAGGATAGAGAATAACGGAACAGCCGGAAACGCATCCAGATCTCTTTCTATGTAAATCGTTCTTACGGCATAACTGTGATTGAATTCAGGTTTTGAATGAACGTCCATTCAACAGGTTGTTTCATTCAGTTCCGAGAGCATTCTTACTACAGCTTTCGGAATGGAGTAGTAGTATAATTGAGTTACTGAAAGTTTTCTGTTCAGTTTCAACTGAATTTCATTAAGGGTGTAAAATGAAGCACTCGTTACTGCACTGAAATTCGAGAAGCATTTCGCCTTAGTCGGTTGAAGATTTGAGCACAGGTTGATGAAATAGGCTGCCATATAATTCAGCGTATAATACAATGGCTTAGATGAAAATCTAAGTAAGAGTAAAAATTAATTACTTTTTGTAAAAGTTAGTGATATGTTAAATGGAACTTATTTACAAAAAAAAGGTGATGAATTTAAAATTTGACATTTTTAAATTGAAAAATACTAAATAAACAAAAGTAGCGGATAGAAATTTTATCAATACGTATCTCTGAAAAATTCCTGTTGAATAAGCTATAGATGCTAGTAAGGCCTTTAAGACCAAGTTCATCGATCCATGTGATTATTTTCCAGAATGGGATTTTGCGAAACCCTAAGGAGGGTGAATAATCTCCCATAGATGAAATCAAATATTACTATCTTACACTAACGAATATATACCTGAACTAGACTGACTTTTATAGCAACACAAAAGAGTAAGCTAGGTATGACAAAATCAATAAACAAGACGTTATAGCACAAAAACTTTCATTTCGTCATACACCTAAATTAACTATATTAATTAATTTACAAGAGTGGCTTAGAGTTATGAACTCAAAGTTTTCTACATATTTTTGAAGAGATAAAAACCTCCGCCAGTTTGACCGCATCTGAAGCTATAGGTCTCTTGTGCTCAATGCTCAATTTAGAAGTTCACATAGAATTAATTGCCTTCTGCAACGAGTATTACGACGATATTTTCTTTATTTCAGTCAAGAATTGTGAGAAATTTATTGGAATTCAATGAAAAATTCAGATTATACCTCCTAGTGCCTTTGGTATTTTATTTTCGCAGTTGGTGTGACTGATACGAAAATTGACAGATTATAGAATTTGAATAGTGCATTCAAATCTCTACATGGTTTAATATTGACAATTGACATGCAATGGACACGTGTTGACGAAAGGATAGGATGTTAGTGTTGTCAACCACAAAACGAAAAATATAACTAAAAACAATGCTGTAATGAACTCATTAAGACACTGAAATAGAGAAAAGCTATTCTGTTATTGATGTAAATAAAAATTGATGTAACGGAATACTAGTTGGATATTAAAACTTTGGCAGATTGAGTCTTAGCTTTCTGAAGTCACTGAAGTCATTGGAAGAAACAAAAACATTGTTGATGCATTAGGATTATATCATTCATTTATTGACATGAAACATCTGAGATATGGAGTATTAAAAAATGTTTAGGGATTTTTAAAGATATTCTAGCCTGTCAATTTTCACGAAATTCTGCATACTCTTTTGTTTCGACATTATTCAACTCTTTTCAAGTTTGTAAAAGATCTGAAGAATATTCTTTGAGTAAACCAAATTTCAGATGTTCACAACAGACGAACTACTGGACGGATTTGGTCGAGATTTTCAGAAAATTAGCCTATTCTGAATACTGTATATGAAAACTCTAGGTAATTTCTTTAAAGATACAGAAGGTGTAGCTGGTCGGCCGGATATGCTCAACTTTGACCTCAGATTCTTCTTCAGCAGGTCAAACCCAAACTTTTAAAACCACTCTCGGCTCGATTTTCTAAAATTACAGGCATTTGGTCAAAGCGATAGCTCACTGTTCCAATAGGAACAAGAACGAAATACCTGTTCATTTCAATAGGGACGGATGAGGTGAATGGTCCTAAGGTGTTGTTCGAAGGGAAACGAAAGTGAAACAATGATTTATGATTCCTGTCATTAGTATTTCGTGATTCGTTAACCAAAACTTCAGGTGGCAGAGCCGGGTTTGCGAATTCGGATTTCCTATTGAACAGATGGTTATAACGGAATTATCACTCTGACTGGGTACTTGTATTCGGAATTCTACAAAGAGACGGTTTTGAGATTTCACTTTTAGATGAGAAAAACGGATGGTAATAATAAAATGTTTCACCGTTGAGGAGCTGTCGTGATGTCTAGGCTCACTCTGTAGTTTTATGTGCCGTTGTTTCAAAAACGCCATGACTATCTCCGCGCCACCCGCGCTGTGGGATTGTACTTATATTACTTCACTGAGTGTTGCCCGTTTTCTATAAACTCACATACTGGGATTTCCAGAATAAGTAGGCCGTAGTTCTCATTTTGATACATCTATATTTTTTTTCTAGACTAGAAAGAGGTTTTCGTTAAATTGTTCTCCTAATAGTGACTTAACATTGACATGGCACAAAATGAAATCAATCAGTGAAATATGGTATTTCCATATCCGTTTCAGATTTGTGAATAAATCATTATTTTCATTTCTGTAATTTATTTTAGATTCTGTATTATTCTCTAAAGTTTTAGATAGATAGGCAATTGGATTCATTTCTATAACTTATTGAAGATTGAAATATGGTATAGATCTGAATGAGGGTATACGGTTTCATTCGTACTGGGATTTTGGGGATGGAGAGTACTTTTCAAAGTTGATATATTCTACGATCCTCTCTTCTAATTCATATAACCACTTGAATTATCCTATGCAAATTACATCATTATCAGGAATATTGATTTGTCGGTAGACAAGGTCTTCGTTCATCATTGTACCAGAATTTCCTACAAACGAACATTTGTGTGTAAATGGTTGAAATCAACGTTTTTGGGGGAAATCTCATAAAATGTACTACACTATTATGTAATTTTTGACATCATATCGATAATTTTAGAATAATTGGACATAAGATAATGTATATAATATACAGGGTGAGTCTTTGACCACTGCGTTAATTTTAACCATAGGTTCTTGAGATCAAAAGAAACACTTTTTCCATTACGGTTTTTCCATATTCAGCTGCGTTGAAAAGTTATAAGCATTTTAAGTTTTCACATTGGGCAAATACCCCTCTGTAGTCCAGTATAGTTTGAATGAAAAATACTTTCCACAGCATCCACTATTGAATCTGAATTGTTTAAAAACATTATTTTCCCTATAAGAAATGATTCACTCAGTCATGTTTCATCCGATGAGGTCCATATCCAGAAGGAAGATACAAAATACTAATTTTCTGGTAAAAAAATTTTCAACACCATAAACATATTTTTGCTGTTTACTATAATTTCTTTCTACTTCAAGATTATAAACCATCCCTTCCCAGTGAGAAATTCCCAAAAAACCTCAGAATTATTGGATGTTATCATCATACATTTGTAATTTTCTTCTCAAGATTTCCAAATCATGAAAACCATCATTTCTATGAAAACTTCCAAGGCAAGAGGTTGTCACATTGCTTTTTTTTTCACTCAAAGCCAGAAAATATCATCTATGATTTTCCAAACACTGATATTATTTAAGTTTCTTCTCCTTGACAGAGACCAGTTAACAGGTCTATGAGACTGTTAATCTTTTTCGAAATCTTCAACAACAATGAATAATTATTTTACAGTGATGTTACTTTGCTCGATGATTATTTTCTCTACTGAATGCCAATAACAAATTACTTGAATAGATTACAAGTATTCTCAGATTTAGGTGTGCAATTATATTTGCTTGAAGGAATTAGGTTTGATCACCTACATTAGATTCTGAAAAACCAACTACGTGTTTTTTCGTTAGTAAGAATCTATTCTGTTTAGACTATAATTAATTACTGAACAAATTTTTGGTTTTTATAATCAGAATATCTGTTTTAATTATGTAAACAAAAACAGAAATATTGAATAATGGTTATTCATAGATTATGTCAAATTTCAATACCTTACCATAGAATATTAATTTATTACCGAACCCCAGGAGAGAAAAAATTAATAATTGCAAAGTTTTTTTTAAATGAAAGATAATATCCGTAATCATTATCGATTTTCAGTTCTAATTTTTCTCAGAATAACTAGAGTGAATTATTACCACATTGAAATGTTATAATAACGTCTCTGTGGTGGGTTGTTCCCAATAAAATAGTGTTCTGTGGTTCCTTGTTGTTTTGATTCTGTTTGGAACTGTCAACAGTTATTTAAAAAATGTGGAAAATATTATAATAAAATAATAATAATAATTTCGATAGTTTGAAATTATTCAATTCAGTATGAAATGATTATGGTCAGAAAATACATTTCTATTCTAATCTTTCTTGTTTATGAACCTATAGCTTCCAGTTTCAATATTGATTGAATTTTAATTAACCATGCATCATAACAAACATTCAGAAATTCTAAAACTAAGTCAAATTCTATTATCTCCTAAGTTCGTGTAGGTACCAGGTTGAGTCGGTGTATGAAATAAATATGTGAAAAAACTATAAACCTACAAAATAAATCGAGGAGACTGGATTCGAAGATTTTGAAACTCATATGATCTTAATTTGAAGCATTCCTTTGTTAGAATAGATATAATTTGATGGACCCTGAAAGTCTGAAGCTATAAAGAACCAGCTCTTCATAAAGACAAGTCTTCAATTCAACAGGTCCTGACAGAAAATACATTACCTATTTCAACGGTCATGAGAATATATCGAAGTACCTATGTTAGTGAAGGAAATCTTTTTCTCTATTTCTTATGGAATATTACTCTGGATTAAATATTAAACAAGGTGCTAGACATCATTAATAATGAATACAGCAAATGGCAATTCAGATTTTGTAGTGAATGTAAGACAAAAATTGTTCAGTGATTAATTTCATCTATTAGTTTTTAGTGGTGGAACCATAGACTGGAGAGATTTCCCCAACCTTTCGAAGAAATATTTAATATAGACATAAAATATGGCAACATTGAACAAATCTTGTTATTGAATCATTTCAGCACAGAGTTGGATTTGGGAAAATCAGAAAATTTGGACAAAATTATATCGATTTAATTCCTTTCAACTTCAAATATCTCAAGAATTGTGCAATTTAGGAGGAAAGATGGAGAATGATTTTATCTGCAAAAAAGACTAATGATTCCAGGAAGTACAAGATAGGGACCTTTAGTTCAACGATATTTGTTTTTCATGCAATTTAACCAATCTGTAGAGTAGTAGTGAGAAACCCACAAGAGATGGAATGAATCTAACGATGCCAAAATATGCATGACTGTTATCAAAAACCTTCTACAGGAGATCATTTCAATTGATATTGTCGTTTGAATATTACAGTTGAAAATGCAATTTTTTTATGAAATTTCAACACCCTATATCTTTTGAACGGGGCCAAATTTGGAAAAATGTTATGGGAAGAAAGTGTTTCTTTTGACGTAAAGAATCTATGGTTAAAATTAACGCAGTGGTCAAAGACTCACCCTGTATTGTATCACAACACGAGTGCCTTCTGAACATTTACCAAAACTTATTTCTTCGAAGATTGTCCGCTTCATATTTTGAAGTATATTCCCAAATTACCGATGATGCATTCCTTCTTCACCAATAGAAGAGTTAAAATTCTAATTCGATTCAAAGAGTCTAATAATAACACAATCAACAAAACCAGATTCACAGGAGAAGAAAAAATTTAAAAGTTATTTCAATGAACCAAAAAACTTAATTGGTAATTAAAAACTTTTTTATGTCCGTTTTCGAACCATTCTCATCACGTTTTCGAAACATATATTCATTCGGCTCGTTCGCTTATTTATAGAGCGATCGATGGATTTTGACGTCACCCGTTTGGTGGTGTAAACAGAGGTATTACGAAATGTGTAAATTCAAATTTAGCCTTATGCATGAGATCACGAGGGTTTATCAATGAATGGAAAGGAAACGTGGAAGTTTATTTCGATATTCACATGGTGGTGTGACGCACGAAGTAATCTCTTTTTCCGTTCACGAGAAATTGCAGCGAGTACATGTGATCATTCTTCACCTGAAAATGACAGTTATGAAATTCCGTGATAGGAGTCGAAGGGTTATTAATTTGATCTTAAACAATACTGATCGAAAGACTTAGGATTGGATTGCGTTTAATGAAAATTTACAGGTGAAATCGCTGATTATTTTATCTACTGCAGATAGCTGTTACCTATTAGAAAAAACAATCTGAAATAAAATGATTTTTGGACTATTTCCATCATCTATCTATCATTCACGTTTTTATAACCATTTTACGTTCCAGTAGACATACTTTACATATTTTCAAGATGATTAGTATTCATAAAAGCTGAAGCAATTCCTTCGAAATTTGGTTGTTTAACAATCTTTTTCCGTACCTACTTTGGAACAGCGTATGTAATTATTAATAGGATCGCCACAATTAATGAACAAACGTATTTTTCTTCCCTTTGACATGCCATAAATATTTACAATTACAGAAAAGTGATTATTCTTCGGAATCCCTCAAATGAACAGAATAAGCACGAGAAATATCCATCTTTTCTTCAGTATTTTATGAACTTCTGTGACTCCTTGAAGTTTATGGAACAAGCGCGCAAAATCTCCTATACCTATAATCTCACGGCAATACTTGACGATGATGATATTCTACAATATAAAAGATATCAATAACTCCCATCATGCACCAATTCTTGTTGATACCTGATGAATATATTATTTTCTCTATTGCATATCAATTGTCAATATTGAAACATTTTCGTATCAGTCACATCAACTGCGAAAATAAAATACAAAAGGCACTAGGAGGTATAATCTGAATTTTTCATTGAATTCCAATAAATTGCTCACAATTTTTGACTGAAATAGAAAAAATATCGTCTAATACTCGTTGCAGAAGGCAATTCCAACAGTCATACATTCAAAAATAGGTGCCCATTATGCAACTTGTTTTAGAATATACTATTGCAAGCCGTTTTGTTTCAACCTTATTCATAGATCTTCCAAGTTACAACTCAAATGAATATTCTAGGAGTTATTGGGGAAACCAAACTTCAGATGCTCATAACTGCTGAACCATTTGACGGATTTTGCCAAATAACGAACTCGACCGAGATATATGGACAATTAACCCATTCTGAAAATATAAAGACTTTAGTTCATCTATTTCGGAAAATAGACCAGACGGAAGGATATATTCGAATTAGATCGCGGATTCTTCATCAGGAAGTTTAATGCAAATGATTTAAATCATTTCCTCCTAGATATTCGAAAATTACAGATATTTGGGTAAGACCCTATAACGCGCTGTTCTACTAGATTTGTGAACTAAGCGCGCAAAATCTATTCAATTTTGATTGATTTCAAAATTTCAACAATAAGTTCTGATTTTCAAAGATACAGCTTCCTTGAATTTTTGCCTGCTTGTTTCTACGAAACAGCGTGCTATTATTTTGCACAAATATCTGTAGGTTTCTAATATTGAGCCGTCACTGGTCCCAACTGATATTGGGTTTGACTTCCTTGAATGTGGGGTCAAACTTGAGTATGTCCGGCCAGCCAGCTTTATACTTTTTTTTCCGAAGGAGAGCATCTATTGTTTTCACCTGTTCAGAACAGATTCATTGTCCAAATATCTCGGTCTTGTTCATGATTGAGCCAAATCTGTTGAATGGTTATGAGCATCTGAAATTTGCTATCCTCAATAACTTCTAGAATGTTCATCCTATCGGTTCGAAATTTGGAGATCATTTGAATAACGTTGAAAAAAGGATTCTTAAAAATTTCATTGAAATACTCAGGCTAGTTTATTTTGAAAAAATTCAGAAAATGTTTTTTGAAAGTATCCGATTACTCATAAGGTAATTTTTCCTAAAAAAAATTGCTACATATCTAAGACTTATTTATATCTCGCATATTCAGGAAATACATCTTCGTATACTGAAATCCATGAGATCCACGAGTTTTTTTCAAGTAAGAAAATTAATGGAGTCACAGAAGTTCATAAGATGAAGTTGCGAATGGATATTTCTTTTTCAACCACTAAGAACGATAAATGGATAAATCGAAAGGCGATGAATTGAAGTTTGAAAATCTTCATTGATTTAACCATGATGCATTCTGTTTTTCGAGCGAAAAACTATAAAATTCCTGGTTATTTCTATAATGGCATTAATAACAACGACCAGGGATACTTCAGCCTGTTCTCAACCACTTTTGTTACATTCTAATATAAATCAAGATAATGTTGTGTTACATGTTATTTATACGATTAATTTAGTTGTAAACGATGGATGTTTTCTTTTTGATGTCTTTCTTCCGCTTGGAATTGAGCAAAAACATCATCCAACTGCAGTAACCTATTATATTTTAATATTTCTTATTCACTAAGCCTATTTTCTCCTCAATTTTCTCCGCTTTTCTGGTAGAGTAAATGATTTGGAGCATTGCGAAGTACATTATTATTATTAGGATGTCTCATTCGATGCTTTCAATGCTGTAATCGTTGCTACTGTGAGGTTTTTAATCGCTGGAGGTTTGCAGTTTACAAATAATTGCTGGGTATACTCCAATATAGGTTTTTTCTACAATGAATTCATCGAGTTGTCATTAAGTGACAGTCAAAATATTTTTTTGACTTCCAAGTGATTATTTTCATACTTTATCTTTTAGAAGATTCCAAGACAAATAATTTGGACTTTGATAATTAAGGTCTTTCAAAAGACAAGAACTTACTGAAAGAAATTTATCGATTCCTATATGATTCTCGTCAGAATGGATTTTTCTTCAAGAGAATAAATTTTGGGCTTCGAATATAACTGAGGAAAAATTATGGGTGGAAATTTCGCATTTAAATCATATTTTTGTTGATTATTTCACATTTATTATGACGTCACGTCAGTGGTTTTCTGAATTTTTATATTTACTAATATACCTGATAAATCAACTTTGAATAAACCACGTAATTTTTTTTTACTCGATCCAACTACACATTCATTTTATCATCTTCATCTAACCAAAAATTGAATATATGCGAATAGAGGTACATTCCATCGGAACCCAAGTCCATGAAAGAGACCCGAACCTATTTACCCCCGACACGTAGTCCCGATCGGCTGCCGCCAGTAACCCCCTCTCGCGGGGTGAAATATCTATTAAACATAATACGGAAAGTTCTCGAAGAGCGGAGGCTGAGTTCGGTTCGGTGTTCCCGCAGTTAGCGAGACCCTCTCGTAAACTCGTTAACAATTATTGGCGATATCGAATTTCTAATCGGGAACCTGCCGCGGTACCCGTCGATACTGCCACCCTGTTTTTCCCATCTCATCTAAACCCTCGTTCACATCGCAGTGGTCAGACATACAGGGGATTAATAGAGTACTTGTACAAACTTTGAATTTAAGAGTTCAAAATGCAGGATTACAAAAATACACTCTCATCTGTTAATTAGATGAAAAATTCTTTTCATGGGCTGATATCAATATTAACAAATTTATTAACAACTTATTTATTTATAATTTTTACTTTCTCATGTTAATTACATGTAGTGAGTAAAAACATTCTATATTTTAATTTATATACTTCACTAACAAGCACCCAACTCTATGATTGCTCTACTTACCTGCAGCCAGGTGAGGAAAGGTAGATTAATTCATCTTATTTCCCTCACATGTTGAATAAAAAATCCAAGAGCAGTAATAAATGGCGTCGACTTCTAAACATAATAATGTTTGGCTGTCTTATTGAACGCAAATGCAGCTAAAGATAAATAATAAAAACAAAAATTTAGAGTGGATACGGGAGCTAATTGAGAAGAGAGAGACACGCGCATCACAAACTCATTTAAACGTTCTAGAATAGAGATAAAAGATAAGAATTGGTGTATGAAAAATATAAATACTGAAAGAAAAGATTTAAAATATTTATTGTATTTATCAATATACTATTATACAAATATTATCAACAAATGATAAATAGAAAATTAGTGCACTCAAATAATGTTGAAAATAATTCGAAGGCGAAAATCAATTATTTATCCTGTCAGGCTCATCAGAATTCGCAACAAAATCATAGATATCACTGATATCGCACGGAAAATTCTCAACCGTCATGATCTGAGTTTATTGGTTAATTTTCGTTATCATTATAATTGTTACTGCTTGTATGTTGTGAATTATCTTCAATTTGGTACGTCTCCACCAAACCATCTACGTTTCAAGTGATTTTCCTCAAGCCGACGTCACTCCTGTGGATTAAGTTTAACGAGGTCCGCATCAGTAGCACTCAACTACATGGAGTTATCGAATATCGTTCGCAAAATATTTTCAGCGGTGGTATTAGCGTCGATTTAATACTTTCCATTTCCCCTGAAAATTGAATTATCATTCTTCCCGGTCGAATAAGAACTTTGAAGAATTTTATATCGACCATCATAAACATTTTGGGATTAGAGAACGAAAACAACTACTAATCATCGAAAAACGCTTTACTGTTTTTCAAAATATTCCCTATTAAGATCAATACACTTTTGCATGTATTTGAACCAATTGTCGAAGCATTTTTGCCACTCTGATTGAGGTCTCCAAAACACGCATTCTGAACGCATCAACCGCTTCTTCAGGTGTCGAGAAACGTTGACCTCTCATTTTAATTCTTACGTATGGGAATAATAAGAAGTCATTCGGTGCCAAGTCAGGACTATACGGCAGATGTTTCATTAAATCGATATTTTCAGGCTCAAAAATGAAGTTGTTTGAGCTGATGTGTGAGAGCACGCATTGTCGAGGTGAAGGGTGATCCGTCTTCGGCCGTTGGTTTTCCTGATTTCCTGGAAAATAATTGGCAAACAAATGGTTATGTACCACTCAGAAATGACTGTTCTGCATTATTCCAGTGGTACGATTGCGACATATCCAGTTTTTCGTGCGCGAGCAAATTTTGTTGGACTAGACTCATCATGAAACACCCATACAGTCAACTGCTATTTATTTCGGTCTCATACCAGTAAATCCACGGTTCATCACCTGTTACGATGTCATAGACGTGCTTCGGAGCACCGCGATCGTATTTTATAAATTGTGTGGGATCCAAAGCGAACAGATTTTTTGACGGCCAAATGTTCATGCAATATTGAATGTATGCTGGTCCCACTAATACCTAAGGTTGTATAAACCTCACGATAGGTCACATGACGATCTTACAATATCAGTTGGCTCACAGCATCAATAATTTTGGATGACCTTCACGAAATTCGTCTTACAGTGAACTACGACCTTGATTGAATTCACCATATCATCGATAAACACTGGTCCTTGATGGAGCTTCATCGCCAAAAATTGAATTAAGTTCATCGATGCCCTGTTGTTGACTTAATCTACGTCGAAAATTGTAAAAAAGTAATCGTACGAATGTTCATGATTTAATTCCATTTTTTGGGCGAGATGAATCTTTTAAGATACTGTAAACAACAAAAATAGCGCTAGTATGTCAAAACGTTTTGACCCCGTATAACCTAAAAAATGTGAATCTTTATGATGGATCTGTCAGTTGGCAGATTGCAATACTAGGGTTGTCCAATCCTGAATTATAGAAGTCATTACTCGTAAAGTTCTTGACTACATACATTAAACATATATTATACATTTATTTTGAAACAAATTCAAGAAATTCTACTTCAACCATATTTACATAGCAACGAAGGAAAACATAAATATCTCCGAATTCACTTGACGCTTGTAGGGACGTTTTGATACTTTCAATTTCGATTCAAATAATCACGTTCTATTCAAAAATATAAAAAGTTGGGAAACACATTTTTTCCTAACTCAGTTTCTTTTGCGCAACGAGAAGAGCGAAATACCCACGTTACAAAAAATAATTTTTTTCCCAATTACTTGCACAAATAACTATTGAAGGTATTATGTAAAACAAATTCTTTGGCCAGAAATTAACTTTGCGGTTTTTTCCATTTTTGTCAGATTACGTGGCGCCAATGCGACTTCTTCAAGCATTTCTCGGAGGGGTGCCACAAAGAAATAGTCCTTTTCTATTCATCACTACAGTTACGAATGGATTTATTTATGACGCGTATTTGGTGTGCATTTCACTACCTACATGCATTGCCTTTTGCCTTGTCTCTTCCGTAGATCTTTAGTGGTAGGCAATTATGTCTGGACCCCGGTTTGTTTCAAATTTGAAGCAATAAGATTACGAAAATGGGAACTGGTGGAATGGATAAGGTTCGATACGGTGGATTCGTTCCCAATTTTCTACCTGTGGCGGAAGATCGCGTCAAGACATCTCGAAACCGCGGATTGTATATGTTTCTGATGAATACACAGGGGATCTAGAATGTTTCTGCTATTAATATATTATTCGAGTTCTCGCTTTGTTCTAGAAACGCAGAGTTCGCGCATTCAAACGTACAAGAATTATTAAATGTTGAACCTACTGATTGTAGTACAACAATCGAAACTAGAAACATACAGGGTGTTGTGATTTGTTTCCGACAAACTGAAATTGGAGATAGATCACATTATTTTGAGCAGAAAAGTTCCCATGAAAATGGGTCCAGAAATGCTTCGTTTCCGAGATACAGGGTGTTAAAGTTGAAGAAATAATTCGTGTTTTCTTTAATATCTTTTGACTGCTTCGAAATCCTTTCCATAAACTTCGTATGTAGGGGTTTATTGGGACGATAAATTCAAATTTCTGGTCGATTTAGTTTTATTCTCTAGAGGGCTACACTGGAAACCATTTGAACCCATGTAAACTGTTGAAACTTCTTTCTGCTACCCTTTACACCGTTTTGGACATAAAAAATCGATTCTTTACAAATTACTATGTTATTTTATTGTGTTCTAAATGGTTACTTCTATCAAATATTTCATTTAAAATTTGTTTCTATATATTTTAGAGGTTACAATAATATGAATCTGGCTTTAAATGCGTTATTCTTTGTAACGATTACTCCTTGCGACTTCGAAATGTATATCTTTTTTAACTAGAAAAGTCAGGGAAATCGATTTTTGTAAGCTATTATAGGGGTTTGCAAAATAGATTTTTTTTTCAATAAATCTTCCAAGTTTAAAAAATATTCATATTTTATTCAAAACAGTGTGTAATGTAAAAAAAAATTGAAAAATAAAACGTCAAAAGAAATTTTTGAAAAATTAAAAATTGCTATGAATCATATGCTTTAAATGATTTTTTCTCGGAAACCGTTGGTCCTAACGATTTGAATAAAGTATACTTCTCTTAACAAGAAAAGCCAGGGAAACCGATTTTTCTAGTCTAAAATGACGTACAATTTAGTACGATAAAGTTTTAACGGTTTAAATGGGACGAAATGATTGTCAGTGATACACAATGATATACAATAAAATCGACCACAAGTTTGAATTTCTCACCCCAAAAAACCCCTATGTCCCAACTTTCATTGAATGATTTGGAATCAGTCGAAGAAAACGCGAATTATTTTTTCAACTTTAACACCCTGTAAATCGGAAACGAAACATTTCCGGACCCATGTTCAAAGAAACTTTTTTGCTCAAAATGATGTGATCTATCACTAATTTCAGTATGTCGGAAACAAATACGAACACCCTGGATGTAAACCAACAATTGTTAATTACTGACAATACATATATTATTCACTCGAAAGTAATATTTTTGATATCAAGAATCAACCTCAAATAATTTCGTTAATAATAGTGTCTATTTGAAGGATGGTGATCGTAGTTATTTATAGGTACTAACTAGAATTTCTCAGATCTTACTACAAAAAAATAATATTGAGATCCAATACACAGTATCACTAAGCGAAAACTAGCATGCAGTCATTTAGAGAGCAGTTATCAGAAGTAATATCTCTAGGACAGTTAGCAAGCAATGAGTTTCAGGAATTCGCATAATCATAATACGAGAACCACTATTTATATTTCTGGTCTTGCCAATATGAACAAGAATGTAACATCCAGAATGGCTCTCTCTATTGTTTTTAGTTGTTTCAGCTTCTAATAAGGCTCCATTATCAAATGTCGAAATAATTAATTAAGGTGTCTCGATAATCGACGGCGAAAATCGTAACAGAAGCATCACACAAAAATGTTCACGGGTGAATTTCATTTTGACCCCGATGAAACAACCAAACATTTGAGTTGAAATGTCAGAACTGAAAGTTATGCTCAAAAATGTCAAATACTCTTCAGCAGCGATATGCTAAAGATTACGTATATAAATATTAGCAGTACAATACGCGTTAAAATTGTGGAACAAATTCATTTTCTCAGAAGAAAAATATTTGACTACAAAATTCTGAAATATGTCAATTTTTGCTACACTTTTACCAATTTTATGCATTTTTGAAAGATTTTTGTTGCACCCTGTGCTCTTCTCAATTTCCTTCTAATTTTTTTGAATAGGGAAGTGGGCCGTATGGTACTTTCATGGCAAAGTATTGTATCTTCTTAACAGGCGTGCAGAAATTTTCAAGAAAAAAAACCTGATGAAATTTGTCACTAAATGAAAGTCGACCATTAGTTTTGAACATGCACAACTTTCAACCCCAACTTACGAATAACATACCTACTTAATAAAGATCATAACTAAAGCGCAGTATTTCACACATTTTAATTTTTAACCGGGAGGGGTTGAAAGTTGAGTATATACAAAATTGTAATGGTCGACTTTCATTCGCTGACAAATAAAAAAAAAATTTTTTTCTTGAAAATTTCTGCACGCTGTGAAAAAGATACAAAAACCTTGACAAAAAAGTACCACATGATATGAAGTTAAGCAAAAATTGAGCTGTTCCAGGATTTTGTTTCCAAATATTTTTCTTCTGAGAAAATCAATTTGTTCCATAATTTTGACGCGCACTGTATATCGCGATATTTCTTCTCAATTTTTTTTCTTTTACAATGTGTGCATAGATATTAAAACTGGTTATCAGTCTATGGTTATGACTAATAACCAGCTTAACCGATATCTTTGGTACCTAATCGATTCTGAAAGTTTTCAAACTCAAGTTCATCTTCTTTCTTCATCGGATTCTAAGCGTGGTCATTCCGACATCGAAGATGCTGAACGCCCCCGCTTTGTTAAATGAGGTAGTTTCTGAATATTGGTAGGACTATCTGTAATAAACATATGGAATTTTGAAAAACCTAGGTCTGATTGTATCCTGTGTTATTATTTCTGGGTGTTGTTGATTTTTATTAAGAACTCCGGTAACAAGTGCTAAAGGGTAATTATTTTTGGTTAGAAATGTTTTAATTTTTTCAAAGTTATTATTATGAAATTCTGGACTAGCCAGTTTCAAAGCTCGATATTTCAAATTTTTGATGAGATTAATTTTATGTATAAAAGGGTGGTGGGAGTTAAAATTCAAAAATCTTTCCGAAAAGGTTGGTTTTTGATACCAATCAGTTTTTAGTGCAGTGCCCGTTCTTATAACTAGTACATCCAAGAATGACAACCCATTATCTTTATCTTTCTCTACTTCAACCGTGAATTGAAGGCGTGGGTGGAAGAATTAAAAGAGTTTAAAATTGTGTCAACGTGTCCTTCCGGTATTGATGTGAAAATGTCATCCACCAACCTTTTGAAAACTGGTACCTCAAAGGGCAGGCGAGAAAGGGCAATACTCTGTAACTCAGACATAACTATATCCGAGACAATTGGAGCCAAGCAATTGCCCATGCCCAAACCGAAAGTTTGTCGAAAGTACTCATTATTATGGCTGAAATAACTACTATTAACCGAAAATTCAAACAACATCAAGAACTGATCCATAGATAGTTTAGTATGTGGTTCCACTCGCGGCCAATACTTTCTGATTAATTCAATTGCAAGTTCTGTAGGTAAATTTGTAAAAAGTGAGGTAGCATCAAGGGATATAAGGATATAATTATGTGGTAATGTAATACCATTTAAGTCCTCAAGATCTGTTTCCGAAACATATACAATCGATGCCTAAATGTGCTTTATCCATTATAACAGACGTTGATTGTCCACATATTGATAGGTGTAACAAGTTGATTCATGGATTTAAGAAATCTCTTCTAAATTTAGAGGTAAGTCATTCGCATTGGAAGGTTAGGCATCTTCGTAAACATCATACCGAAGTAAAAGCTAGACTAATTGACACGGTAACACCTGAAATTTATAATCGTTTTGATATTGATCAAATAAAGTTTTATGGAAAAGAATTTTCTGAAACAAAAAGAAAGCAAAAACGTAAATTGATGATGTTAAAAGCGTCACAGGTTCGTATTGATACTAATTGCGATGAAAATCCTCCTTTATATACAGGCTGGTTTAGGAATTTGACTAATTTTGAAATTACTGTTAATGTACGGTATCTTTTGAGTTTGGGTGAAAGGTTCAACCTACCCTACAGTAAGAAAAATCCACCCCCGTTAGAACAACTACTCATAGACACTGAATATTGTTTGATGATTCAGGAAAATGACCTAGACATTTCAGAAAAGAGAAATAAATTCATAAACATAGCAACTAATTATCTAAATAAACTACAGGGTACGTACAGTAATATTTTGGCATCCAATGAAAATCGGTTTGTTCTCAAATGTATGAAGGAAACACATCAGTTTTTGAAATCACACAGGAAATAGTTGTTATAAAAAGGCAGATAAAGGCAACATTACAGTTGCTATGACAACAGAGATGTATGAAACTAAAGCTGATATTTTACTTAATGACCGCAATACTTACACTAAACTAACTAAGGATCCAACTATTAATATACAGAATATACTCAATAAATTAGTTTCTGCATTATATAAACAACATAGGATTGATGAAACAGAACTTAAATTCCTGAAATCCAATAATGGCGTATGCCCAAGAATTTATTTCTTGCCCAAAGTTCATAAGGAAGATTGTCCCTTGCGCCCAATTGTTAGTTTTGTTGGATCTCCCTTATACAATTTGAGTAGGTTTTTTGCCAAATTGCTCTCTCACATTTTTGAGAGAGATGATAGACATGTTAAGGACTCCTTTCAATTTGTTGAGGACTTAAATGGTATTACTTTACCACATAATTATATCCTTATATCCCTTGATGCTACCTCACTTTTTACAAATTTACCTACAGAACTTGCAATTGAATTAATCAGAAAGTATTGGCCGTGAGTGGAACCACATACTAAACTATCTATGGATCAGTTCTTGATGTTGTTTGAATTTTCGGTTAATAGTAGTTATTTCAGCCATAATAATGAGTACTTTCGGCATACTTTCGGTTTGGGCATGGGCAATTGCTTGGCTCCAATTGTCTCGGATATAGTTATGTCTGAGTTACAGAGTATTGCCCTTTCTCGCCTGCCCTTTGAGGTACCAGTTTTCAAAAGGTTTGTGGATGACATTTTCACATCAATACCGGAAGGACACGTTGACACAATTTTAAACTCTTTTAATTCCTTCCACCCACGCCTTCAATTCACGGTTGAAGTAGAGAAAGATAAAGATAATGGGTTGTCATTCTTGGATGTACTAGTTATAAGAACGGGCACTGCACTAAAAACTGATTGGTATCAAAAACCAACCTTTTCGGAAAGATTTTTGAATTTTAACTCCCACCACCCTTTTATACATAAAATTAATCTCATCAAAGACTTGAAATATCGAGCTTTGAAACTGGCTAGTCCAGAATTTCATAATAATAACTTTGAAAAAATTAAAACATTTCTAACCAAAAATAATTACCCTTTAGCACTTGTTACCGGAGTTCTTAATAAAAATCAACAACACCCAGAAATAATAACACAGGATACAATCAGACCTAGGTTTTTCAAAATTCCATATGTTCCTGGCATATCAGAAAAGATAGGTAAATTATTAAATACTGAAACCATTAATATAGCCTATAAACCCTATAACACAATAAAAAAACAATTTTACACTTATTTAAAATCCAAGACGTCCTCACAATGGAGATCCAATGTAATTTATAAGATTCCGTGCAAAGATTGTAATAAAGTATACATAGGGCAGACTGGGAGATATTTAAAAACACGAATAACAGAGCACAAAAAAGACTGTGTCAATATTCATAACCCAGCCAAGGTAAAAGAAAACAACACCGCTCTGGCAGAACACTCCTTCAAAGAGCTTCACTCTTTTTGACTATGCCAAACATGAGCGCGGTCTGTCAACTAATTTGTTCACGAAACCCAAATGGACGAATGGTGCAAAGCCTTTAAGAACAGTCGGAAGATCATCGAAGATTTGCATCGTTGAGGTCGACCACCGAAAAAATTGAGGAAATTGTGCTCGAAAATCGTCATGCCAGTGTTAGAGCGATAGTTTAGTTTTGGTGAACCAATTTAGTATGCAGCGCGTCTCCCATCGGCTCGTTTCGTTAGAGCTGAATTTTCTTCATAAACAGTACCGGATGCAGGTAGTTGCAGACAAGATGGATCGTGCGAATTCTGATCCCAAGTTCATGGGACGGATCATAACCAGTAACGAGACCGAGGTCTATAAATAAGACACACTAGCGATCCAACATTTATCGGAATGAGTGGGAAAAATAAGCCAAAACCGAAAAATCTTAGTAAAAGTTGTTTGAAAATCAAGACTGATATTTTCTTCGATATTCGTGGTGTGGTCATCATGAGTTCATTCCACGAGGTCAAACGGTTAATTAAGATTACTATTTAATTGTTTGAGGCCTTTAAACAAAAATTTCCGCCGTGAACGGCTGGATTTGTACATGATGATAACGCATTATCTCATCGAGCAACGATTTTAAGACCAAACACTCAAAAAATATCATCGACCAGACATCTTATTCTTCTGATCTAGCTCCGGGAATCAGATTTGATTCATAAACCACATAAAAGAATAGAAAGAAGCTGAACGCCATCTCTGCAAGCGGCTATTAAAAATTAACAACGAGTAGATTATTCAAAGAACTGTTTGGAGATGTTCGCGCAAAATATGGAGTTTTTTCTTCGGTAACTCTCAATGGATGAAACAGGGATTCATCATTTCACTCCGAAATCAATGCTGTAGTCTGCTGATTGGCGTACATATGGAGAAAACTATCCAAAATTTTCAACGACTCAAACATCTGCTGAGAAGGTATTGGCCTCTGTATTTTGGGATGCGTATAGAATTATATTCAGTGAATTTAATTTTATTCATTGACTACTCGGACCATGGAAAAATATTCAACTTCAAATATTATATCAGTTTGTTAGATCGTTTGATGTCCTATTTTACTCAGAAATATCCTCATCCGAAGAAGACAAAGGTGCTCCCTCACCAAGGCAATGCACCGTGTAAAAGTCAATAAATCCAGCCGCTAAAATAGTCTAATTGAATTTCTAATTACTATCATACACATCATATAATGCAGATCTGACCCTCAGCGACTACTGGTTTTTTGCTCTGTTGAAAGAGATTTGGCTCAGATTAGGAAGCGGTTGCGGAAAGAGAAGCTTATTTTTGAGGTCTCAATAAATCTTTTTTCACCTGGGTATCAAAAAGCTTAAGAAACGTTGCAATTATTGTATCCCTCTGAATGGAGATTACATCGGTGAAAAAAATGTTGTATGAAATTGATTTTAACGTCTGTGGAATTAAAGTTAATGGCATGTAGACGAAATTCGACACCTGAAATTGCAGAATAAATACCTCCTCGGTCGGGACGCGAACCCGCGTATCGAAATTGCCAGTCTGGAGCTCTATTTCTGAGCCACCAAGGACTTGTGTCATTCCAACCGACATCGAGGACACCTTTTTCCCAGAATTCAAATGTTGTCAGTACCCTCTGCGATTCGCAAAGGTTTGTGGACAGGTTATTAAAAAGGAAGTCATTCAACATCAGTGATGAAAACGACTCACCCAATCTTTCCTCCTATGCGTCATCGACATTCGGACATCAGCAGGTATCAGATTTTTTGAATCACATGATCACTGTATCGATTCTAGCCAACTTAAATTAAATATGAAATTCTTTTCAACGTCTGTATAGCTAAATGAATAATTAATTCATTAATCAATGCCTTAAGCCCGAGGAAGCATTTTTTCCGGAATTTCAGTTGTCGAATTCCGTCAGCATTTCTTTAACCTTAATTCTAGAAAAATTGTTGTTTTCGAACCTTTCCACGGACCTATTGACCAATCTGTTAATTGAAACAAATCATGGTATGTTAAAAATATTAGGAATTACCCTCCTACTAAGTCTGAAATACTTGATAGATTCTATGAAGTATATTGAAATTTTATGTTTGATCGTGCAGATTGTAAAGGAAACCATCTTTTCTACTTTTCCAGTTCTTTAGTCTTCTTATACCATTCCAGCGCGAGTTTTTCCAGTTGTTTTATAAAAAGCTTCCCAAAGAATGTGAACGGTTCGTTATTCGTCAAATATATATATTCTTTTGAACTTTTGGTTACCATATTTGGTTAGCAAACAATAAAGCAGATAGATCGGGGGTTAGTGTAGGGGTGTCATACAATTCGGCGTATGACATAAAAGCCTATGGAAAACCCCAGTAAAAAAAAACCTGGCTCCCCGCCTAAGTGTGAAAGTATAAAAAAAGGTGAAATATATTTGAGGGACTTCTTTCTTCAAGAGTGTTCTATTGATGGAGACAGAGACTTCTTCACGTGGCCCACATCGAATCTGGAAATAAAAAGACAAAAGCAGGAAAAAGAACTAAATAACAAAAATACGTATCATATTCGTTTGAAATTTATAACCCATTCCAAAAGAGAATCGGAAACATCATGATTAGTCCTAAAACCATCTTGAAATGTGTATATGGGACAACTATTGATGAGATGAGGTATTTTTTCTTCTGCTTCTCCACATTCACAACTTGCGCTTGGAACTGAGTTCCATCTGAAAAGCATGCTATTGGTACGGCCATGAACTGTCCAATTTTTTCTTGGCAGATCAAAACCAGGAAATTTTTCAGAAGGAACAGAAACGAGATACTTATTGAACATTTCGTAAGAGTTCCACTCAGTCTTCCATAATTCTTTATCGATAATAATTCAACTGTCATGCTTCACACCAATACTGACAATAACGAAATCATGAATCATTGAAAGAAATACATTTGAAGGACTGGCTTTGAATTCATTTCGATGGATCGTATATAATTTTAATCAGAACGTATGAGGGGAATATAATGGATTCGTCAAATTGTCCATAGAATGGCCCTATATGCACAAATATTCCTCGAGATCTGTCAAAAATATTCTGATACCCCCAGTATTTGTTTTGTACTTATAATATTTTTTTAAATAATTTTAGCCTTATGAATTTCAAGAATCCGTGCGAATTCTTTTCAATATTATTCATCTAGTTACGAATTAATCCGATGGATGATTTTCTAGTTCTTAAGAATTGTGTCAAACTAGCCTAGATAATTTTACAAATCTATCTTTCTATGAAGAAATGATATTTAAAATCATCTTCCTCGAAAGTCATTGCATAATGAAAACGGTTGAACATACTCAACCTTGATCAATGATTCTTCATCAACCCAATCCGTTGAGACAATTTTTGGGTCTACAATCGAGAATTAATGGGAAATAATTCATGAAATGTATTTCTTTCATATTTTTTTATTCATTTCCGATACATGAATCCTGATGACAGATTTAGTTCAACGGTTAACTTTTTCGATTGTCAGAGTAATTGTGCTTAAACTTTTTCTACTCTCTGCATTCCCCTAAATCATTATAATGATATAATTTGGGGTTTGCTGTAAAATTATTAGACACCCACTATTATGGTCCTGATGGCAGTATTTGATAAATGTACCCTTTTGTGCGGACCTGACCACTTGTTTTTATTAAAATCACCCCTCTAGTTTTCGCGGCCCCCGCAACCCCAATTAAGTTTTTATTGCGTCCAACCATTAGGCCAAGATCCTCGCACGCATCGGACTCTGTAGGTGCTCCGAAATCATGGCCAACTCGCCCGAAATTGATGATAATCATTTCGGCGAAATTAGACAATGTCCCGACTAAATGGCAACACCGACGGTCAATGGCGCGGAATTGACGAGGGATGTTTGCTTGAGGCGCGGGACAGGGCTGTACTGAGGATCTTACTGCCGAAATTTCTTCCAGAAAATATCAATCTCGACTAGATGAGTATATTCCGGAACAAATTACAGAATGGGCCCTATACCAGCACGAAGACGAAATTCTGGAAACAAGTGAAAGAGAAGCGAGTTTTCGAAATCATGAGTGTTGGAATGAATGTGTTCACTTCAAATCAATTCCTGTACCATTTTCGGGGCTCATTTAAATCTTATTTCATAGATTGTCGGTCAAAAATTCGCGAATAATGAGGGCTATTCACTAAGCAAACTTATTATGAACAGTAATCAAAAATAGTCGTTATCTACAAAGTCCGTTGCTTACCTCGAAATCGGTATTCAGTATTTAATTAAGAAGTTATAAAATTAGCTAAGTGTATCAATCAACTAGTGCCTATGGTTAATGGTTCACTGGTAACTGCTTTAGGTATTATTAACGGTAACCACTTGTGTGGGGTACTGATTGAATAAATTTTTCAATAACTTCGTTCGCATTTTAAGAATGAGCAAACTTTGATTATTTTTTCATTCTGTTGGTGCCTGGTAAAAATAGTCTCATCAATTACTGGTATAGCTTATTTCTTCAAAGAAGAAAATAAATGGTAAATTGAAACGGAAGTTTTCCTTATGCGTGGTTGTTCTAGTTTGAAAACTAATAGAACAATATGCTATCGTTCTACTCAAATGTCTGTTATTTTCGAATATCGTGCAGAAAATTATCTCAATCGATTCGGTTCCAGTTAGTGATGGATCAAACTTCAGTAGATCCGTCCGGCCGTATTCCTTCTCTCTTTCGAAGGAGATTAGCTAAAGTTTTCATATTTTCTGAATAAGTTAATTCTCCAAATAGCTCGGTCCAGTTAATTATTGGGCCAAATCCGTCCAATGGATCTGGAGTTATGAGTATCTGAAATTTGAATTTTTATATAACTCCCAGACTATCTATTGGATCAGGTTGAAACGAAAAAGTTTTCAAAATTTCGCAGAAATCGACACGCTAAAATATTTTTGAAAAATTCTCAAATAAATTCCGACATCTGACGTATTTAAAAAAAAATTGTGGATGTATGGACGTTGTCACCAAACCCACTCGGCTCCAGAGAGTGCACAAAGTACCTCCTCGGTTAGCTCTAGAGCTGAGACTACTTATAAAGGGGCGCCACTCTCTTTTATGATAATACAAAGGAAAAAAAAAAGAGGAAAGTACACTAAAGATCTCAGGGTCGCAAAAGAGAGAAAATAACGAACGCACTCTCAGGATGCCAAACGAGCCCGACCACACAAGCGGGAGGTAGTGGCTAGTAGAAAGAATATAGAGCAATTATTTAATAATATAATGAGCCCAAATGAAATACACAAAGTCCCTCAAACGAGGATATATCTTACAGAAGGGAGATCACTAACTAGTTCTTACTTCACAACCCGAATATTCGATATAATGCTTTATCTCTTACTAAACAAACAGTAATATCACCCCAAGGTATATACTTAGAGCCTCGATGGTAATCGTTACAAATAGCTCTTTACTTATATCTAAGCGACCTTCTCGATAGGTCGGGTTTTATGTACTAAACAGTATTCACTGAATTGGGCCTCTTTGATACTAATCAATCTTAACTAAATTCTACAGACTAACCTTCTATAACAGTCTAGGTCGTGGCTTGACTGAAGTACAAAAGGATATAGTTTCTTAACCCATAATTATTCTCACAGTCTCGTAGATGGAAACTGGGCTCAAATATATTCCTGGGCCAACGTAGTACAATTTCTCACAGTAATGCGCCCTGGGTAGACGACAGGTGTGGTATCTTAGATGGCGAAATCTGGTGGAGGTCCCCAAAGACAGCTCCCACGGCAGCTCGACGGTAATTCAAAGACAGCCTAGACAAACAGCTCGAAGACTTCAGAGACAGTTCAGAATCTGCGGTACCTCGCAACGGTACAATAATAATTCCCAATTCGAAGCAGAATGATGCAATCCCACGTCGTTTTTCCAAACAAATACGCCACTCCGCTAAAGCGCAAAAATCTCACCAACGAACAAACCAAACCAACATGATAAGATTTTTCTCAGGGCTTCAGTTAAAATCCTGTTCAGATCCGCAAAATTGCGATTAATTACTCCAGGACATTTCAACCAAATATGCGGGAAGAACGATGTCATTGACAACCTACGTCACAGACATGACAGAATGACAGTGAATGACAGTATGACAGAAAAAGACCACCGACAACGGCGTCCATCGAAACGTACGAGATAAGCTGGCAAACTACTGCGACTAACGCCACCAGTTCGGTTTACAGGTACTAACTGGAGCGGGAATTTTGAAACCGTGACAACGTTCTTGATATATCTATTCCCAAATTTCATTATTTTAGCTTTCTTCTATCTGAATAAATAATTATTTTTTCGTTCACTAAAGGGAAATCAATCACAGTGAAAGTTAATTAATTAAACTTTGGGGCGGCGGTCGAAGATGTACGAGGGTTGCCTTTTATATTGCGGGATTGAACAACCCTAGTGTTGCAATCTGCCAAGTGACAGTTCTACCGTAATTTACATACACGCTCTCGTAGACCGGAGAGGAAAAATTGTACAGGTATACCTGCGCAGGTCGACCGGAGAGTGTGTGTCGCAGTTTTTCAAGCCTACACATTTCGTCGCAGCAAAGTAGAAATACGACTCGGTCTAGTAGCACCGTACGGTCGCCGCAAACGAACGCTCGGCCCGTCCGGTTTACCGGATCGTCCCCACATACGAGGCAGACCTGCCCAGGTATATTTGTACAATTTTCCTCTCCGATCGACTTGAGCGTATATGTCCTGCATAAAGCTAGACTTTCTGAGGTTAGACGTATTCAGAAAGTTTTTACATACTAGCGCTATATGTGTTATTTACATTTACTTGAAAGATTCATCTTGCCAAAAAAGGGAATTGAATCGTGAACATTTTCGTGCGATTTTTTTTTTACAACTTTCCACGTGGATTAACTCAACAACAGTGCATCGAAGAACTTAATACAATTTTTGGCGATGAAGCTCCATCAAGGACCAGTGTTTATCGATGGTATGGTCGTAGTTCACTCCAAGACGAATTTCGTGAAGGTCCTCCAAAATCAGTTGTTGTTCCGAAAACCATTGATGCTGTGCACCAACTGATATTGCAAGATTGTCAACTGACCTATCGTGAGATTGAGACAACCTTAGGCATTAGTGAGACCAGCATATTTTCAATATTGCATGAACATTTGACCGACAAAAAATTTTTTTCGCGTTGGATCTCACACAATTTGTCAACTGTTACAAAAAAGGCTTGTGTCGATTGGTCGAAAAAATGCTGCAAAATTACAATCTCGGTGCTTCGAAGCACGTCTATGACAACGTGATAGGTAATGAATCGTAGATTTAAGCGTATGAGCCCGAAATTAAACAACAAATCAGGAAAACCAACGGCCGAAGACGGATCACCCTTCACCATGACAATGCGAGCTCTCACACATCGGCTAAAACAACTTTTGAGCACTCAAAACATCGATTTGATGAAGCATCCGCAGTATAGTCCTGACTTGACACCGAACGACTTCTTTTTATTCCCGTAAAAATTAAAATGAGAGGTCAACGTTCAATATCTGAAGAAGCGCATTCAAAAGTGAATAGATCTTAATGGGTAATATTCTGAAAAACAATAAAGCGATTTTCGAGAATAATATTTGTTTTTGTACTCTACCCACGAAATATTAAAGACAACCCTCGTTACTATGTGATATTTCCTATCTCTTAGCATCTTCCATTCTCCTCAAACTCATTGAAAGAATTCCAAATTTTTCGTAAAATTAGAAAAGAGAAATGTCAGAAATTTCAATTCTCGATGCTTCTACAGATACGTAATCGATTGACATCGGTCTGACTCAGTAAAGCAGTGGTGGAAAATTAATCGAAATGGTTCAATTACGGTGAAAAAATAAATGTTGTCAACATTTAGAGAAGCACGTGAAGTCAGGGACATTTGCGGATCTTTTGGGGACGATATGGATCACTACAAATATATTCTAAATGATTTTACATGCAGTTAATATTCCTACTCTTGGTTGATTGAGAAGGGAATTCAGACTTCGCATAAAAGTGAAGAAAAATTGTGAGTGGTTATTCTTAAATTGAATTATAGGTTTGATCATTAATCGGGGCGGTTGTATTAGTATCACACTGTGACAGAGTACGGAAAAGACTTGAGAACAAGCACGCAAATGCTCCTGAACTCACGTCAGTGCTTTTCTAAATTTTTTCATTCCTCAAATAGGTAAAATGGGCGATTATTGGTTTAATCGAGCTGAAATTAAGGGCACACTAGAGTTATAGACAGTATCAGTTTGGTCACTCTAGTTGTGGTTTCTTGTGTTATCATCATTCTTCACTATTTCTTTATCAAAATAAGTTAAAATTCATGTCGGTATGTACCAACTTTATTTTATGATGTTTTTGATGATATGCAATAATCCTTTGAAACAGGTGTTGTAAAACCTTCTGCTATTCTAATCCCATCATTCTGTTGCAATTGACTCAGGTAAGAAGTGTCCTCTCTCAACGAATTCTTCATGAAGAAAGTTATAAAATACAATTTTCAGTTGGAAAATTTATACATGATCATGTTATAACCTACTGTTGATATATTTCAATATATGAGACAGTATGTCCGACAGTATTTTGAAATGATGATATTAAAAGTGGCTCTGACGGATAATGATGTTCAATAAATATCGCTCTGATTTTAGATACTCGTATACAATTAATTCAATATATCGATACGTTTCGTATTCTAGTGTTTTACATCAATTCTCTATATTCTGATAAAGGGTTTCACTATAAATAGAAGGTGATTCACAGCGATGGCCTATTATAATATTTATTAGACATTTAATGGAAAATTGATAGGAATTTGTAGTAACATTTTTACGTTGGGGTTTGGGATAACGAATGATATTTTTCCATAAAATATTTTCAAATCTCAAGAGCTTCTAGTAATACTGATTCTGAGTAATTCTTGATTCCAATGGCAAACATTCTATATTATAGCATTATTAGTTACCTCATTTGATGACAATTTCAATAATATGCACTTTTTGAATTCTCTAAGAATGATTAAGCAGTTATGAGCATTTGAAATTTGGTTTCTTCACTAACTACTAGAATAGCCATCCGATCAAGTTGTAATGTAGAGGATGTTTGAAGGAGGTTGAAACAAAAAGGCCTGCAGAATTTGACAGAAATCGTCACGTTAGAATTTTATTTTAATTCCTGAAAATTTTCAGTTATACTCGATTTCTCATAAGATATCTACTTGTCTCCGGTCGACACTGTGGAAGTGCAGAATATCATAGGTCACCTCAAGTCCGGAAAGGCTGCTGGGCATGATTTCATAACATCTGAAACTTTAAAAGAAGTCAAAATGGAAATATCGGCTCCTTTAGTTTATCTTTTAAACAATTGTTTTGAGAGAGGATGTTTTCCTGATACTTTAAAAACCGGTATAATAAAGCCAGTATACAAGAGTGGAGACCGAACCGAAGTTACGAATTACAGACCCATCACCCTAATATCGAACCTGGCAAAAATAGTAGAAAAGGCTTTGAAAACACGTATCGTGAACTACTTGCAAAAATATAATATCATCGATCAAAAACAATTCGGATTCATGGAAAAAAAGTCTACAGAAGATGCCATTAGAGAGCTTTCAGGAAAGCTGTACGAATGTCTGGATAAAGTGATCCCTTCACTTTGTATATTTGTAGATTTATGTAAGGCATTCGATACAGTGTGTCATCTCCGATTGCTCAAAAAATTAAAAAACTTCGGATTTAGAGGTCCTTCGTATAAATTATTAAAAAGTTATTTGTCAAATAGAAAGCAGGTTGTGGAAATAGGAAACTCAAGGAGTGAAGAAGAGATAATAACTTACGGAGTTCCACAAGGTACCGTATTAGGTCCTGTTCTATTTCTTCTTTACATAAACAGCCTACTCAAGATAATAGAGTCTGAAGGTGCGATTTGCTTTGCTGATGATGCAGTTTTCCAATACCAGGGAAAAACATGGGAAGAACTGAAAGAGAAAGTTCAGGTGAAATTTTCAGAAGTAATAAATTGGTTTAAGCATCATAAACTCACCTTAAACATCGACAAGACCAAATATATGGTATTCAGCTCTTATGCTTCTGGTCTACCGGATCTGGGAGATCTTGATTTTGGGAATGAAATCTGTATAGCTGAAACAAAGCACATAAAATATTTGGGAATAACAATCGATTCACAAATGAGATGGAGTATACATATCAAAAATGTTGTGAACAAGCTGAAGGGTCTTCTTTTCAAATTCAGGTTCTTGAGTAAGCATCTGATCTCAAGGAAATTTTTGAAGATTTTTTATAAAGCCTTGGTTGAGTCTCAGATCACCTACGGGATAGTTGGATGGGGTGGTACGTATAACAACCACATCAAGCCCTTAGAAATCATCCAAAAGTGGTTACTGAAAATAATCTATAAAAAAGGCCGTACTTTTCCCAGCCAGAGGTTGTTCGAAGAGGCAGAAGTACCAGATGTAAGGCAATTGTATGCTTTAAAAATTCTGCCCAATGTCATTTCAGGGAGGATTCCGATCGCAAAACTTAGTCATCGTTACACTACTAGAGGAAGATGTACTTACCCACCGTCTATATGTAACAAAAGTATAGGACAATGAAGTTTTAGATATATTGCACCAAAAATTTTCAATATAATCCCTGATCATCTAAAAAATATGACAAATATAAAGAAATTTAAAAAACGACTAAAAGCTTGGATGAACAGTGGATGTAGAGAATTAATACACAGAATGATAAATAATGAATGAACTACAAAAAAAAAGGAGAATATACTTATATACATACCTTCATAACAGAACAACGACGAAAAAAAAAAAAAGAATAATACTTACATACATACCTTCACAATAGAACAACGACGAAAAAAAAAAATTTGATGACAGGAGTATACTTGAATGCGAGAATAGAAAAATTATACTCGATAATGATGGAAAATATACCCGTCCTTAGATATCATGGTCTGCCTTTTTCATTTGCGGGAAAAATTTGATTTTTTGGTTTTCTTTCAACGTTCATCCTCATGGAACATTATCAAGAATGATTTTTAATTTGATCACGAACAGGTTGTAATATAATTCACCTCTGTGATGTATTCTGTTTATTGTCGAAATAAACTTTATTATTATTATTATTATATAAGTGGGATTTCAACAAGAATGTGTGCATGCAATGATGTTATTGATTTTTTACGTATCTAAAATTTCATCGTAGAGTAGAAATGAGAAGACTTAGGAGTTTTTTCATTTACTTTACGGGCCACAGAAGTTCATAAGAGAAACTGAAGAATAGATGGAGATTATACTGAACAATAATGTTATCTTTAGATCTCTATACAGGGTTTCTGTAAATAAATGCCAAGAACTTTGGAAAATAATTCCTTAGTGAATTGGTGGTTTTTCTATTGAAAATTTTTTCGAATTCGCTTTCCTTTCCAAGTTACACCCTTAAGAGGGGTCGAGGAAAATGCTGTTTTAAATTACTTCTACCCTTCTGAGGGGTGTGACTTGAAAAGGAAGGCCATTTCGAAAAAAAGGAAGTACCCCTATCAATTTTCGCTAAGGAATCATTTTCCAAAGTTCTTCGCATCAAAACAGCCTTTTATATATGAATTTCAAGACTAAGTCCATCCCTGCTCGCGAGGGTCGACGGGTGGCCGTTTTGCAGGCACCGCTGCCGGGCGGACGGACGTGAAGGCCTTGATGAGACGCGGGGGGTCTCTCGTCGTCGGCAGGGTCTTAAGGGGTGCGGAGGGTGGGTAGTACGCGAAGCTTCGACGGCCTTAGTGCAATGTGACGCTCTCAAGAAACGATGGCGTCACCGGACCATGTGTTCGGTCCAGGATGGCCGCTGGCTGCTTCAGCCTTCGTAGCTATTGGAAACGGATAATGGTCCCCGATGGTAAACAAGAAGGGCTCGATGGGTGTTCTAGGACGCTGCGGAACCCGCACCGTCGGCGAGACGTGCAAGGGGTTGGTGGTGTTAGGCTTGGCCGGGTTTTTGTCAGGGACCAGCATTGCCCGCGGCTGCTATCGCGCCAAAGTGAAGATACGGATCACGGAATTCTTGGTGGATTTCGAAGAAGGAGAAGACAGTGGTGTACGGAAGGGATCTGTCTTAAACTAGAATTGACGAAACTGAATAATAATAACTCTTTTGACAGGACTCTGAGGATTCGATATCAGTCAATTCGAATAGTCCTTTTAAGATTATGATCAATTATCTCATGGTCCAATAATGAGGGAGATAGTTGATCAACTAAAAAAAATCCTGCAGAACTTCTGACGGTGAATTCAACAGATTAAAATTTCGTATACAGGGTGATTCCGGCCGAGATCGACAGATTAGTCTACATTAATCAAGGCACTTTCGAAACAATGTTTGGTTTATGGTTGGTGACATTTATCAAAATTCTACTGAATGATTTGTCCGATTCGACCGATTATTCTCTTATCCACAACTTTGGTATAGCTTGCTCAATTTTGGTGAAATTTGGGTGTAGAACAATATGATTGTCCATTTTCGATAACTTCAACACTCAAAAATACGTGGCGGAAATTATAATATGTTCACTTTAAGTTTTCAGAAATTCGCTACCTGCTTCATATTCTATCAAACTTTACATTAATGGAGCGTTTTTATTCTTTTTGGAGCACGTTAAGTTTTCCTAAAAATCGTAATTTCGCTCCAAGGCAGTGCAGATATTCTGAACTTGACAGTAAACCTGTATAGTATTAAGCTCTTCCTGAGTTTTAAAGTAGTTTTTTCAAATTAGAAATTTGTTTGAAATTTTGATATTATATATATATAATAAATATATAATAAAATCATTAAATCTAGAAAATATCTTTAAACCGACCTACGTAAACCAAAAAATCTATAACAATAATACAGAATAAATATTCCAAACATATTATGAAAGGCATAATTGAGCATTAAAAACAAAATCTACATAAAATGTTCGAAATGATTTCTTCTTTTGTGTACATTTCCAATTGACCTTTTAATGAGGAATGATTTTGATTTAAGATATTATAATCCCAGAAAATTCTTTCAACTGGGTATTCTCTAATTCTAATTTAACCCTCATGAATTTTTGTTTCCCCACACGAAATAATGGGTACAAATCAGGCGATCTGTGTAGTAATGCAATAGGGCCATCACGACAAATTCATCTGTTTGGATAATTTATATCCAGGTGATTTGTCTCATTCACTGCAATGTTAGGTGGTGCTTTGTAATGCTGAAAGAACGGATATGTACATTTTCCAATAGATTTGGTAAAATATTTCACAAAAATTTCATCTGAATTTTACCATTTGATCATTTCACAAAAATGTGAAGCAATACTAAATTTTCGTCTATTGATCCAAGCCGAATATTGGCAGAAGATCTATGTAGTGTATTATGATTTTTCTTCAAATGCGGGTTGTCTCTTGAATTGTGGAGATTAAAAATTCCATTCTTAGTAAACATAGGCTCGTCGCTGAATAGAATAAGAAAAATGGTGACTAATAACCTAGCGACAAAATTGTAATCAATATTGTGTTTTATTTTTCCCCAATACCGTTTTCAGTGGGTCCAAAAACTTAAGTGGATCACGAAGAAGGAGTATGACATTTACCGGGTCACAGTAGAACAAAGTGTGGGAAACGCTGCACTAGATCATACTGGAAAGAATATATCATTATATGATTTCCGATGGGAAAGATATACCTTCATTTTTGAGTTTCCTTATTATAGATATCTTTAACATTCATTGTGTCGGTTTTTTCATTATTACACTGTTCTGCAGTCCTGGAAAAGACTTTAGAAGAGTGCGCTTTCACCCAACGTCAAAACTTTAACATTCTTTAGTTGTCATTGGTTTGATGTATCGGTGAACGATATCTGAATTTTTTAGTTTTGTTCAAAAAAGTAAATCACCAGAACAGTTGAATAGTTTACTCATTACTCCTTATATGCGTGAGGCTAGAAACATCCGGGAATCCCGCATCTTTCGACCAAAAACTCCGCCAATGGCTTAGATAGGCAGCGTACAAGACGATGGGTCAGTTATAAATCACCACCAAAGTGAAATGACAAGCTTTCAAATATTCGGATTGTCACACGGTTAAAGTCACGGTCAAAAAGGACCACGTTACTGGAATGTGCCGTTCATTTTTATGATGTTCTTCCGTTTGTTCGTGAGGGTTAGAGGGACATTGGATAGTTGTACAGATGTTTCGGATAAGTTAAAAACGATAGCAAGCTGTTCTGCTAGAACAAGTTCGAAGTAGTCAATGATTTAATTATTTCCGACTTTTTCTGGATTGCAATTCATATTAATCTATTTCTACAACGAAAGAATATCATATTGATTATACTGATTTTGACCAGTAATACAGTGTTACATTTCTTTCGGATTCATTATCCAAATAATTAATTTAAAAAACGTGGAATTTGACGTTTCTTAGGCTTTCCAAATTGCGACCACGGAACTAGTGCTTACGTCCATTCCTTTATTGATATTCAGGGGTGTAGATAAAAGTTAGATCACTGTTATAAAATTGACCTATTAAAATTGTACTAATAATTAATTGTTAATGACATTTATTAATATTCAAATGAATAAGATTAATTCAGATATTGATGATAGATAGATATTTTGCCCGAAAAATACCAAAACAGGTATGAAGATGTATAAAGTTTTCAAGATTGGAAGTAGGAATATTAAACCATTGACTACAGAGAATTTCTCTTTGGCGTATTTTGTGAAATTAAGCATTAAATATAAAGTACGTCCTCATGGAATTTCTATTCCACACTAAAAAAGAAGCACCGTCAACAAAAATCAGGGAATCAATATATTAGCAGGTACAAACAACCAATTTGTATTTCTACCATATAATCTCTATTCCGGAGAAAAAAATAAAGTATCAAAACAATGGGAGCAATTCATGTGGTACAACCCTAACCCAAGGATAATTCAATCAAGGTTTTTATCCTGCAGAGATGACAAACAATGAATATACAATAATGGGTAGTTCCGCAATGGAACAGTAAGGAATAAAAGATGGTACTTGCCGACACGTGCTACTCTTTGGCTTCATCAGGTCGAGACAACATTGGTAGAAACACAAATTGGTTGTTCGCACCTGCTGTGGTTCCTTTATTCCATTTCATTATTTTTGTTAGGCCTTGATTTTAGGTTGGTCTTGCCATGATGAAGAGCAAAAACACTCGTCGGCAAGTACCAATTTCTCTTCCTTACTGCTCGATTGTCGAACTACCCACGAATGTTTCATTATTTGTCATCTCCGAAGGATAAGAATCTTTATTAAGTATACTATTCAAATCGCAGCAATGTTAATACCATATTTGTAAATACAGCACTCGCCTCCGGCTGTAAACTTCATCTGTGTATTATTGATCTTACGACCTACGATACCACTAGTTGAATAATATACTATAACGTTCAATATCACTATCAGCAATACATATTGAATAAAATAAAACCTCAATCACTTACAATCCTCAATTGAAAGATTGTTTTCCTTGTTATCAGCAACTATTTTAACTTAGCTTTCAATAACATCATCTAATAATATTCTTAGATCTTGTTGCGATTAGACTGATATGTTTAAAAACTTGCGACATTTTGAATGAAATAACATAATCTTGGCAAATAAGAGGGAGGTATCGCCTCCTTTGAATGCAGCGTGTTAAGTTACTTAATGGAGAATCGACTTTCATTCTAACTTACGAACACATCAAAATTATCTGATATGATTCATGAATACTTCAAAATCAATATCTTGTATTTGTTTTGTAGAATATTTTAGAGCTTAAACACATAACAGTTTTCACACTTTTTGATTTCATACACTTATATATTATGGTTCACAATATAAAGAAACGACAGAACTTGACCTAAGTCAAATATAAGATGTCTGAAAATGTGTTATGTGCACTTGTCAGATTTTGGTTAAAATGCATATTCCAAATCTGGGGATATAGAGTGTTTCGTGGAGTTGCCACCCTTAAATGCACCGTTCTCATTCGACAATTTCAACTAATCTTGTAGTCGCCCAACAACGCTCATATTGAACTTTTTATTATTTTCTAATATGACAACTAGAATATTTCCTTGTGTTGCCAGATATATGCAAATTTAGCAACAGTTTTGCCCTTTTATGACAACTAGAATATTTCCTTGTGTTTCGCCAGATAATATATTGAGTTGTGAGTGTAAAAAATTTATCAAATTTAGCATTAATTTTTTTCAGTTTTGCCCTTTTAAATAGGAGACCCTCTATTTCTATTTTTTTATTATTCTGAACGATAAACTAAATTAATTTATTTTACTTTCCAATAACATTTCTTCATTGGGTTTTGAGTTATAAATTATTTAAAATATTTTAAATCAAACTTGAGAGCAATGAAAATGGATATATTTCGCCCAAAGTTCGAGATTTCAGTACGAAATTTCGCATGAACTTTAATAATGATTTGATCTGAGCAGCAGTTTCCGAATTTGAGTTGTGAGTGTAAAAAATTTATCATTGGTCAAACTGTAAAAGACACTGTTTTTTCAAATTGAACACTTAATTTTTTTTCATTTTTATAATGACCAACTCTAAAATTTTTTTATACATTTCCCAATCTTGTTTGGATTCTTAGTTATCTGCATTATTTGAATTTCAGATTATTGATACAAAAAATGATGCAAAACACTAGTGAATACTTGTTGTTCATCGCGTGAACTTGAATAATGTTTTTTTTTTAACCAAGTTGAGTCAATCTATAGGCGACATAGAAAGCATCAAGAAAATATCAATACAAAGAAATCAAGGCATATTGAATTAATCTGAAATTCTATAAATGCAAATAACTCAGAAACCAAAAAATAATGTATGGGGAAATGTAAATTTCTACTTTGAAAATATATGTGTTTTTACAATTTTGTGATTTGACAATAGGTTTTTTTTTCACCATTCTGAAAACAAGCATCGAAAACTATCGCGCAGATCAAGTTATTTTGGTTATGACAACCAACTGAACACTTGAATATTGAGGGAAATATAGTCATTTAAGAGATTCTCAAATTTGATTGAACATTTTCAAAAACAATTTTCAACACAAAAATCGTTAAGGATAATTATAGGGAAGTATAATGATTGAAATTTTTTATGGAGAATCGTGAAAAAAATACCCATTTGTAAAAAAACTCTGTTGCCAAATTTGCATACATCAGGTAAAATTGCAAATTTCAAATAATTTGCAAAAATAGTTTCCATAATAATTTAATAGGCCACCTACCTTAAGGCACCCATAGAATAAATAACACCGACGTACCTATCACATTACAAACCACACGACAGAAATCAATATAAAAAAGTAGAAAAGAACTGACGTGAGGTCAGGAGCTTTCGCGCTTGTTTCTGAATTTTTTTCCTGGATTCTGGAAAAAATCACAATGTATGTAAAAGAATCAATAATCCAACGGTTGTCGCTCAGCCTCTAACTCCACCCAGATATCAGGACAATTAACTTATTCTGAAAATATGAAATCTTCAGCTCATTTCCTTCAGAAAATAGAGTTTAACGCCGTCCAAACTTACGCAAGTTCGGCCACGGCTTCTTCATCAGGAAATCAAACGCAATCGGTCGAGAGCATGCTCGGCTCAATATTCTGAAATTATAGACATTTGGGCAAAACGATAGTAAGCTGTTCTACTAGTTGAATGGACTAGAACAAGCACCAAAAATTCATTACCATTATATTCGTCAATCAATCAATTAAAATAATATTGTAAATGGTATCCGAGAGTTCATTAAAATGGACATCACCAGTAAAAACACATTATCTTCCAACCCCATCAATGTGTAAAGAGCAAATTCAACCTTTTCAGAAAATTAATACTCGACCTTGATATAATACTTTTGTGAATCCGTCAGAGCATAATAGGGGAAACATTTCCTTTCATCGACCTACCCCAACTTTGACAGCGAATACAAACGGTAGGAACACACGCTCGCCGGGAATTTATCGATCTCTATATATCTACTATATTATCTTCGGAATGTCCTAAAGGAATCACACACTACACGATATAATTCGTATCAAAATATATTCTGAACTAGTAATTACTGACATGAAATGATCTTTTTTTGTCATTCAACACCATGCAATCGTTTTGCTTCATGGCGAGCAAATCGAGAATTTATTTAGAAACGGTACAGAACGAATGATTTTCATTGGTTTTCCACTTTTGTTCCTAGTGAAACAGCGGGCTATATTTTCCAAATATCTGTAATTTTGAAATATCTAAAAAGATGAGCTACTGTTTTGTAGCCCAAATATCTCGACCAAGTTCGTTATTGGGTCAAATTCTTCCATGAATACTACAGTTGTGAACATATGAAATACAGTTTCCTCAATTACTCCTGATCATCTATTTGAAATTTGTAGAACGTTCAGACAACAAGGAAGAATTTCCGCAGTTACTTGAAAATCGTCAGACTGAAAAAATGTTTGAATCACTCCCAAACATCGAAATTATTCTGTCATGAAATATTCGTGGCATTTCAACGAAATTTCCATTTTATATGGAGGTGACTCGTATTCTGAATAATCTGAAATTTTATAAGAATAGTATCTGAGTAAGAGGATATAAAGATAACCTGAACGGAGTAAAATTTTTTTCATGGAGATAAATGAGCTTCATGAACAGAATTAGAGCATTTTTTAATAGTTCATGATTCTCAAGGTTACCAAAACTGTATGGCTTCTAGAATACAAATTGTTTGTTATTGCTATTGTATAGACCTAAAATAGAAAAAGAATATATCTCGATGGGTACCACTCCTTCGAAAGTGAAACCCGGGATCCCACAGGGAAGTATTTTGGGACCATATTTATATATCATCTTTACTTCGGGCATACCAGAAAATGAAAACACCATCATAGCATAATTTGCAGATAATATAACCATACTTGTTGCTGACGAGAAATTATTGGATGGAACCCGTATATAATTAGTGTTTGGGTGATAACCATAATCTATTATTGCTCTTGAAACCAACCTTTCAACACGCAAATCTACAAAAGGAAAAATCAAGGAGGCAGCATGAATAAACATCAGTCTCAATCCATTAAATGCACCATCAATCCATTGAATTGCTGGATGCTTGGAGACCGATTGTTCGATGTAACTTGAAGAAATCTTCAAACCACAGATAAATGCAAAAATATTCTATTTATCTAGTTTTCTTAGTCTATTTATTTGACATTTAAGAAAGTTGAATCTTTCGTAAAATCAAAAGCTTTTGTAAAAGGTAATTCTACCTTGAGATCGACAGAAGATTATTGCTGAAACGTTGGTTACAAGAACGAAAACAGATGATGATTATTGACCAAATTAATTCTATAGCCATACTTGCATCTGATGAAAACGCCGAAACAGCTTCAAAACAACTACAAGAGCACCTGGATGACCTTGGACAGTGGCATCGAAAATGACAATTATAAGCATCAATGAGGCTAAATCAATTCAAGTAACATTTACTACAAGAAGAAATACATGAACCCCCCCTCCTCCACCCTCATCAAAATACTCTAGAAGGAAATACCAGTCGACACCTTAACAAAGTATCTCGGCATACATTTAGACCAGCGCCTCAACTGGAGGCAACACATCAATGCTGAGAAAAATTAAATGAAACTTAAATTGCCAAAAATGTATTAGCTTATAGGCAGGAAGTCCAAAATGAACCATATAAAATACTACTCATTCATCAAAGCAATATGGACGTACTGCATCCAATTCTAGGGTTGATATAAATCATCAAATCAAATCATTCGAAGGCTTCAATTTGAAACACCACATTAGGTAGTTGATGCTCCTTGGTATGTCTCCAACCACACCATCCATGAAGAGTCTCATATGTCACTACGAAATAGAAAACCATTCGAGAAAATATCAGAATCTACAAGGACATGCCAACCAACTAATCAATCAACCGACAGAAGATCCATTCAATCTGAAAAGGGTTGAAAAAAATGAATCTGGCCAAATCACCTAACTGAGTAATCATAACTATGAATATAATAATGTTCAATACTTTCTCTTAGCCTCTACATACAACACATATACTTATACTTTTATAAGTAGATTGCAAATCTGAATAAGTTCAATACAAAAACAAATCTCGATGGGTTGAAATTTATTAAATTTTTACGGTTCCAACTGACAGATGACTGAATGAGATTTATCGCGTCTTTGAATGAATCTTTAGATGGCCTTAATTCATCATGGATTCTGGCATGATCCCATTTTATTCCAATAAGTTTTCATCTATGTGAATAACCATATAATACGTTCATTCGAAATGAGAAATTCGTCTAGTTGAAAATATATATATTTCTGTTTAATGAAGAATTGATTGATATCATTTTGTAAGACTTAGAACAGCAGGGTATTTAATTTCAGACAATACATTGGTTCATTAAACCCTGACTGAGCCAAGAAAATAACATCATTTTCTGCCAAAATATATTTTTATTCAATATAATACCTTTTTAGAATTTTCTCCGACGTCGCAATTCTCCGCAGACTGCCGCTTAGGTTCCAGAGTGAAGTACTGAGTCCATCTTGCATCAATAGAAATATACCTTAGTGAAAACTCCTTCTAATAATAGCGTGAACATCTCCAAACAGATCTCTTAATCATCTACTCCTTGTTGTGTTTGCTCTGGTGTGAGAAAACACGGCATCCATTTGGAAAACAGCTTTTTCACACCCATTTGTTCGTGAATGATAGGGGGTAAACACTTCCTTTTGATAACTGGCCATGATGATATTCAAGAGATTTCCTATATTTTGATGGACCTTTTAGATGACACTGAGTCTGGTTAACATGTTTCAGCCAAGTCTGTGCTTGTACTTCTTTTCCATAAAAAAGCAATAATATAATAACACACTAAATTGACTTGATTCATCGTTTTAAGAAATCACTAAAATAGCATCACTCAAACATCTGTAACTCGATAAATAATAAACCAAACGTCATAAAATTTTGTCAGTAAATTCTTTATGGATTTCACTTTCGAAAAACATGAAGATGTTTTGTTATTGGTGCCCACTGGTAGTTAGGACCGGGGCTTATTGTCCGATGTGGTATCTCATGCTTTGTGAATGATTCGAAAACAAACACTCAAGTTCCTTAAGCTGAATGACTAGAGACATCAATCTACTTCTAGATTTTCTCCTATTTCCATGAAATTCTACATGTATGTCTTACATTGATAAAGACCAAGGAATTTCATCTAGTCAACTGATTGATAACCATAAGCAAAATGAGAAATTTTCATTTGAAAAATACTGCAGTGTATGAACAGCTTTAGAAAAGTTCCATTTGCAATGACTCACCTCACTAACCCAGAGAGTAAAAGAGATGAATGAAATTCCTGGCTTTTTATTACGAGTGGAAGAATGTAATGCATGATTGTTTTCGCATTGTGTATGGTCAGGTTTTCATTGTAGACAAATTAACTGAGTAATTGATTGTTCCTTTTCGAGATTATTTTATTAGGCTGCTTCTGACGAGAATGATGGATTCTGTTGGAGTTCATCAGATTGTGAACGGGAAAACCGTCCTATTCTTTGAATGGAATGGAATGGAAAAATAATTCAGGGTAAAATGTCAAAGATGATGTTGACTTTTGAATTCGAGTGAAGCTTGAATTAATTAGATGAACTCCGTTGATGTTTATACTCGTATTTAATCGAGATTTGGTCGAATTTAACATTTTATGACGTGGTAGGGATGATAGCTTGTGGTAATTTTGTACTGAGAGGTCATATTTCACATAACCCGAACCTGAAAAGAGTGAGGTATTGAAAATCTATCATTTTTTGGATATATGATTTTCTAGTAGGTAGTGGTGGGCAAATGTGTGGAACCAAGTAATTATCTCTAGAATTATTAGAGATATCAAAATGATATTTGGAATGGAATTTGAAATGGAACACCTTGTATATAATTTAAGTTTCTGATGAAACATTTCATTACGAGTACAAAAATATCGGTTTGAAAATTCTTTTTGATACCTACTGACATAATAACAGAAAAGTATCTAAAGAAACTAAAAATATAATATCCTTTAAAGAAATAACTCATCATAATTATTTACTAAAACTAAGTGATTCTCAAAACATTGAAACTCAACTAAACCAAACTCAATGTATTAGATGTTCAAAATGTTCAAAATGCACCGTTTACTTCTACACAATAAGCTAGTCGGTTTGTAAATTCTCTATAACATTAGCTATTACTTCTGGTGGAATTCTCTGTATCTCGAGAGATATTTTTGCAGCTAATTCTTGCAGATTTTTGATCTATTAACATAAATCTTACACTTAGAATAACCGCACAGAAAATAGTCCAGTGGATTCAGGCACTTTTTAACTGCCCACTTTTTTGTACATTCCTAACTGTTCCAATTGTATCCTACCTTCGCAAAGTTTTCGTCACTACTGAACAGGATATTTGTGCATTAGGATGAACAATGTTAAAAGGTCACAAACTTCCTCTTCTCATATCCAATCATCATTATTATTTCTATTCTTTTTCTGTCTCTTAATTCGGCTATTTTACGATCAAATTAAAACAATAAAATCTTTTGTATTCAAATTCAAAAACTAATAACTTATTTCGACAACTACTGTCACTTCTACAATAAATTTCATGGACTACCAAATACCATTAAATTTTTCCTTTCATTAGTTACTTTTCTTTTAATATCTCAAGGTATTGAAATAAGAGATATCGAACCCGATATTTTTATTCTCGTAATAAAATGATTCATCAGAATCTAAAATAATATACAGGGTGTTCCATTGCAAATTTTAAAATGGACATACTTCCGGTAAAAGCGGAAGTTTCAAATTTTCAAAAAATATGAAAACAAAAAGGCAATCTACTGCAGTATTCATCCTCCAAAAATCATTTCGATATCTCTAATAATTCCAGAAATATTTACTTGGTTCCACACATTTGCCCATTACTGTATATTAAAATATTGCATCTTCAATTCAGCAAAAATAGTTTTTCGTCGTGATTTTTATTGTCGGCGTCATGTTCGTTGGCATTGTCGATTTTTCCACTTAAATGTCACCAGTTCAGTCATTTCCTTCTTCATTGGTACTGCTTTCTAACATGAGTCCAATTTTTTCTTTTATTCAGGTCGATTCTGATCGCATCTTGTTTTAATATTGCTAAATCTAGAACACTGACGTTCAGAGTTAGTCGTAAGTAAGTGAGTATTATAAGACTACGGTTACTATGAATGCGAATTCTGACGAAATTTTGTTCTGACTACTTCTGATCAGTTCGTACGAAGTCGTCCAAACGAACAAACGCCCCCTGTCTAATGAGTTTGTTTACAGTGGAAGCGGATTTGGTCTGGCCAGCCAACCCGACCCGATTTGATTCTCTTCAGAGCAGTCCAGACCAGATCGAACACTGCCTCCAATGTAGGAAGACAATACGTTTTCTTTGTTTTTGTTTCCTCCAGACCCAGCCAGACCCGTCCAGACTGTCTGATCCGGAGAAATTCCGCTTCCAATGTAGGACTGGCCTTAGACGTCAGAATGGACACGATATCGTCAGAACGATTTGAGCATTCAAACAAGTTTGGTATTTTCGTGCGACCAGGGACTGTATGGTGCGTTGAATTGCAAATTATAGCTAATTTCACCATGGATATTGAGAAATTAGTTTGTATTGTGTACGAGTACAGGTGTTTGTGGGACATGAAAGACAAGAATTACCACAAGTAACAGCCAGTCTTTGTTGTGCTGAAATACATTTCCGAAAATTTGAGAACTTTGTTATTTTGTCTTCTACCCCCTTCAGGATGTAGGTATTCAAATGTTGATGGTCTCATCCTAAAATCAGTGGCGGCTTGTCCTATGAGGCAGGTGAGGCAGTGCTTCATCAAAAATATTGTATACCGTATATTTCTTCATTCCCTTTCATCATCACTTTCTTCCTCAATATTTTTCCCAATCTCACATTCCTCGTATATTCATAACAAATCAAATCCTCTTTGAATAAACGGTTGGAGACATGCCTAACGCAAGCTTCTTTGACTGAATTAGCGTGTTATACATCGATGACCTACGAGAACGTAATGGAAAGCCTTTCTAGGATTAATCAGAGGCTAGCCTCTGCGCGATCTTAGCTGATCTGAGATTGTTTCGTTTCTGCGATGTACAGCGGGTGGTCTGCGTCGAAGCGATGAGAACATATCTACGGCTTTGAAGGCGGCTTCCCGAGGAATTAGAGGCTGGCCTCAGGTTTCTATTCGAGTTAATCGGGAAGCGCGAAATAGGGGAATAGGGTTAGTTCACTTTGTCGTTATTTAGTGGTATTGCGTTTGCTGTGTATCGCGTATGATTATAATCTTTTTCAGGTGAATTTTTTCTGAAATATAAATCTTTTTTATCGAAAGTGACTACCAGATCGCGAAATGGATTCAGCGGGACCTAGTAATAGTAAATCTTTTGAAATTCCTAAGGAACATATTCGGTGTACTTGTGATATTGTTAATTTTTTAATAAATAAGCAACATTCTCGACTCATTGGTATGATGATAAATTATATTGAATTAAGGAAGTTAAGCGACCTGTTCCAAATTTGAGTAAATCTCTAGTGTCTAGTGGTGGGGTCGGTAAATCAAATCGGGGATTCCAAAATACGTGGTATGACAAGTACGACTGGCTTACTATAAGTATTACTTTGAAAAAAATATTTTGTTGGCAATGCATTTTATTCTCAGCAACTAATGGAAATTCCGACAGAGTTTGGTCGAAAAGTGGTTTTAGTGATTTGAAAAATTTATCTCGGGGGTCTATCGCTACACAATAAAAGTGCTCAGCATATTTCATCTAATTGCAAGCTTACCGTTATGAGAAAGCAGAAACAAAATATCGCCACAGCAACAGACAATACCGCTCAAATAGAAATTTCAATGCTAGATTCAAAGAAAATCGACAAATTCTAAGAAGTTTAATAGATATTACGATGCAACTCTGTATGCAAGAGTTACCTTTTAGGGGGCACGATGAATCGAATGAGTATTTAAATTGCGGAAAGTTTAAAGAATTGGTAGTTCTTGTTAGTAAATTTGACACGAATTTAAAAACCTTTTTAGAAAATGACACCAACAGTCGGTAAATCAAATCGGGGATTCCAAAATACGTGGTATGACAAGTACGACTGGCTTACTGGAAGTCTTACTTTGAAAAAAATATTTTGTTGGCCGTGTATTTTATTTTCAGTAACTAATGGAAATTCCGAGTTTGGTCGAAAAGTGGTTTCAGTGATTTGAAAAATCTCGGGGTCTATTTATCTCGCAATCTTACCGTTATCTATCGCTACAGCAATAAAATAGTGAATCGACAAAATTCTAAGAAGTTTAACAGATATTACGATGCACCTCTGTATGCAAGAGTTACCTTTTAGGGGGCACGATGAATCGAATGAGTCTTCAAATCGCGAAATTTTCAAAGAATTGCTAGTTCTTGTTAGTAAATTTGGCACTGGTACATCTAAAACCATTCAAAATAAATTAATTGATTCGGTTGCTCTTGTTGTGAATTAACAAATCGAGGACGAAATTTCACAATCATTGTTTTTTTCTTGGCAAGTTGATGAAACAACTGACATAACCTGTCATTTCCAGTTATCAGTAATATTTCGTTATGTAATAGATGACCAACTTGTTGAGCGCTTTATGGGATTTTATGATGATAGTTCTGGGCGTTCTGCTGATGATCTATTTCAATTTTTATCTTCAAAATTCGGAAAATTTGACTTGCGTTCTGAATTAGTGGCTTAAACATACGACGGAGCGAGTGTTATGTCCGGAGAAGTGAACGGGTTACAAGCAAAAATTAAATCTATAGCACCACAAGCAATCTTTACTCATTGCTATGCACATGTATTCAATTTGGTTTTTTAGTAATGCTTGCAGTTCAATTCAACAGGTTAAAGTTTTTTCTCAACCTTGTCAGGATTTTCATCATATTTTTCCAAATCAACAAAGCGTACCCAAGTGTTAGAACAAATTGGAGGAACACGTATTATTTCGAATGAGGCAACTCGTTGGAATTTCACATCACGAGCCGTTCATACAGTTTTCAATAATAGAGATAAATTACTTGAAACATTTTATTTCATAATCAATAGTAATAGTCGCGATTTTTATCAAAAATCTATTATGGAAGCAATAGGTTTGAAAAATTTTTTAGAAGATGCTCGAAAAATATTCTTTTTAGAAACGTTTGTATTGATTTTTGATCAACCCGATACTGTTTTTCCTGTTTTACGAAATAGAAATATAGACATTTTAAAGGCGAGTAATTTACTGCAAACAACATTGAATAGAATACGTGAATTCAGGAGTAACGGCACTTATATCTATACAATCTATAGAAAACTGAATACCGCAGATTAACATTCAAAACGTCGTAAGGGATTTGAATTTGCAGATAAAGAACAACAGTTGAGACAATATTTTTCAAATTCTGGACATTATAATGACTCAAATAGCAGTTAGATTTTGCGACATTGAAAAAGTACATTTCTTCGATCTCTTAAAAAACTCAAATTTTTTTCAGATTATATCCTATTTTACACTCCCTTTTTAATTTTTTTATTCGGTGTTAATTTTTTTTAGAGTTCATTTTATTTATTTAAAGTTTTTTTCGTTATTTTGAAAATTTCCAACTTGATCTGATCCGATTTCCGATTCCCATCATTCCCATCCCACACCTGACAGGAATGCTATACACCTCCACGTTGGTTCTTGTTGTACAGCTGCATAATAATGGTTTTCATATTTTTGAGCAATTTAGTATATCGAAAAATAAGCTCATAATATATTGGGACAATTAAATTAATGGCTTTTATTGCTGAATAAAAAAAAGTGATATGTCTATAAATAATTGGAGGATTCATCAAAAATTCCAAGCATTAGTGAAGAAAATTTTTTGTAATATATTTATTATGCAACTGACGAAGTCAAAACCGGCAACACTGCATTGGGTATCGCCTACGATCAAACCGATATTTCTGCGTCCTTTAATGATTTCCAGATGCGGGTTGTTTACGCTTTTTATATCGAATGATTCAAGGTCATTGAACAACTGCAGTAAAGAAGTTTTGCTCTTATGAACTCGAGTCTCGAGAATAGAATAATTGAGATCTATGATGAATCCCACTTTGCACATCGCGTCGCTTCAGGACACTTGGAGATCGAATGAGATATTCCTTGTATGATCAAGATCAAACTGATGTTACAATAATCTTGAAAGAAATGGTGGAATTTTTAAATAAGATTCGGCATCATTAGCATAGAATTACTTTGGTTAACTGAAATGACCGATTCAATGAAAATTGATTGATCATTTTATTCATTCAATACAGATTCGTCAACTAACTTGCTTTATGGTCTACATTATATTATGTTGAGTTATTTTCCGAAGAATGAATTGAATATATGAAGACACTTTTGATGAATGAATGAATTTCGTCATTGACAGGTGATCATTTCTTATGTAGGTATTTTTTTGTGATTTGAATATTTTCTAACAACACCGCAGATTTCGCTAGCCCTCAGTTCTTGAAATTATTCAATTAAATTTCTTGATATTGTAAAATATTTGATTGTCACGAAAACCACCCATGACTCAAAAGGTCGAGTCGCCCTCGCAGTAAGGAGATAAACTGTAAAAATTTCATTAGTTTTGTGAGCAATTCATCATACTGATTAATTTCGAATAGGATCAGTTAGAACTTTCAATAATTCATTGTTTCACAATATCTAATAAATTGGGAAATATAACTTGTTTTCCTGAAATATTTTTTCGATTGCTATCTCCAAGAGAATATCAATGCACAAAGCGTACTGAGGTTGAATCTAAAAATTTCCTCAAAACCAATGTGACATTTCCATATCTTAGCCCGGTCGCAGCAGGAGCCAGAGATAGTTTTTGTTGACCAATTTTAACCTTAGCCATAATTTTTGTGAATAGACACATTTGGCTGGATTGTAAAGCATATTGATTGTCAGCTAGGACACTAGGCAGCGGAGGGTTTATCGACCTGATCATCAAAAACACATAAAAGAAATTAGTTTAAGAAAATTTAACTCTGCTGAAATTTATAGAGATGATGGTTTATACAGGGTGTCTACTATAATAGGTACCAAACTTCAGTAGGTGATAGTACAAGTTATTTGCAATAAAAAATGTCCTAAACACTTTTTCGAAAAGTTTATAGTTATCGAGTTATTTAACACTTCTTGGTTTTTCGAAACTTCTTGCTTCACCCTTTAAAAACAAGAATATTTCTGTTATTCTTACAGCTACATCAAATCTGACCATAACATCGCAGAGGGCAGTAAAGGGGCTATAAAATAGGTAGTTACTAATGTTAAAAAAATGTTTTATACCGGGTGTAGTAAAGGGTATATGTAAAAATTGAAAACAGTGCAAACTTAGTGGTATTTTCTTGTAAAAGCTGTACCATAGAAAATTGGTGAATAAGTAGAGCTTTTTTCTCTACGAAAAATTAGTACATGTAATAGACTTTTAAACGGTATATCAACTTTTCACTTAACTTTTTGTTTTTCCAACAATATCTCTGTTTTAATTCAGAAAAACATAAAATTCAGACACGCAAATTTTATAACAATTCATCTTTTTCGTACAGAATCCACAACCTTTCGAAGTTCATTACGTTTTCGATGCATTGTATCACAACATTCCTGAATTCTGTTGATTAGTTCTTCTCGAACATTAATGCGATTTTTATTCACATTTTCTATCAAAGTGCCCCAAACATAAAAGTCTAATGGGGTATGATCGGGGCTTCTAGGTGGCCATCTCGAGGGACCATATCTTCCTATCCATTTCTCCCCAAAGCGTGTTGATTCATCCAGTCCCTCAAAATTCGACTATTAAGGGCAGGGCCTCCGTCCAGTTGAAAATAAAGTTGATATCTATCCGCTGTGGAAATATCTTCAAGAGTAGAGTTCACTATATAAACTTTGTTCGCCACGTAAACCCTATATATATATATATATTACATTATTAAATTTTTTTTCATATGTGCCTCACCATATTATAATATATTGTCACGAGCCGCCACTGCCTAAAATATTCAAAAGACCTTTCTGGTTCGTCGCATAAATCTTTAAAAAAAATTTTAAACTGTTCTTTCTCCTCTCTACTAACAAATATCTTGTTAACATGTTCTGTTTTTCCACTTTTCAATAGCAATATCTTTAATAACGGGCTTTCAAGTAAATATTCTTCATCGAGTTTATCCATTTCACTGCGCAACTTTGACACGTACTGACTGCTAGAAGATTAGAAATACGCCCGCAGTGTTCGGACGAGGTTTTCGGACGTACTCGTCAAAACAAAATTTAATGAGCGGTAGCTTTATTGATAAAAATATAAATCAATGTTTATTATATTATTTTATATTGAATATAAAATGTGTCTTTTAAAACTTTAAATCTGATAAAACTAACAATGTCGAGGCAACACTGCTTTACTTTTTGAAATCCCAATGGTCAACACGTATGCATGATATATTTGGAAGAGGTAATAATTATTCTGATAGTTTTCATATTGCTTCTTATGGGATTCAACTTCTTCATAACGTACGGTAAGTGAGTATGTGGTCAATTTTTATATTATTGATGTTTTTGTATAGGCTTAATGAAAGAACAAAACGCCAATAGATAAATGATCCAGTACATAGAGTCAATGAACACATGAATAGCGCATTAATCAAAAAAACATATCACTGAAAAAATACGGGGTATTTCTATTTTCTTATGATTTTCAATAAGAAAATAGATTAATTTATTTCACTTTCCTATATTTATTATCATCTTTTTTTTTATAAATTATCCTATAAAATTTCAAATCAGAAGTCAGTCACGAAAATGGCTATATTTCGCTTGAAATTCGATATAATTTGGCATAATCTTAGATAACATTTTGATCTGTACCACCGTCGTAGTTGTCAGTATATATATATTATATATTAACTTTTGAACTTTTGGCTTACAAAACAAATGTTATCTGGGGTTGATGACGGAGCGCCATAAAATTCGATGTACGACATGAAATGTAAAAAAAAGTCCTGGCTCCCGCAAAAGTATTTCTGTGTGTACAAAAATAAGCTCAAATATAATTGAGGGACTTCTTTCTTCTAAAGTGGTCTTCTATTAATAAACAAAGAGGCTTCTTCAAGTTGCTCACATCCAATCAAAAAGGAAAAGACAAAAGCAGAAAAAAGAACTGAATACAAAAAATACGTATCAAATTTGTTTGAATTTTATAACACATTCCATAAAAGAATCGGAAACATCGTGAATAGCCTTAAAACCATCTTTAAATATATATATGGGACAATTTTTCTTCTGCATATCCACAACCACACTTGAGCTTGGAACTGAGTTCCATCTGAAATGCATGCTATTGGTACGACCATTCTCGAACGATTAAGAACTGTCCAAATTTTTCTTGGAAGGTCAAAACCTTTTTAAAAGGATCAGAAATGAGATTTTTATTGAACATTTCATAAGAGTTCCGTTCAATTCCATAATTCTTGATCGTTAATGTTCATTTTGAAGAACGTATTATACCAGAATGATTTACGTGACTTCAATCTGGGAATTAGATTTTATGGAATGTATGAAATAAGTGGAAATAAATTGGGAAAAGAATGATGTTTGTTCCAAGAATTCAGAGCTGCAGTCTGTCTGCTAATATGGGGAGCGACAATGTTAGACAATACTGGTCACCAATGAGCCGGTGTAGATCTTATGGTGGCAGTAATCATTCTCATGGACGTATTCAGTTGTGCACCGATTGTTTGTGTATGTGCACTATTAAAGTAAACAGAGCAACAATACTCAACTGCAGATAAGACTCTAGGCTAGAGATGCTGTGCGAAGATCCAGTTAAGTTATGAATAATATTATTCCTAGTTTTCAGTTTTAGGCTCAGATCATCAAAATGAGCCTTGTAATTGTGATTGAATGATTATTTGGGCTATTACCATCATCTATTGTGGATGTAATGTTTTCCGACGTTTCGATAGACATCTTCTATCTTTATCAAGGAGGAAAAGTAAAAAACCTTTCGAAAATTATCAATTTTCCAAAAGTCAATATGACAGAAGTCATGAAAGAAAAATGAACAATGTTATATACTCATCGGAAAACATTACATCCACAATAGATGATGGTAATAGCCATTCAACACGAGTCCCATCATCAACAATATCTCGTCATCAACTTGTAATTGTGAGATGAATCTAATTCAATTCCTCAGTATTTTGGACAGAAATTATGTTCGATGGGAGAATCATTGAAAGTTACAGCAAATTTTCTATGTTTTTTATGATTATTCGGATGGAAACAAGATACCTCTGTTTGGTTGGGATTGGGACATAATCGCCACTCAAGAAAATAATTCTTTGAAATTTTTTCATCAGATTACAGTATGTTTCTCAGAGTATGGAGATCCGAAAGCTGGTAATGTCATCAGCATAAACAAATTCATTCTGAAATGATGTCGTGTGTAAATCACTGAGATATAAATTGAAAAGTAAAGGAGCTAGAACTGATCCTTGATGAAGACCGTTTCTCAATGTTTTGAAATTGCTTCTCTTATTGTCAACAAAAACACGGAGCCTTCTATTAGATAACGTATTTTCTAATAATCTTACCACTTTCCTATACTTCAGATGGGTATAGAGTTTGAAAGTGAATCCATCTTTCCACAGTGTTATATGCCGAAGATAAATCAATGAAAGCAGCTTCTGTTTTCAACCTATTATCGATGCCTGATTCCATGAAAGTTGTAATGCAGAAAACATGATCTGAACCATTTCTATTTTTCCTAAAGCCTCCCTGGAAATGTTGTAGAGCATATTCTATAGAAGATTCAATTCTAAAAAGAATTAACCTTTCTAACATCTTGTAAGGAACACTCAATAAACTGATTGGCTGATGATTATGGAATGGAACGCGGAAGGAAAGTTTCCTGAAATCAGAATATTGTTATTGAATGACACTTACCAAGACAAGGCCTTTCTTCCTAAATGTTTGATGAACTCAGGATAAATTCCGTCAAAACCTGCTGCTTTCCGAAATTTGGTGGACTTAATTGCAGTCCTCAATTCATATAATATATTGAATTGACATATGTTCTAAAGTAGGAGCTGACATCCTGAATATGTGTAAGTTTTTCTACAAATTCTTGATTTTAGTTGGAATATATTGACTGATTCGAATACATTAAGTAAGCGGCGATCAGTGTTTGATGATTATGAAAGGGGAGTAGCTTCACCTAATTTTCTCAATATATTTCATGAACTGTTGTCAGATATACTGACAGAGTGGTAACAAAAAATTCCATTCGTCAACTCACAAAATTATGAACAACTAATTTTTCCCTATTGAATACCAAGTATGTTTTTTTTATTTTTAAAATTTTTCCATGCGTTTCCCTGTAACTATCTTGTTCGAAATCTGAGTTATCTGCCTTTATTGAATTTCAGATTATTTATACAATAACTCCTGCAGAACACTTGGATCACTTGTTTTTTGTTGTGTAAACTTTGTATCGAATTGAGTCATGGATATGTCGATCTATATAAAACATAGAGAGCACAAAGAAATTGAGGTATATTGAATATATCTAAAATTTTGTAAACGCAGATAAGGACAATGTATGGAAAACTATAGAGTCAAACTATTATCTAAATTGAAGCCAACTGAAATCTGAAATATTGAGGGATTTAAAGTCATTTTCGTGACGATTAGATTTGATTTAAATTTTTTTTTAATAATTTATAACTCGAAAACCGTGTTGATTTTTATAGGGAAGTAAAGTGAATAAATTGAAGTCTTTCATGGCGAATCATAAAAAAATACGAATATGGGATGTCCTTCTAAAATAAAAAAGTTGTGGGCAAATTTTGATACATCTCAAAACACTGAAAATCTGAAATTATTTGAAAAATGTACTCTAGATAACCTTATATTAATTTGAAAATTTTGAAATATTCTGCATACATAGTTTCCATGATGATTTAATAGATCACCCACCTAACTGCAACACCAAGAACAAAGTGTTTAAATTTAATTTTTTTTTTTTTGGTGAAACATACACAATGATCGATTGATTCAGCCGTTACTTCTTGACAGTGTATCATAATCATGACAACGTTGGTTTTATCACTATGTTTTTCCTTCCTACATTTTTTGCGATGATAATATAACTGCAGTTAACTCACGTTCATCTTCTGACAGTACATCAAACTAGCTGCAGGTACAAGAAATGCTATGAACATAGAGAAAAATAGTGATTACAGTATACACATATAGAGCATTTCTTGTACCTGCAGCTTCAGTTTGACGTAGAGATGTACTACAGTGATGAGGTTCATTTTCCTGTTTGTAGGAAGAAATGTAGAGAATAGGTCTATTTTAGGGTTAGTAGAGGGTGAAAATTTCGACGCGGGTGGACTGACAGAATCGATTTGACCACGGATCCTCAATCAGATATTTCAGTTTATTAACATCTGAGCAAACTGATAAGCACCCTGCTTAGATGAACAAAAGGGCCTTATAGGTTTTTCTCAATGAAGTAGTGAAAGATATCAATGTGTGCTACCAATTTAAGAAATTCTGAAAACCATTTCGTAAACTCAATCGTCAAAAAGAATACTTCCATCTTCATGGGTTCCTAGACCACGCCATTGGTTCATGCATTCCCAATAACATCCGAGCTCGGAGAAAGATACATAGTGCCGGTCAGCGTGCAGGCTATTGAACAGGCGATAACTGAACCCGGTCCCCGAGCTTCAGGGGTTTCGGATCGGAAACGGGGGAGCTTTTCCCACCCGACCCCACTTTGTGAGACCCATTAGCCGGAATTAGACGCAGCGCGGACTCGCCGTCCCTTCTGCCCGCTGCCCTTTGTGCTCTTCTTACGGAGAGGTCACCTTTAACCCTCTAATAAGTTCGCGGTTGTTTGCCTCTACGGTCCGAATTCTATATGGGGCGGCAGTGTAGCGTCCAACTTATTTAGCTTTTGTTCTTGGTTGTTCACGCCACGCAATATTCAATAGGAGGTGACTGCTGGAGGGAACGGACACGGAAAATCCTCCTTTCTAGTCTGATCTTTGATCTTCGGACTGTCCGCATACCTGAACGCTTGTTTCCTAAGGGAGCGGTCATTCCTAAGGTGCAGCGGGTAGGTGATAATAGATAACAGGGCCTTCCATGTTGCTGGAGTTACGACGATTAGGATCGTTTCTGATATTCAAAATAGAATTCTATGAAAATCTTACGCACACTTGCACCCTTAATTGTGAGGTGTGAGAGACAAATTGTACCACAGATAAGGTGGAGGATAAGTTCTTACTATTTTAAGCCATCAGCTGTCATGGGTTACGTAAAAGTTAACCCTTAAGCCCGTCTTGAACATTCATCTACATAACCACCAAATATCTCTTGCTGTATTGGTCAAATTTCGCATTGTTGTTGTGATTCCATAATGGAAAGTATGAATCTTGTTAATTGATTGAATGTAATCGGCGACATATTATACAGGGTCCGGCAGAAAAACATCCCCTATAAGGCAAGATGATATAATATGGTAGGACATTTTTATTTATACTACGAAAAAGTGCACCCTTTAATGGCTTTCTTCATTGTCGATACACTGGTTGAGTCTTTCCCTGAAGTGTAGATTTTAAATGGCTCCGAAAAAATCCGCCTTTTTAAATAAAATCTTCCACTGCAAACGCACGATATTCACCAGACCAGGCCATGGCGTACAATGAAAACGCCACGTAGGCAGCTACTCAAAGACGAGCCCCCCACCAGTTTGCAACATCTACTGTCACATCACGTTACTTTATAATCGGGGAGTTTTTCTGCCGGATCCTGTATGAGGACGATTTCGATATATTTGAAATAATTCTGTGCTAAACAGTAAGTATTGTAGTGTCCTTATTTACGCAGACGATTTCAGCTCTACTACGATTTCACCATAGCTGACCTAAATGATGTAGCAATGAAAATGAATGATGATCTGCTGCAAAACATGCATTGGAATTGAATGCTGAAAAATCATATGCTCCTGTATTCAGAAACAAAATTATTTTTAAAGAAAGATTCAAACCGACAATAAATAATGATGTTATATAATTCGTTGACTGCGCAAGAAACTTAGATTTGATAATGAGATTTCGTGAACATGTGGTAAGTGTAGTTCGAAGAGCGTATGGAGCGTGCCTTCCCGTGTTTACTACGAGCGTTATCTGCGAGACTTTGGTTCTGTTACAGTTCACCTGTGTAGTTTTTGTCTTGTTGGGTAGACCATGGGATGGATCCAGTGTGCAGAACTCCTGTATTAGATTCATTTATTGAATTAGGAAGTATAATCATGTGTCTCATAAGTTGGGAGAGTTGAGTTAGCTGCCGATTGAAATTTCCTTTGAATTTTACTCTCTATGTCTATTTCATAATATCATTTTGAGGAGAAGCCCACCATATCTCTACAATAGATTGATATAGAGAACAGATGTTCATAATATCAACATACCTCGGAGAAGTGTTCTATTATGTCCTCGACGCAGAATATCCATTTTCAAGAGAAGCTTCAGTTATAATATTTATGAGCTGTACACGGTGGGCATATTTCGATGTTTTAGTATTACGAATTTTCAACCAGAGGAGATAGACAAAATCTGACACCCCATTCTCGTTCTTTTGTTTTCTGAGAAACTAATAAGAATAGTGTTCATTTTTGGCGACCTTTCTTTGTTTTCGAGTTGAAAGCGAAAGTTTGAAAAAGGGCGAAATCGAAAAAATTTATATCTACGTTAATATTACTAGTAGACCTATGAAATTGAAGCTTTATGTAGGCACTATTTTTCCTAGAATCCGGTAGCGTGCTTCTCCGCTTTGCACCATTTCAAACTACGAAGGTATGACCCAAAGTTATGTTTTTTTTTTTAAATAGGAACAGTATATTTATGTGCCATTTTCTAAAAGATTAGTTTTTTTTATTAAATAATGTGGAACATCGTAGGGTTTGTATAAATATAAGTAATAGAAAATGGTCAAAACTCTTTTTTACGTATGTCTCAGTATATCTATGGTTTCAACTGCTGATGAGCTCAGAAAAATGCAGCTTCCTATAACAAGAGCAGTCTCCTTCCGACAATCTCATAATTTCTATACTTTCAATTAATTTCTACAAATTTCGAACACGGTTGTACTATTTCATAACCTTTTCTAACTCAAAATGGATCACGAAATAGCAAAAGATCCACATGATCAACACAGAATATTTTTGTTGGTCTCTCGAATAAATTCATGCACAAGTACCAGTCTATTTCTCATATGAAATAACGTATATGGATGTAATTTACCTCATCAATTCAATTAGAAAAACAACAAAGTAAAATTATATTTTAATACCCGATAAAGATTACAATTAGTCATTAGGTAATAACTAAGAATGAGGATTAAATTTCAAAGAAGATGCTCAAATCGTTGCCCATCCTCTGCAATGCAGAGCCAACACCTTTTCTCTATACTTCGTACTGTATTCAATAACTGTGTTCAAACAGCTTAGAAAATTTGCTCTGAGTTCATTTATGTTTGTATAATCATTTCTATAAAGTGCATCTTTGATATTACATTCCTGCTCGTAGCATAACCAGAAACAAGGCCAAATCGTTATATAAAAAATCTCTGTATGGTTGACAATATTAGGATCCCACACATTTTGTGCAAATTGCTCTTGAAAATGGGTTTCTATATGCCCATACAGATTCTCCTCAGTCCATATGTGTTAATTATGAAAATTCATAATACAGGGTGTCTACTGTAATAGGTGCCAAACTTCAGTAGGTGATAGTACAAGTCATTTGCAACAAAAAATGTCCTATAAAACTTTTTCGAAAAGTTGATAGTTATCGAATTATTCAACACTTCTTGGTTTTTCGGAATTTTTGCTTTCCCCTTTAAAAACAAGAATATCTCTGTTATTCTTACAGCTACATCAAATCTGACCATATCATCGCAAAGGGCAGTAAAGGTGCTATGAAATAGGTAGTTAATAATGTTGAAAAAATTTTATACCGGGTGTTGTAAAAGGGTAAATGTAAAAATTGAAAAGAGTGCAAACTTAGTGGTATTTTCTTGTTAGCTGTACCATTGAAAACTGGTGAATAAATAGTTGTTTTTTTCTAGGAAAAACTAGTACATGTAATAGACTTCTAAACGGTATATCAACTTTTCACTTAACTTTTTGTTTTTCCAACAATATTACGGTTTCAAGTCAGAAAAACATAAAATCAGAAACGCAAATTTTGTGATAATCCATTTCAAAACATTGTAGGTTCAAAACAGTTATAAATATTATTAATAGTAACATAAAAACAGATAAGTTGTAAACAAAGGTTTGAGGAGGCGGGTTGGAGGGTGTGTTAGTCCGCCGGAAATGAATACCACGAATGAAAATGAACAATATGGCAGAATTTAATCTTGAGCTAAGCAAATTTGACATTTGCATGGGTTCGAAGATATGGAAATTAACTTAAATTTGACAAAATGTTATTAAGTAAACTTAAGAAAAAGATCATTTACTTTAACGAATTAATTCGACTCATACGCATCTACAAAAAATTTAGAAAGCACTGACGTGAGGTCAGTTGGCTTAGGCGCTCTTGTAAACCACTTACAATTATTTAAATTTTGAAAAATCATATCTCCAGAACTATTAGCTTGTCGAAGTCGAGAGTGGTATTTTTGTATACGTCTGATAAAACTGCACCATAAAAAATTTTTATTTGAACAGTGTCATTTGAAAAAAATTTTTTTTGTTACTCTGAACCTATTCGGCCGATTTGACCGAATAACGAACTTAGCCGAGATATTTATACCTCAAACCTATTCTGAAAGTTTCAACTCTCTAACTTCATCCGTTCGAGAGTTATCGTGTTCACGGAACGGACGGACGGCCGGACGGACGGACAGAATCGATTTTGACCACGGATTATTCATCAGTAGGTCCAAACAAAACGATTGATACCACTTTTGCCCAAAAATTCGAAAGTCACAGACATTTGGGCAAATTGATAAGCACTCTGTTCAGGTGAACAAGAGCGCCAAAAAGAATATGACTGTTTTCTCAAGTATTGAATATTGGGAAATTTGTGAGCAGCAGTGCGGGAGTACTCGTTATATTTCCCCAATAGACAACACCTAGCAGAAAGGCATTTGTAGAAGTTTTTAGGCGCTCCTGTGAAACTGGATCGAGGTTTACGAAATAGAGAAGGTGGTCGAAATGCTCAGCACTGGAGGCAAGTAACAGCAATACTTCGCGCTATTAAAGAATATCCCACTCGGAGTGTTGGTGCCACATTAGGGCTCCACCATTCCACAGTACACAGAGTTTTGAAACAAAATAATTTACACCCGTATCATTTAAGTCCAGAATTTGTTACCTGGAGATTAGAATTCTATAGGTGATACCTAAATAAGTTGTAAGAGTGAGGATGTGATCAAATATTATGGACAGATGTGGCAACATTCTCTAAAAGTGGAATAATAAATTTACGAAATTCCCATATATGGGAAACGGAAAATCCACATGCGACTGTTATATCTCATTATCAGCATGAATTAAGAGTCAATGTTTGGTTGGGATTCATGAGAGGGCGGCTATTCGGGCCCGGTAATACTTCCCGATCGCCTTAAATCTAATGAATTCACAAATTTACTAAATAATAACTTCTTGAAGATATTTCCATAGCGGATAGATATGAACTTTATTTTCAACTGGACGGATGCCCTGCCTATAATAGTCGAATTGTGAGGGACTGGATGAATCAATGCTTTGGGGAGAAATGGATTGGAAGATATGGTCCCTTGAGATGGCCACCTAGAAGCCCCGATCTTACCCCATTAGACTTTTATGTTTGGGGCACTTTGAAAGAAAATGTGTATAAAAATCGCATTAATGATTATGAAGAACTAATCAACAGAATTCAGGAATGTTGTGATACAATGCGTCGAAAACGTAATGAACTTCGAAAAGTTTAGTATTGTGTGCGAAAAAGATGTTTACAATGCACTAAGCAAAGGGGTTGGCGATTTAAATAGTTTTTATAGTTTTTAATTCGGTTTTGCAATAACATTGATTTTACGTTCATTCAGTTTCATTCAAAGTTTATTTAATGTTTTTATATTACTATTAATAATATTCATGACTGTTTTGAACCTACAATGCTTTGAAATGAATTGTTATAAAATCTGCGTTTCTGAATTTTATGTTTTTCTGACTTAAAAACAGTGATATAGTTGGAAAAACAAAAGTTAAGTGAAAAGTTGATATATCGCTTAAAAGTCTATTACATGTACTAGTTTTTCCTAGAAAAAAACCACTACCTATTAACCAATTTTCAATGGTACAGCTTACAAGAAAATACCACTAGGTTTGCAATCTTTTCAATTTTACATTTACCCTTTTACAACACCCGGTATAAAACATTTTTAACATTAGTAAGTACCTATTTTATAACGTGTTTACTGCCCTTTCTGATGATATGGACAAATTTGATTTAGCTGTAAGAATAACAGAGATATTCTTGTTTTTAAAGGGAAGGCAAAAAATTCCGAAAAACCAAGAAGTGTTGAATAACTCGATAACTATCAACTTTTCGAAAAAGTGTTATAGGACATTTTTGTTGCAAATAACTTGTACTATCACCTACTGAAGTTTGGCACCTATGATAGTAGACACCCTGTATAATAATAAGTCGTTGAGAAACAAGCCCTCATATGTGAATAGAATTCGGTAATCAAAATGAGAACGGTTCAGTAGTCTATTAATGTACCACTGACAAATATTAAACCTCTGATGAACATCTCAAGGCAGAAGAGCTTGCACCCTCTTGATTACTTGCCTCCAAAAGTATACTAATTTCATTTTTACTGATTCTTGGATGTTATTCTATTTCGTTCATAACTGCCTCTTTCAGTTGTGGTGTTCTCACACTGCGTGGATTTTTTCATGGAAAATAATCCAGTTTCTGAAAGACGATGATGTGGTATCACTGTATTGTGATAGCGTTTTATGTGAAGACGCTTTGCTTCTATTGAATTTCTATCTGCTAGATCATACATGAAATGTATGTCAGTCATTACGGAATTCGTGAAATTCGGCTTGATTTGAAACTAAAATCTGTAGAAGTTTTTTGAGATCAAATATTGTTGTGATAGTCATAATATTGTAATAAAAATAGTAGTCTGTATTAAAAAAAAGCAAATAGTTACTAATACAACCACCTTTTATTTTCAAAATACAAACGTTCAATAATTTGATGTGTCAAAACTGACACTGAATTCATTCACTACAGCTTACAAACTGGTCTTCTTATCATAACTAGGGTTTTCTTCTCGAAATCAGTGGCAGATACGACAAAACTACAAGTAACCGAAAAGTGTAGTGTAATAACGAAGGTTCTTTTTAAATTTTTTTCAAATACACAAATTCTCAAAAAAAAAAATCTGGAGGAAAACAGGTGACAGAAAAAGTATCGCCCTGTGGATTTGCTATTGAAATTGCCATGTCATGTGGCGGAAACCTTCAAATGCAATATGTATGCCAACTTTCAGTTGGATATATTGTGAATTGAAGATAATACGAGAAGAAAACTTGAAAACAATTTAAACTTCAACACTCTGTTTCTCGTAACCCAAACGTTTGCGTTCATGGGACTTTTTTTCTAAAGTTACATAAGAAATCTCCGCTTTTCGTTTGTTCATTCAATTTAGGAACAACTTTCATATTCTACATTTCACCATCAAAATCATACAGCTTTTCTTCTCGGCTGTTCACTTTCAACAGATGAAATCGAAGTGATCAGAATTACTTCTATCCAATAAAAATTCGTTTGAAAAATGTATGAATTTTACTGTTTGATAGGACTGCATTTTTTATTTTTCAAAAATGCATTTTTGATTTCATTAGGTATTTGTGGAAGAATGATTTTCATTAGGACTAAACAATGTTTACAATGAACGAATGGGTTCTATTCTTTTCAAAAGAAGTGGAATCATTGCTATTATGTCCTCAGAGGGATTTGAATTTCCTGAAATGTTTGAAAAGTCCTAATTTTGGAAGTGGCCCTATATGTATTGATTACTCCTACGCAATTCTCTCTCAATTTGTTAATGTTAAGATTCGCAACATTGAAGGCTGCGTTATTTATTAAAAACAAGGAAATTTTCATTATGTTCATGCGTCGATAGTTTCTGTTGCAAAAATGGACGATACCTGCGTATTCACCATTTTGTGCTAAATAACGCTCGTGTTATATTGTATTTACAGTACTATACGTTCCTGAAAAAACTCTGTGTTTGTATCTCCACGAATTTAATTGAACCTACGCTAACTATATGTCTTGAAAAATAATCGAACTCTTCCAGGAATCACTTCAGATCCATTTTTGTCTTTATTATCTATAAACAAACACCGGATTTTTTCGATAGAAGTCTCAACTTCAAAAACTAAATTATTGAATTCTGAAATGAATAGGAAAAATGGAGCCCATATAACCGTTGAATTTGATTTCTAATTTCACCTGTGGATTGAATGACTTTCAATTAAGTATCAGAATTTACAGCTCTTATATCAATGATATCGTTATTGGGCGAAATCCGTTCAGCAATCGTGAGTATCTGTAATTTATTTTGCTCATCAACTCAGTCCTAGAATATTCATTCAATCAATTTGAAATTTGACAATCGTTCGAATAACGTTAAAAGAAAGGGGTCTGCCAAAGCTTATGAAAATGCTCAGGTTAGAAAATTTAAATAATTCTGAATTTTATCTTTGTAAATTTTCGATTACTCACAGGATGTTAGTTCGATCTCAACAAAAAATTGAACACTTCTGATCGTTCTTCATATATTACGTATTCTGAAAATTTATCTTCGTAGAGTGAACAGAGAGGAATATAGGAGTTTCTTTTGCGCGCTTGATCTAGTTCAGTAAACTAGTAGAATAGCGTGCTATCGTTTAACCCGAAAAATCGATTCCTCCTTTTATGTTTCAATTTTCTGAAATCAAATGTTTAAATATTAATTTGATTCAGTTTCAAACTAAGTCCTCCTCGAGAGTATCTCAGGTGCCTCATTCTCAATTTGGACTTGGATAAATACGGTATTACAGAGGACAAGAGCTCACTGAAATGGTATTGTATTCATTTCTATATGATTTTCTTTAGGAAAGGTTCTTAATATTTGGTTTTCAGGAGAATGAAATTTGAGCTTCGAACAGAACCGGCGAAAAACTGAGAGGTTATTTAAATTTTAGATACAGATTTGTTGTATCACATTCTTTGTGGCGTTTATTTTAGTATCACACTATTCCAGAGTCCAAGATAAGACTTGTGACAATGAATGTAAATTGTTTTCTCGAAGGAAAGGATGATTTATTATAGTTGGGAATAAAGATTCACAAAATTCAATGTATTCTCTTACGATATGTAAAATTTATCATTAGAAGAAGTAGAACAAATCAATTCTTCAGTTCATTTCTTGAACTTCTGTGAGTACCCAAAACATCGTATAGTCCTGACTGGGCATCGAATGACTTCTTCTTATTCCTGTACGTAAAAAATAAAATGAGTCAATGTTTTTCGACACCAGAAGAATGGGTTAATGCGTTCTGAATTCATGTTTTTGGGATACCTAAATCAGAGTGGCAAAAGTGCTTCGACAATTGGTTCAAACGCATGCAAAAGTGTATAGATCTTAATGGGAAATATTTTGAAAAACAATAAAGCGATTTTTGATGATTTATATTTGTTTTTGTTCTCTAATCCCGAAATATAAAAGGCATCTCTGGTATACATGTACACATGAATATGAGATATTAAGAATCAACAGAACAGATTTGGGAATTAATATTAACGATAACCCCGAACAATTATCGTTCCAATGGGGCGAGCTAGCCAGTATTGACGTAGGATCTGCCAGAGAATCAAGACCTCAAGTTTATCTGTGGACCGGTTTCGGAGTACTGCCCCTCATCTCAGCTCGCACCATTGGAACGATAATTCTTCGGGATTATCGTTCTCTTCTAGTAGTTTTCTTAGACGTGTGCCGGCATATGGGCACATAAAATTACTTCCTTTCGACTATGTATTCTCGTTCGGAATAGGATAATATAGCGAGGGAACTCCTCCAACTCGCCAGTGATTCTTTGACGAATGTTTACGCATTCGATGACCATTGAAAGTCATTGAATTGGGAGTCATAATATATTGTAGTATGAATCTACAGAGAAATTGAGGCCGATTCAGTCTTGGAGATATAGATGGCGCTTCTTCTGGGCTTATCTGGAAGCTTCAACCTCATTCTTTATAAAGACTGGTGCCTCCTTAAAGATTTCAGTTCCACACTGAGCTGATAAGGGACAGTATCCCGAAACCGGTCCATATTTGCACTTGAAGTCTTAATTTTTTGGGACATCCTACGTCAATCTTGGCTTGCGCTCACCGTTGAAACGATAAATTTTCAAGATTATCGTTCCTTTTCAGTAGTTCGAGATAAAACCTGATCGACTGGATATTTTAGAAGCTATTGAGAAAATCAAATTTCAGATCCGACGGTTTTGGCCCAATATCCTAGTCTGAAAATATGAAAACCCTAGCTAATCTCTTTTGGAAAATAGAAAATATATGGCAAGACAAACTCAAGTTTGACCACGGATTCTTCATCAGATAGTCAAATCCAGTGTTTTTTGCCTTGGGTTTTCTAAAATATCAAGCACGCTGTTCTAATGGTTAAATGAACTAAGAACATCAGCGTAAAAAGGTTTAGGACCTGCGTAGTCACCATTTCGTACAAATAAGGCTAATGTGTAATATTTTCACTTTTACTCTAGAGATGTCCAGGACTTGAAAAATAACATTCTGGTTGCGTTAATACGAACTTCATTGACCCTGTATTAAGTGCATGTGCTGTAAAATAATCACAGCTTCCGTGAATTCCTGGAGTTTTTATCTTTCATCTATAAATAAATGCTCACTATTTAGTATAAACGGGCAACTTTTTTTAGTGATGAATAAATTCAATAAAAAAAAATTAAAAAATTATAATTCTTATTTGATGTACCATACCCAAAGCAAAACAGAAAAATAATTGTTATTTCATTCCTTTCCATTAAATTGCCGAATCCAAAATAATGAGATGAACATTAACTAAGCTATACCATTTTCCAGATATGAGAAATTAAATCCAACGTATATGACACGTATGCTCCAAGGGTTTTGTTACCGTAGTGACAAGGTCTCTCTGTGTAAAGTTGATCCGAACTAACATTCTATATATACCAGCGTATTTTCTGAATAAGTAGTTCAGAAGGACGCGATGTTTGTAGTGGTTAAGGATGTTCTCCAAATGTCAACTTCAGCACATATCCAAAGGTATATTACGTCGGCTTGTTCAAGGTTCTGATGGCCATCATGTTTACTTACGGGAAAATTTGTTGAATATTCGTGCATTAATTTATTTTGGAATCCACATTTCTGCTTTGCGGAATATATACCCGAAAGATAATTAAACAAATATTCCTCCTTTAGATAATATAACGCAACCTTTATGTATGTATCTTCATTAACATAAATTGAATCCTGAATTTTTCATTGTTATATTTTTATATGGGAAGCAATGAATTTGATTATTTTTTTTCTCCTTTCGAATATGTCGTAGAAGTTTCTTTTCAAGATTTAATTCGATTTTAGTGCGCTTAAGTCATTATAGTTCGAAAAACACATTCTACCCAACTGTCTGTAATTTTCGAATATCGAGCAGCAAATAGTCTCGACCGATTGCGCTCGATCCCCTGATGGAGAATCTTTGGTCAAACTTCAGTATGATCGTCCGGCCGTATACTCTATATTCCGAAGGATATAAATATGATTTTTCATATTCTCAGCAATTATGAGCTTCTGAAATTTGGTTTCCTCAATAACTTCTAAAATATCCATCCAATCGATTTAAAGCATGAATAACGTTCATATAACAGTGAAGGAATTTTGTAAAAATCCTAAAAATTTTAGTTATATGTTGATCCGTTTCAAAATCATTCTCAGGTGTGATCCACCTCTTAATTATCTTTCTTATTTTCAGTTCTTTCTAGGCTCTTGAATATCGTATCAGAATATAATAATATTCATGACCTCGAAAAAAATGGCTGAAATAATCTGTGTCAATACTTTCATAGATCAGTTTCGATTTCATAAATCTAATTGTGTGTCGCTTGATGCTAGGAGCTAATTTTAAAGGAGAGAAACTGTTAATTCTCCATGTTTTTGCTATCCTGACATGACTTAATAATAAAATAACGCTCAGCATTCATCATTATCTGCGATTCATCTTTCAACCTGTTGCCTTCAGATTTTGGACGACCACAATTAATTATGTTCAAAATGGTAAGGTAGTAAATTCGAATGAATACCGATTTAATTACAGCGAATTTCAATTAGTCGGCTATACCGGTGGGCGAATGGTTTTCGCGATCTACATATAACTGGAATTATGGATCAGAGGGTGGCGAAAGTGGCGATAATTGCATTATCTACCCCCTGAGCAGCGTCATTGCGGTGTGACTCGATAAATTGAACGAGTACGAAATTATTAATTGACATCCGAGAGCAGGAGGTGCGATAGCTGTTTTCTAGAGCGAGTTTTATGTTTCTCGTGCGGTTTGATTGGTCGTAAATAAAGCCATTAAGTGCTCGTTCACAACGATATTTCGTATGTTTGAACATACGGTGGAAAAGCCAAATATCAGATCGAACTTTCCATTTGGACTTTCATGAAATTGTTATGAATGAAAAAGATTTACTGTTTATAATTAGGCAAATTTGATGGTTCCTGAATTATTTTAAGAGCTAACTGAAAACTTCGTGTTCGAATCCTTTCCAATTCTTACAATCAAATAAAATGAATATTAAGTAAGAATTTCCCCTGATTGCGTCCTATTTCGTCATTGTTCCAAACTGACAGTTTAATAGTATTTAGTATAGAAATAAGAAAAGCACTAAAATGAAGTGACGAGCATTTCCTAGACTCTGAAATAGGATGATACTGGTACAACCACCGTGAAGATTTTGTAAGACACATAAAACCGACATTTTGAATTAAAAATGAGCAGTCACAGTTTGTCTCCAGTTTTATAATAATGATAAAAATAATTATAATAGCTTTATGGATCATCAGTTTGTCCCATTCACAAGACAATATACATACAGGGCGAGTCTTTGACCACTGCGTTAATTTTAACCATAGGTTCTCGAGATCAAAAGAAACACGTTTTTCCCATACCGTTTTCTCATATTAAGGTGCGTTAAAAAGTTATAAGCATTTTTAGTTTTCACATTGGGAAAATACCCCTCTGTAGTCCAGTTTAGTTTGAATGAAAATTATCTTCCACAGCATCCACTATTGAATCTGAATTGTTTAAAAACATTATTTTCCCTCTAAGAAATGATTTACTCACTCATGTTTCGTCAGATGATTATATCGATTCATTTCCTTTCAACTTTAAATATCTCAAAAATAGTGCGATTGAGGAAAAAAGATGAAGAATGATTTTATCTGCAAAAAGGACTGATGATTCTAGGAACTACAAGATACGGGCCTTTAGTTCAAGTGATATTTGTTTTTCATGTAATTTAACCAATCTGTAGAGTAGTAGTGGGAAACCCACAAGAAATGGAATAAATCTAATACATAGATAAAATAGATCGATAAATCACCAGAGGTCCTGCAGATCAAAAAGCAAGTGGACTGTCTATTGGCAATAACCCGTACCCGCCCGGAATATACCAACACTTATTTAGCTACAAAGAAATCAAACGTAATAAGAAGAAACTCATCAATGATCAAATCAGTAATTTCAATAACAAATCAAAAACAACATGGAAGGTAATCAACGAAACAACTGACAGAAAAAGTAGAAGTGAATCAAGGCTGCAAATGGCTGATCCACAAAACTCTGCTAGTGAGTGCTTTAATGAGTACTTCACCTCTGTATCCACCTCATTGAGACCTCAAATATTTTCGGATAATATCGGTGCTAGGATAACCAAAATCATACGGCAAAATGGGAACTAATTCTTCCTCTTCGAGGTAACCCCGGAGGAAGTGATCCGTACTGCAGAATACATGAAAAATAACTGGTCTTTTGGATACGATGGAATACCTTTAATTGTGGTGAAGAGGTCCATTAAAACAATCTCGAAGCCTCTGGCTCACATAATGTACACGGCATTCAGAGATGGGACTTTTCCAAATTCCCTCAAAATTACAATTGTGAAGGGAAACAGGGATGATCTCGGGAATTATCGACCAATATTGCTCACTTCCTTCTCTAAACTCTTTGAAAAAGTACTAGTAAAAAGGCTAATGAACTTCTTCAATATATATCAAGTATTCTCCCATTGTCAACATGGGTTTCTCAAGAATAGGAGAACTGATACAGCCTTATATGAATTGACCAGATTCATTCTGCAGGTGCTGGAGGACAAACAGATTCTACTGGGACTTTTTCTGGATTTTTCCAAGGCGTTCGACTGCGTCGATCACGGTCGGTTGATTAAAAAACTTTGATCTTTTGGAATCCGGGATAAGCAACTCAAACTGCTGCAGAGTTACTTGGAGGGAAGAGTCCAAAGAGTTTCCGTTAAGGTTGATGGTGTGGACTACTTTTCACCTGATGTAGTACTGAGAGCAGGTGTCCCTCAGGGTGGCGTCGCTGCGCCCATTCTGTTTTTGGTTTACGTTGACAACTTGCCTTACAATATTCTGATTGAGGAGACCGTTGGAGACATTATTGGACGGGCAGAGCTGGGCTTTGCGCTCGAAAAGTACATAAAAGTGGACATGGTAATTTATGCAGATGATGCCAATATTTTAAATAAAGCTACTAATACATCAGAAGAGGCTCATCTAACACAGAAGGAGTTCGTAACAGTTGCGGAATGGTGTCAAAAAACTAGATCATACCTAACTTGAATAAAACAGAATGTGTGATGTTTGGAACTTCCCACTCTAGAACAGTAAAACTTGAGACTATCGATCTACAGGGGCATTCCTCACAGCTAAATTCTAATACCTGTTTCTTGGGTGTTGTGATGGATCAATAATAATAATTACGTTGGATGTGTGTTTATTTATTATTCTCTTGACCAAGTATGTGGGATAGTTATTCTGTTTTAGAATGTTTTCAACTTTATTTAAGTTCTTCCCATGAAACTTTTCGTTGCTTAGTTTTAAAGCTCTTTTCAGTAAATTCTCTACTATATTAGTTTTTTGTTGCATGCTATGGTTACTGTGAAAATTTATGCATCTGTTCGTACTTTTTGGTTTAGTATACCAGTCAGTAATAATACTGGAGTTTTCTCTAATTATCAACAAATCCAAGAAAGGTAAACTATTATTCTTTTCCACTTCAATCGTGAACTGTATCTTATGATGGTAAGAGTTGAAAACACCCAAAACATACTGTATTTTGTCGGATGGTACCAACAATAATGTATCATCCACAAAAAACTTGATGAGAGGGACATAAAATGTAAGTTTCTCAACAACACTACAGAAGACCTCATTCATAACTAAGTTAGCCGGAGATGGGCTAGTCGGTGCACCCATGGCAGTGCCATCCAATTGTCTATAAAATTTTCCCTCATAGACAAAATAACCCCCATCGAAACAAAGATCAACTAATTCCAAGAATTTTCGTCTACTGAGACCTGTATAGCAGCTTATAAATCCCCATCTTTTTTTAATGACACCAACAACGAGTTCTCTCGGGATGTTCGTAAACAAGGATATAACATCCAACGAGACAAGTACGTATCCTGGTGGCACCTTTACATCTGACAAAATTTCAGTCAATGAAAAAGAATCCTTAAGATTAAAAACGGAAGTAGACAAGGTCGAATTTAAGATATCATGTAGATATTTACCGATGTTGTAAGTAGGAGACCCAACACAACTAACTATAGGTCTCGGATTAAGACCATTTTTATGGACCTTACGTAGACAGTACAGCTTGGGTGGTAAACTGTTATGTCTAATCAAAGTTTTATACTCTGTCTCAGATATATATTCTTCTTTTTTGAGTCTCATCAGGCATCTATTGACTGCATTCTGATATATTCACTTTATTTAGCATAAGCTATTAAGTACAAAACAACATAATTATCAAATTAAAGAAAATTCTATCCTATTGCTCTCTCTCGTATTCATACTACTCCAGAACCATTTTAGCACAACAATCCCTCATAAAATAAACTCCTTAGCATACTACTTCTATTAAAAAAATCAACATAAAAGTTTCCAACATTTCATGTCTGGTAACCATGTACTGAACTAACATAATTAAGTCTTTCAGTGACATTTATATCTCACTGCCTATATAGGCAACATTTTCATTTTATATACAAATTGAAGAGTTCTATAAACAATTCTTTGTTTGACCGTCATGATATCCAAGGCTTCAATCATCAAATTGATTGGGGTGTATCTGTTACAACCTGAAATACATCTCATAGCTCTATTCTGAATCTTTTGCAAAGCACGCATTCTTGTTTGAACAATATTAAATAAAATTTTCGAACAGAAATCAAGATGCGGTGATATTATCGCTTGATATAAAGTTCGTTTGGTATAAAAAGACAATGATTTACCTGTTCTGTATAAAAAATTTGTTTTCTTAGCCATTTTACTAATAACGTTCCTTACATTGTTTTTGAAACTTAACTCCTCGTCAATAATAACTCCCAAGTATTTTATTTCCGTAACCCTTTGCAAAATCTTATTGTTTACTATGACATCTCTAGAAATATTCATTTTGGCTAATTCGCATTTAGACCTTATAATCATCTATTTGCTCTTACTTACATTAATGTTTAAATCATAATTACTGAACCATTCATAAATATTCCTCAAATCACTATTAATTTTGTCGTACAATTCATCAACATTACTTCCACTCAAATATATCATGGTATCATCAGCAAAGATACATATATTACAGTGTTTAAGAACACCCACTTTATCATTTATAAACAGTATGAACAACAATGGACCCAAAATTGTACCCTGAGGTACCCCCAAATCTACATCAACATTATTTGATAAACAATTTTTATACTTTACACTTTGTTTTCTTTGATTTAAATATGACTCAACCCATCCATATACCGATCCATACAACTCGATCTTTTTCAATTTTTTCATCAATAATTTTCTATTTACAGTTTCAAAAGCTCTACGAAAGTCAATAAAAACAACTAGAACCTTTTTGCCCTCATCTATAGCCCTTAACCATCTGTCACATACATTTACAATAACAGTCTCACAAGAATGTTTCTCTCTAATGCCTGATTGATCAGGTGTAACAATTTTCTGAGAATCGCGATATTCAATTAATTGATCCCTTAATCTAAAACATCTTCTCATATGGAGGAACTGTATTTATTAGTCTGAAATCCTCACACAATATAGATCCACTCTACTTGGGTACTGGTATTATTGTAGAAACTTTGCAAGAAAGCGATGTCCAACCACATCAAAAGCTTCAATCATAACGTCTGTAGAAATTCCACTATCCAAATCAGTTGTTTTCTTCACCTTTCTCATTTACTCCTTAAGTTACATCATATTCAATTTTTTAAACTTATCAAATTTAGCTCTTTCTTTCACATGTTTCAATGCAGTCTCAGAATATTCAAACTTAGGAATACTCTGGACAACAGATTTTATACTTTCAACATAATATTCGTTGAAGAGTTCAGCAGGCAGCTCTCCAGCTTTTTTACCAGGTAGTACAACTTCAAATTATTCCACACTAACTTTCCATTATTTATATTTTTTTCAATTATTTCGTTGAAATATTTTTGTTTTTCTCTTCTAACTAATGTAAAAACCTCATTTCTAATTAACTTAAATTGGGTCCAATCACTATTATTTTTTGTTAGTATTGGTCTCTTATATGCTTCATCTCTTCTTTTCATTTTTTCAATCACACTTCCAGTTATCCATTTATTGTATTCTCACCTGCATAATATTTTCTTCTCAATTAATGGACACATACAGGATGGCCATTTGAAAACGAAACAGACGAGATTACAGACGAAATAAGTTTTTTCGATAGAAATGCTCAGACAGGTCGATTTCTGTTTCGAGGAGGATAACTTAAGATGTAGGTTACCGATGCATAGCTCTTCAACTCTTGCTGCTACAACCCCCACCCCCAATTTTTGAATACAGAAGATGAAGTGAGTGATACCTCAATTCAAGGTATTTTTATACTGATTTCAGCACAGTAATTGTTTTTTCATTTTATGCATTAGTTCTCGAAATATTCATGCGTTAGTTAATTTTATCACTTCAATTATTTTTGCGAATACTTTATCATTAATTTGAAATTTGAATAATTGCAAAAATCTACCACTGGGCAAATGAAGTCATACCTCTGGGCAAATGAAGTCATTAATGCTAATGCTACTAGGGCAGATGTTCGACTAGCTGTTTTATTCACTGAAATCATTCTCCAACTGTACGGTATCAGAACGATTTGAACGATATTGATCTAAGAAATAAGACTTACTTTCAAAGTAAAGTAAATAATTTATCAAAAACTCACATCAATTAATTAAATATTCAAATTGTTCACCATTAGCTTCCATACAATGAAATAAGTTTTGTTCGAAACGATGACGCACATTTTGCAGCATTTCTGGAGTGATTTGACGACATTCGTTCACTATAGGTCTTCTTAAATCTTTTATGGAATCGGGCTGTGTAGAGTAAATTTCACTCTTCAAGTGGCCCCAAAGAAAGAAATCTAGTAGTGACAGATCTGGTGATCTGGCTGGCCATTCAGTGGGACCCCTTCTTCCAATCCACCGATTTGGAAATCTTTGATATCCAGATATTCTCGAACTGGTAGGGCGTAGTGTGGAGGAGCTCCATCCTGCTGAAACACAATCTGATCTTCCACATAATTTCCAGCATTGTTTTCAATAATTTCCGTCAAAATTGGATCAATGTGATTTTCCAATAAGTCCAAATACATATCTCCAGTAAGATTACCAGGTAAAAAGAACGGGCCGATAATGTTGTCACCAAATATTCCAGCCCAAACATTGAGTTTTTCTGGTGGTTGAGTATAAACTTCGTGGAACAATCTCGGATTACGCCAATAACGACAATTGTGTCCATTTACTGTGCCGTTTCGAAAGAACGAACACTCATCGGAGAAACAAACATTGTACAGATAATTGGGATTAGCAGTTACCCGTTCATTCATTGTATCACAAATTTCAACACGACTGTCAAAATCATTTCGTTTAATGCGCGTGAAAGATGGATTTTGTAAGGATGGAATTTATGATGCTTCAAAATATTTGCAATTCGAGTTCGTGTAAAACCAGATTCATGTGCTAGCTGCCTCGTACTCGTCATTGGATTCAGAGCACTCTGTCCAAGAACAGCTACTTCAGCTGCTTCATTTCTTTCCATGTTAGCCACAGACCCGGTTTCTTGAAACATGTTCATCTAAATGTCGTTGATTGAAGAATTCTGCGGTTCTATTCGCACATTGATTGTTTGCAAAAAAAAGTGAAATTATTTCTACCCGCTCTGCAATTAAATAAACCATGTCGAACAATGAATTAGAACACTTACAAGTCTCGATTCAAAACTAAGAATAATTCACATGTCAAAGAACCAGTAAGCCAACTCAATGATCTGTTCGTAATAAATAAAAAATTATCGATTCTCATTTTTTTGAAGAAGATATGAATTCAATAATCAACAAAATGAAAACATATTGAAGCCAACTGAGAAAACACTTCATATTTAATCGGAAATCGTTTCACGAATTGGGACTGGAATATTTCTGTGACATCATTAATGATTTGATTTTCTTACCTGGTAATCTGATTGATTGAAGATTTCTATGTCAGTGGATTGGAGGAAGGAAGCCACAGTCATGGTTGTTTTGAAGCTCAAAATGTCGATTTTTCACAAAAAAACACTACAAGTGCCATGTAAACACCACTTCATTTTCAAATACTTAGTCAAGAATATTTCGAGAACTAATGCATAAAATGAAAAAACAATTACTTTTCCGAAATCAGTATAAAAATACCTTTCAAATGAGGTACCACTCACCCCATCTTCCCTGTTCAAAATTTGGGGGTGAGGGTTGTAGTAGCAAGGGTTGAAGTGCTATGCGTCCGAAACCTACATCTTAAGTTGTCCCCTCGAAACAAAAATTGACCTGTTCGAGCATTTCTATCGAAAAAAATTATTTCGTCTGTAATCTCGTCTATTTCGTTTTCAAATGTATATCTATCCTATATATATCTCAAAATCAATCCATATAACAATCAAACTGAGCTGAGTCTTGACAACTTAGTAACCAAAGATTTGTTAGGACATCCACGTTATCATCAAGACGTCAAAGATTCAAATCGAAGCATTGTCGAAGTATCCTATTCTGGAATTTTTCAAATTATTTTCAATAAAAGCAATGGATTTTTTAATGGACTTTGCGCACTACTATTTTCGAACTACTCTCTTCAAATACATTTTTCTTTCATCCTACTCATTAGCTCTTATTTGGATAAAAATCTAGCTCATTATCCATTTACCATTTCAGCATGCTTGTTATCTTGTACAGTTAACGTCTCTGATAACCAAATATTGCGAATATGTGATTTTTGAAAGATTGAATAATTATTTGCTAGTGGTTTAACAAGAGTGTTTGAGCCATCAGACCCCAGCTCTGTGGTTTCTGATTTTTTTGTCACAGAGCACAGAACGATGATTTGCACATCTTGGTTCTAATTAGCATTTACGAGGAATGAAGAAGTTACAAGCTTCGTTGGTCCTTGGAAAAATAACCCAGCTATTGGTCTTTGAAATTGTTTGCCACATCATGGTAAAGAAATGCGAGGCAGAGAACACCCAGCTAACCGAACTAATCCAAAAATGAGAAGAAGAAAATATTTCTTTTCCTATGGAACGAATACACTTGTAGCGCTTGCTATCCTTTCATTTAATTTTTCAGATTTAACAGTCCAATTCGCCAAAATCGTTTCTGAAATCAATTCCTCACATCGTAATCTTCGAAGGAATCAAACCAAAAACGACCGTTATAACTTCGTTCCATCGTTCAACCCAATCGTCATGATACTTTTATTGTACTCAGTAAACTGTATAAAGTAACAACAGGTGGGCAAGATAACATAACTCTGGAAAGCAATAGAGATAGTTGCCGAATGAAACCGTGCGGGAAAACTCCACTCACAAGCTCCATTCAATAGAAGATTGCTTTGTCGAACTGGATGTTATCGAGTTATTCAATAAACAGGCTCCATCGAAATGAGTAGCATCACTTTCGATTAGGGCTCTCGTCGTGGAATGAAAGAGGACAGCAACTGAGATATTAGAGGAACACGATTTTCATTCACTTGTTGAATTTACATTTACTGTTGGTCAGTGACGGATTCAGGGACTCTTGATATCCATCTTCAACTCAACAGTTATTTTGCAATATTTTTCGGATCAGGATATTGACTGTAAACTGGTCAGTTTTGTTCATTATGATCATCTCTCGTATTTACCCTTTAGCCGGCTTTCGTAATGAACCTGTAATGATGGGTTTTTAACATCTCGTGAATTTCATTTCGTTAATCCCCGATACCTGTGTGGTGGGACAAGGAGTGAGTTGTCCGTTTCATAGGGGCCAAGTGACGTACCGGTATAGCAGTTGCTGATATGCTCTATTATGCAAGGCATACCGGTTAACCGGAGTGGAAAACCTGTACAGGTATACCTGGGCAGGTCGACCGGAGCGTGTGTGTCGTTGTTTTTCAATCCTGCACAGGTCGCCGGAGCAAATTCGAAATTCGACTCGGTCTAGTGGCACCGTACGGTCGCCGCTAACGAACACACGACCCGTCCGGTTAACCGGAAAGTCCCACACACGAGGCAGACCTGCGCAGGTATACCTGTACAGAGACTAGCTAAAGTGTGCAAGTCAGATTGGTGTAGAAAGCATGACATTGCGAAGTTATCTGAGTGTAAACGAAATAAGCTGAACGTTCTCCAGTATTCGAGGCAGGAAGAAAGTCCAATATGGGCAAGAGGAGAGCCGGAATTCAGGTTAATGGCACGGGGTGCTGTCGAAAGGTGGCTGTCAGAGGTTTGCGTCTCTTGTTGCCACCTGATCTGAACCTGACCAGAGTTTCCTTCATACCTAGTCGGTCACGCGCACTGGCTGATGCGGAACAATTAGCCAACACCGTTGGGTTACACAGTATCTTTGTCCGAGATTGCTGAGGACGTTCGGTTCGATCGGGGTTCTGTCGCTTACTGTTGTTCGATCGTTGGCGACTCGAACTCCACCTATAATTTTGCTTGGGTTGTCCACCAATTTGCCTGTGGGTACCAGTGTTGGTTTGAATTATGGTTGTGTCTTCCACTTGCTCGTTTTATTCTTTCTGACTATTGCTTGTTTGCCTCATTTATTCATCCTCGCCACAATTATTATTTTGCTTTGCTTTGTTACTATCGGTCGTTTTTACTCCCTTGTTTCTGCTTGCTATCGCTTTGCCCAAATGTCTGTAATTTTCTAATATCGATCCAAAAATAGTCTCAATTGATTGGTTTTAACGTACTAGAACCGGGAACCGACCGGCCGTCCCGCCATATATTCTCTATCATCGAAATGAGCTGGATCAAGTTCGTTATTATGCCAAATCCGTCGAATATTTCAGATATTATGAGCACCTGAAATTCGGTTTCCTCTCTGAATCCTAGAATATCCATTTGATCATTTTGTTTAAATAATGTTGAAACGAATATTCTTTAAAAATTTCGTGGAAATCGTCACGCTAGAAAATATTCAAAAACTTCTTAATTTTTTTAAATAGGTACTTGATATTTTGAAAGTTATTCTTGCGTGATTCACAAATTGATCAAATTAAAAATAATCAAGGTTATTGATATCCAAGAAATCCTTCAACTAAGTTTTGTATCATTTTACTATAAGGAGGTAGGCTTCTTCAATATACAGGGTGAGTCTTTGACCACTGCGTTAATTTTAACCATAGGTTCTTGAGATCTAAACAAACACTTTTTCCATTACAGTTTTTCTATATTCAGCTGCATTGAAAAGTTATAAGCATTTTAAGTTTTCACATTGGGCAAATACCGCTCTGTAGTCCAGTTTAGTTTGAATGAAAAATACCTTCCACAGCATCCAATATTGAATCTGAATTGTTTAAAAACATTATTTTCCCTCTGAGAAATGATTCACTCACTCATGTTTCATCCGATGAGGTCCATATCCAGAAGGAAGATACAAAATACTAATTTTCTGTTAAAAAAAATTCAACACCATAAACATAGATTTTTGTTGTTCTACTATATTTTCTTTCTACTTCAAGATTATAAACCATGCCTTTCTAGTGAGAAATTCCAAAAAACCTCAGAATGATTGGGTGTTATCATCACACATTTGTAATTTTCTTCTTAAGATTTCCAAATCATGAAAACCATCATTTCTATGAAAACTCCCAAGGCAAGAGGTTGTCACTGTGCTTTTTTTTCACTCAAAGCCAGAAAAAATCATCTATGATTTTCCAAACACTGATATTTCTGAAGTTTCTTCTATGAGGTCTGTTGATACGGTTCAAAATATGAAAATCTTTTTCGAAATCTTAAACAACAATGAATGATGTCACTACGAATAATCATTTTAAAGTGATGTTACTTTGCTTGATGATTATTTTCTGTACTGAATCCCAATAACAATTTACCTGGATAGATTACAAGTATTTCCAGATTTAGGTGTGCAATTATACTTTCTTGAAGAAATACCTAAATTTGATTTTGAAAAATCAACTAGGTGTTCTTTAATAAAAAATTTTTTGTTGACTCATTAATATGAATCTATTCTGTTTAAACTATAATTACTGATTACTGATTTTTATAATCAGAGTATCTGTTTTGATTACGTGAACAAGAACATAAATATTGAATAATGGTTATTCATAGATTATGTCAAATTTTAATACCTTACCATAGAATATTAATTTATTACCAAACCCCAGGAGAGAAAAAATTAATATTTGCAATGTTTTTTTAAATGAAAGATAACATCTGTAACTATCATTGATCTTTAGTTATATTTTTCCTCAGAATAATTAGAGTGAATTATTATCACATTAAAATATTATAGCGTCTCTGTGGTGGGTAGTTCCAAATAAAAAAGTATTCTGTGGTTCCTTGTTGTTTTGATTCTGTTTGAAACTGTCAACAGTTATTTGTAGCTTTCTTTAAAAAATGTGGAAAATATTTTCAAGATAATTTCGGCAATTTGAAATTATTCAATTCAGTATGAAATGATTATGAAATGCATTCTATTCTAATCTTTCTTGTTTATGAGCTTATAGCTTCCAGTTTCAATATTGATTGAATTTTAATTAACTATGCATCATAACAAACATTCAGAAATATCAAAACTTAAGTCAAATTCTATTATCTCCTAAGTTTGTGAACAAGGTTGAATCGGTGTATGAAATAAAGATAATAAAGGTATAAAACAAATCTAGGAGACTGGGTTCGAAGTTTTTAAAACTCATATGAGCTCAATTTGCAGCATTCCTATGTTAGAATAGATATAATTTGATGAACCCTGAAGCCTGAAGCTATAAAAAACCAGCTCTTCATAAAGATAAGTCTTCAATTTAACAGGTCCTGACAGAAAATACTTTACCTATTTCAACGGTCAAAATATACCGAAGAGTGATGGAAAACTTTCTCTATTTATTATGGAATATTGTTCTGGATTAAATATTAAACAAGGTGCTAGACATCATTAACAATGAATACAGCAAATGGCAATTTAGATTTTGTGGTGAAAATAAGACAACAATTGTTCAGTCTTTAATTTCATCTATAGTGTTTAGTGATGGAACCATAGACTGGAGAGATTTCCCCAACCTTTTGTAGAAATATTTAATGAAGACATAAAATATGGCAACATAGAACAAATCTGAGTATTGAGTTATTTCAGCACAGAGTTGGATTTGGGAAAATCAGAAAATTTGGACAAAATTATAACGATTTAATTCGTTTCAACTTCGAATATCTCAAGAATGGTGCAATTTAGGAGAAAAGATGAGGAAAGATTTTATATGCAAAAAAGACTAATTATTCCAGGAAGCACGAGATACCGACCTTTAGTTCAAGCGATATTTGTTTTTCATGCAAACCCACAAGAAATGGAATAAATCTATTGATGCCAAAATATGCACGAGTGTTATCAAAAACCTTCCAGAAGAGATCATTTCAATTGATATTGTCGTTTGAATATTACAGGTGAAAATGCAATTTTTATATGAAATTTCAACACCCTTTATCTTTTGAACGGGGCCAAATTTGGAAAAATGTTATAGGAAGAAAATGTTTCTTTTGACGTCAAGAATCTATGGTTAAAATTAACGCAGTGGTCAAAGACTCACCCTGTATTAAGCTGTTAATGATTAAAAATTTTGATTTTATAGAGAAAGGTTATGACTTATTAGACATCTATGATTGAATCCTTAAGGTTTTCAATGACCTTGTCAAATAGAATTTCACTATTATAGATATGAGGTTCATTTTTATTTTCGTGTGAGAAATAAAAATAACGATTATTTCGATCCAAAGAGATTTTTATGAAAATCGTAAACGAGGTGACGAAAATCTCTGTAGACTAAAAGTGAACTTGTGGTGGTAGGGCATCCATATCGAAAAAGGATAAATGACATGAAATTTTTTTTACCCTAATTTAAGAGATCACACTTCATGATGTTCATTTGTTTCAGTAAGACCAAGATTTTCGGGAATTCAATGAATAGAGTATGTTTTAGGTTATTTCAGAATTTCATCGATACCCCCATTTCCAATAAATATCAACACTTTCTCCACTGGATACTAACCGGATTCGAGCGCAGGATTTCCGTTTCATTACACGGAAGAGCACGATAGTAAGAGTGACGCTATTGGAGGTAAAAAAATCTGATGCCTGTGCAATTTAATCGATCACCCCCGAAAAGGACGTCACAAACCTAAAAAAGCTTAATCAACAGACGGTTGTTTCATCAATGAATCGTAGTGCGAGAAAACGAACCCTACCTTGTATAAATTTTGTTCTTTCAATAATTCGAAGGAAATTCTTAGGGTAACTTCCTCATTACAATTTTTTTTTCAGCCAAACAGACTCTGTTCCCCACACACCATCGTCTTCCGCCAATCAGGTAATTGCTTCGAACTGTCAACAGCCCTATGCTCCCTCCTTATTGGAATCGGCTACGATGCCTACGTGGTATCCGGTTACGCGATTCAGGATGTCACCATGAACGTGATGACCAGAGTAGATTCACCCTTTCCTGAAGATACAGTTGTGATTGAAGAATCAGAGCTGTGCTAAGCACCGAAAAAAAGTGCTTCGAGCACTAAGCCCTAAGCACTCGAAAAAAGGCTTCTAGTCTCGAGTTCTAAGCACCGCTTTCGAAAAGTTGAAAATACTTTAGCTTCACCCACAAAATCAGCCAGTATGCTTTGAAATCGGGAAGAGACCTCAGAAGTAAGTTTCTTATGATGATGGAACAGCGTGAAAAAGATAAAGAAGAGGCCCAGCGACAAAAGGAGAGAGAAGAAGCACTAGAGCAGAAAAGGGTAAAGTAAACAACTCAATTATTATCTTAGGGAAACCAGCAGAAACATACAAATTGAAAATTAGCAATACAAATTCAACATTATTTCGATAAATAATATCGGTGATCGCCACATTCTTAAAAATTAGAACATACCTATAATAGGTTGTTAAAAAAAATCCATTATTTTGTCGACACATGGCTTTATTGACCTATATCTCTGTTTCTATTTGTTGCATCTGGTCAAATTTTCTTTCTTTGAACATAATATGTAATTTATGTTCTAGCTAAACATATTTTGTGATTTAGTTGTTAGAGATGTTAGAGCGTCACAGATGGAGGTGAATAAAGAAAAAATTACACGGTACATTCGGTACGAGAATGCAAGTCAGTCGGCTGCAATTAAAAATGATCTTTATGGCTCCAATACTGTAACAGTCAATCAGGCGCAGTTTTGGTTTCGCCATTTCCGTTCCGGTAATTTTGATGTGAAAGATGCACCACGCACCGGAAAGTCTACCTTCAAGCATGTTGATAAAATATTAGAAATGATCGTCCCAGAACGGCATGAGAGCAACCGCAGCATCGATCAGGAGGTGAATATGGACCATAAAGCAGTATTTGCATGAGGCAGGCTTCAAAACAAAAGCTTGATGTTTGGATGCCGCTCGAGTTGTCAAAAAAAATTTGATGAATCGTGTTTCCATCTGCAATTCATTGGTCAAACAGATCAAAATCGATCCATTTTTGAAGAGGCTGGTTACTGGTAACAAAAAATGGGTCACATTCAAAAATATCAAGCGAAAACGTTCATGGTAGAGTGCCGGTGAAGCAGCTCAAACGGTGGCCAAACAAGGATTGATGGCCGGGAAAGTTTTACTATGTATTTGGGGGATTGGAAAGGGGTCTTCTACTTAGAGCTACTGCCAAATGGCCAGACGCTTAATTCGGATCTCTACTGCCAGCAATTAGACCGATTGAAAGAATCAATTGATCAGAAGGGACCAGAATTAGTAAATAGGAGAAGTGTCGTATTCTGTCATAGAGCAACGCCAAGCTTCACACGTCTTCGATGACACGCCAAAAACTTCCGGAACTTGGTTGTGAGGTACTTCTGCATCCGATCAATAGTCGAGATCTGGCACCAAGGGATTATCATTTATTTTGCTCTTGTCTGACGCTCTTGATGTTAAAAATTTGTCCTCGAGATTGTGAAAAATGGTTATTTCATTTTTTTTTGCTAATAGGAACCAGAGGTTTTGGAAACAAGACATAATGAAATAACCTTCTAAATGGCAACAATACCTGATAAAATGATTGATTGCACCTACCTATGTTGAGTAATGCCCCAAAATTAAAGTGGAAATAATGGATTTCTCTTTCCCCAACCTTATATTTATGAGAACAATACTGTGAATGCAATAAAAACTTTGGAGCCAACATAATTGCGTATGCCCAAAGGAGTCTACTCGAATGCGGTGTAAGGAACCTCGAATATCTCATTCAAGGTCGATATGTATGTCATTTATATGGAAATGCATAGGTATAAATAATGCCTGATTCATCATAAATAAGGTTACTCCCCAAAAAAAATTGTATTGCGTGTCAAGTTTGCCTGAAAAATAAGCGCCAATACTCAAAAAGTGGTGATCTTGACCCTTTGAGCATGCGAGTAGTGATAGTCCAACAGACTCATTCTGGAATCAATTTTCAGTGCGTTTGAATGGTGAAATTCACCCAATCTTTTTGGAAATTATTCTACCAAATCTATTCGAAAATGCGCATATCCAATCTATATACTTTCAGCATTACGGAGCAACACCTCACTTCACATTGAATGTGAGAAATCACCTGGACATGAATCATCCGAACAAATGGATAGGTCGTGAAGGCCCTATTGCTTGATCACTAAGATTGCCTGATTTGAACCCTTCAGATTTTTTTATGTGGAAACAAATTTTATCTTGAAATGAAAATTCAGAAGGCTGAAAACGTATTTCAGGGAGATTTTGATATCAGTGGGCAATACAGCTTTACTAATCTGTTCCGAATATCCTCACTATCTTGGAGCAAAATTTCGATATTGTTAGTCTTTAAAAATTCTTCAAAGGAAAACTGGACGTTCCAGTAATGCAAACTTATGATAACGGAATGTACTGCGTGCTTTTGAAACCTGTATATTAAATCTGAACATATCCTAACTACTACCTTGTATTTTTGAAAAAGTATTGGAATTATTGAAACTTAAATATCATTTTAGAATATTTGGCAGACTCATGCCAAAAATACGTGTTTAATGGAGATAAGACTGTGTGTACATTATTGAAAATCTCATTTTTGAATATTTTTTCTCAATTTTGAAAGCGGTGATTGGCAGCTTGGCACTTGAATAACTAGTAGTAATTTCCATAAATTAGCAACTTTGCTTTGGTTTCTGCTAAAACTTTACTCTAGTCGCCCAAATTGATGTCGCATTTTGTACAGTTTTGAATGCATATATGTTTCAATACACTCTGCATGATTCGCAAAGCAATTTAGCATTTTTCTTTTGATACTCTCTGCTTCACTACGCTCTTCTTTATTAGGAGCCTTCAAAATTATTTCTTATAACGCTTCGATATTTTTTATTGCAGGTATCGTTTTGCCCATCTGGACCATCTCGTCGAATTTAGATTTATTTGAAGTGGTCTCTTATTCGCCAATGAATTTTGACAGTAGATCTCAACTTTTGATGCTGCTTCCGAAAGAGTTATAAATTTTGCAACGTTGCTTCAAAATCAAACAACTGTTAATGGCATCATTTATCACCAAATTGAGTGGCACTGCGTACGTATTCTGCGCTAGGCTGGATATCCTCACACTAGATTCATCATAGTTTTGTTCCACCAATTTTTGGGAATGAATATTTTTGTCTATAAATAATTTTGTCACTTGGTAGACTAAATATACTGCGTCATTTCTGATGGTTGCATAAAACCCTAGAAAGACTTCTTTTATTTCTATATCAATTGGCTAGCCATTTTCCGATGTGGTTATTACTGCAGATGTGTTTTGAGTTTGGTCCCCAAGCTGCTCAATCATTTCATTTTGAATTATTGTACACAGATTGTAGATTACAATAAACCACCCATTGATGAATAATAAGACGCTATCCGTCAAATTGACAACACTACCAACCAACAGAAAGAATTTAGGAGAATTCCGTAGGCATAACTTTTGAATTTCTCTCAACTGAGTTGTCATGATTAAAGTGGGGTTGCAGCCTGTCTGTCATATTTATTTTGAAAATGGTAGACTTTTTAAAAAGTTAGTTCTGGCAAGGATTCGAGGGCCCCCTGAACTTGAGGTCCCCGAGGTGCTGCCCCGCCTACCCCTTAGGTAGCTAAGCCTAAGGAAATGAAAAACTATACAATAAGAGAATTTAGAATCTTCATAAATTGTCTCCGATGTATCTGATAAACGCTGAATACGGATTAAACTGTCCACTTATCCTTCTTAGTTTTTATTCTGATCAATGAAACCCGACGTCCTTGAATGTGGGAGATCTCAGTATCAAGAAGTCTGAATCTGTAGAGTATTCAGGAGTTATTGTGGACAAAAACATAAAATGGGATCATCGCTGCAACATCATTGTTGATTAACTCCGGGAAATGTTATGAAAGTTCATGTCAATTTTATGTCCAATACCTCAAAATGTTGTACCTTGAACCAGTGGAATCGCATTTATGATATGGAAATATAGGATGGGGTGCTGCATATGATTCTTGTCGTCCAAAAGTGGTTACTGAAAGTAATATAAAACAATTTAGGGATATTCACTATCTTAAGATGCTATGAATAGCCACCGAAAATCGTGGTTTTCTTCAAGGTCAGTTGCTAAGCACGAAATCGATATACACTATTCAACAAATTGGTTATGAAAGTTGTTGTGCATAACAACTAGTGGCTATCCTAGTAGTTTACTGGCAACTGCTCCATAGGTGTTGCTATCGATAACCATTCTTGTCGGCTACTGTTTGTTTATAGTTTTTATTCATATGAACCATTAGAAGTTTGAATCGAATAAGAATGGCATTTTTAGTACAAATGAACTTTTTAATGAATCAGGAAATATAAACGTATTAATATAGAAGATTGTAGAGTAAGACACTTTTTGTTATCGAGCCTCACTACATTATTCTTTATTTGCGCATGTATTATATTAACCTATGCAAATGAAATTAGTAATATTTAAAACACAAAAATTTCTCAGTTTCCTTGAGAGCAAGTAGAAAATAATCAAGCTCCAAAAAAAAATAGAGAGAAAAATATTATCCCCTTTCTTAAGGCCTCTTGAAAACTTTCGAAAAACTTCATAGCTTTTTGTTGTCGATTTTTATTTTGTATGTAATTCAATCGATATCATGATCAATTGAAACTTTTTTATGAAATTAAATAAGTTTTTTTTTAGAAAAAGGAAGCGTTTCCTGAAGATGACTTAGAAGGTCTCCGCATTCATTCATGGATACTTATGTTGAAAGGCGGCAGAAAAATTGATGAGCCATTTTTCATAGAACCAACAACTGGGATTGTCCACCCACTAAATACTTTTGCATATAATGGCATTGAAAGTGTTTGGAATAATATAAATTATTGGGTAATCAGATTAATATTGTCGTGATATTATACATATAACATATAAGTACCGCCGACTCAATGGAAAATTTTATTCAATATATGCGATAAGCTTTCAGTGCCTAAAAGTCAATAATTATTTTTTAGGTGAATATGCAAGAATGCACTCAAGATTTGAGCACCCTGGATTACAATCTTCAAGATGTAACTAAATGGGAACATCTCTTGCTGGGGGAACCTATCCAGAGTCGCGCTTATAGACCTGATATGGCTGCAGATGAAGAAGAAATAGAAAGGATTAACATATATCAAGAGAAACATCTAGATATGCCCATGTCTTGGAGTTCACCTATTTCCATTTCCCATGATGGTAATTGTCCTTGTTTGTAGAAATATCGAATATTTGTTTGAACCCTAAACACGTACTCTCGATCAAAGATGGCTTAGATAAATGCGCGGTATATTAACCGCTTCTTCAGAACGTCTATAATATAAGTTATAAAGAAATCTGCAGTGATCAAGTAGAAATCTATTCGTTATACATTGTTGAATTGTGATGTCGCGTTGTTAATAAGCCTGAATGTAATCAACTTCTATATATGAATTTCCCCATTATCAATAATTTTACTGTTGAGTATCAGAGATGAATTCCGCTCAATTTTATTTTTTTGTCATCGAGATGTATCAACGAGTGTCGGACTCAGCGCCAAGACAATCGGAGATGCTATTGGCCCTGCAGAACCTTTCTGAGAATTCATATTGCTTTCGATATATCTGACGTCTTAATGATCAAGTACTGCACCTACACCAGCGGAACATTGGCCTGTGCTGCGTCAATCCAATATACCCGGTCTTCGTAAGTTGTGGACTAAACACCGCTCCAGGACTAGGGAGCATCCTTTGAATCTAGGTGTCCCTCCTCCAGCTCAGTATTCTGCAGCAATTTATGAAGAAATTCTTCTGGTTTCTATAAAAGGGCCTGTTGTTATCGAGCCTTTTTGTTTTTTCGTTATATCAGCGTATTTGGATACTCAGTACTTTAATCCTCTGTTTGAGGAAGGCACACATAAGCACTAGTTTTTCTTTGAATTGAGGACCCCGTCGTCTTATCTGAGTTTCAGATGCCACCTTCCTGACCGCCTTCACTACTTTAGTAGATGATTCTGCGTTATGCAGGTAATTATGAATACATCTTTTTCCTCAGCTTTGTGATTTCTCTTTGCAGTCGGTCTTTCCAAGGGGGTGCCGAAGACTGACTCTTAACCTGATGTTGGTTCTCTCGGTGCTGTATAATTCCGTCCGTTTATTTCCCGAGCAGTGACGGCTCCCGCGAATACTACATCCATCAGTTCCACCATCGTTTTCAGGTTGGTGAGATGTTTAGCGAGGAAGGTGTTCGACGATTTCGTTGTTCCAGAATCGATTTAGCCAAATTCAACTTGGGTATTGCTGGCCCGCTCTCCGTTGATATTCCAGAACACTTGATTAAATGACCGATAAAGGACTTCTCGACCTCATCCTCTTGATTCTCGGCCATAAAGAGGCCGCCTCTTCTCACCCTGACAGGTGATCTACGGGTCACGCTGGGTTGCTCATCGGTTCGCTGGTCTACCGAGATTATTGTTGGAAAAAAAGAATTCTTAATCATCTCGAATTCGGCTCGTGACAGCTTCTGCTAATTCAAAGTCTACCTTAGTCTATAAGCAAGCAATTGAGCATAAGTAGGTCTGGATAGATACATGTCACCCCAAATTTTCAGTAGAAGCTGTCGATATGTCTTATCAGAATACCTTATTTACAGTAGTCCAAACATCGGAAAAACGCCTGAAAGCGATTGCTGTTGAATACTTCTTGGAGATAAGGAGTGAAATGAAACACTTCAGGGAGATCACGAAAAATGTTTGATCCACTACATTGTCAATTTGTCCAAATCTGTAGTTGTTGAAAATATAAGTAATCCAAATCCATTTCAGGAATTTCCAAATGTTACTCAAAAAATAGGATGTGCTATTGTAAAACCAATGAAGATTTACAAACTTCAATTATTCAACTTTTGATTTGTACTATTTATCATTAGTAGATTCTTAACTTAACATCCGTACTTCTATGAGTTGTTTATATAAAAACACTGCTGTATCCACTCGTGGGTTTGGTCTCCGAAGATTCATTTTCAGAGTATGCAAGATATCATTAAGTTACATGCACAAATTTTTGTTGAGATCCAAAGGTTATCTTATGGATAATCGAATATTTTCACAAAACTCAGTACTCTTTTCTTTCAATGTTATTCAAACGATTTTCAAGTTTTGAATCGTTCTGATGGATATTCTAAATGCTATTGAGAAAACCAAATTTCAGATGCTCATAACTATTCGATAAATTTGATTCAAAACGAACTTGACCGAGATATTTGGACAATAAACTTATTTTGAAAATATGAAAATTCTTACTTATATCCCTTGAAAATAGGGAGCATATAGTCGGACATACCCAAGTTCAACTATGGATTCTTCATAAGTCGAACCCACTGCATGTAGGCTCTTTTCGGCTCGATATTCTAAAATTGAAGACATTTGAGCAAAGTGATAGCACGCTGTTATAGTAGTTGAACGAGCGCGCATACAGGGTGTCTCAAGTTCGAGTGCCTATTAGACGTTTCTGGAGAACTAGACATATTTGAAATGTGAAAATTGGGATTATGATATTGTTCGAAGTTCCCTACAGAGCTAAAATATTTTCAAAGCCCAAAAACTTCCGGTTATACAGGGAGTGAAAATAAATTCGACGAAAAAATTTTTTTTCAAGTTTTCCATTCCTGGTATGATCGAGTATTCAATAGTGAAAACATTTCTGTTAAAACCATTGTTTTAAATCGAATAGTATTCAAAATATCAAAAAAAAAACTAGAAAAAAAGATAAATATGTTCAGTCAGTAATATGTTCATTATTCTTGTTTTAAATATCCTGAGCGTAAACCGTTTTTACAACATCGAAGAGGAAGGATGTGAAAAGGTCATGCATCTTTTGGATTTCAAAAATATCATCACAGGGTGTTTCAAATTTTGTGTTGAAAATTGTGATCTTAAATTGGCCATAAATTCTGTTGCTTCAGTACACCGAATTATGATTATAAATAAATTATGATATAAAAATAAAAATACGTTTCAAAACTCAAATAAACAAAATAAATGATCAGGTAAGAGTTTCAATATGGTAATCATTTTGAAAACACCTCGGTTAGTCGCTCGCTCAATTTCTCCCCTATTGTGAGTGGAAAGCATCCTCCACACGCCGTTTCACATCTTCTTTACTTTCAATAGGAGATTCATAGACTATGTTTTTATTCTACCCCATAAATAAAAATGTAAGGGAGTAAGATCGGGAGATCGTGGGGCTAAAACAGTGAAGAACGGCGTCCGATCCACCGATTACCAAACATTGCATTCAGTTCTTCAGACACCTCGTGCGAACAATTTTCAAAAAATTGTCATCATTTTCAAGTTCTTCTAATATTCCTCTACAAAAATTTAACCTTTTTATGTAGTCACTTGATTCTAATGCATGAACTTTCTCATATTTGTAGTCATGCATGTTGTGTTTTTTCAAAATTCGGTGCACTGAATTTCTGTCTAAATCGATTTCATGAGCTGCACTTCGAATAGATGCATTTTCATTCGCTTCGAAATAAGTCAAAACACTAATTTCATTTTCCTCATCATCAACTACCCTTCTTTTGTATTTTTTAGAGGCTCTTACACATCCAAAACTTTGAAAGTTTGAAACATATTTTCTAAAGATCGTCTCCGTCATGTAAGGTAAATGGGGATACTTCTTGTTGAAGGCCCGGCAGGTTCTACTAATAATTCTGTCACATTCACCATGTATATAAAATAGATCCAGAATTTCGTAATTACAATAACGGTTCATTTTGTTAAATCGAGAAATGAAGATAAAGAATAACAATAACACATCACACTTGTGGATTATTAACAGAAAATTTATCTTCTATGGGTACAGAGTGTTCCCATGGTTTCGAAAGAATATTCATTGAATTATTTTAGATGCAATCAATTTGACTCTACGTACACCATAAATCCAGAAAACTATCATTATTTTTGACCGCAGAATCAGGGCCGGCGACAGGATTCTCGGGCCCCTATGCAATCATGAAGACCGGGCCCCCCAAAGATTCAACAGGCAACCAACCTAATTACATTAAAATTCACCCCCAACGTTAGAACAAAATTCCCATATTGGTTATATTAACATAGCAAGCATTATTTTATTCCAAAACTTACTACTCCATTACTTGATTTACTTATTTGTTAATTGATTCACTTCTTCAAAATTATGCCAAATCCGTGATTTTTCCTGTATTTACTTCAATTTAAGTTATATAAATAAATGTTGCTAAACAAATGGAAAGAATTGAGGTTTATAATTATGTAGTGATTAGTTTTTTACTATTAAATCAATACAAAACAAAACTCACTGAACTTAATTAAAATCAAAAACATTAATAAAGAAATTGAAAATTAATAAAGAAACATTGGGCTATGTTACTCACTAACATTAAACATGACTAAAACACAACTCGTCGGGCCTTCTTCCCAGCAAAGTCTTCTATAATGTCGTCATATTTCAAACTACGTGCCAAATCTGACTCCATGGCTAGAATACTCAGGTCATTCATGCGGTCTTGCGTCATCGTAGAACGATTTGCACTTTTAATTCTTTTCATCAAACTGAAGCTCCTCTCCCCTTGGCTGACAGATACAGGTATGCAACAGAACAACCGGATCGCTGTAGTGATATTTGGAAATAAACTATCTAGTTTGTTCTTCCTTAGAGCGTTTATTAGACTTAATGGTTGAAGAGTTTGTTCCCCCAAGTTAGTGCGATGAATCGATTGCAAATGTTTAAATTCATTTAAAATTTCCATCTCAATATCCTCTTTGTATGTTTGACACAGACTTAAACATTGCTGCTCAATAAAACTGTCGTCTTCCTCAACATATTTCCAAAGACATTGGAAAAGGTTGCTGATTTTTCCAGCAAACTCGAACCTCTGAGACAGTCCCCTAAGACTGAGTCTAAGATCTTGAAGAAGACATCAATCCTAAAACGTTCCTCTTCGTTTTTAATTGATATTCCGTGCCGTCCCTTGTTTCGTCATGAAAAATCTTTCTTTTCTTTAATCTTTTTCCTTAAAATCAGTTTCTGCAATCTACACTCTCAGCCATGTTGCCTGCCACTAGCTTGGCCTCACTGTAGAGATTGCTCCATCTGTCTCTCAGTACTTTTAGTTCCTCTATTAAATCATTCAGATTTTTTGTTTCAACGTCTAGAGTTGTTGATCGGGCTTGTAATACTTAAAACCTGTAGTTTTGAATCAATTTATTCCTCTTGTTACATTTCAAAACGGTTTGTACAAAATTGACGTCGAATTAAAATTCGAAAGATTTGAATTTTAACATCTCTCACTTTTTAGTTTCTGAAATTAATCTATATAGATTTAAATATGGCTTACAAACTTAGCCTATTGAATCGAATGAAACTAAAAAATTAAAACATTTCTAACCAAAAATAATTACTCCTTTAGCACTTGTTACCGGAGTTCTTAATAAAATCAACAACACCCAGAAATAATAACACAGGATACCACAAATCAGACCTAGGTTTTTCAAAATTCCACATATGTTCCTGGGTATATCAGAAAAGATGAGGTAAATTATTAAATACTTGAAACTGGAAACCATTGGCTAATATAGCCTATAAACCCTATAACACAATAAAAAAACAATTCTACATTTATTTAAAATCCAAGAACGTCCTCACAAGTAATGGAGATCCAAATGTAATTTATAAGATTCCTGTAGAGAACTTCGAACAATATCATAATTCCAATTTTCAGATTTCAAATATGTCAAGTTCTCCAGAAACGTCTAATAGGCACTCGAACTTGAGACACCCTGTATAGCCTGCAGGATTGATATTTAGGTTACATCCACCACCTCTTTTTGTTTTGGTAGCAATGTTACAACAGATATATTTCAGAACGAAACTTTAGAAAAAAACCAGAAATTGCTAAATTTTACATTCTACATGCTTAATACTGAATTATTGAGATCCCTTCGGCTTTAATACACATTTCTTGAATAATATAATAATTTATTTCTTCATACATTCTACATTGTAATGATTATTTCAGTGCTAGCATCAAGGTATCCCAAAGGTGTGAAGAAAACATGGTACAAAAGAACACTGGTACAAAATTTCGCACCATACCTCCAGGAAGATGGTCTGGTCACCAAAATTACACGCTACAAAGATTTCGAATGCTCTATTGCGACAACAATTGAAGATTTTTATGAACATAGACAAGATCGAATGTATAAGGTTGTAGCTGATCTGGATTCTGGAAGAATCGATGAATACTTCAAACCTGGAAGGGAGGATTGTGTTATAAGTAAGACTATTCTAAGAAACACTTCACTTCTGTTCTCAACTAGTTTTTAGCAAGAAAGCTTTATCTCCTAAATAACTCTATCGAATTGCATGAAAATTGGAAATAAAAGTTCAACAGAATTTCCGATTAACGGAAAATATTTTCCATCGCAAGGTGTTTCTGGGTATTCCGCAAGTACCCATCAACTTTATTTTTTCAATGTCTGTATCTTTATTCACGTTTAGTTTCCCAGTAAATTATATATGATTTTCTCTATTTTAGTGTCGTAATGAGTTCATTACAGTACTAAAAACAGTGCTGTAATGAACTCATTACAGCATTCTGCAACTTTTATTAGAATATACTATTATGAACGATACCCATGATCTATTATGGATGGTTTCTGAGTTAAAAGGACTTTTTCGAAAAAATTGAGTATCGAATGGTGTCACAACAGGCCAGATATCTACGAATTCGTTTTTGGATTATTGAATTTGGAATTCGGAAACACTTAATGAACCGTCAAACTAAGTGAAAGATATAATTTTTCAATTATATATTTATTTGATGTTTGGGATTCACTTGTTAATTTTTTTTTTATTTATGATCGAAAGATCATAGTCATTTAATTTCAATGAGAAAAAACAATTCAGGCAACACAAAGTTATATAGAAAATCGGTGCAGACAAAATACTTGATTTTAATTCATCACAACATTTTGAACAAAAAAATGTGATTATAATAAACAATATATATAGACAGAGCAATTAAACTTACCTCACCAAGTTACAGACCCTCATTTTAAATCGAGTATGCAACGTATTAATCATTAAAAAATAATTATCTACCCTCCACGTAGGCAACGTATTCATAAATTTTACAACATACCAAATTCAAACAAAGAAAAGGAACCTATTACATATACAGGGTAGTCTGATTTGTTCACGAGAAACTGAAATGGGTGATAGATCACATCATTTTAAGCAAAAAAGTTCCTAAGAGCACGGGTCCGGAAATGCTTCCAAGATACAGATGCTAGAAAATACAACCAAATCGACCACAAATTTGACTTTCTCACTTCAAAAAACTGTACCAACTTTCATGCAATTAATTGGAATCAGTCGAGAGATATTAAAGAAAACGCGAATTATTTTTTCAACTTTAACACCCAGTATCTTGGAAACGAACCATTTCCGGACCCATGTTCATAGAAACTTTTTTGCTTAAAATGATGTGATATTTCACTAATTTCAGTTTGTCGGATAACAGAAAAAGAAATAGAGGTGGCTAATTTCAACCTCTAATAACATAGTTAGGGGGTTGAAAAAATCCCTGCCATAACCAACTATACATTTGATCGAATGGGTGTCTAACTATATAAACTAATAATCTCTGAAAAATATAAAATATCATTAAACCTTACACTAGCATAAAAATTGCCCACAAATCCTATACACAAGTCAAACAGCTCTTCTCAAAGTTAAAATCGCGAAAACCAATATCTCAAGAATCACACGTAATCTACGAAATTCCATGCAATGATTGCTAAGGAGTATACATTGAAAAGACTAAACAAAGACTTGATGACAGAATGAAGGGTCATAAATATTCGAAGACCCAAACAGCTCTATATAAACACAAAATAGACAATAACCACACTTCCGACTTCGAAAATACAAAAATATAAGACAACAGAAAAATAGAAAGACAAGAGACTTGCTCAGGTTATAGCGTGGGCTATCAATGTAACTGACGATTGGGCGAAGAGAGATATTTTCTTTGTGATTTTCGGCAGCAACTAAATTCTACATTTAAGATAGTTTTATCAATCTTGTTATTATCATACAAAGTTTGTATAAATTTGTTCAATTTATTCTGTATAGTACCTAATTATTGGACCTTTCCTGTTTTCTCGTATGTATCACGTTCATCCTGCATAAATGAAGCTTTGAAGTCATATTCACTTTCAGACATAACCAATCAACCCTTCTCACTGTATTTTTCACACATCTTTCACCCATTGGGCATTTTCGTCAAGTTGTTCATTAATGAGCTCTTGTTCATTGGGCACTTCATTTCGTTGGATATTCAAGAGACTACACTATTTAAATGAATAATTTTCAGAACATTCCTACTCTTGTTTCGATTCGGACGAACAAGAAAAAACAAGAGAAATTGAATTCAGCTCGACTGCCAGATATGACAGTTTGGCTTCTCTAACTATTAAGGGGGACGAATTGACCGAGAAATACGTCAATAAAGAATCGAGGTATATCCCTAGTTAAATCCTTCATTTGATGACAAAAAATTCAATATCAAATTGATGAAACTGTTTACAGACTCTACTACAGGCACACTACTTATTCGAAGAAGGGTTCTCCTCCACCAGGAATGGTAGAAAGTCATAAAAGGATCATGATGGTAAGTATCCATGAATGATTGTGTGGAGAAAAGTTTTCTCAGGGTAAGAAAAATTTTAACACATTGTCAGGATACTGAAAAATGTCTGGAATGTTAGATATATGTTTGATACTACTATTTACTATCTCGAAAAAAATGAAAAATAATGATTAAATTACCGTTTTTCATTTAGTAAGAATAAATTTATGAATCAGATTGTTTGCGACAAAAGTTCTCGAGTAATCGAAATGCGCTTATTCATAAAATAGACGGAAGAAATGTTTAAGGGTGACAATAAGTTGGATTAATTGTCAGTTACTACTAGTCGGCTACTAATCGGCCTCAGATCTTCGGTTGCAACCAGTCGCTGGTTTCTCCATACAGCACTTAGTAGGCCCTTGTACACTTTCCTTACGAGAGAACCTTATTTTCTCGTCGTTAAACTTAAAAACGTTCTTACGTTCGTTCTAAATCCGTTTATGCACCTCACACCGTACTCTTTCGTTAATTTTCTCATATTTCTTGATATAAGTACATGTGTGATATCAGGATGTAAGGTTTAAAAAGAGGAGGGGATTTGAACAAGCGCATATTGCATTAAAAATAAATAAAGGAATAAAAATCATAAGTACTAAACACAGATATCACAAATTAGGTAAAAACTTTAAACTTCAAGGTATTTAATGAACAAATAATATATAAATCTTTATTAATAGTTTAAGACATCTAAACAATGTATACTATATCAGTTCCATAGAATTAGAATGCTAAATGAAAAAAAAAAAGAAAGGAAATCACTGATAACAATGAAGAAAGTTCTCAAGCAAATACGGCATACACCTTCACCAACAAATGTTTAAATTCAATTTTCTGTAACTGCCGAGTATCATAATTTTGAAAATCAGAACATTTGTTTAAAAGATATTTGTTTTTTATGAATATGAAATATTCAGTTAAATAACTGGATAGCAAGAAAAGAGGAGTCTCAGACCAAATATGAATCGGACAATCTTTTCCTGGCGCATAGAAATCAAACTGGAATCAATCGATGACCCCACAAAACCACATTATAACAGAGGTGACTGTACACCATAACATGATTACTTTCAAGTTCTTAGCTTACACATAGCATAAAATGCTCTGTTCAACTTGCCGCACACGTGATCAATTTTATTCACCCTCCTTAGATTTCAATAGACCTATACCCCGAGAAATCTGACAGATCCTGAAGATTTCAAACTTCCATTGGCGTTATAAATGACAAATGGGTCAGTATCTTGAGTAATTCTGTTATTGAAGTGGAGAATCTGGATTCTAGCTAGATTCACAACTATAGCTTTACGGCGACTCCAGTCACTGAAATAATGAGTTAATAATTCACAAAGAGACTTCAGTTCATGATGGCTATTAGCTCTAATAGTACTGGATGTATCATCAGTAGATAGAATTAGGACGAAGGCTAAGACATAATTTGGCGAGTTACTCACGAACATTAAAAACTACAGGGGTCCCAAAATTTGTCAGTAGATTAGTAGATTATTTATCAGAACATTGATCATTCTGCTGTAACCAAACTCTGCGATCAAACAAGAAGCTCTTAATCCACAGGAGAAAAACTACTCTGGTGCCAAGTTTGTATAACTTCTCTTCTACTAATCCATCTTGAAGGGTATCAACAAAAACAGAACCCCGCGGCAGGAGTACTCTCGTCCAAGCAGGCATTCACGATTTCAAAGAACTTGTACTAAGAAGTTTGTGTGGATGTACCCCCCGGAAGCCGTGCTGACACTTTCTTAGCTACGAGAATTCAGTGCGATAGAGCCATACATTCTACGTTGCGTATCAAACTTATTGTGAACTGATATGATTTTACACAATTTAAAAGCAGTACCTACTTAGAGACTCATCAATAAGGAATGCAATATGATTCGAAAGAAAAAGAGAGAGCAATATCAGCATTTTTTCTGATATCAAATCGGGTCCATAACCGGTATTAGTCTTTAGACTCTTTATTATAGATAATCTCATCGTAATACCGCAAAATTACATGACATCAATTTATTCGACGTACACACAGCAGTTTACCGTAAGATTCGGCAATAGACCCCTTACCCGCTTCCTCAAAGTATCTACCATCTACCAACAATCAGGAACACGAGGTACTTTCATCTTCGACTTTCGATTGAATATACGTATTTCAATACTCCATTTCATCACTCACCTTGTTCCAAATTGTTTTATTGATGTTAGTTGCCTGATGTAGAATTGTTTGGTGATTATCTAATTTAGAACGTTTCAGAAGTAGATCATATTAAAACATTGTAGATACATTTGTATAACCCCTTAACTTCACATGTTAACAAGTTCTTATACAGCCAATGAATATTTCTGAGATTATTTTACGCTTCCACGATTTCAGAATGATCCATATAGTTTCTGGATTCATGCGAGCTTAGATGCATCTTTGCGGACAAGAAAACTCAAATGCACATCTCAATATATTAATAAACTGTTGATACTTGTAATCAACTGGATAATTTGAGTACATCATGCTAAAGTTTTCCCAAGAAATTAAAGAATGGTCATAGTAGTCATAGTAGCAGTATTATATCAATATTCATCTTATGTCTTCCTCTATAGAATATTGTGGAGAAATTCCACCGTCACGATAATGTACCAGCTACGAAAGACATAGCTGAGAGACATTTCGCGATATACGACCGACAGATTCATCTGCGTTTCCATTACGATGATGGTAAGGTTACTGCCTCTACGAGGACATTCATAAAACCACCTTTAGCAGAAATGGGTGAGGGTATGAAGTTCAATCCAGAACTTACCTACGGATTCCACTCAGACCTCAAGACAGACCCACCCACAAACCTGGAGCTCTATTTGCTGTTTATAGAGCAACTAGAAGAAGAGGCGAAGTCGGTACAGCATATAAGGGACCTGGAAGATCAGGTACATAGGTTATGATCAGTATAAATAGCAACAGGGAATTTTTTATTTTTAACTTCACTAAGCAATTCGATGTCGCCTAAATTTGTTACCTCCATGAACTTTCCTTCTTCTGCTAAGTATATGATCGTGGGTGTTGAAAACGATCTTTATGTTCTTTAATAATTTCTCATCGTTAATATAACGATGAGTGGCTCCAGAATCTGCAAACCATTCTATTGTAACAGTATCTTGATTATTTATTGTTGAGCAGGAAGCGACTGACTGATCTGTCTGCTTTTCTTACTATTCGGACCATTTAGATCTACTGGCATCACCTTCAGCATAATGAGCTTTGTCACTTACACTGGCTCCTTGTTTATTTTTACATTCATTAGACTTTATGTCCAAACTTTTCACAAATGTTACATTTGATTGCACAATTGCTTTCCATATGGCCTACCTTTCCAATGTTTTTATGGCTGTTACCCAGTGGCGGCGTAGCATAGGTTGGCACCCGGGGCGACTTTCTATCGAGCACCCTCAAAATAAAACGAAAATATTAAACGTGTTTACGTGACTTTATTTTGCTAAAATACTCAATGACATTATCAAAATTTACTTTCCTCTCCTTTTCAATGGACAATATGGATAGACTGGAAAGTCGTGTTTGGCTCATTGTAGATCTTAAGTAAGATTTTATTAACTTTAATTTTGAGAAACTTCTTTCAAGAGTAGCCACCGAAACACAAATAGTTAAAAAAAATCTTACACAAAGAGCTAGACTTGGAACAGACTCAGAATAGTCCCATTTTACAATAAATTTCAGAAGCTCCAAGGTAGTTCATTGATCCATTGGATCGCTTCTTGAAGAGAAATGCTGGCGGCTTCCAAGTGGCGCCTCAGTCGTAAAATCTCCAAAATAATGTCCTCTGCAGAAAATTCATCATAGATTTTTGTAAGATTTGAAACTTTATCACGAAGCTCTTCTTCTGTTGACGTAATTAGAGTTTCAGACTGAACAACACCAAATGTTATGAGAATATCATCCATTGCTTTGTAGCGATGCTCTAGTTCTTCGTAAAATCTATCAAGACATTCTTACATAGCTCTATGCAACTCTTCTGGCAATGTTAGTCCAACATCTTGGGACATTTCTCCTGGCATTCGTTTTCGGAATCTCCTCCTTCCTCTTCTTTCAACGGAGATATCCAAGTCCTCATATTTCTCAGTTGCGTAGGAAATAGCTCTTTCCACTATTTGTATACGTTAAGTTTGAAGAAAAATTTTTAGGGCTTTAATTTTTATAACACACTTTTCCAGCGATAGTCCAGATGTTTGGATATACTTTTATGTCTGATTAACTTCTAGGATTTCACACCAAAAAGAGAGGTAGCATAAAAAACTGAAGTCACATAAAGCTGGTACGAGTGTGGATGCTGCTTCTCTTGTATCGACGTTTTCTCTGCTGCTTCTGGGATCACACATCTCTTCGAGTGTTGATACAAGTTTCTCAAAATTATTCTTCAATGACTTAACAGCATCGTGATGAGCACTCCATCTTGTCTCTACTAGTCTTTTGACCGATACGCCTACACTTTTCATTAGAATTTCCCATCTATGTGTGGATGACGAAAAGAACGTGTAAACTCTTTCTACTGTTCCAAAAAATGTTACACTTGAACTAACACTCATGAAAGAGTGCACCCCACATAGATTTAGCGAATGATTAGCACAAGGCATAAACAAAGCTTTAGGATTGTGTTCCTTAATGATAGATTGCACACCACCATGAATTCCTGCCATGGTTGCAGCGTTATCATATACTTGAGCCCGACATGGATGAATGTTCAAGTTATCACTCTTTAACTGCGTAAGGATATTTTCCGTAAGTTCGATTGTCTTTCCAGCTATAGGGAAGAAACCTAGAAATGATTCCTTCACTTCAACTTTATCGCCTTCAATATGAACATATCTGATTACATAACTCATCTGATCAACATGTGATATGTCTGGTGTACTATCGAAAATAATTCCAAAATATTTAGCTTTCTTTATGTCGTCCAAAATGTTATTCTTCACTTCTCTCCCCAAAAGACTGATGAACTCATCTACTCAGCTACTATCTGCGTGACAGAGTTGGTATTTCTTTGTCACCGTGTTGTAACCCCTTGATGCTTGGCACCCAGGGCGGACCGCACCCCCCCGCCCCCCCTTTACGCCGCCACTGCAGTTACCACACTTTCATATTCAGCTGGCATCGACAGAAGTAAGAAACATGACATATCCGAATCTTCGGAACCGCTGGCTGATCCTTTTAATTCTCGGAAAATTCGGTGACATTTGGCAAAATGCTGTTGCAAAACGGTATTACTTTGGTTATTCAAATTAATTAATTCTTTCAGCACATAAGATTTTGTACATGTACCTTTCTTGCTGAAAATTCCTTCAAGCTCAGTTTTTTTTTATATTCTTTATTGAAATTTCCAAACTATTTTCAGAAGTATTGTAAAAGTGAATGTGTTGTCTGTACATACTAATAGAAAGTATTTCACATTGATGGACTCCTAGTTATGATCAATCAGCTAGATCGTTTGACCAGGTCCTTTTCAATTTTCGTGAGTTGAATGGATCCTCTGTCAGGTGCTCGATCAGTTGATTGGAATGTCCTTGCAGCTTCTGATGGTATTTTCTCGAGTGGTCTACTATTTCTGTGCTGCCATATAGAACTCTTAAATCTTTTTTTTCTCTTTTGATTGTACTCTTTAGATAATTTGAATATTCGATGGCTTAGCGCAACCCCAGAATTGGATGCCGTACGTCCATATTGGTTTGATGATCGCTTTGTAATTTAGCGAATTATTGTGTAGGTTCAATTTGGACTTCCGCCTATAAGCCAATACAATTTTCGGAATTTCAGATTTATTTTATATTTTTTTGGCATTAATGTGTTTTCTCCAGTAGAGGCGCTCGTCTAAATGTATGCCAAGATATATATATATATATATTCTTTTGAACTTTTGGCTTACAAGATACTTAGCCTTAATGTCGACTGGCACTTTCCTTCTGAATATTTTGACAGGAGGACATAAATTTCTTCTTGTAGGGAATGTAACTTATACTGACTTATCCTTATTGATGTTGAGTCACCATTTTCGATGCCACTGTCCAAAGTCGCCATGCGTTCCTGTAATTGTTTGGAAGCTGTTTCAGCGTTTTCATCAATACAGCAAGTATAGCTATATCGTTTGCCACGATGGTGCTTAACTGCTTCTTCCTCGAGTATTTGCTGGAACTTAGCCCAATTGGTTTTTTACATCATTAGTGATAATTTAATTTCATACGGTTTGGGTATTGTGTGGAGGGTTAGCAGGAATGGTGAATCGTCAGATGAAAGGTATGTAGGATAAGATTCCGCTTGTATTGCATTCGTGACGAAAAAGTCCAAGACATCAGAAATCTTGTTTCTGTCTGTTGGCCAGTAGGTCGGTGAACCTAGCGAAAATACGTCGAAATTGTTGTTTCTTATCACTTCCACTAGATTACGACCTTTGGGAGTTATTAGTCTTAATGCCCAATGGGTGCATTTCGCATTCCACTCACCTCCTTTCATAAACCGTTGTTGAAAATTCTGAAAAAATGACTGGTATTGGGAAATATTGTGCTTGAGTGGTGAGTACATTGCTGAAACATTGAAACTACATAATTATGTGTACATTCTGATATTCGTTGCTTTATTTCGTGAGTAACATATTTCGGTAGTGGATCATGTTTCAAACTTCTCCGGTTGATTAGAAGAGGTACATCACACTATTTTGTCCGAGCAGTACCGTCTTCTGGTATTAGTTACATCTATTTTATTGAGGCTCATGTATATGGTTTGGAACCACATTTGCGATCCAAGTAGCTATACGTATAAACTTGGCCATTTTTAACAATCGATGTTAGTAGATTTAGTATCATCTGGTTCTGGTTAAAAGTCACCCATCATTTTTGAGATCTGTTTAACTAATTTGCTTTTATTATAGGTGTCTTTTCTGGCTGTTGGCTTCACTATCTATGGTGTTCCGGATGTAGCCTTTTGGGGTACTTTGATTATTATTGTTTTTACTTCTTCGAGTACTTTGATTTTTTGTTTGAACGAGTTGTTTGTAGACTTGACAACCTCTATAGTTTACTGGGTAACTACCTTCACATAAGGCACAAGTGGCTGGTGTTGTTTTTGGTTTGAAACATGTTTTTGAATCGTGTTGTTTGTCGCATTTAATGCGCATAAATGGACTATTACAAAAGGTTTTTGTGTGGCCGTATTCTTGACATCTAGTGCATTGTATGATTTCTCCTTTTTTTTTCCAGGAGGTTCTATTGAAATTTTTATATTTGAGAGGAATACTATCCTGTAAATATCTTTGGTGTTTTGTCTGGGCTCCAGGTCTATATAGAATAGAAAGAGTGGATTTTTTCTACGATCTCTGATGATGGTTATGTTCCTCACTTTAGGGCCTGATTTTTCAATTTCCTCTTTTATATCATCAATAGCAAAGCTGTAAGAAGATGTCTGCTAACTAGCCGATAAGCTCTCTCTTGTTTTAATTAGTAGGTGTCGAAAACTATTTTTTTATCTCGAAGGAATCTCACCAAACTTTTGGATGTGCTGTGAAAAACATCATAAACTATATTACAACAATCAAAACAAACAATCAACAAGCACACAAGCACGTACAATCTAAAATATTCTGTTGAATAGAGACCCATGCCTCATATTATTGTAAGCAGTTATGAGCTTACCATAATTTTCGAGCTCTCGGAACATAAAAAATGTTTCGATTCCATTAAGATGTCTGAAATACTGGTCTATGCACTTAGCATAGTTTGAATGGAAACGCCATTCCAAATTTTTGGTCATGGGGATTGATTCCTATTTTTATTGTTGTTTACATCAGGGCGCAACTATGCAAATCATTCATAAATATTTGACAGATTTTCAATTTCTTTTATTCATTTCAACGTCAAATTATTGACATTTTGCATTACAGGATTCTTCATTTCAAAACTTGCAAGATATTTTATGCAGTGTTTCGCTCATTATGGCCAACTGAACAATGCTGTGTTTCATCTGATATATTCAATTCTACAGCGCGAAACTGATATAAGGCTTGTCAATTTGACATAAAGACTGTGTGGCGACATCTAATGAAAAGCAAAGGAAATAATTCTCTTGTCACCAAACATGTAAAACAAATTGGAATCAGTGCACACAACATTATTAGACACATCTTAGATGCGATGTATCGATTGTAATAATTTTGGAGTGTCAAAACTGACATCGATTATATGTAGTTTTAAGTAGAACAGCGTTGTGGCTCAAATGAAACAAGGAATACCTGTTAGTTTGGTTATTTTTAAATCAAGATATTTGCAATTTGGACTTGAATATATAGTGTGCGTCAAAATTATGTAACTTATTCATTCTCTCAGAAGAACAACAAAATCCGGTAACAGGTGAATTTTTATTTCCCTTTTACCTAATTTTGATACATTTTTGAAGGATTTTAGTTACATCCTGTGCCATCCCCGTCAACCCTCTAAATTTTTTGAATAGTTAAAGTGGGTCATGTGATTTTTAAATGTTCTTAACAGGCGTGCGTTAATTTTCGAGAAAACAGTTTTGAAAAATTAGTTAGTTCGAAGAGGTCTTCAATATGTGCACTTTTCCGTAGCTCATTTACTTTGAAACGGTGGTACCTGATGAAATTTGTCATCGAATGAATGTCGACCATTACAATTTTGTTCATGCACAATTTTAAACTCCTCTCATCTACCATCGGCTCAAAGTAAATGAGACATGACAAAATGCACCTACTGAAAACCTCTTTGCACAAATTTAAAAAAAAATATATTTTCCTACAAATTTTAGCAAGCCTGTAAAGAAAATACAAAATCCTTGCCAAAAAAATACCACTCAACCCACTTTCCCTATTCATAAAATTCAGAAGTTTGATGGGGATGGCACAGGGTGCAACAAAAACCCTTCAAAAATGTAAAAGTGAAACAAATATTGACTAGTTTCAAAATTTGTTACCAAATATTTCTTCGAAGAAAATTAATTTCTTTCATAATTTTGTCGCACACCGTATTCCGAAGGACAAAAGCTTATTGAAAGAAAGATATTCTAAGGCCCGTTTGCACCAACCACACTTAGCGTTAAGCATCCCTTGAAATGAATCTTTAACTTCAATTGCGTTGTACCAACTGTTAAGCGACACTTGAAAACCTTAAGCTAACCTTAAATTTAAGTGCTCATTCATGGCCACTTAACAATTTAAGGGACGATTCTACCCATAGATTAAAGGTAAATGTATATTTACTTTGGTATTTATCTATGATTCTAACCTAATATAATTTGATTTGTTGGGTTTCCAAATATACTTCGAACAACGCTATTAACTTGTATAATGGACTTCTTTAATGAATTTGATGCATTTCATGACGACTTGGAAATAATAGAAATTGTGGAAAGAGGATTTCCTAGGCGTATATACGTATAAAGTCTCTAATTAAAACCATATCGGGCTTGTTTATTTATGTATTAATTTATAAACAAATATTTCTGCCATAGAATAGACGAAATATTTAAAACTTCTTTAAACACAGAACATCAAATATTGCGTGTAGCCAATGAAATCGCTTTATTGATCTAGGGAGAAATGAAATACTGAAATGTCACTAGATTGAGAAAGTTAAGCGTCGCTTAGTTAAGTTTCTGTTAAGTGACAGTCGTGCAACTGGAAATGAATTTAAGCGACTCTTAATTTTAAGCGGCACTTAGCTAAGCGACATTTTAAGGAACCTTGGTGCAAACGGGCCTAAATAATTTTCAATGGAGATATGCCTACTTTTGATCAGGAGAAAGTAATTTGAGTTTCGAATAACACTGGAGGAAAACTATGAGCAGTTATTTTCAATTTGAGGTATAGATTTCTTCATTCATTTTGGGAGATGTAATGGTATCATACCGTTCCAGAGTAAGCGCGCAAAAATTCTAATCTTAAGTCAGTGCTTTCCCTAAACTTTCAGCTCTCTATTCAAATGATTAGAGCAAAGTGAATTGGAAACAATTATAAAATTTCTTAAAATTTCCAACTATTGCTCGGATTTCGGACATCGGAAATCCATTAGAACCCTAGATCTGATTTAATCGTTCGTAATAAATGTGAATTATTTGTTACTCTTTCGATAGGTGAACGAGTTCTTGAAATTGCGTAACTTGGAGGTGGCAGTGGTGAAACTAGAAGTGGGCCTGTTCGATAGAGAGCACAATAATGAATACAGGAGAGGGATGCTGGAAAGGGTATTACTTCATCATTGAATTATTGCAGCTTAATTTTTCATATATTATAACTTCTCAAAGGAACTACAAGAGAAACAACAGAAAGCGAAAGAGATCGAGGAGAACATCGATTATCTTCAACCATATTTAGAAAGACTAGACAATAGATATAGCCTCAATGCTGAAGAGAAAGCTGAGATCAAAGAGTGGTGTCTCAATGATTTCAAAGCCATGTTACTACAAAGAGCACAAGTTATTCAAAGGCAATTTGAAAGAGTAAGATATAATACATCTTTTAGAAAAAAAAATTAAATCTTATCTTACAGGCGAATGACAACCTTAAAAAGAAAAATCAATGGTATTTAGTGATGAGAGATAAACTGAAACCTGAAGAAGAAATCCAATACTTCGAAGAGTTACATAGAATGAATTTTGTCTTACAAGCATTCGTTGAACGCTTAGAGAGACATAGGGAATTATCATTCTATAAGTAAGTGAATTTCATAATGATGGTTGCGGAACTGGCTGTCTAATTCTTGCAACAGTTAACATTTTTCCAATGCAGTCAATGTAATAATAATCGGTAAATAGTCATATAGGGCCATTGATTTTCACGATAATTTGTATAAATGAAAAAAAATACAAGTAACCTACATATCAGCCAATTCGCCTCGTTAACCGTAAACTTGTCATAGAAACCCTCGAACAGAAATTTCGCGAAATGAAAACTTCAGCAATGAATGGGGTGGCTCGCCTGAGATGGAGCCCACTGCATACCTAACGAGAACAAATGAATTTTAATTTGTGCGTGCACTTTTTGTTAGCGACAACAATTCCATTTTTCCGCAGAACTTATGTAGTAAAGTTCCTCTTCATGTTCAATCTTCGCATGAAAAGTATCGAAAAATATGTAATATTGAATAAAAAAATTATATCAATTATTGAAGTATATTTATTAATTTATTTTCAGATATACAGCAATGGTGAAGTACTTGAATAACCATCCAAGATTGAATGTCTTGTAGAAGGAAGAAATGAAACAATTTTTAAAACAGAATATCTAATGTATTTATACAATAAATAGAAAAAAGTAAAATCTTTGGTTATTAAATGCAGGTTATGATGATCACTAATGCTAGTAACAACACCGAAGCTTCCTGGAATGTAGATTATTTTGTATGATCAATGAACTTCAAACGAATTATTCATTGAACTTCCAAATTGATATTACTAATGTAACTATAGGAAATCTGATTCATGCTTTGCTCGGCTAAAATTCAACAATATTAAATAAGTTATGCAATAATATTAAATAAGTTTAAGTTTGTAATATAAAATCATACAAATTCAATAACAAAAAATTATCCATCAGGTACAACTAGACTAGAAGAGTTACAATTAATAAAGCTTCATTACATGAGCGGACCTAAGGATAGTTTCCATTTCAATAATGAAATGAAACTTCCTAAAAAATATATTAGTATGCGAAACATATATTATCCTTATTATAAATAATTTTTGGGTTTTAGCCAGTGAGAAAAATTACTCTATTATAACTATTTTTTATTAATCTGCTACGTTTCGCCACTGATCTGCAGTATCTTCACGCCTGGATGTAATATACAAAATTTTCTTACATGGACAAAATTATTTGAAAACTTACAGTAATAAGATAGCTAAAGAGCCCGTCAAACTTCATTTTTACTGCAAACAAACGTTTTATCCTCTGTTTCCTATATATTATTACGCATTCCTACATGCAGACAAAATTTTCTTACATGGACAAAATTATTTGAAAACTTACAGTAATAAGATAGCTAAAGAGCCCGTCAAACTTCATTTTTACTGATAGCATGAATTGAACACAAACAAACGTTTTATCCTCTGTTTCCTATATATTATTACGCATTCCTACATGCAGACGACCTATTGTAATAGGAGATAGCCTTCCGCTAGTTTTGCATGTCAGCATATTCGTTCCAGGCTCGTCTTGACGACGAGTAGATTTATTCATTAGATGTTATTCATTATTATCTTGACCGCTAACAAGTAAACCTGTTTCCAGCTTATAAATCTGTGTTTTTTAAAAACGTGATTTTTCTGTGTAATTCCAAAATTATATATAGATATATAACAAGGTTGATGAATAATATATGTTGATGAAATATATATATACATATATATTCACAAAATCTCCAATTTAATAAACAAAATAAACAAATATCGTTCGTTTGCTTAAAAAAATAGTTATGAAAGAGTAATTTTTCTCACTGCCTAAATCCCAAAAATTATTTATTACAAGGAAATAATAATAATATTACCAGAAAACCGGGACATTGAAACATATCTTGGTTATGGAATTATTTTTTGGATAAGAACCATCATCTACTATTGTTCTTGTTACCAACAGTTCAACGGATATCTTCTGTCCTATTCAAGATAAAATTAGCTTTTACAAAAGCTTTTGATTTCACAAAAGTTTTAAACTTTCATAAATGTCAAATAGACAGACTACGAAAACTAGATGAAAAATTTGCACTTATCTGTGGTTTGAAGGCTTTTTCAAGTTACATCGAACAATCGGTCTCCAAACTTCCTGCAATTCAATTGATTGGTATTGAAAGCGATGTTCATGAATGTCGCCTCCTTGATTTTTCTTTTTGTAGGTTTCTGCTTCGATATTATAGATGTTTAGTTCCATCTTATCAGGTAATTTTCATCCTCAGCATGTTGGACCAATTGGTCTATATTTGGATCTATCGGTGTCTAACACTTGGGAAAGTTTCTGATGTTACTTTATTCTCACCTTCAAGGGGCGTTTTGTTTCTCCAATATAAGATCTCATATATATACAGTTCTTCGTTCTTTGATTCTCGTTATCAGGTTATCTTTTGTTGTATTGATTAGTTTTGATGGTATATTGTGTCTTGAAGGCGGTTGTTATGCTGTACCTTTTTCCAATTCTTCTCATTTTTTCTGAGTTTTGGGTTCGAGTTGATTTCCTGTTATTTGTTTCGCTCTTTTTGGGATAACCATTACTTTTTAGTGTTTTTGTGATGTTATCTATTTCCTCATTTTTATCTTGTTGGGTAGAGCATATTTGTTGCTTTACCATAAAAAGATTTTGCCACTACCAATTTAGTTTTTAGTTGATGGTTGGAATTGAAATGTAGACATCGACATGTCTTTGTTGGTTCTCTGTATACACTGGTTCTTGGAATTCCATTTTGTTTATAAACAAAAATATCTAAAAATGGAAGTTGTTTATCTTTCTCGATTTCCATTGTGAATTTAATAGACTCTTCTTTTTTGTTAAGAAGGAATCCATCTATAGTGTTGCCAAATGATGAAAGTATCACCTAATGATCTCTTTCATAATTTGGGTTTTAGTATATATCGGTCGAGAGATTTTTGTTCAAAATTCTCCATATATAAATTAGCTAAAATAAGAGACATAGGTGAACCCATGGCCCTTCCAAATTCTGGTTGATAAAAATGTCTTCAAATTGGAAGTATGTCGTATCCATGCATTTCCATTATTGCATTCACGCTAAGTGTAGTTCATTCACTTAGAGTTTCATCATCTTCAAGCTTTTTTCTTACGATTATAAGTGCTTTATCTATTGGGACATTCGTGAACAAGCTGGTAACATCAAAGCTAACCAAGATGTCTTCTTCAAAGATCTCTTGGTTTCTCATTATGTCGATGAAATCTTTTGTATTTTCAATCATGAATGTTGAATGGTTTTTTATGGGAGATATAATTTCCAGAAGAATTGGTTATTGCCTAAAAACTAATTCCATACGAGTTCCATCATCAACAATTTCTCGTCATTATTTGTTTGTGAGATTAATAAATGTAAGACCAAGAACCCATATGTCCAATGCAATGACCATTTTCATCAAATGTAGCTAATGTGAGACGGCTCAGCTTATTTGATAAGGAGGAAATCGTTTGGGCAGAATTTGGATAGTTTCCAATAGGCCGAGTATCTGAAATTAAATGGGTTTATCAATCGTTATCTTTGTATCAAGAATTGAGTTGATGTCTCACATGAGAGATCATTTCAATTATTAAATGAAATATGAAAACCAAATGTTGCTGGAGGCATTGATATATCAACTGACAAATTCGTCAATATAATATCTAATACTCAAATACAAATGTTGAATACGAACGTTGTGAAAAGTGAGTACACATAACTGCCGATTCACAATAATATTATTAATTAATGTACGGGGCGATGTTAGCGTTCAAATGAACTCAAACTCAGTACCATCTATGAGAAAAGTATTGTTTTTTTATTTTGAATTTCAACATCTCTATCAACACCAACATTACCATCAACATCATAGTAGATTGGCAGTGCGTGAGGCTAAACCTAAACACCAGAGAACAAAGCGCGAATGCTACGTGAACACTTTCGCTTGGGAAAAGCGGTTATTTTACCTTAAACATTAGGATATCATATATATGAATAATAGATTGATCGGTGAAAAAAAAAACCAGTGAAGCATACTATTATTGTCTTATCAAGAAAATTCAAACTCAGTCACTACAACTTTGCGCGTGAGCAGAACTACTCGCAATCTAGAAACTACACAAACAATTTGAGGTTTAAATCATAGTTAGTCAATATTTGTCGAATGAATGAAGTCGTCAAAATTAATAAAACCTTAAGTATAATTGAGATTTCCTTGATTTCATATTTGTTGCAGAAGGTTGAAAAAGATTGCGACCGACAAAAAATGGAATAAAAATGAAAGAAATAATAGATTACAGATGAATGATTTGTCATTAAAGCAGAATACGAGTAAAACGATAATTTTGGATTACATTGAAGACATGATAGTTTTTTCTATTATACATTCTACTGTAATTGAATTGACATTTGAATTGAGTGGATACTGTTAAAACAAATGATGATAATTCATGCTTTGAAAGCATTCCTCAAATTGAACGTATTTTCTTATTCTACATTTCAGTCTATATTTTTGATCTTTTCAGCATAAAAATTTTGTAGTATATAAAAGATTGAATGGACGAGAAAACACCGTGGGATTTTTCCCAAAAAAATTGAACTCGCTATAAAACAGTCGTGAGGTGTAGCCACAAAAACGATGAAGCTGTTTTTTGTTTAATTGAATAATTCACATAATCGTTACATAAATCACGGCCTATCCTCGAGTATTGAAAAAGAAATATTACATATCTGATGAAAACTACTTTTTGGCGCTCTTGTTCACCTGAACAGAGTGCTTATCAATTTGCCCAAATGTCTGTGACTTTCGAATTTTTGGGCAAAAGTGGTATCAATCGTTTTGTTTGGACCTACTGATGAATAATCCGTGGTCAAAATCGATTCTGTCCGTCCGTCCGTTCCGTGAACACGATAACTCTCGAACGGATGAAGTTAGAGAGTTGAAACTTTCAGAATAGGTTTGAGGTATAAATATCTCGGCTAAGTTCGTTATTCGGTCAAATCGGCCGAATAGGTTCGGAGTAACAAAAAAAAAAATTTTTTTCAAATGACACTGTTCAAATAAAAATTTTTTTATGGTGCAGTTTTATCAGACGTATACAAAAATACCACTCTCGACTTCGACAAGCTAATAGTTCTGGAGATATGATTCTTCAAAATTTAAATAATTGTCAGCGACATTGAAGGATCTCTATATCTCCATGAAAGTAACTACGTTCGGTTGAGTAACGGTGAGAAACGTCAGAATTATTTTCCAAATAGGAGAGTACAGGTTCAATTCCGTACGGAGTTTGAACTCAAGAAGTTTTTATCAACATTGATTATTATTTGACTTAATCTTAGAGATTTCAACTTTTGTATTTTTATTCAAATAGGTGTTAATGTCTATATATTTTTTTACTCCACTTTGGGTGACCTTCAATAGATATGCTTAGTGATTCCTACAAAACATATTCTCGTTGATTATTTCGACCTTGTTGATTTGAACAGTTGACATGTTTTTGACAAATTAATACTTAGGAATATGTTACTTTCAAACAATTGAATAATTACTCGTAAGTGGTTTACAAGAGCGCCTAAGCCAACTGACCTCACGTCAGTGCTTTCTAAATTTTTTTAAACATAAACTGCAACTCTATTTACTCACCATTTTCATTATTCAGTTGATAATCAGCAGCAGTTTTATTATCCGCTTCATCCGATGCTCTCTGTTTTATTCTGTTGACAAAATGATTTATCAAACCATCCATCAATTGAGCTTGTCTAGAAAACACTTGAAGTATTTTCGAAACTCTTGTACCGTTCTCCACAACCATAAATTGCAGAAACAGACACGGCAAGCAGTTTTGATCGTCCTCCCTCGATGGTCTCGCAAACTCCCAACTGAGATCTTCATAACGTAACCCGAGAAGAACAGTCTGTGGAAAAATAACAATAGTAGAATAAATCTTCGAATGGAAAGTGCGAACGTGAGCAAAAGGCATACACATCGTTCTCTTCTCCGACGTGGCATATTTTCACATCATTGCCTAAGAACAAGCTCCGATAATAGAGTGAGGTAAAACTCTTTTTTATTTATATTATTTATGTGGAGCTCCTTCGATATTAAGAGGCATCAAGAGTAGGAATCACTAATGTCAAGATGACATTAATTGTTCGATAAAAAATTTTAATTCTGATGGAAATTTCTTCAAATTTACCCAAACATATAAGTGTATAAACACTTTTCTTTTTGTTACTAAAAATGTTCGTTGAGAGAGACAGCATGGCACCAGTAGACTTGTTTTCGAAACTCCCAGAAGTTATATAAGAAGACGTTTTCATTCTTTGAGTTTCATCTAATTAAAAAAAGCTGCTTTACTTCAGATTGATTCCATTTGACTCTACATGGAGGAGAAAGGACACCCACGTTAGTCGATTCTATCAATGATCATGCATTTAATTTTCCGTATTAGCAAATTTATAGCATAATTCATCTCTTGATTGTCACGCACAGGTACCCATATACCTCAGTGATGTAAATAGTTTGTTCAAGAAATAAACTCATTATTATTATTATTGATTCTAAATTTGATCAACTAGAAAATAGTCGTGGAATATGCACCTATTCAAATAGTTATTCAACTCCAACAATGATCAGAATTCTGAACATCAAATTCTTGATAATGGAAGACGACGGTCCCAGAATGATCCTATAAAATTTCAGACTATCAAAAGAAATTAGAACGAAACTACCGCAAATAAACAATGATTCTACCACAACAATAACTGCTGCCCCACCATAAGGGATTATCGAAGTGGCACGACAAGGGCCTTTGAAAGTTAAACGAAAACGAAATAGAAAATTAATAATGAAATTCTGACAATAAGAAAAAAATGACTCGAAAGAAAATCGAATGCTGGAGCACGGACTTTTGCCTACCTGGTTTCACAGTACGGCTGAATCAACGTGTCCAAGCACTCAAACGAAAATAGTCACCTTTTCACTAGAGTTCGAATTTGTATGATTAACGAGAAATTTACTGCGAAGAAAAGTCCACTGCACCGGACGAGAGCGGCTTCAGTACTGTCTTTTGATGAACGCCGATTTCGTACTCTCGTTCGACATAGGTCATATGCTCCAACATATGTTACGCGCTCATCGGGAAATGAAATGAATATACGTGGGCCGCACGAAACGAGCAAGCAACTTGGAATAAAAATGAATGAATGCAACTAATAATAATGAGTTGCAGTAACACCAAGTAAATGAGGAGGATTAGTAATGAAATGGAGTGTTCTAGTTCCGAAGGAGATAAGATTAAGCTTTAATATGTTTGGAATAGGTTAACTGTCCAAATATTTTGGTAGAGTTCGTTATCGGGTCAAATCCTCCGAATAGTTCAGCAGATATGAGCCTGTGAACTTTGGTGCCTTCCACAACTCCTAAAATAACCATCTGATCCATTTGTTACTTATAAGATCTTTGAATGGGGTTGAACAAAGAGGTTTCAAAATTTTTTGGAAATCGTCACTCTAGGAATTTGAAAAAAAAACATACAAAAATTTTGGTTTGAATATTCAATATCTCATACGACCAGAGATTCTCAATATTTTTGAATGTACAGAGTGAGTCAAAATTATGTAACACAATTCATTTTTTCAGAAGAAAGATGGTTGAGCTGTCTGCTCGTTTATACTTCAAATGGTTGAGCTGTCTGCTCGTTTAAACTTGTCAATTTAAACACTTTAATTTACTTTAAAACTTTAATGAATTATCATTATAGAAATGGATAATACAAACTGTGCTCTGTCTTGGTAGAGCTCGTGGACTGTACTGTACTGTTAACAAAGAGAGACTAAAAATGGTGGCAGGCTAGCAGGTACCCCGAGCGTTAGCGGTGTTGCCAGATTGTGTACACCGTTGCTCGATGAACATAGATTTTAATTGCTAACATACTGCCGGCCTTGAAATGACTACATTTCAACAACAAAAATAATAAATAAACACTATTCAGACATTATTCACATCGTTCTCAATAGGAAGTATACATATTTTAGTTATCGCTCTTTTAAAAACACTACCATCACTGTAGCGCACTGAGACCACTCGAATAACGCCATCAGCACCAGCGTGGAGCGATTCTATTCTACCCATCTTCCATGCCAGAGGAGGTAAGTTGTCTTCCTTTATTATAACCAAGGCTCCTTGCTGACCAGATTGGGGCCGTTGTTTTTCCATTTTAGCCTCACTTGAAGGCCGTTGACGTACTCAATGCTCCATCGTTTCCAGAATAATTGCACCATCTTTTGCCTCTGCTGATATAGTTTTAGTCGACCATCTGGAATATCTATATAACTGCCTTGGGGTAAGCTTGTGAGAGGCCGTCCAATTAGAAAATGTGCAGGTGTGAGTGGGGATAAATCATTAGGACTGGAAGAAAGAGGGTAAGTGGTCGCGAATTGAGTATAGATTCTATCTGACACAAGACCGTAGTAAAATCTTCAAAACGCAGCTGATTGAGGCCTATAATACGCTTCAAATGATGCTTAGTACTCTTAACGCACGCTTCCCATATTCCTCCAAAGTTTGGTGCTCTTGGTGGAATGAATTTCCAAATTATCCCTTCATCGGTAAAATGTTTAGTAATTTTCTCAGTGTTTTCTTCAAAAAAACTGAGAAGTTCATTGTTAGAACCTACGAATTGCGTACCATTGTCTGAAAAAATGGTTTTCGGTTTTCCTCTTCGAGCAGTAAATCTTCTCAAACACGCAATAAAGGCTTGTGTAGTTAACTCAGATACTAACTCAATATGAACTGCCTTTGTAGGCATGCAGACAAATATGCATATCCACGCTTTTACTATACCTGGCTTACGAGCTTTACTGTCTTTCAACAAAAAGGGACCAGCGTAATCGCAACCTACGTATGAAAAAGGAAATGCCTGGGAAAGCCGTTCTGAAGGTAAGTTACCCATAATGTATTCGCATGTCTTTGGTTTTGCCTTAAAACAAACCATGCATTCATGAACAATTTTACGCGCAATATTCCTACCTCCGAGAGGCCAAAATCTCTCTCTTATGGCGAACAATAATTGCTGTGGTCCGCAGTGGAGCAGTGTTCTGTGCTCATCGCGCATTATGTATAGAGTTAATAAATGATTCTTTGGCAAAATAATTGGATGCTTTTTGTCATAGTCAAACTCTGCGTTCAAGATTCTACCTCCAACTCGTAATATATTATTAGTGTCGAGAAAAGGATTTAAACCCGAAATTGAACTAGAACCTCTAATGTATTTTTGATCTTTTAAATCCGCAATCTCTTGGCTAAATGCTCTAGCCTGGGCTAACTTTATCAAAACATTAAAAGCGTCTCCTATCTCTAATACGTCTAAATAGCCAAATCTTTTATTACCTCTGTTACTTGCGTTATTTATGAATCGCAAAGAATATGCCATAATTCTTATAATCTTTTTAAATTAGAAAATCGTTCAAATATACTATCAGAATTTTCCATGGCAATATTTGAAATTGTCTTAACTTCAGGTATCTCAGTCAATATATCGATATTTCCACCTAAAGGATATTCATCACCATTACCCCTTAGCCAGTGCGGCCCTTCAAACCAAAATATTGATTTTGTAAGGTCGCTTACAGTAGCTCCTCTAGATATCAGATCAGCAGGATTTTCCTTTGATCTTACATGATGCCAATCTTTAATATCGGTTGTCGATTGTATCTTTGACACTCTGTTTGCCACGAAGGTTTTCCTTTTATCTGGAGAACCCCTTATCCAATGATAGGTGACAAGTGAATCTGTCCAACAAAAGGTTTTTGAAAATTTATTTTCATTGCGCACTTGACTTTAGTTAATAGTTTCGATCCTAAGAGTGCTGCGCATAGTTCCAATCTGGGCAATGTTAAATTCTTAATGGGTGCTACCTTACTCTTTGAACAAATAAGACTACATCTGAATTCGCTAGAAGTTTGACATTTTACATATAGGCATGCGCCATAACCTTTTTCAGATGCATCCACGAATAAATGTATTTCTAAGTATTGAGCATCTCGTAAAAGAGTATGTCTTGGGATTCTGATATTTTTGAGCTCCTGTAGACCAACTACAAACTCCAACCAATTTTTTCTTAGAATATCGGATACTGGGTCATCCCAGTCGCCCTTTTCCTTCCAAACTAATTGAAGAATGAATTTGGCCTTCATCACTACGGGACTAACAAGGCCCATAGGGTCGAACAATTGACTTATTGTTGAAAGAATGGATCTTTTAGTTATGTTTTTATTCTCTTCTAATTCACCTAAACTTGTGTTATATTCTATTGTGTCAGAGGATGAATTCCAATATACGCCCAAAGCCTTCCTATTTTGATTTTCGCTAAGGTTTAGTATGATAGACTTAACTTCCTTATCAATATTAAAGTGTTCAATGAGATTTGGAGAGTTAGTTAACCACTTTCTCAATTGGAAACCTGACTCCATCAACAACTGCGTAACCGTTGATTGAAGCTTAATAATGTCAGATTGATTGTTTCTGCCGTCTAAATAATCGTCTACATAAAAATTTTCTCGAATTGCTTTAGAAGCTTCAGGATAGGTGTCAACATTTTCATGAGCTATCTGTTGCAAAGCTCTTGTTGCTAAAAAACTGGCTGACTTACTTCCGTATGTAACCGTTAGTAACTCATAGCACCTTAATTTTTTATTTTCCGATTTTCGCCAGAATATTCTTTGGAATCTGGTCTGACTTGGATGAATCCAAACCTGTCTGTACATTTTAGATATGTCAGCTGTAAGTACATGATAAGGTAATCTAAATCTTAAAAGTATGTCAATTAATTCACACTGTATGGTAGGTCCTGCTACTTGTATGTCATTTAAAGAAACGTTATTGTCAGTCTTAGCTGAGAAATCGAACACAACCCTACAAGGTGTAGTATCGCTTTCCTTTAACACAGGATGATGAGGGACATAATAAACTGTTCCGTCATCTTCTAATTCATTTACATCTAACTCTACTTCCCTTAGATGTCCTAGTCGTTTATATTCATCAATGAAATCTACATACTGTTGCCTTAATTTAACATCTTTTGATAATTTCCGTTCAAGATAATGAAATCTTTTCAATGCCATTTCCTTTGATCGTCCTAACTTAACTGAATCATTTTTGAATGGAATTTTAACTATGAATTTATTGTCTTGAGCTCTTGAAAGGTTTGAGATGAAATGATTTTCACAAAACTCATCTTTGATTTCGGGACTTGAACAATTTTCAACTTGCCAAAATTTCTCTAAACTCTCGCTTAAGAATTTGTTTGACTCAATGTTATCGATGGCTAAATTACTAAATACGCGATTACAATTTTTTAATCCAAAGTGTCTAATTTCTCCGCCCAATATCCAACCGAGTTTACTGTTTTGCAATATAAGGCTACTAGTCAAATTTACCTGTTCCATAAGCAGCAATTTATAAAATATTCCTACTCCGCAAAGAATATCGATTTCTTGGCTCTTATTGAAACTTGGATCTGCTAATACTTTATCTTCCGGGATATTTAACATCGTAGAACTGAAGTCATAATTTGGTAAATATTGAGTGATTTTTGGTAATATTAAACAAGAAATAGTTTCAGAATACTCACTTACCAACGAATTTATGCTTACTGACATTTTGTACTTAGCACACGTACTGAAATTATTGCCAATACCTGCTATGCTGTATTCTACTGCGCACTTATCCAAGCCTAGTCGCTTAGCTAACCTTTCGGTAATAAAATTACTTTGAGAACCTGGATCAAGTAACATGCGTGCCTTGATTAATTGATTGTATTTATCTTTTACATTGACTAAAGCGGTTGATAGTAACGAAACTACCCTGCTGCTCGCCGTAGCTGCGTTTGATGCCGTTGAAACAGACTTAAGAGCAATACCATTATCATCAATATTGACTTCTGCCAAGTTATCACAAACCTTTTTCATGGAAGTGTCATGTTCACTTTCGCTATGTAATTGCGTGTGCATAATTTTTACCTTTTCCTTATGTATTATTGTGTTGTGATGGCCTTTACATTTTCTGCAAGTTGCTTTTGTGCAATAATTAGTGCTATGATTAGGATTTAAACAATTTGCGCATAGCTTAAGCTCTTTTACCCTTTTAATTCTATCATCAATGCTAAGACTTAAGAATTTGTCACATTTAAAAATTGAATGATCGTTTTTGCAAAAATAGCAAGCAAACTTTTTTTTGCACTGTGAACGCATTTACTCTTTTATCCCTTGAACCTTTACTGTTTTCATATTTCTTTTCTGTGCGCATTTCCAACTTCTCTAATAACAAATATTTTTCTTTCAGAAATTCGCTGATTTCTTCCATTGTGGGTAACTCACCTTTAATCTTGTAACCTTCCCAGTCTCGCCTGGTTCTATTATCAAATTTGGATACTATGACATGAATTAGGAGTGTATCCCATTTTTCTACTGGTTGACCAAGATTTTTAAAGAACGAAGATTTTTGTAAATGAATCGTAAAGATTTTTAAATCTGGACCGTTTTCTCTTGTCAGTCCTTGAATTTTGAATAAATTGTTTACGTAAGTCTCTATAATTATTCTTTTATTCTCGTAAGCCTCCCTCAGTATAGAAAAAGCTACTGAATAATTTGCACTTGTAATCGGAATTGATTCTATTTTTTGAGCAGCTTCTCCACTCAAGCAAGATTTCAGATAATAAAATTTTTGAATTTCGTCTAATTGTGTGTTGTCGTGAACTAAAGATAAATATAAATCTCTGAATTCGAGCCATTTTTCATATAATCCGCCAAAATTTGGTAACTTCAATGCCGGTAACTTTACATAACTAGAACTAACGTTTTTATACTTTCTGAACGTTTAACTACTTTTTCTTCTAGACCAAAAAATTCCTGTTCATAATTATTGATGACTTCTTGAATAATGGCAACTATTTCAAAATAATTTCCTTCAAATTTTGTTCTTTCGTTTTCTTCAATAGTTAAATCCTCCACGGTCGTGTTTTCGTCGTCACGCATTAAATATTCTACGTTGTTTTGAATTTCTTCAAACTGAGTAAACGTTTTACTGATGGCTTCTAACCTCAATTTCAACTGAATTATTTCTTTCCCGTTAACTGCGTCGTGATCTATATTACCCGCGTAATTTATCAATCTCGTGAGTGACGCTTTACAAATGCCACGTTTAAATCTTAATTCCGCTAAATCCAACATAATGAAATTCTAATTTTATTCTATACTCAATTTTTTGGAAAAAAGGATAGGAATCACTCACTCTGCCTTGTTTGCCGGGTTAAGCTACGCCACTCTAGTTCTTCCGTCTTTTTCAGTCGTCGCTGATGACTTGGAATCTTCTTCTGTGCCGTATGTCGCTTACTGTCTTCTTGTTTATCGATCGGGAATCGATTTTCTGCCTTTTCTCTGGATTCAATCCGGTTCGATTGGACCAAAATGGGTGAGCTGTCTGCTCGTTTATACTTCAAATGGTTGAGCTGTCTGCTCGTTTAAACTTGTCAATTTAAACACTTTAATTTACTTTAAAACTTTAATGAATTATCATTGTAGAAATGGATAATACAAACTGTGCTCTGTCTTGGTAGAGCTCGTGGACTGTACTGTACTGTTAACAAAGAGAGACTAAAAATGGTGGCAGGCTAGCAGGTATCCCGAGCGTTAGCGGTGTTGCCAGATTGTGTACACCGTTGCTCGATGAACATAGATTTTAATTGCTAACAAAAGATATTTGGCATCAAAATCTTTAAACAGGGTTTAGTTTTTTGTTGCACTATTCCCATCAATCCTTTAAATTTTCTTAATAGGGAAAATTGGTCATTTGGTACTTTTTCGGCGAGGTCTTTTTTGGATCTTCTTTAGAGGCGGGCAGAAATTTTCAAGAAGAACGTTTTTGTGAAAAATTAGTTCAAAGAGGTTTTCAGTATTTTGCCATGGCTCATTCAGTTTGAGACGATGGTACTGTTTCACACATTCTAATTTTTCACTTGAGGGGATTGAAAGTTGTGCATGAACAAAACCGAAAAAGTAAATGAACTATATAAAAAAAAATCCTGAAAATTTCTGCACGTATCTAAAGGAGATAAGTTGCCCAAAAAAGTACCACATGATCTACTTTCCCTATTCAAAAACTTCAAAGGGTTGGTGGGGATAGCACAGGGTGCAACAAAAACCCTTCAAAAATGCATAAAAATTTGGTAAAAGTGAAACAAAAATAGAACCATTTCCGGATCTTGTTGATTAGTATATGAAGAAATGAATGATCAAACGATTTTTTTTTTAATTATTTTAACGCGCACTGTAGATATTCGATTAAATACTTACACATTCAATATCATCAATGATGTAAAGACTAGTAGAATTTATAGCCACAAGCACTGGAAGGTCATGGAAAGTTATTAGAGAAGTAATGGTACGAACAGGTTGTTCGACTTGGCCCTCAAAGAATGCAGCTCTGAAAAATCATTCAATTATCTCAGTTCATGCTGATTTTCATAATGATAATACAACTGAAACATAAATATCAATCCGTGCAAAAATTAAATGTTTTATATATAACTGTTCAAATTATGTCAATAACATATTGTAAGGGAAAGGCTTACAACAGGCAACAGCGGATTAATTTCCATCGTGCGGGTTGGACTGATTGTTACAGAAAACATTTTTAATCTGGAATAGGAGCACGCAAATCAGAAGACATTTGATTGATGTGAAAGAATGGAACGAAAACCAGCAACACGAGGAGTAATAGTGATAGCTGATAGCTAAATGTACGATAAACCACTACATTGATAACGTGGTGAACAGTTTCTTGAACCTGGTGGAAAATTACCGCTTATAAACCGCCAAATCTTGGGCATTTTTGCTGGATATACTTAGGAAATCAACGTTAAGACTATAATAGTGTAGTTCAAGATAGTGACTTCACGCGTGCATCAATTACACAGAACTTCCAACTCCAATGTAGGTGGAATTGCATGGGAAATTCCCAGAACTTGACACCGGATAAGGAAGATCACCCTTATGACCAAAATCGATTGAAGTATGGTGGGTACACTCTTATGAAACAGCAGATCCAAACGTGCCCATTGATACTGCATAAGGTTGCATTGATAAGGATCCGTGTTTGGTAACAGAGGAAACTGTAGGAAAAAATCTGTATACCATCTTTTAGTGCCGTCCTTCCAACTACGTCTGTCAAAAATTCCAGTGGTTTTGATCTGCCGACATCAACATTTAGAGATGAAGAAGCTGTCGATAAGATGGCTTCTCCGTTTGCTGACATTGACCAAAAACGAAATCGTGTGACAACTTCGAAGGACCATATGCACCTATTTAAGCCCAATCCAAGACAGTTTTTGCGATGATTCGTAACCGTTGACGGAACCTGGATCCACGACTATACAACAGAAACCAAGAAACAGTATTGAACAGGATTGGACTTTTCAATGCGAATGAGCTGTGAACAAGGCAAAGGCGGTGCCATCAGCCCGGTAATGTCCTGCACCCTTTCCTACAGAACAAAATTACTCTTCCACTATGACATCGCTTCGGCTCATTCATCCGCCGTCGCCACTGCAAAAATGTTCGAAGTAGGCTAAGAATTTCTCACCCACTATATTCACCAGATCTGTCACCGTGTGTCTTCATTTTATTTCCAAGCATGAGAAAATGGCTAAGTGGTTCTCGTCAAAGGAAAAAGTCATCTTTTAAACAGAGACCCAATTGGAAGATTTGGAGAAATCATAATATTTGGAAGGCTTGAAAAAGTTTCAATATATCTGGGGGGTTTAATGTATCGAGCAGAAAGGAGACAATGCATAAAAATAAATATGAAAAATTTAAAAAAATTGACTCTTCCTTCCAAACACGAGTACCCATCAATCCACCATCATACAAGATAACAAAATACAAATGAAATCCCAATAACAGGAATTAGGCAGGATGGCAGTCTAAGTCCAATGCTCTTCAATATTCCAAGACCACATAGTAAACGGAGTTGAAGTGCAGGAAAAGGATACACAATTGGAAACAGCGAGTTCTTATAGCATAAGATGAAGACAATCTACAACGAATGCTTTGAATTCATTATGAATATACTTATCAATACATCCTAGTAGATATCGCTTGTGTGTTGATGTGACATCGATTGTCAATGAAAAATGAGAAAACTCAGGGTGATAAAATTAATAATAATAATAACTGTCATTTATTGACCACAGTCAAAGGCCATCGACCAAAGTCCTTCAGCCTTAAAATTAATAATTACTCCGAATCTGAGATATTTATATCTAAGCTTATGATTGAAAAAAAGTTGCCATGAACTTTATAATCGATACATTGTTTATTATCCGTTGATGAGAAAAGAAAGCTGTTCCTCTTTCGAGTCAGCTGTTTGAATATCAGGATGACCCAGTATTCGTTAGGAATAATTTCCTATTTTACCAATTTTTTGTAGTTCTAAATCAATAATAAATAAAATTAAATGGGAAAAAAACAAACACTTAAAAAGTTGAAGATTATTCAGTTGTCAGATATACTTCCATTCTCCATTTTGATCGTACTTAGGTGACATCAAAACACAAGCGACATCGACCTTTGTGCCATTCCGATGGAGACTTATTACATATGGAGTGGTTCCTCCTTTCCTCCGCACTCCATAGATTGAAGGCCACCATATGCCTTAGAGAGAATATGAAGCTGTAAGTGATTGCATTATTCTATCGTTAATCTTTAGAATTGTCCATTACGATCATATTTTCACATTTTTAACGGAAGAATGCAGGTCTCATATCTCCAGAAATTCTGAGCCTAATTGCCCAACACATATATAGTATGCATACATTGAAGATCAATGAATGTGTTTGACTTCCACCTCATCAAAAAAACTCACCCATAAAACGGCAAGGTCCAACAAAATTCAAGATACTTCTTCATCAGTTTCCTATTTGTAGCCGAAGATGGAACTCGCTTGTAATGCTCCAGCAGCCTAACCTCCGGAGAATTTTTGTAACTCATTGGTAGCCAAGCCCATGTAGCGCTTTTTCTAACATGAATGGGAAGATATTTATGTTGCTCTTCTCTGAAGTAATGGGTAGAATGTATCTGAGGATTGCAGGGACCCATCTCAATATGTGCTTGAACACCTCCCAACATTATATAGTGTGCCACTTCGCATGGGTACCTTGCGTTAATTATGTTGTTCTTTGCTTCCTCATAAAGGAGCTCAAGTATCTTGGGATCCCTTGCAAAAAAAAACAGTTATTTATGAAACTCATAAAAATATAATATATTAATAACACGTAACCATCTAGGTAGAATAGTGAAAAGAAGACATGTGTTGGCAAAAATGGGATCAGTTCCGCCATATTGGTACGCGATTTCAGTCAAATTTTGAGGTTTGTCCAATTTTTTCATCAGCTTTGTGTATCTTAATAAAATACGAATTATATAAATAAATGCAGTAAAATTTCACCCATGCGCTTCAAGTACTTGTTATACGATTTCTCAATAACCAGAGCATGGATCTGATTGGGAGTTAACAAAATCTGAATCTAATTTTTCCGCCATATTGCTGCTATTTTTATATCAAACAAGTGGTGCCATTTTTTCTTTGCTCGATTGCATGTCATGTCGTCTCCTCTTTATTCTACCTCGATGCACGTTACGATATCCGAGAGCGGTTTGAATATGATCGAGACAAATACTGTAGATGGTGCGCATGTATGTTTTGAAAGGCGTAGCTTGAGTATTACATATCTGTGTCCCTTACCGCATATATTAAAGAGAACAAGATGAGAAACTGAACTATTAACTCTATCCGAACGCCATATTGCCTCAGAATTAACACTAAACATAGGACATGTGATGAAGGATGGTTAACTCGTATTAGCTGAAGCTATTTATTATAAAGATACAAAGTTGAGGTTGGAGGCGGTTTCGTTTGCAAATAATTTTTTCGTTTTAAAGTTAACATTACGTTTTCAAATCTTATTCTCCCGATTTGCAAATGGTTCTTGTACATGATGGTGCATATTGCACGATAAGAAATTGTGTCAATGACAAGATAAACAAACCAGAAGTTACTTTCTTCAATTCACCAAAGAATACGTGGATATGTAAGTATTTAATTCAATAAACTATTAAGAAATTATAAATAATTGTGTTTTTCAGCGCGAAGAAATAGATTGAATTCTCTGGTAGTCAGGATATTGATCTGTAGAATTATAGTTAACTTTTCAGGATTTGCATTTTGATGGGCCTACGAAAGTGGTTGAAAATGTCAGGGAATCACAATATGACGCATCTCATTTCAATGCAGGTAAATTTTTCTACCAATTATGCAAATATATAATCAAATTAGGAACAAGTAGTTGATGTGGTACTACATGATTTATAGTGTTGACATGAAGGACACCTACAACTGCCATGACCTTGCTAGGACTCAGAACCTTGTATACTAGTCAACTCTTAGTAACTAGATCACCAGGACAGTCATGGTGGGCATTTGAATCAAGATTTCCTAGAAAATTTGTTTGCAACAGTACGACCATAACATAATTTTATTATGAGCATCTCTAAATTATCAGATAATGCCAATCGTGAACAAAATTTTACCTTTTCCTTGAAAAATTTAACAGAGTTGAGTGTTATAACTAAAAAAAAAATCAGAACATAAATCACATTCTCTTTTTAGGGATTCAAAAGAATTAATTTATGCTTTTCAAGTGCTATTTGATTATGTGAAAAAACTTGATGTCGTTTATAATACATATTTTCAACAGTGTTTCTGCAGTAATCATATGGTAGAAGACCTAGTTATTAAAGTTATATAACAAGATATTGTATTTGTATTTAGTCTCTGTTCACCAGAAATCTCTTACCTTTTTCTCAAGTTATTTATGTCCATGCGATTCTGATAGATTGTCTGTTTCAATCAATCAGAACAGAATTTAAAAAGTTCATACCAAAAATCCAAAACTTAGACATGTATGCAACAAATAAAGAAATATACGATTATCATCAAATATTTTATGCGTCGTGAATTAGGGTATTTGATGTAATATGTATCAATATAATATTTCCCTAAATAGGATATGTATCTATGAATTTTGAAGATATGATTAATATTTTAGTATAACATGGTACTTCAACTATTGTATCTTTGACAAGAGCCTTTAATCCAGTGTCACTATTGTTTTCTTCAGCACAAGTATCAACTCCAAGCCTACAATTTATTTCAACTTCCGGTTTCAACGAAAGTAATGTCAATTTTAAAATTTGCAATGGAACACCCTGTATATTTTAATTTATTTCCTGACGAAACATTTTATTACGAGTACAAAATTATCGGCTTCGATATTCTTTATTTCAATACCTACCGAAATATTAACAGAAAAATATCTAAAGAAAGTAAAATCTAATATCCATTGAAAAATAACTAATCATAATAATTAAATAAAAATAAGTGATTTTCATAACATTGAATCTTAACTAAACTAAACTCAATGTATTAGAAGTTCAAACTGAGTACCGTAATATAGGTTTCTGAAACGATGATCATCCCACTAGAGTCAGGATTGATCACCCTACCGGCCCAAAAGGCTAATCAACTAAAATCTACTAATCAGCTGTTAAATCTATGATCAACTGCCATTTGAGTTGCTGAAAGGATAGTCAACTTAATTTGACCACGCTGTCAGTTAACACAGTGGTCAAATATTTCAGGTAAATTGTATGTCAATCGTCATTTTGAGTTTCCGAAACGCAAATTAAGGCTAAATCAGTGGTCAAACTAGTGTCAAAGAACTTGTCAACTAATCGGTGTTGTTTGGCGAATTAACTTGAAAGAAACCTTGTTTATGAATGAAATCTATGTATTTTCCAAGGAAATCTTAATTTTATCGGTATGTATGAAAATAATTTAATAGTCTTTAATATATAATTTTTTATGAAAAGGCATTTATTTTTTTCCAATTTTCTCTGAAAAAACAAGCATTTTTGCAACAATTGGTGAATCTATTTTTTTATTGTAGATAATAATTATGAATATCAGCTTGGATATAAGCATGTCTAGTAATTCTAGCGAAGATGAGAACCCAAGGCCACGAACTCTTAGGAGAAGAATGAACTTTTTTGATTTCTACAATGATGTGGAATTCAAAAATAGGTATAGACTGTCCAAGGATATTATAACATTACTTCTGAATATGATAGAGGATAAAATAAAGCCCTTAACATCAAGGAACAAATCAGTTACTGCCTTGGAACAAGTACTTCTAACAATAAGCTATTTTGCAACAGGAGCATTCCAAATAACAGTAGCTGACCATATAAGGGTCCATACTAAACTACAGCATGTAGAATAATTAAAAAAGTATCTAGAGTCATAGCTGAACTTCGACCCCAGTTCATATCTATGCCAAGAACAGAGGATGAACGGAATAGAATCAAATCAGAATTTTATTCTATAAGTTCATTTCCGAACGTGATTGGATGTGTAGACTGCACACATATAAAAATACAGTCACCTGGAGGTCCACAAGGTGAGCTTTTCAGAAATAGAAAGGGATACTTTTCTCTTAATGTTCAGGTGATTTGTGATCCCGCAGGGATTATTTATTGGAGGACAGTGGCTACCCTTGTCGCTCATATTTATTGACTCCATTTCTGAGGCCATCAACTCCCGGTGAGCAAGCGTACAACAGAGCACAGATCAAAACGAGGAATACTGTTGAAAGAACATTTGGTGTCTTGAAGAGACGTTTTCCTTGTTTGTCTATGGGAATTAGGCTGAAAATGGAGACAACTATGAATATCATAGTGGCATGTTGTGTTCTGCACAATTTGGCATTAGTTCATAATGAAGACGTAGCAGACTTTGATATCGGAGAGAACTTCCCAGATGATCCCCCAAATACTTCTACAAATGATGAAAATATATCAGTCAGATCTTTGTTAGTATCAACACATTTCAATGTTCAATAATAATTATGGAAGAATACTCTGATCAAAGGTCATATAATCCGTCACAAAAATCCTATGAAGTAAAAGTAGTGCGTTGAGGAACAGTTGTTACAATAGCTCAAATAAATTTATATTCTAATCTACTCTTATTTATAGACTGAAAACATTCTATAAATCCAATTACACCAAATTTCATTTCATTGTTTTTACTTCTGTGTACTGTGATAAAATAATAAAATTGGATGATGTATGAACAAGGTTGTTTGCTCAATTATTTTGAATACTTCAAATTAAAACGATATTTTTCATTTTATTGACCTATTGATGATAAATTTTTCAGTTGAAAAACAGCATCTGTATTTTAATACACCAGATACCACTTAATACACAGGTACAGTTTAGCCGCTAAACGATTCATAAATGCGATCTATCGTAAGAAACAGTTGTAAGCAAGTTCAACCAGGTATTTTTTTATGGTCACTTGAGGAAAATTATAAGGGTGTTAAAATTTAAACATCAGTTGTCGGATAATTTTAAAATCATAACCACAAAACACTGATATCTTAACCTCTTTAATCACAGAATATTAGTTTTTATCGGAGAATCTGTGGTTGGACAGTCTGGCAACAGGGTCGCCTCATGTCAACTGAAAATGATCATAGATTAGTTAAATATGCACTGAACATCCTTTCGGAAACTCAAATTGATTTGACATCTCTGTCACGATGATCGTTGTGTTAGTTAACATGAGATTTGATCATCCTTTCAGAAACTGGCCGTCAATGTATTAGAAGTTCAAACTGAGTACCGTAATATAGTAATATCGGAATTCGGGTGAAACGTACTGGAACATCCCACTAGAGTCAGGATTGATCACCCTACCGGCCCATTTCCGAAAGGCTAATCAACATAGAAATCTACTAATCAGCTGTTAAATCTATGATTAACTGTCATTTTTATTTGCTTGAAGTTTAATTTGATTACCGGTCAGTTAACATTGGTCAACTATTTCAGGTAAATTGTATGTCAAGTGTCACTTTGAGTTTCTGAAACGCAAATGAAGGCTAAATCAGAGGTCAAACTGGTGTCAAAGAAGTTATCAACTAATCGGTGCTGCTCGGCAAATTAACTTGTAAGTTAATGAATGTCCATGTGTAAAACTATATGTATAAAACTGTAAATAACAGATAAACAGAAATTTTTCACACCATATCGGTGAATTTTTTTTTAACATAAAAAATGTTAAGGTATATCCAAGGTATTGAATTTGTTTGAATTTTCATCTCACTATCTTTTTTTATATAAATAAACAAGATTCTCCACGAAGCGAATAAATTTTATGACAATAATTTGAGTATTTTTTTATGACTAAAGAAGTCCCGAAAAAAGTTATTAGTCAAGAACGCTATAGTTTCATGGAAAATTTACTTTAGGATATAATTCCAATAGTAATCAGTGTTTTGAAGAGTGAAGAAAAATATATACCCTTAAAATTTTACTATTTTATTTTATTAACTTGGAGAGCCATAGTAGTCCGGTCTATTTAAGCCTAAAATCAGGAGGAAGGTTACATAAATTCCCATAAAGCTGAATATTGGCATAGTTGTTCAAAACATCATTATAAAGAAAATCTCAAAAGTCCTCATCGTTCCGAGGTGTGCTAAAAATTTGGCACGGGGTCAAAGGTCAAAAAAATGAGTTTTTTGCGATTTTTAGCGAAACGGTGAGTTTTTTCGCAAAATTACCCCAGTACAAAATTGTAGATCTCGAAATTCTCTACAAAAAATATATTAATAATTTTTTTCCTAAAAGCCACCATTTTGGAGATATAACGTTCCGAAAAGTTGGATCAGTCGTAATCCCTCTATTTTGCACACGTACGCCACATATGAAAGTCACTAAAGGTGTAATAGAACTAAAATAAGTTCGCTATTATTTATTGTAACTTGCTTATGTAAAATATAAGTTAAACTACGAGAATCTCAGGTATAATGAAACCCCGTTCCTAAATTTGTACGTCAGTATAACCTTGGGATATGAGGATGTTGATTTACTCGTCTTGCTTACTGCTCGAACTCCAACTGAAAAAATTATTTATTTTTTTAAACCCGGAAAAGCCCAAAATCAATCGGAAATATATTCATCAAACAGTTTATCCAATTTTCCTAAATGTCAAAATCATGTATTGTTTCTACACGCAATAACTGGCTGCGATACGACATCTGCTTTTTACAGGAGAGGAAAAACAACAGTTTTCAAAATGTTTGAAAAAAAAGATTTACTACAATGTGCTGAAGTTTTTAAAAATAGTAATTCAACTCAACAACATGTTATCACCAACGGAGTTCAATTTCTTCTTGCTATGTACGGAGCCCCAAAACCACTTGCTTAGATAAGTTGCGATACACATCTTTCGTGAAAAATACGCTTAATAAAAACAAGTCAACTTAGCTTCTCTTCCTCCAACCTCAGTAGCTGCTCATCAACATCTGTTTCGGGTATATTACCAAGTTCAAGTGTGGCTTGGTAATCAGCTGGACCCTAAAGACTGGGGTTGGAAGTTGATCGACAATACACTAGAGCCAGTTCAAACTTTACTTCCACCAGCACCTGAGAAACTTCTCAACACAATATTTTGCAACTGCAAGAAAGGGTGTAGTGCAAAATGTGGTTGCAGAAAAGTTGGACTGTTTTGTTCCCTGGCATGCACACACTGTCAAGGCCGATCATGCTCGAATGTTGAGTCACCAACTCTTGAAGATTCGTTTGATACCGATCAGGAATCGCTATTGGGGCAGTTTACGTGTGAAATAGAACAAGAAGAAGAACAAGAGGATGAACAGGAAGAAGAAGGAGAAGAAGATCAAGAAGAAGAAGAAACAGAAATCTTGGACAGTTATGAATCAGACGACTAACTTTTTATTTTAAGTATTTTATTTAATTACACCGCCGTTGTTTTTGCCCACTATAATATATAATATTATTTTGCAATAGTTTTAAAACATATAAAATCTCAGCAGACCCGTGGAATAGGCCTACTGGGGAAACCACGTTAAAAAAAACGCGCTTTGTACACTACCTCATAGGTGGCGTGGAAACGTGTGCAAAATAGAGGGATTACGACTGATCCAACTTTTCGGAACGTTATATCTCCAAAATGGTGGCTTTTAGGAAAAAAATTATTGATATATTTTTTGTAGAGAATTTTGTGATCTACAATTTTGTACTGGGGTAATTTTGCGAAAAAACTCACCGTCTCGCTAAAAAGCGCAAAAAACTCATTTTTTTGACCTTTGACCCCGTGCCAAATTTTTAGCACACCTCGGAACGATGAGGACTTTTGAGATTTTCTTTATAATGATGTTTTGAACAACTATGCCAATATTCAGCTTTATGGGAATTTATGTAAACTTGAATGTGTAAATAGACCGGACTATAGGCATAAAATGTAATAAACATAAACATAAATATTGGAATTACAAATAAGAAGTAAAATGACCATACCAATACCTAGGATGTTGAAATTCATTTTTATTGATTTGGAAACAATATCAACTTATTGTGCCAATGTCTTTTCGACGTGGCCTTAATTTTTGTTGATTCTGTCCTTAGCTGCCGCATTTAGTCTGACCTTAGGTATTCATTAGCAATAATTTTGATCATCTCCAATTTATGGCACCTCAAATCCGAATATTCTTGACATCTAGTAAATATGTTATTCAAGGCCGGTCTGTTTTTAACTGAAAATATTAATTGGTTATTTTCCATCAGAAACTTTGAAGTTTGAAGCAACCAATGTCCTTTCAAATTCGGAAACACATCCTTGGAAACATGGATCAAGCCACCTAAATTTTTTATATGAACAAAATGAGTGTGTTCAACAGGCTTTGAACAATGATGTACATTTGTATTGCCCACCAAACCTAACTTGCATTTTAAGCAATCCACTTTTCGGTACAATAAAACCTGATATATAGAACAAAATGTTCTCCTTTAACATAATACTTGTACTACATGGAGGTACAAGATGCTCATCTTCAATGTCATGATCAAGGAGTTCCTCTTCTAAACATCTTTCAGCTCAATATCAAATATATTTCTTTATCCCTATTTTACATTAAAAATACTTTGCGCTGGGTCATTATCCACATAAAGGCTTTCTCCAACAGTAGACGCCTTTATCTCATTGTTCAACAAAATTTGTTGGAAAACCCATTTGAACTGTTGAACGTTCGGATTATTGTTGAACCCATGCCGAGCCCGCACTTTTGAGAAAAACGTTTCCAAATGATCTTGAGAAAATTTATATCTTAGAACAAATCGATACTGAGAACTACTCAAAAGGTGTCTACTAATGTCAAGAATTGATTTTGTAACAGCAGCGAAGCCAATAATGAAAGTCTTTCTAGGACAGTTATATAGTGGTACATCATCTATAGTACGAAGGCTGTATAAGTAATTCAGAATATTGATTACCTCTATTTCAAAGCTGAATATTTTCTAAGGATATAGCTGTCCTTAAACCTCTAGGTTAGGGTCTGATCGTCCTTTTATTTTAATGATGCAATTAGAGATCACAGTGTTTATATCGTTTTTTGCCTCCTCAATATACTTTGTCTAAGGCATTTATTCTTTTTGAATAATGGTTTTATCCTATCATTATCTGGAAGTTTTTTTTTTTTTTTCATGACTTCCAGATCTGAATGAGTTGGAGAATTTCTAGTCATAGTTTCTGTCGTTCTCGGTCATCACAATATTGTGATTGAAAAACTTCAGAGATTCTTCTTTTTTTGTAGGAATCTGATAATCCTCTGAAAGGGCTGGGAGCACTGACGATACAGCAGTCGTTCTTAAAAGCAATCTGGAAGATCCAAGCCTAATCTGGTAGTCATTTTCTGTAAAATGAGCACTACAAATCCTGTTATGAGTTTTTGATTCCCAGCCTTTCATTCTTATCGCTTCTATCCACTTTCGTAACAATTCCTGATTCTTATGGGGAAAACTGAAATAGATAAGTGAATAAAATACAAAATAACGTACCTTTTGATATTAAACTTACTGAAAGAAGGGAATGTTATATCCCTTTCTGTATTCATTTGAGCAATCAAATACAGAACAGCGCACCATCTTGAGAAGACCGTAATAAAAAAACATATTACACGAAAACACTACCGTAATTACAGTTTAACTTAATCAATTCGTTCGAAGACATATCAACAACAAGATGCGGCCCCATTTTGTCAGTTCAATTAAATGCCTCACTTTTCGACCTCGGGTTAGACATCTATATTTTCTATATCTATGATCTTAACCTCTTTGATCACAGAATGTAAGTTATTGTCACAGAATCTGTGTTTCTAAGTTTCTATAGTCTGGCAACACGGTCACCTCATGTCAAACGAAAATGATCATAGATTACATAATTATGCACTGAACATCCTTTCAGTAACTCAAATTGCTTTGACTTAACTTGAAAAACTGAATTTCTGTAAATTTTTTCGATAGTAAATAAACGTGTAACAGTATTCGTGTTGATCATATTTGAACCGACTTCTTATTTCTCCCATTAATTATCTTGAAGCCGAGATTTGAAAAATTCAGCAGTAGCTCTATTAACCAAGCGTATTCTTCAAATAATTATCTATAAAAATAATGAAATATTTTCATCAAGATATACAGGATACAGCAAAGCAACAGTGCAGTTCAGAGGGGCTATTAAAAAAAATTGCTCAACCTAAGAAAACGTGGTTTATTCTGCTTTAGTAACTACTACACCCCATTTTTTCTTATACAGTAAGTTTTAAAAATCACATTATCAAGATGACGTCGTCCAGAAGCGATGCACTGAGATAGGCGGCTTCTGAAGTTTTTAACGGCGTTTTGGAACATATCGATCGGAATTGAGGCGATTTCATCTCTAATGCGGATCTGCAGTTTTTACAAATTGTGAGGTGTTTCCTTGAGGTACCCCACAGAAACAAATTGCAAATTCTCAAATCTAGCCACGCCAGGCCGCTCTGAGAGAGACGAGAGCGTAAGGAACATTTGTCGCAGTTTCCTCATTGAAAACAGTGCTGTGTGGGCTGCCAACCGTCTTGCCAACCGTGCGTTCCATAAAATTTTCGAGCCGATCGGTTACAGTTGTTGTATGCCCATCCTCTTCGAAAAAGTACGGTCCAGTAACCCTAAATTTAGAAATGGCACACCATACAGCAATTGTATATATTTACTACTCCAGATGAATTGAAGTGGCCATCGTCACTACGAAAAAACATTGACCTAGCTGGGATACGGTCGAACATTTCTTAGGGGCGAATTACACAGCTTTGAGAATCTGGAAGCACCAACTACTGAACCACTATAATATGATATGGATGGAAGAATACATCTTTATGCAAAATCCTCCTTACAGAGCCATAGGACATGTTTCTGGGCACAGCATGTTGATGATTGTTTAACAGCTTCTCTCACTAAAGCAACATTTTCGAGAGTTCTCAATGTTTTGGTATTTCCGTCCCTCAGTGCCTTTTTGTTGGACCACATTCATCCAATGCACGAACCCAACTCGCGATAACATTGCGACGTGGAATGTCGTCGGAAGGTCCACTGAATAGTAATAAAAAAACGACCGTTTTCAAAAAACGTGTGAACGGCGAAGCCGCTATGCTCTCTTGTCCAAATCATTGTTACGAAAGAAAACGGGGTGAGTGAGCGGACACAATTAATCCCCTTCCAGGCTCCCCCCCCCCTCAGCGACTGTAGTCCCCAATTTCAACTGCCCTGTTCGTTTTGCCGCATCCTGTATAAGACATACAAGACTAACTTGATTTTTTCTTCCAGGCTCAAAGGAAAGAACACATTCCTTTGAAACATAAGTTTGGGTTCATCTCTCTCTTGCTTATGATATGATCCGTGGCTGTAATGTTCCACTAGAGAACGCCAAGTTTTTCTGATCTCGTAAGGCTTTTGATGTCTTTTCAGTTGAAGCTCTGAAAGGATCGAAAATTTGAAACCATAAATCGCAAAAAAAAGCTTCTTCATCGAACATAATAATTAACTATAAGATGTCTAAAATACTGGTGTGTGCACTCCTTGTTGTTTTACAGGATTGGCCACATGAGGATTCTTTTATTTTCTCTCCGCCAGGTAGCGTCAATCAAATCTATTAGAATGTCAGTTTCTGATTAGAATACATTATTTATTGCGTTATTCGGAATTTTTGTATAAAAGTGAGTGAAAAGTGATATGAGCATCAACTTACCATGAATCAGGCTCGTAAAATCTATATAGAATAATACTGAAAACATTTATGTTTGAGCAAGAGACCATAAATTAGTGAAAAAAATCATACTTCAATGAATTAAAACAAAAATGGATAAACCATACTAATTGAAAGCATTACGTGATCAGAACTCGCATAACAAAAATATTTATTTGAAAGCCAGTTAATCGGTGAAATCCATGAAATATTTGTCTAGTTAATTTTTCAGAGGAATAAAATAAATTTCTTTCATTCTTGAGGTTAATTTGATTTAAAATTTCAACAAACGTCAAGCGTTTGCGATGTAACGTCATGAACATTGAACTGTTATGAATGAATTGGCTTCTGACTCCCTCATGTGAGTATAAAATTAAACAGTCGCCATGTCCCAAAAAGTAAAATGACGTTTCCATACAAAATTTGACAAGTGCACACACCAGTATTTTAGACATCTTAATTAACTGCAATCAATTTCTACAATTCACAGACAGTAATTATGCATAGAAAAGATTTTTCTCACATATAAAGGTATAAAGCGAAAAGAAATATCACACTTCCAAGAATAAAGTCCCAACCAATTTTAATATTATTAATACTAATAACTGATCTCAACTGTGTTTATTCTTGATGTAACAAGGCAAATGCGTTTTTAAACGTGCATTATTATTCATTATAACAAATACAACATTCTCTATTTTCTGCAACTTTAATAATCTATTGTTTTTTCTTCTTCTCCAGCCAATGTGTCAACTGCTGAACAAAGTCTCAGAAATATGTTTTCTTTTTACTCTATCTTGCGTAGTCAACATTCAATTTCTAGCCACCCTTTTGGTATCATTAATCCAGCCGGTAGATGGGTATGTGGTCGTTCCCTATTATATATGCTCCTTGTCTTGAACTATATTGTGTCACTTTTTTTGTCCGTTCGTCTGACAATAAGTTCTGCCCAGTTCCACTTCAAATGTGAGATGGTTTTAGCTAAAAGTTTTACTTTTGTTTCAGATTTCATCGTTTTATTCGGAACTTTATCTTGGAGGTTTATGCCCAGCATTGATCTTTCCATCCTTCATTACAGCGCTTCTATTTTCTTGATGTTTTTCTTTGTTATTATTTCTACGCCATACGTTAACATAGAAGGTTGTATTAGTTAAGAACTTTATTTTTCAAAGATATTCTTTTCTTGATTTCAGGTGCCTTATCCAATATTAAACTCATGTCCCATAGACTCGTACGAGTGTGCTTATTCTACATGTGCATTTTAAGCGAATAATTCAGAAGAAAGATGTCATCCTTATTTCAAGGCACTTTTTTTGCTGCCTTACGTAACTAAGAGTAATTACCTAGATGTATACCTACTCACCGAGCAAAGGACTCATCATCCACAAAGTGAAGACTTGAGAGGCGACATGCTTGTTCAAGCCAAGTTCGTCGCAATTCACGATTGCTTGACATATAACTTCTACAGTAGCAGATGAGGCGTCTTCAATTTCAATCATGATAGCTGTTTTGTTGTGAAGGTAGACACAAGCCGTTATAGAGGGGCCTTGAATGATATCGTTGGCAGCACCATTGCAACTGGCAGCTGCACAGCTAACTGTCAAACTGGGTACTGACGCCGATATGCTGGACTCTGAAATGAACAAATTTAACTAAACATATGCACAATAAGAAATCCTCCATTTCAGACGTCTAATGAAATGCTCAAGGATCAGAAGATTTTTAATGCATACTTTACTAATTCAGGTAATATAAACAGTACAAGTAATACAACCGTTGCTCGAGTCAATAATCGAAAAGTTTATAGAAGCGCTGACGTGAGGTCAGGAGCTTTGCTCGCTTGTTCAAGAGTAAGTTCCGTACTCTGGAACAATGTGATACTTATACAACAGCCACGATGTATGAAAACTCATCTAGAATAAATTTATTGTGATCAACTCTCAAATGATGAAATAATGGTGTATGTAAATCTACTGGTTAATATTTTTGCCAAGCTCCATCGCTCTCAATATGATAAGAAAAATAAATTGTAACTCGTTTTTTCAATTATGGTTGAAATTCCTCACAGAATTATCCACTTCCTTGTGCAGTGAATATTCGTTAGTAGATTCCACATTTCCTCAAACATCACATTCCCAACCATAAACTGTCTTCTCATTTATAAGGCATAAAAAAATATCTTGGTTTCATCCTTTTTGGGATGGATACCCTGCAACTACAAGTTTTGTTAAATTATCTCTTTTAGTTTGCAGGGATTTTCTTCCCCCCTCTATTGATTTTTATAAAAATCTCTCTGGATGGAAATATTTGTAATTTATATTTCACAATCAAACGATAATAGCTAAAAATTTAGAAAGCACTGACGTAAGGTCAGATTGCTAAATTTAGAAAGCACTGACGTGAGGTCAGATTGCTTTAGCGCTCTTGTTGAGCTACTTGCGAGTAAATATTCAAACTATAACAAATCTATAAGCACTCTGATCAGGTGAACAATAGTCTTTTCTCTTACTATGGGACAATGTGATGCAAATATGAACGCCTAATGAATGAACAAACCTATATCTCAAATTAAAAATAACTACCCATAATTTTCCCCAAGTTTTGTTCGAAGCTGAATTCCCTTCTAAAAACTTACATCAATGCTTTTCTAAATTTTGACAACGTATTTTGTTTCAGCCACCGAGATTGAATTCTATCTCTATGATTTCCAGTTATGAAAAATTTCGATTAATATTACGCCAACTGACAGTGATTAATGAGCCCGACATTTGTCAATCGAATATCGATCTGTGATGGCCATCGTTCAGAGAAAATCACCGAGACTTCATGTCTCTTTTTTCTTGAGTAAATGAAAAAAATGATCATATCTTTAGATGGAAGAGAGCTACGACAATGAAATTTGAGGATCGATCACCTCGATATATTCACGAATTTTTATTGAAATCCGAAAAATATCTCATGAGATATGGAGTAATAAAAAATTTCTTTTTGGGAATTTTTTAAAAATTTTCTAAGGTGACGATTTCTGCGAAATTTTGCGAGCCGTTTTGTTTCAGCCTCCCTCAACAATATATCATGTATCAACTTGATCGAATGGATATTGTAGTAGTTATTGAGGAAACAAAATTTCAGATGCTCATAACTACTGAACCATTCGACGGATTTGGCCCAATAATGAACTTGACCGAGATATTTGGACAATTAACCTATTCTGAAAATATGAAAACACTAGCTCATCTCTTTAGGATGCTAGAGAGGATACGGCCGGCCGGACAGACTTAATTTTCGCCACGAATTCTTCATCAGGGAGTCGAACCCAATCGATTGGGACCATGTTCGGGTGCACAAGAGCGCAAAAAACACTCAAATTGACACTATACTATTTGACATATTCGTTTAGGGGACATGTTTCAATCAACCATTCTATATATTCATATATTGAAGAGGCATAGCTTCTTATAATGAAATTGTACAATGCTGAGATTAAAGGATTCCCTGGATGTCAATAACCTTGACTTTTTTTTTCAATTTTGTCAATCAACACGAATAACTTAGGAAATATCAAGTATGTATTTGAAAAAAATTTTCTTGGAATTTTTACAAAACCATTTGTTTCAATCTTATTCTAACCTCTTTCAAGTTACAAATTGATCAGATGGATATTCAAGGATGTATCGAGGATATCAACTTTCAGATGCCCATAATATCTCAACTATTCGATGGATTTCGCCCAATAAAGAAGTTGACCGAAATATTTACACAACAAACCTATTCTGAAAATATATATATCTATCTCATTTCTTTCGAAAGATACAAGAGTATACGGCCGGCAAAACGGGCTTACTCAGTTCTGACCACAGATTCTTCATCAGAAGTCTAACCCAATCGATTGAGACCATTTTCGTCTTGATATCCGAATATCACAAACATTTGGGCAAAACGATAGCATGCTGTTCTACTAGAACCATCGCGAAAAAAACGAATATGGATAACGAATGTGTTGTAACTAGAGGGTTGGAATGTCGGTTAATACAACTAAATATAGCAGGAGATAAAAGTGGAGATGAATCGAAGAATCGATCTCTGCACACTGTGAAATAAAAGGAGAGGGAAAAGGTAACGCTTAGTATGGAAACTCTATACTGATATACAGCGGAATACAAAAAGTCTAAAGAGCATATTGTGGAGTTGGCCTGTTATTGCATGAATGATTTGAAAAAAACATAGTCAACATTGAATACATTCTGCGTATAACCTTGGAATTAGAGGAGGGTAATCTCGATATAGTAATCATACAGGTCTCTGTAAATAAACGTTAAAACTTTTGAAAATGATTCCTTTGTGAAAGTTAATGGGGAAACTTCCTCTCAATTTTTTTTCGCAGTCGTCTTCGTTTCCAAGTAACACCCCTCAGAAAGGTTCAATTAATTTGCGGTTTCAAATTATTTTTACCGGTTCTGAGAATCGAACAATAATGAAATTCCGCACATTCGATTAAAGGCATAGCTGTTTTTTTCAGGGATTTTTTCAATCCCCTCACTTTATTATTATGCGTTGAAAATAGCCACCCCAATTACCTTTTCTGTTAGATCTGCTTTTGTGATCACGAAATCTTAAAAATTATTTCTCCCATCGAATCCTTACTTACTTAATTTAAAAAAAAAAATCTCATGGAAATTTTTGATTTAATCGATACTATCCCCGGAATTAAAATTTGGAATAAGTGCTTATCTGAATTAAATTGAAGTTCACAGAAAAAATGGCGTTTGTGTTGAATAGCCTTTGATTTGAGGTCACTATATTGGTATGTTTTAACACAATTCGATGTCTATGTCCATCGATAGGGGTACAAACTATACTAGCGAGAAAAAAGCTAACGGTTCGTAAACTATCAAACCACAATAAAAAATGGGGGTATTAAAATATGGGCGAAAAATGTCCAAAATATGAGTATTTCACAATAGCGAAGTTGATCAAAAGGAATATGGAAGAACGTGCGTCTCACAACCAAAATCCAAATCTCATATGAGTGAATTGTTCTTCAAACTATACAAATCATATGTTTTACATATGGGCGAGCTCAAATTATTAAAACAAGGGAAATTTGGCAATTTTATATGTCAGCAACCCACAATGTAAAAACCTGCACATGACATTGCGGACACAACACTAACGTTAACACCAAATTGGGATGGAGCTCCATCACGAAATATGCTTGTCTCCTTAGCTGTAGAGGCACAACTTCTAGAGTAAAGGTAGTTCTTCTTCAAGAAAGTGTCTGCAACTTTGATCATTAAATGATCAAATAATGTTCCAACACTCCTAGCAATACGTTAAGGAAAAATTGTTGCTGGTGTCTACCCTTCACGATGTGGTGAAGAATTTCCGCAACCCAAACATGATTTTAATGGAAATTCATATTGCATTTCGTGAAAATGCAAGCCCCGTCAGTGAAAAAGACTGTCGTCAAAATTGCAAACCATTATTCGCAGAGAAAAATCTCGAGGTAAAAATGTTTGTACTCGCTGTATATGAAAGGTACAGTAAGTTTTCCTTCAATGTGAACCAAATTACGTCCTTGGTTGTGTTGAATGCTTCAGAAATTTTACTGGAAGAGGATTTCGGATTGTATTCTACGAATTTCAATACAGCTTCTTGTAGTTCTCACTACTCTATTTCTACCAGCTTCAGACTTGAATATTCATTGTTCTGCTAGGCGCTTTGAAACAAGCTGTGATGAAACAACTGTCGATCAGGGTAACGCTCTGCGTATAAGAGCCAGGCAATAATACAATTTTCGTCGGCTGAACCTTAATAGAAATAAATATCTGCCATATTCGGATTCGAATAAAATACCATACTCAAAAGTTCTAATGTTTACTTGAAACAAAAATCCAAAAACAATTAAATTCTTCAAATAATGAAATTGACAAAAATGTATCACATGACATGTATTCCATCTATGAACGAAATCAGAGACTACTAAATCGCCAATTATTCTGTGAACATGAATGTAATTCGGATAATTTTATCGGATTATTTTAATTCATCGATATTCAGTATCGATTATATCAAAATTTAAGATATTCTTTTTTCAAAAATTGAGTAACGATTCAAGGAAAGAAAAAATTTCAAAATCTCGTGATCACAAAAACAGATATAACAAAAAAAAGGAATAGTGGTGGCTATTTTCTACCTTTTATAATGAAGTTAGAGGTTTGCAAAAATCCCTGGAAAACCCAACTATGCAGTTAATCAAATGTGTGGAGTTTCTTTATTCCATTTTTTTTTCCATTAAAGAGTTCGTAGGTGTTGAAAGTAGTGCATGAACAAAAATGTAATAGTCGTCTTTCATTCGGTGACAAATTTCGTCAGGTACCATCGTTCCAATGTAAATGAGCCATCACAAAGTGCATATACTGAAAACCTCTTTGAGCTAAGCAAAAAAACATTCTTCTTGAAAATGTCCGCACGCCTGTGAAAATGTTCCACTATCACTATTCAAAAAATTTAGAGGGTTGATGAGGATGGCACAGGGTGCAACAAAAAGCCTTAAAAATGCAGAAACGTTTGGTGAAAGTGAAACAAAATTGATCTGTTTCACTTGTTGCTAAATATTTTTCTTCAAAGAAAATGAATTTGTTTCATAATTTTTACACGCACTATAAATAATGATGAAATATTTTCCTCCCTCCTATTCAGAAATGAAGATTTTTGAGGAGGAATAAAACACGACAGGAAATCCTGATTCAATCCCGAATATTCCGCTTAAATGATCACCGAAGTGATTCAATTGTAATAAAACAATACCGGAAGTGAGAGCGCACCCAATTCGATTTCTCAGGGACAATTTCTGCCGTTTTGAGCGAATTCCATCAAGGTCGCTTGGGTTACAAATAGAGCAAATAAAAAACTAATAGGGAATTTCTCACGCAGGTGTAAACTTACAAAGCGCTCCATTATCTTAAAAATCGGGCGCTCTGCACCGAGGAGTGATTGTTTTTATGAACTGGTTAATTATCCTCAATCAACGCGAGATGAGGCAATGAATTCAGATTTTCCAATATCGGCGGTACGAGACGATGTGATCGCGTCTTGAATAACGCTGGTGAATACTTATCGATTTTTTCCTGATTCGAATGTAATTCAAGAAACAAAGGTTAAAATGGGTAAGTTTTTACTACAATAATAAATTACACACTAACTATTCTTCACTCAGTTAACCGAATCAGATTAATAATAATCATCAGTTGAGCGCGACAAGATCCATACCTCGAAATCTGGTTAAGGCGTATGGGCTTTTATAACACATACTGAAACATTGTTGAATATAAGTTATCACCATGTGTAGCTTATAATAGTCCAATAATTAATTGAAGTGTATTAATTTATATAATTTTATTAATTATGGAACATATTCATTGTTACTGCAACTTAGTAGTTGAGTTCATTCATTTCTGTTCCGAGTTGCTTGCTCGATTCAATAATAATACACTCTGTATATCTTCATTTCACTTTCCGATTGAAGCGTAACATATGTTGGAGCATATGACCTATGTCGAAAGCCGCGCTCGTTCGGTGCAGTGCAATACTTCTCTTCGCAGAATTTCGTTAATTCTACAAGTTGGAACTCTAGTGAAAAAGTGACTATTCTCGCTTGAGTGCTTGGACACATCGAATTCAGCCGTACTGTGAAACCAGGTAGGCAGACGTCGATACTCCAACATTCGCCTTTTCTTTCGAGTCATTTTTTCATACTTTTTCAGAATTTCATTATTAGTTTCTCTTTCGTTTTCGTTTAATTTTCAAAGGCCCTTGTCGTGCCATTCATTTTCACCGAAGAAACTCAACTTGCATTGGAGTTGAGTCTCCCTTGAACGATGTTGGTTTAAGAGAACCATGTAATAGCAGTCAGCCATTATTATAGGCGCTGGATTTATTAAAATCTTGAATTAACATTAAAGTCAAGTTGGTACATTGGATCTTTCATCTTTATCAATTTTATTTTGCATTAATAAATTTGATCATTCTTAGATGCACATTTAAACATCAATATATATAACCTTGTGATTTAGGAACTCAAAAACAGCGTGGTTTTTATGTTAGAATAAAAAACCGCAGCTGTTCAGTTGAGAACACTAGCATTCGACGCATGCGCAGTGGCTTTAAAGCGTCGTACACCTGGCAATGGCTTTCTTGTGTGGATGTTGCGCGCTAGCACTTTTTCACTCTATATTAAATATTTACAACAGCCAACAATCATTATTTGTTACCAGATTCAATTAAGCAACGAAATATCATAATAAACACAAAAAATTAGCTTCTAATTGATATATAAATATTAAATGTACGTTCTGATCGTATAAATATATCAAAATCACTCCTGGCTGCGCAGAGGTGCGGCTAAATGCGCAGCGACAAACGTGATTTTTCAGTCTTTATATTTATATTGCCTTGAAGTGGACGAAATTTCGTTTAAAAAACAAATGAATGAAATTTTTTCCGAAAAATCAATTAGCAATAATTTCATTAAAAATATTAGCGCCACATAGGCACATTAGCAAATATATACTCTCCTAATCTTACGTGTGCCTAAAAATTAGGATTTTAGCAAACACACGATAAATGTACTAATCCTGCATCCGGATCCTAGACAAGAAAGTATTGAAGAAGTATTGTTACTGGGGATGAAACTTGCGTTTATCATTATGAACCTGAATCCAAACAACTCTATGCTGTGGCACAAAAAGGGCACACCACCACCCAAGAAGTTTAAGATATCACAGTCAGCGGGGAACAGTCTTTTAGAACTCACACACTTTCTGTTTAACGATTACAAAGACAAAGGTGTCTCTATAACTACTCCTTCAGTTCTAAAGCGATTGACAAAGACAAACCTCCTTCTAAAAACGCGCCTGTTTACTACGCTTCATGTTGCTAAAGCGAAATTGAAGTGAAAAGATTATTTTTCAGATAAAGAGCAAACTTTTTTTTCTTAATGAGATAAATATATTTATTAAAAGATCTAGGTATTTTTGAAGGATAGGGAATGAGTACATTGAAAAGGAAAAATAATTTTATATTTTCATTTCAATTTCATACCCCCCATTCCCAAACTTGAAAATGTCCCCTCGTATAAATATATATATCAAGCAAGACATTAAGGACCAAACTATCAGATGGCGCCAGTAAAAAAGTATCCTTATGATTTTTCCAAAGTGGTTTCAGTGAACCTATTTTTGTGATTTTTAAAAACGATGGATTGAAAACATTTCCATATGTTGATAATTCATTGATCTTTGATGGAAAAAAGCCCAAGCTTGGATTGAAAAATGTTATCAAGACTCTGCTCCATCGAAAACAACCATCAAACGATGCGATCGAATACGATTTCAATCATGGCATATGTAACCCTAAATATATAATACATTTTAGAAATTTTTTTGGAAATTAAATATTTTTCCAAGAGTTTCCCATGAAAATTTCTAGGTTCATTACATGTCGAACTAGAAGAACGCCTTATCACGAGCAATGTCGAAAATTTAAATCATACAAAAAGAAAAAGAGTATCATAAGTATTTGCAAAAAATATGTAAGTAATTTCAAAGGACACAATATCAATTCAAAACATATTTTATCTCCGATTAAATCTAATCTTTAAGCATATCATCAAAATTTCATTACCACATATCTTTAATCTATACGTCTTACTTAATTTCCAACTAGTTTACCTGTAAACATATCCAACAGACAAACTGAATTCATAACGAATGGGCCCTATCGGAAGGTCCATCCATAACAAACTTCCATTAAATTAATATTTCACATATAATGGAATTCCTATAGTTCAAGGCGGACACTGACAATCACGAACATGGATACATACATTTTACATCAATGTAATCCATGGACGTAGCTTCCAAGGTTTTCTACCAATGTAGACAATAACTAGATTTGTGAGGGGGTAAAAAACTTTCCGGAAAACAATGGTAATGCGCATGATATACACCTTCGTATTTTTTTATGCAGAGATAAACTACAGTATACAATATTTCTCTGAGTTACGTCATTCGCCTGTCGAGCTCATTGGATCTCAAACCTATGAGAGAGGTTTTCTGGTTCAATCGGGATAGATCTTAGCAGTTGGAGATCACAGCATGGGGAATATCTAAAACTCAAACACAGCATCTTAAAACACTTGTTTCGTCCCTGTCTTATGGTATGTGAGGTTATCCATAATCCGGGTCAGAACCTGGAGTACTTTCAGTAGGTTTTCATTGAAGTAATTATCCTTCCCGCCCATCTTCTTCTGCCTTCATTTTTTCAAATACGTTCATATTTTTGCGCGCTTGCTCTAGTTTGAAAAATTGTAGATCAGCGTGCTATCGTTCTGCCCAAGTGTCTGTAATATAGAGCTGAAAGTGGTCTCTATCGATTGGGTTTGACTTCCTGATGGAGAATCGAATATAAACTTGAGTATGTCCGGCAGGATATACTCAAGTTGGTTAGCAGTTATGAGCATCTGAAATTTAGTTTCCTCAAACAACATCCATCCGATTGATTTGAAAAACGTCTAAATATCGTTGCGAGAAAGGGATGTAATATATTCTGTCAAATTAACAGGCTAGATAATTTTTAAAAAATTACAAAAATGGAAATATTCGAGTTATTCATAAGATATTCTTCGGACCTTAACAAAAAATTTTGCTTTTATGGAGGTTATTGATATATTTCATATTCCAAAATTTCATCTTCGAAGAGTAAACCCACGAGAAAATAAAAGTTTATTTGCGGGATTTTTCTAGTGCTGTGAACCACTAGAACAGGCTGCATATACTTAATGAGACATGGACTGTTGTCAATGGTCAAAGCTACTGTCTTACAATTTGTTCCTGAAAAGTCTTTTAGCTTGAAAACCATCTCAGTGAAGTGCTCATAGTCGCAGACCTTTTATTCCATCTGCAAATCTCCGCTGTAACCAGCTGGAAGTGAGGTATAAAACTTTCGGCAATAGTAGTAACAAGCAGCTGGAGAAATATTATTAAGATGAATCGTTTTGACAAAACATCAGTTGAAATACGTCCTCAACTGGATTCTCGAAACAAGATATCCGCTGGAGCAAATAATCGTTATAATCGAAAACTGAGTGCTTATTTTTAATTTAAGGTAAAGGTTTGTTGATCTTTGACATTATTTGACCTTTGCGATAACTGTTTCAAATTACATTTTCTTTTAATTCCTGTACAAAATAATAAAATATATATGATATGTGCCTGCCATTTGAACAAAATTAGAAATTCAGGTTGTTATATTATTTTTCTTTACTCTGAATCTCAAATCAAAAATAACTACTCACTGTTTTGTTCGAATCTGAAATTTCCTTCTCTTAAAAACCAACGAAAAGTAGATACCTATTCGTATATCTACTACATAAAAAGCCATTTGAAATATCTTACTTCCAGTAAGCTATTATCGTTTAAACACACAGGTTATTTAAAAATTTTACGACTCCCTGCTATGGAATAAATAGAAGAATTACTTTATATTCTCGTAATAGAACATTGCGATAATGAAAACATGAAGAAGTTGAATTCGGCTTATACCACACTTTCATTTCACAGATAGGCATTGCATTTTTTGGAATTAGATGAATGAATTATGTGAATATTCTCCTTCGCTTTCACATTTTTCGAATAGCACATATTTCCTGAAGTGATCACAATATTTTTTATAGACTTCATTGTTCCAAGACATGAAACTGCTTTATTAGTAAAAAATTCAATTTATGAAGTCTTTTTCACCTGAAACCACTCTTAACCAACTAGCTAATGATAACTTTCCACTTATTCAATATTTCAGTCAGAATGAATTTTGCGTGGCAGATGTTCGTTGATGTAAATCAGTCCAAAAGTGGATAATCAGATGTTTATGAATTGCGATACGTTTGAATCTAAAATAACACATTTTTTCGGTGCAGAAGTGATTTTCCACGGCTCGCCCACAGTAACCCTCTTTATTGCGTTCGGCAAATAATCTTGGATCCTCCATGAAAAGTGACTTCTTACTTTTATGAACTAATATACTTTTTTCCAACTTAGAAATTCCAATTCCCAAGAACCAAGTGTAACAACCAGAATACCAATGGTGCGTTAAGTGAGGGAACCGATGACGCATTATCATAAAAAATGGAAACCTGGAATGCAGGCCGGAATGAAGGCACTCGGTGATTGATTCAAGTAAACACCTCTTCTCGTATGAACTTAGACCAGACCTGTTTACTTTCTGTTCGAGACATAGTTGGAGTAATATGAAATAAAATGATAGAATAATATCGAGGTGTATTATTTGAGTTACAAATTCAGAAGTGGGATTATTCACGGTGAATATGAAAAGAAGGCAGAAGACGGTCTTCTAGTTCGAATTCATCATCTAGTGATTAGTGACAAATAAATGGATTCAAAAAGTGAAAAGTTATGTAGAGAAAAAACTGTAAGTCGACAATCCAGTTTAAGTGTCGATAAATTGTTGATACCCATCGTCGATGCCTCCAATATAAATATGACTTGGGTAGAATGGGTGACCAAAATTGATGAACATAGTGAAATGTAGAACTGGAACAATAATTGAGTGATGAAGCTTATTTTCTAGAATAAGAGGTAACGTTAGGAAATGTCCTGATTCACAAAAATAGCAGTTCAGAGGTGGATCAAGCTGAAAAAAATTGCTGTTAGAAATATTTCCGTGTAAAAATAAGTTTTGAAAATTGTTTGTTTAGGCTACAAATGTGCAAATGCAAATGTGCAAATGTGAATGCATATGCCCAACCAGTAATTCAGTGATTATTGCTCCCAAAAGTTATCAATGTTAAAGAAGTTGAATTTGGAAATCAAAAAAATTTAATAATAGTCGTAATTATTCAGAGGTGCTTTAATTGCAAGGGATCACATTTTGTTGAAAATTGTTCAAAGGCTATTTTTAGATGTGATTCTCCATAAAGGTTTGTTATAACAAAATCCACTTTTCTTGAATCTGAAAAAAAATGTAATATGTACACGAAGAATGTTTTATTTAATAAAGAAACGATAGATCAGTTATAACGTTGGTAATGCTCTTGCCTAGATGGTTAGCCGGTAGAATCTGTTAGTACATTTTATAATAAATGATTCTTGTATTTTTGATAATATTTCCTAAAACAAATAACGTTGAATTTTGGCGATATTAAGGAGATTAAAAAAAAATCAATAACTTATACATTCTTTTGAAAGAGTATAATACAATACCTTTCATTTCCAAAGACTACTATAACATTGTATACAACAAAATTATATGTACAATAAACAATTAAAATTTAAAAATATTGACATACAAATATCTAAGTCATATTGAAATCTGCAGAAATTCCTCCACACGATAAAAACATTTCTTAATAATAAACTCCTTCAATTCAAATTCAAATCTGTTCAGCGATTTACACGTTTTGATGGCATTAGACAAATTATCAAACAACAGAGGTCTCAAATGGTTGGGTGATCGGAATGCTGAATTTGATTTACATAGATTTGTTCGCAATTTTGAGTAATATCTTGTGTTTCAGTGTTCTTCTTGAGATGGTAAAGTCACAATTCTAAACTTCTTCAAATAATCTTCACAACTATGACTGCGTGGAATCCCCGCAATGGAACGTAAACACCTCTTCTGAGCAATAAAAACGTCATTACAAAATGGCGACCAACCCCAGAAACAGACACCGTATCTCAACCTTTCAACGATATTAGCATGATATACTTGGATTAATTGTTTCTCCATCAAAACTGTTCTCAGCTGTCTAAGAACATAGCCCTGAGAGTTTAATTTTCTTATTAAGTGTTCACAGTGTGGTTTCCAATTCATGTTACTATCAATGTATAAGTCCAGAAACTTTGTATTTTCCCTGAATAAAATTGGTATGTCATCTAATGTGATTTTCAAATCACTCACCGTTTTCTGAGCATGATGGAACCGTATCAATGCCGTCTTTGTTGGGTTTAAATAAAGGGAATGGCTAGAAAACCATTTGTTGATATTTTTAATTAAGCTGTTACATTTATTCTCTAGGCCAACATCAGAATCGTCAGAAATCAGGGATGAAATGTCGTCAGCAAACGCCGCAAATAATCCTCATCAAATGTCAATGTATGTGAAACAAATACTTGATGTAATGTTGTGAGTAACTTTTGTGTAACGTATTATAAGGTAATCCAAGTTAGAATACGCTGGTCCAGTCCTTGTAGAAAAAAAGAAATAGGGCGATTATCGTTTATGTATCGATTATCGAAAGTCAATAGTTATTAGTGTTAAAGAAAAGTATCTACTACCATTGACCTATGGTCAGTTTGATATGGTGGGTGGGCATAAATATTTCATCACCCTGTCCCGCGTTTGTTAGATTAAGAGAATATAAAATTTTAAAAGAGGGCAAGTTTTTGTGGTTAGTACCTTAAAAGTGTAGATGACAAATCTGCAAAATTTGTCACGATGAAGAAGGATCTTTTGGATCAGAAAGAACCTTAACAAAAATAGTTGATAATTTCTTATTCCCTCACTTAACGCACCATTGGCATTCTGATTGTTACACAAGAAGGCCGGTTGGGAATTCATATCTCCGCCTATGCTCTATGAAGCAAAAGAGCTGTACGGCGTATTATTATCATTTCTGAATCTACACTTTATCGGAAAACGCAGCCGCTAAATGTGATAGCACGTCCGTTTTTACTAGTTGCTAGTATCAATTTTCTGTCGGACCTAAGTATGTGGCCGTTCAAAGCGCCGAACGCACGTTTATTTACATTACAAGATAGGTTCGGAACTTTTATTGACAGTGAGTAAGGTACTGAGAATTTCTATTCCATGGAATGAGGATGGGCTGAACAGAAAAACTGGAATAACGAAGGAAACAAAGCCAGGATACTAGTGAGCATAATTTACTATTCATTAGGTGATTATAAACCTTGCAAAGTGTACTTATATTCACAAATTTAATAGCTTTGGTATCTTTATTTTCATCAATGTTTCTGAATAAATTTATTGCATAATTCATATCAGTAAAAATTCTTATAACTATGTTTAGAATTCGTCAGTTTCAACACCTTATACCGAAATGCAATGAGTAAATACATCAACTTAGATAGTTACAAAACAAGCACCCATTACTACCTTCCTAATTGCATAAAATACTAAAAATTATACCATGAAAATACCTTATACAGGTGAGAACGATATAATATTATAATTGAAGCAATGTAACATTCAGATATAAGAAAAAAAATTAATAAATTAGTACCTCAGAGTTCGTAGTATTAAGTTCAATCTTAAATAATTTCATTTGTACGAATAATAATTATATATTGGTCAACAATATTGCTCTAACAAAATAAATCACATTAGCTTGACCGAAAAAGAGATTAACAAGTTGGAATAAAACGAAATAGTTTGAATCCTATTCGAATTATACGATTTATAATAATCAGCATATTCTAACTACAGATTCTTGATGCTAATAGAAAACCTTTTTCCTTTACCTCTTACTCCAATACTGCCTTGTCCCAAAGTTGAAAGCGATTTAAGGTTTTTAAATTGGGCTAAGCCACCACTGGATTCTTTTCGAGATAACAGAATATATTCAGCTATTGCTTATGGTATTCCATGAAATTATAGAGACATACTTTTTTTATGCACGTTTGAATTTGAGGCTTCAGAGTGTAATATTATTGATAAAAACACACATTTATTGCTCTTCGAAGAACATTATATTATTTGCTGTCCAAAACATTAGTTCTGCTGAAAATCATATTGAATTCCTTGGTTTGTGATTTTTCAGCATAGTATTAGTGAATTTTTTTTACAATATATTCATATTTAACATCAACTTTGCCAATACTCAAAACTCCTATTGTTTCCATGTTCTTTCTATTATATAAAAATTGGAGATTGCTATCTGTGTTATCTTCTATGTCCCATTTAAAACCTGTAAATTCCAAAGTGTTTTGATAATTCCTAGAAAAATGTCAAAACTATGATATTCATGTTTCTCACGTTTTTAGGAATTTAAAAAACGTTTTCTAGCGTGTCGATTTCTACAAAATTTTGCAGGCCCATTTGTTTGAACCTCATTCGAACATTTTCTAAGTTGAAACTCGATCTGCCGGAATTCTGAGGAGTTATTGAGACAAGTTGTAGATGCTCTTAACTGCTGAACTATTCGACGGATTTGGCCCAAAAACAAACATGACAGATATATTGAGACAATTGGCCTATTCTGATAACATGAGAACACTGGTTCATCAGACGGCTGGCGGGACGTACATACTAAATTTTCACCACGTACATACTAAATTTTCACCAGTTTTCCATCGGTTTTGTTCGAAGCTTAAATTCCTTTCTCTTGAGAAAAGAACATATGAAGGTTAATCTTTTTCACCGAAGAATATATAGAAGAAAATGCTATCTTCCTTTCAGTAAGTTCTTGTCCTTCAAAATACCTCATTTATTAAGTTCAAATCACAGAAAAGCCATTATTATATTAAATTTTCCCACAGTACGATTTTGAGTCAGATTTGGCAGAATTACAATTTCAAACAAACTGAACAAGGAGGCAAAAATATCCGTATATCTTTAGTTTATGAACTTATGAACTACTAAAGTAAATGAAATATAATATATATATATATATATATATATATATCTTGTTGAATGATTGTTTGGGCTATTACCATTATCTATTGTGGATGTAATGTTTTCCGACGTTTCGATAGACATCTTCTATCTTTATCAAGGAGAAAAGTAAGAAACCTTTTGAAAATTATCAATTTTCAAAAATTTCCAATCAAGAGGAATCAATTAAATTCACAATTGAAATCGAGAAGGACAGACAACTTCCATTCTTAGATGTACTCGTACATAAACAAAATGGAATCCCTAGAACCACTGTGTATAAAAAGCCAACGAACACAGGACAATATCTACATTTTGATTCAAACCACCAACTAAACACTAAATTGGGAGTAGCAAAATGTTTATTTGATAGAGCAATAAAAATTTGTTGCACTGAAGAAGACCAAAATGAAGAAATAAATAACATCTCGAAAACTCTTAGAACTAATGGCTACCCCAAAAAGATATTAGAAAAAGCTAAACGAACAAGAGAAAGTCAACCTGAACCAACAGATATAAATCAAACCATTAAAACCGTAATTCCTTATGTAAAGGTTTGTCGGAGAAAATGAGAAGAATTGGAAATAGATACAACATAACGACTACATTCAAAACTCAAGACATTATCAGAGCTAAACTTACAAAAATTAAGCCTAATAATGAGACATAAAGGACAAAGAACTGCATATATGAATTACCTTGCGAGTGCGGAAGATTTTACATCGGAGAAACTAAACGCCCTCTGAATGTACGAATAAAAGAACATCAGAAGCTTCTACGAGTACTAGACAGCGACAAATCCAGGTTGGTCCAACATGCTGTAGATGAGAATCATCGTATAAAATGGGATGAAGCATCAATAATATCCAAAGAAGAAAAACTTGCAAGAAGAAAAATCAAAGAAGCAGCATTTAAGAAAATAACACCTGATTCCATAAGTGCTCCATCTATAGATCTGCCAGAAGTTTGGACGCCGATAGTTCGATCCAACTTGAAAAGATCATCATATCACAGATGAGTATATAACATCGTTCATTTTTCTTTCATGACTTCTGTCATATTGACTTTTTGAAAATTGATAATTCTCAAAAGGTTTCTTACTTTTCTCCTTGATAAAGATAGAAGATGTCTATCGAAACGTCGGAAAACATTACATCCACAATAGATGATGGTAATAGCCCAAACAATCATTCAACACGAGCTCCATCATCAACAATATCTCGTCATCATCCTATATCTTCTCGAGATAGAACGCTACGACAATTAAATTTGAAGATATGTACGATACCAATAATCTATATTTATGCTTAAATTTTGTTAGATTCCAACGAATATCTTATGAGATATCAAGTCCTGAAAATTGTTCAAGGAATGATTTAAAATTTTCTTGAGTACAATTTCTACAAAATTTCGAAAGCCCATTTGATTCAACTTCATTCAATTATCTTCCAAGTTGAAACTTGATCAGATGGATATTCTAGTTACCAAGAAAACCAAATTTCAGATGATCACAACTGCTGAAACATTCAATGGACTTGGCCCAATAACCAACCTGACGGTGATATTTGGACAATTAAGCTATTCTAAAAATAAGAAAACTCTAGCTCGTCTTCGTAAGATAGAGAGTATACAGCCGGCCGGCCTAACTGACGGGCATACTAAATTTTGAATTTCTGAAAACTTTAGCTCATCTCCTTTGGATGCCCGAAGTATATTCTTCGTAGGAAGTAGAACCCAATCTAATGAGACCGTTTTCAGCTACATATTCGAGGATTGTAGATATTTAGGCACACTGCAGATGAAGTTGGGTCAGCTAAAATTAACAAAAAAAAATAATAATAATTAAAACCACCAAAACTTGAAGCTCGCAAATCAAATCAGATTTGCATGTAAGAATTTGGGAGTGGTACTTCTGTAATATTATCATATTTGAGTAGCATATTTCGCTTATCTTGCATTAGCTAAGATGATAAAATTTCAGAATATTTTGATATCAATCAGCTCAAAATACGCACACACATACAATCGACATCTGACGATTAATTAATTAGATACCGAGTATTTTTTTAAAATATTTGGAAATTTTTGAAAATTTTCTGATTCGACGATTTATACCAAATCTTGAAAACCAATTTGTTTTGACCTCATTTGAAAGTTTTATTCAATTTACAATTTTATCAGATGCATATTTTAGGCACTATTGTGAAAACCAAATTTCATAACTGCCAAATTATTCGATGAATTCGTACTATTGACGGAATCAGCCGAAAGATTTAGACAATTCTATTACGGGAATATGAAATCACTACCTCATCTTCTTCGAAAGTTAAGAAGTATATTGCCAGACGGCCCAACATTTGTTCATGCACAACTTTCAACCCCCTTTCGTGAAAAATTAGAATATGTAAAACAATGCGCTTCAGCTATGATTCTAAGTAATGTTATTAGTACGTTTCTTAAACTAATTTAAAAATATTTCTAGGAAATTTCTGCACGCCTGTAAAGCCGAACAACGACCTGGCCAAAAATGTACTCACTTTCCCGAAAAATTTTTAACGTTTAGAGAAGATGGCACAGCCAAATATTTTTCTTCTGAGAAAGTAAATTTTTATGTTGAAGTCCAAATTACAAATATCTTAAATTAAGAAAATCGAACAAACAGTTCTTCTTTAGTTTCATTTCGGCCACAACCCTGTTCGATCCAAAACTGTTACTCCATATAATCACCTGAATCATCCAATGCATATAGCAACATAATCAGAAAAATGGTTTCATACAGTTGTGTTACATATATATGTGCTGATAACATTTTTTTCAAGAATTTTTGATTTTCCAAATGGAGAAAAACTGAAATAGTATATTCCAAAAAAAGTCGCAGAATTGGCTTCTACTCCAATACGAATGCAAAATTCGCAAACGAGCGACTTTCAATGAAGTTTCGTACAGAAACTGTTTGAATTTATGATTTTTGTATAATATCTTGGTAGTTGGCATAACGAAAGTTGTCAGATTGGTGAATTTGAATTCGAATCGTACGTCTGTAACAACGATGGTTTCGACTTATATTGACATTTGACGTGTGCATAAATTTGATGGAAATGCCAGAGCTGACTACCACAAAAAATACAAATAGAAACATAAATAATAATATTATATTTACAGTATCAATGCGAGTTACATGCTTAATCAAAACAATTACAAAGGAATTACAATATTATTCTCATGCTCATGAACTCATTCAGTGAGTAAAATGTATTCAAGTGTAAAAATTCTTTGAAAGACTTCTTAAACTTCTTCTCTGATGAAACCCTAAATCTCTCTGGCAGCTTATTGAAAATTTTCGGACCCCAAAAGTCAACTTCTTGCTGGGAAAATTTACGGCTATGATATGGAATGGACAAGTTTGTCCTATTCCTGGCGTTGATAGGATGATAAGTACTATGGGTTGGAAATTTATTCATGTTGTTGTGAATATAAGTGGCACACTCCAATACATAAATGGCTGGAATCGTAAGTACCCTCAATTTTCCAAAAGCCTCTCTACAGCTATCAGGTTGCTTAAGGATAAGGATTTTTCGAATAGCTCTCTTTTGGTAAATCAGCAGATCCTGCACATGTACAGATATCCCCCACAGAAGAATTCCATAGGAAACAATTGAATGAAAGTTGACGAAATAAGTTTTTCATGCTGCCTCTGGCGTTGATACTTTGCCCACAGTTGTTATTGTATAAATGGCCGTTGCTAGTTTTTTCTTCATGATCTCTATATGTGGTTCCCATGATAGAGCTCCGTCCAAGGCTACTCCCAATAATTTGAATGTATTTTCTTTATTACTTTTTAAAATTAGTTGTTGTGTTTTATTCTCATTTATTGAAAGGGAATTGAATCTGAACCAATCTCTAGCTTCCATCAAGACTTCTTCCTTCAACTTAAATTTCAAACTTAACGCCTTGAGGAAGAAGGTGGTGTCATCAGCAAAAAACAATGTTATGCAGAGATTATCTGCAGTCATTTCTAGGTCCTTCATGAAGACTATGAACAATATGGGCCCAAAAATTGACCCCTGAGGAACTCAAAAATTTACCCTCCTCATGTGTGATTTTTTATTTTGTCATTGGATCTGCTGCTGTCTGTTTTCAAGGAATGACTTTAACATTAGTAATGGCGCACCGTCCACGCCATACAGACGGAGTTTCTCAATAAGTAATTCATGGCTCATACTATCGAATGCTTTTGTGAGATCGCAAGACACAATCTCCGATACCCATTTCCGATCCAACGCCATGTTCTCCATGAGTTCCAAAAGCATTGTTGTTGTTCATTTCAAGTTTCGATAGCCGTGTTGCTGTTCGCCGATGATTCTATATCATTAAGATACTCTAAGAGTCTCTCTCTCACAATTTCTTCAGAAACCTTTGAGGTGGCTGGCAGGATAGATATTGGACGGTAGTTTGCTGGGTTACTTTTATCTCCTTTCTTGTAGATAGGCAACACTTTTGTCATTTTCAGTGTATCCTGGAAGATGCCCATTCTGAGACATTTATACAGTTTATTGTGAATGGATTTGTTATTTCGATTCATACATCTTTCAAAAATATTGTTGTCATGTCATGTATGTCAGTCGTTTCCTTGTGTCTGATCTTCTTGATAACACTTATAACGCTGTTTTTTCGTTAAACCTTAGTAGTTTACTTTTTGTATGATACTTGTGTTGGAACAATTTGGTTACCTTCTTTGCATTTTTTGTAAGCCGTGTAAGCATCATGTGATCGAGTTACCCTAAATATCGTATCAAGAACATGTAATTGACGCTTGAGTTCTGTTACATTTTCATCAATACCTCTCCATATATTGGTGTTATATCCACTTCTTTTTCTCTGGGGAAACTCCAGATCAAAATTAATTTTCAAATATTGAAAGAAGTATCTGAAGCTCTCCTCGGCTGTCAAGGATTCTAGTTTATCATTCCATTGCTGTAATGAACTCATAACAGCACTGTTTTCAGTATTGGAATGAACTCATTAGTATACAGAAATAGAGAAAATATGTATATTGGTTGATGAACAATTTAAATGGCAATAGTGTTGACAAGTTTATCCAGCACTTTTCGATTCACGAAAAAAATATCATTGCATTTTTCAGTGGTTAAAATTTTCTCAAAATTAATTCGTAAATTTTTACCTTCAGATACACTTTCAAACTTTTTCAAAGTAAAAATTCTTCTACGCTATAAAAACTACTTAACATCCAAAGCGACGAAATGAGGTATCAGCCCTCTGAGAGATAGGGTGGGTGATATGTTGTCATCTTGTCATAACATTTTCTACAATGATTATGTAAAATCTGGTTAAAATCTTATATTACGAAAATTCTCTATAATTCTATGAAATTTCATAATTCAGAATGAAAAAAGTTTTGAGCCAGCTACACAAACATCAGACTATCATAATGTATGAAGTAGTAAAAAAACCATGTATGCTGAGAGAAAACGCAATAGGCAACCAATAGCATATTATATGAACCGAATTTCATCAGCCATTAGCCTTTCAAAAAATCGATACTAACATAAAGAGGCGACCCAAACAATTCACCCTCTTCTGAATAGACAAATCCATTTGAATCGGCTCTAACGACAATGGAATTATACATCAAGTACATTAAGTGATTTTTAAGTGGTTATATTTCAATCCTTTACCTTAATCATTTCAGGTCTGAAGATCATGGACAACAGGTCATACTATCACCATGAAGACTTGACAACAAATTATTCGGTGGACTTAAATCAAGGCGACTCTCAAAGGAATGAGACAGAAGAGGAAAATGCCAATTTGTTATATTTCATCCTAACAACCCTTTTTGGGACCATTATTGTGGTTTCCAATCTAGTAACGTTGGTTTCAAGTGGTATTACGGTGAAGAAAAGTGAGTATTCTTTCACCAGATTGATTTTATTGTTAATAATTGATTGAACTGAGTGGATTCAATCAGAAGTCGCCCAAAAACTACCCCTATATCATCACAGTTTAGACACCACCGAGTAGTCGCAACATCGAAAATATAAACAGAATTACTTACACTTTGTTGAACTCGCGTATCCTTTCCATGAGATTAAGTAGCTACAGATCATAGATCAGAAAAAAGACTTTAAAAATATATTAGTGTTAATTATAATATAATATAAATTAACATAAAAATTAGCAAGCCAAGAAACATCCGTATAACTCACCAACTTTACATGGATGATTTAAAATTATATGCTGCTAATAAGGAAGTACTAAAGAGACTCCTAGAGATAGTATCGACGCTCACCGATGGCATCTAAATGAAGCTGGAAGTTTTGAAGTGCGAGGTTAGACGTGGAAAAATCCAGAGTAGTGCTCGGAGAACAACTTCAAGGAATCAAGTGACGAATCCAAGCATGAATATGGATGACGGCTACAAATATTTAGGTATTAAATAGGCGTTAGTCATCATTCGGAAATAAAAAAGCCATTCAAAAGCAAACTATAGAAGAGCTAACCTTCCATTAAAATCTAAACTGAACTCATGATCATTGTTCTCTGCATTGAACATCTGGACAATTCCGAGCATAACATACTACTTTGGACTTGGTCAGTGTCCAAACTCAGAGAGATGGATGGAGCCTTACGAATAATGCTCACGAAGTATGGGATCCACCATCCCCATTCCTCGGTCATACGGCTCTACATCCCACGCCAACATGGAGGCCGAGGATTAATCAAATTGGAAACTGCACATAATAGTAATATTGCAGCACTCAAGACATACTTCCTCGAATCCAACACTCCAGAGGACAAAAAACACAACCATAATGGAGAAGATTATTGAGGTATGGAAGGCCACGGTAGATACCCTGGTCGACTGAAAAGCGTAGATGTGAATAACTTGCCTACCTGCGTGAGGCATATTGCCCAAGTGAATATCTATCGCGTCGAACCAATGTCGCAGATGGAGACAAGGAGCTGAGTGTGCTCCGCATGATAATCTCGGTGAATAGTTTAGTGGAGAGACTTTTGCCTGAGAACAGAGAGCGAGCATCTATGCTTGGAGGAGAACATAATATCCGTTGTGCAGAAGCAAGTCATCCTGGCCTCAATTAGAATCGTACATAGAAGCCTGCAGGACCATTAGGCGCCGTGTTTGCCTTGATGAGAATCAGGAAAACATGGAAGTACCCGTATTAACGGCAAAAAAAATATAATAATATAAAAATTAAGTAGTTATATAATAACATTATATAATTTAGTCATAGCTGGCTTTGACCTTCTGCGCATTGAAATGAAGCGTGAGTCCGAAATGGTGTGAGAAAACCCGAGGAGTGGGACTACTGGGTGCTGTCTATACTGTGATATCATTAAGTGGGCAATAAGTTCGCGCTGGTTGTCAATAGATGGCTCTAACGGTAAGTTATAATTACAGTGACTAACACAAGAAGAGAATGACGACAACTAGACCCTGAGCCCCGGCCAACCACCATGTTATTGCTGAATTTGAGTCAATTGTAGTGAAAAGGATATGTCTGTAATAAACACTAGTACAACGAAATCACGAGTTTTTTTCAAACTTTGAAAATTATTATCCCCAAAAGTATTGGCTTCTAAAACTCAAGAACGATATCGAATTATTTCTCTGACAAATCAGAATTTTTGGACAAAATTAACGTCTAGTTGGGATTATGCTGAAATAGCAATATGTACTTGTCCATGCTAATTAAATGTAAACATCGTTCAAAATAACAATATCTCGTAATTTCTCCATCAAATGATCAAGTATTTATCTCTTTTCCAGATACGAAACCAAAGCTGATGTACCTTCTTCTTGGTAGCATAGCCCTTGCAGATGTATTGACAGGATTTGTAGTGATTTTTTGGCAGGTATATCCACACAACCTGAGAAACCAAAATATATGTGCTGCACAAATTTGTATGATTTTTTCAGTTGCAGATGAAGAAAGATAAATAAAAAAAATATTTTTCAGCAACTATGGTAACAAGCACGCTAGTGAACATTTACACAGTGGGCATAATTGGAATTGATAGATTCTTATATATTTTTTATGGATATAATCATCAAAAATGGTATTATCCTAAAATAATACAGACTTTAATTATTACCATCTGGATATTCAGTGAGTATGCTGCCTCAATTTCAAGAAAAAAAAATCCTGAAGTCGAAACTTTTTACGTGCTTGTTCTTCGACTGATAAAATTATCCTGACCAGAACTTGCGGGTAAATTCAAGCATGAATACTTAGGACGCTATAACCAATCAGTAGATTTCAATCTTATTTCATCAGTAGTTTTAGGGGATATTGTGATCCAAGACTTTGGCAATTGAAGAAATTATTGGCTGCTTAGCTACGCAGGTTCGATATTTTTCTATTTGCTTACTCCTTCGCTTACATTTTTTTTTGTCAAAAATGTCCGTCTATCCGTCTTATCATGTCTGAACGGAATGAGCTAGAGAGCTGAAATTTTCAAGGTAGGTTTGAGGAATGAATGTCTCGGACAAGTTCATTATTCGGATGAATCGGCCCAGTAGTTTTGAAGTAATGAAAAAATATTTTTTTCAAATAATGAATAATATATAATATATTTTTTTTAAACTATATACAAATACATTGATACTTTTTTTATAATATATTAAATTATAAAATTTGAAACATCGTCAAACGAAATCTTATGGAACTGTTCATTCAAGATCAGTATTTGAACACATAAAGAAGATTCAAGTAGATCGTTCCATACAGACCAAATTTCATATCAACCGCAAATAATTTCAAACAGAACATATTGAAATTAAATTGTTTTTCGGCTTAATATTCGAGAACATGAGACATTCAGGTAGAACTAGGACCAAGTGCGCAAAATTTAAATGTCGTTCTGAAAAGCTCTATAGATTTTGACTTTGTTTCAGGTTCTCTCGTAGGATTTCTACCACTAATGGGATGGTCAAGAGAATTAAAAAATCAAAGATCATGTTGTTTTGTTGTTATTGTACCAGAAAAGTTAATAATCCTTCTGGCTATCTTATATATATTACCAATAACGGTAATTCTCATTTTATATTGCTTAGTTATGTATAGAGCCTCAAAAAAAGTTTCATTACCAGAATTACTGTTAGGTAAACAAGCCGCTCAACAGTTACAAAAGACCACATTACAAAAAGAAAAGAAACGACAGCTCAAAGTAAAGACAGAAAATCGTTCTAAAACTGTACTAAAAATTCTTGAAAAGGATTTTTCGCCAGTTGTGAATGTGTCCAAAAGATGGAAAGCTGTGAAAGTAGTATTGTTCTCTACAAACAATTTTTTATTTACTTGGATTCCATATATTGCGGTTAGTTTGTACTACACATCAGTTTGCACTGACGACAGTACAAAAAAATGTAGGTCGCTAAGTCTGGTTATAGCAAGTCCGTTAGCGATGCTAGGGTTTGTTAACAGTCTTGTTAGTCCAATAATATATGCTTGGTGGCATAAAGGATTCAACAAATATATAAAAAGAAGAATAAGCACATTCAGACTAAGAAATCCAAGTCATTCCAAAAAAATCGTTCCTAATGCATCTTCTAACGTAACTATGACAACCATATTGGAAAACTCAAATGAACACATCACGAGTGTTTAAGGAATCGAAAAACATGAATTTGTGGCTTGTTAAATCAGTTTTTTATAGCACAAGTTTACCAAAAAATATTGTATTTTAAATCTAATTTTGTACCAATTTTTTTCTAATAAAAGTTTGATTGAATCAACGTCTCGTAAATCTTGATATTCCTCTGAATCTATAGGATGGAAATTGGTACAATTTTGTTCAGAAGAAAATCGATTAAGCTTGCGTCTATAAATGATGTACACATGGGCAACTTTCCCCTTCGGTAAATTCGATTAAATAGCCAACCCTCTTATAGTGTGACTATTTTACTTCTTAGAGACAATCTCATAGATATCTTAGAGAAGATCACACATGTTTAAAATAAAAACATAATGAATGCTGTAAATTCGCTTTTTCATGGCTCTATTTCGTTTTCATATGGCCATCATGTGAACTCAAGAAACAGTTAAAAAGCCGTAAACAAAAGATTATTCAAGAATATTGAAATGAAAAAACAAAAATCCTTTAAAGACCACGAAAAAACTGTATGCGAACATCGGCAGACTGAAATTAGAAAACATTGACTCGGAGATATTGTTCACTGACAGGGAGATTAAATTGTCATAGAGGTTGTTTTCTGATAAGGACACATTTTTAATAACTACAGCAGAGACAAAATGAAACGAAAATTATATCACAGTAGTTTTTTGTGAACGTCAAATTAGTTGTATTGAATCCACAGACTATATAATAACAGGAGGGAGCATAAGATCTGAAAGCGAGAATGGGAAATGTTCCTACGCATAGACAAATTCATATTATAAAATCCGTTATGAACATAAACTTATCATACAGATACACTATATTTGTATTATTATTATTACACTATATTTCATTGAAAATTTACACAATCCCAAACTGATTCTTCTGCCATGTTGGTGGCACATTCAACTCAAACAGAAGGTACCTCTTTCTCCTTAACTAAGTGTCATGTTGTCTTTTCTCTATTTTATCTGGATGGTAAGAACTAACTTTTAAAAAGAAACTGTAAATAATTTCCCAAACAAGGGGTTTTTACTTATTGCGCTTCCTCCATGCTCCTTTGATGAAGAAAAATTGTCTAGCTTAATTTTGATCTGAACTTCATCAGAATCTTAAACCTGACTTGTTTCAAGAAATTAATACACTAGATATAAATAATACAAGTGATTAGCATTATATTGATAATTTTCTAATAACTATTATTATTAATTAATTTAGAGTCAAGGGTCAAATTTCATCCAATCGTCTATGGAGTACGGCGATACCCTTCATGTGGTGTTTTCAGTTTGATGTTTCTGACAAAGAGGATCAACAAGTTTTTAATTGAAAATTAATTAAATGTCAAACTGACAACTGGTTTCAAAATGAGGCGAGGATTTGGAAATGCATCTAACGCTGCAATTAATTATATCATATCAAATATACCAAAATATATAACCATATCCAAAAAATATAACCATATCCAAAAAATATAACCCTATCCAAAAAATATGAAAAATATGAGAAATGCTGACGGAATGGAATATAAATAACCAACTGTAAAAAAAAGTTGGAATACTACGAGTAAGCTACTACAGGAAAAATACTTCAATCGCTTCAGAATTGTGTTCAACCCGTTTACCAGTGTGATATTCAAAAATCCGAGTAATGCAAAATTACAGCAGATCCAAACAGAAAGAAATGCTGTACAGCAAAAATAAGTGGAAGTTATTTGTCTAGAGTAATTCAATTTAGGGATGAAAGTAGACCAGAAGGTTTACAGAAAAAATGTTACCATATGGTAGTTGTTTAGTTAGCTTGGCGAGATGGTGAACTAGCTGATTGCCTTACAGAGTTTTTCAAGATTGAGAAAAATAACGATGGAACCTCAACTAATAAAACCGAATACAATATTCAATAAAACATATTAAGGAATATCGAAAAATTGTAGTAAAAGTGGCTCATTCCCAATATTGCAAACGAAAGTGCATGCCCTGTTCAGTTGTTCCACAAATTATTGTCCAAAAGATGGAAAAATATTACTACCAGTCGCTTTTTCTTGAGATCAAATCGTTTCTGAAAATCTGTAAGGGACACATGGTTCGACAATATTCCGGTAGGGAAGAACTCAATTGATATGTGGACAGAATCATTCATGCAAACTGTTGGTTAATAATAATAATGATTTATTGATCCTGCAGGACATGTATATGATAAGGGACAAGTCAAAAAGAATCACAAAATGAACTAAATTCTGATATATCGTTCAGATATCATCTACACCGTAATGACACTTTTTCAACAACAAATTTTTAACATTTTTTTTGAACTCCTTACAATTTAGATAAATTATACTATATGGCCAGTGATTATACTGGACTAGTACATAGGAGACATTTCAATTCTAGCTGTTTTATGTTTGAGGATAAAGATCAATCCATCACTTCTGATTTTATAATTATGAAAACTAGATTGTTTAATCATAATCTGTTCGTTTTTCTTCACATATACAAGACATTCCAATATGAAAATGAAAGACAAAGTAAGGATACCACTTTCAACAAATAAGGGTCGACATGACTGAGGAGACAGTATGCAGTATATCATTTGCAGAATTCGTTTCTACAATTTAAAGATCCTTCTTAGATCTAAAAAATTTTTCAACAGAAGAACATTACACAACAAATAGCTGTAAACAAAACTGTAGTAGATATTTCTGAGTGTTTATATAGGGAGAAGATTTTTCACACTACTTATCGCATAATAGAAACTGTTGAGCTTACTACACACTGAATCGCCGTGAGTGGACCACTTCAAATTACCAGGTAATTATCCAGGTAAATGTCAAGAAATTTTGCAACCTCTACAGATAGAATGTTTTCGTTCAGATAGTGAATATTGAGCTCAAGATTATTTTGACATAACGTGGAATATACACAATCGGTTCTTCCAATGTTTATCATAAGATCATTTCAATGACACCACTCTACGAAACCACTCACAAGAGTGCCACATAGGGATGTTCCGATACCATCAAGGTATCGATACCTACTCATATAAGTAGTACTCGAATCATGTTTCGATACCTACTCATGTATCGGAACCAAAGTATCGATACCTACTCTTACTCATATCGATACATATAAGATTTCATAGAAATTCATAAAGGAAAATAGCTTAAGCTTATCTATATACTGCTATTTTAACAATAACACTGATTTATTGATTGAAAGTTAGCAGAGGTATTGCTAATATGTTTGATGTTAATTTTTCAATTTGTTTTCAGATCTCTCTAAATCAGCTATGCTGTATTCAGTTCAGGAGTGAATTGAATAATTATTTTGAAATCCGAATTATGAATATTGAAGTACGTTATATATATTTTATTAATAGAACCAATAAGAAAAGATCGTTAGGATAGATTTTTATTCTGTTTATTCCAAATATTCATGTCAAAATATTAAACAAAAACTCTTTTGCATCCAAATTTCCTAAAAACAGTAATTGCTCCAGGTAGGTTGGGGACAGTCTTTTTCTGGACTTTGATATTGTTGCTCCTGTCTTGGAAAATAGGCTTTCACTTGGCACCGATGTAGCAACAACAATCAAATACTGATTTGCATATTTGTACAATGACGGAAATATTTGTTTCATTTCATCCCATTCTGCAAATGGATTGCTCTTCAATGGTGCCCACTTATTTATTATTAGTGGCCCACTATACTTCAAAGAGATAAAACATTGTGTGCACTTGGCTGTTGTCGAATCTATTTTGCTGAAATATGCCCATATTTTCGATTTTGGTGGCACCATAGTTAATTATAAATATTATATTCTTGCGCTCTCGATGAACTATAGGAATAATGGATGAACCTTCTTAGCTTAGACACGCTTAAACGCTTTGAACAGAAATCAGGATTTAACCGATAAATCACTCGAGAATACGAAGAATTTAGAATACACTTACAACAATTTGAACACGAGGAAATGTTGTACTCTGACTAGTCAGTGTAACAACAATACAACAAACGGTCACTACGACTTTTGGAATAACCAAACTGACCCTAGACCTACACCCTAACAGCAAGTAGAAATGGAGAAATTGGAAAGAAAGTCCGTATCATAACCTAGGCTGTAGCTGCGTTAATTTTGCATCACATTCTTGACATTCTTTGCGAATTGCGCAAATTGACATCTCTGCTCCTGCGCTGCGTATCTTGCGGTTAAAATGGAAACCAGAAACCAATGTCAAAATTTGAGTACAATTCGATTCGATACCAAGTACTTTTCTTTCGATACCAAGTAGGTATCGCAAAATTGATTCGATGCTAAAAGTACTTGGTATCGAAACAAAAGTATCGAGTACCTACATGTATTTACTTGTATCGAACATCCCTAGTGCCACACAGACTTTCAGCTCCTCGACAGATGGAGCTGTTATTACCACTGAAACGACATCAGCAAATAAAGTTAAGAAATACCGCTTGATAAGCGTAATACCTTGATGAGTTAATAGGTGCACAAACATCCTTCACAAATTTCCAGGGAGATCGTTGATACAGAGCAAAAACAAAAGGGGCCCAAGGACAGAGCCCTGTGGTACTCCCAAGATGACACAATCTTCTCTTGACAATGAAGCTTCACACACATGGATCTACCTTCGAGATAGCCAGTCCAAGAACATACCCCGAAAGCCCAGGTTGTAGCATTTGTCCAGAATGAACTGAAAGGAAAGTCTATAAAATCCTTGAGAGAGATCAAAGAATAGCCCTGTCACATGAAAGCCATCATCGAGACATGCATAAATGTAATCAACAAGGTAAATCGCTGCCATCTGAGTTGAACGACCAGATCAAAAACCATGTTGAGCAGAAACCAGTATATCGAATTTATCGAGGTACTTCATCATCCTGTCCAATACGATTTTGGAAAATATACTCAATAGCGAAATAGGTCGTTAGTTTGAAATCGCATGTAAATCTTTATTTTTGGAGACTGGAATAAAAATGGCCTTTTTTAGGATGGAAGGGAATATGCCAGAACCGATGGACAAATTTATGCAATGAGGAACATGACGAGAGAGTTCATAACTTATCAACTTCAAAATTCTCGCAGATATTGAATCTGCACCTGAACTTTTGTCTTTCCTCAAAGACTTTTTAATGACAGCCACTTTACACTCCAACACAGAATGAATTAAGAATGTGGTGTCTTACAAACATGAGCTACTACAAGAAGTTAACAAAGTATGAGTTGACTGAGTATTTTGATAATAAAGGTTCAATGTGGATTCAGTTATTGTTGAGAAATATTTGGCAGGAATTTTTACCAGATCATCTGTGTTATAAAAAACACCGTCGACATCAAGTTCAACAGACTCACCCCGCTTTCTCCTACCTGTTAAAGTATTCACTATTGATCAAATCATCTTAGTCCTATTATCCGAACTATTTATTTGTTCATCGTAAAATTTACGCTTAGTTTTTCTCAGCATTGAAAATGTAGAACTTTCCTATAGAAATTGCTTGCACTCACATCTTCAAATTCAACTTTAGCCAATATAAATGCATGAGCTGCTTTTTGGTAAGAACAATTTCGACACTAAGTGTAGAAAGATTCCAATCATTCAAACAAATCAACTGCAATTAGTCATTTGGCAAATAAAGGAATTCTAGAACAGAAATTAATAAAAATAACCAGACATAGCAACTCTAATTCAATGAAACCATACTTAAATATTAACCAACAACGACACAGTAAAATAAGCAACACCATGAAAGGAATTTCTTCAACACAGGAAATTAACTATTCGTCAACTTCAGTAAGCTCTTCTTCCAATTTAACCTCTACCAATTGTACTTTCCATAACTGTAGTTAAATGAAAATAAATAAATATCAAAGGTGTAATTGACAATAAATTTTTTGAAATCCACAGAGTAAAAACTTATACCGTATCCCCCTCAAGCTTTGAAAGATCCTCAAAATTTTGTAATAAAAATCTTTAAGCTTGTTGCTTATGGATAATAGCCATAGGCTGAAGACTGAGCAACTATTATTAAGTAACACGCTTTCAGCACTTTTTATGACAACATTACCTTGGTATTATCAAAGCCATAGGAGTATTATTACTGATAACCACACTACCAACAGTAAAATAAGGTTTTTTCATACATAAATAAACCAAACTGTTTGATTTATCGGTTATTACTGAAAATTTCTTGTATTTTTGATTCTATGTTACTATCCTTCAAATATCCAGAGCATAGTTTCATTTCATTCAGAACAGTGCCTACCCTGATATTTTCACAAGAAAATGTTTCATCGTAATATATGAGAAAATCGAAGGAAAGATTTTTATACTGACTCAAGTAGCTGGTTTCAGGTGCAATTATAATACAATGACAATGTTTGAACAGGTATTTCTTCATAATATAGACCCAGCAGACGATATTCAAATTGAAAGATTCATAAATATACCTTATCTGAGCATTGATTCCTCCAAGCTAGCATAAATCATTTTTTAGCTAAATATTTTCATTCAAAATATTTCTTGAGGGAGAATAAAAGATATTATAAATATTTCACATGTTGCATTTGAGGTAATTGTTAACATAGAGTTAAAGGTATCTCACAGCAAGTACACTCTGATAAAGGAGAATTGTGCTCCCTCTGCAAAAACTCACCAGAAACATGTTTTTCTACGGGGCTGTCTATAGAGGCTTCTTTCTGACCATCTTTTGACGCTTCTTCTTGTACCCATTCATTTGAAACTGACGAGTGAGACTTTGGATCATGACTACAAGCTAAATCACCATTACATATAGTTGGACAACTTGAGTTAACTGCTGGGATCCTTTGAGATACCGAATATAATGTTCCTTGACTAGATGCTAATTCTGAGGCTTGAGAAAATGCTTCCTTCCTTTTTGAAATGTCACTACGGATAACTAGTTGCAAGAAAAGCAATTCATTAACAGATTAAGCTCACCTGAATTGATCGTGTGCATTTTCTGTCTTCTTTGATGGATATAACCTATTTCCAGTATATTCTTGCATAGCTGCGTTATAGGATTGTTTATTCTCTTTAGGATTAGATGCTGAATTCATGTTCGTTGATTGTGGCACCAGTGTGATTAAAATGTATAACCCCAAGATGTACACTCAATATAACCTTGGTTTTCTAAATCGAATATGCAATTTAAATATGTGGGCTCCAATGCCAGACAATAGATTGCAGTTGTTTAGTCATTATTCAAGATTAATCTGAAAATTCCAATTAATGAACGCCTACCTCCATGACAGCCTTGAAAATAATAAATTACTTGTGGGAGAATTGACAGAGAAGATATTCGGAAATTCAAGAATGGAAAATTGTTTATAATAGTAATATTCTCACATAATCATGCCAAATAACCATCAACATTTTCTGAATTTGAAATTTCCTTGGAGTGTCAAAACTAATGAAAATAATAACAAATATAGGCAACATTGAACGTCAACGCATCGTGTATTGTTGGTTGCCAACTATAGAATTCAATAAATTATACTGGTAGACGTTATTTTTGACTTCAGTTTATCTTCTCCTGAACTAAAAATAGGTCTCTTATAGAATTTCAATATTATGAAACAATCCTGAGCATTTTTGGAACAGGCAGCATGACCATATATAATATATATATAAAAATTAAACTTATCGACGAGGATGGGATTCGAACCCACGCGGGCAGAGCCCATTGGATTAGCAGTCCAACGCCTTAACCACTCGGCCACCTCGTCTTACAGTAATTAGGTTAAAAAAATTTTTTATGAACGTTGAATATTTATATTTACCATCAATATTTTTTTACTAAAATATACAAATCTTATTATTACTTACATTTATGATAATCATAATCTTCTTAAGCAGAAACCCCAGTAGGATAGATGACCCTCACTACATATTGTTTATCATTTACTGTTTGGATTCGTCTCTATAGTAACGAGAATGAAAGGTACCTATTTCTGAACACACGTTTGATTGTTTTCGTATTTTTATTTTCAGTCGTGCTTTCACCATGCTTCTTGCTCTCGGTAAAATAGACTTCGTCATGTTTCGGAAATGTTTCAACGGTATGTCGCAAAATATAAATTTTCATTTATTCATAATATTTTGTAGAATTTCGACGCTCTTACTGGTTGAAATGATTTATTTTTCATGTGGGTTAGTTATGACTGGATACATATGAATTATTAACTATGTTATTTCAATGAAATTTTCGTCAAGTTCAGAAAATTCTCATTTGTAAGAATTTTGAACTTGACTTATTGAAGAGTTTCAAACATTTTTAAACCGTGTACATTTGTTGTTTATCGACACTCATCCATATAATTGTGGAATTATTTGTATTATGTCCAAGATATTAATCTGGATATCAGGAGAAACAGCAATTGAACATATTTCAATAAGGGATATGGTTCAAATTAAACTTTATACACCCCATCAGCAAGACGAGGTGGCCGAGTGGTTAAGGCGTTGGACTGCTAATCCAATGGGCTCTGCCCGCGTGGGTTCGAATCCCATCCTCGTCGTTTTTTTTCCTGTTGCATTCATAAGCAATAAAAAAATTTCCAACTATCTATAGCAAGCAATTTCATAGAAATTGTACACCAAACTGAATAGACTTGCTGTTAAAATTTGAGATCTAAGCGTTAACTGGAGTTAATATCGTAGGTTGTTTTTGCGCTCTTGTCAGAAATTTTCCATTATAGAGATGAAAACGATTAGGTTCGACTTCGTGATAAGAAATCCAAGGTGAAAATTGAGAATGTCAGTCCGGCCGTCCGTATACTCTCCATCTTCCGAAAGAGGTGAGCTACAGTTTTAATATTCTCAGAATAGATTAATAGTCCGGTCAAGTTAGACCAAATAACAGAGGTGAGGTTACCAAAATTCGCATAGAGCTGAAAATTGGTAGAGATGGTCAGGATACCATTAGAAAGAAAGGGTGAAAAGTCCCCAAAAATCCCATTGTTGCTAAAAAAGTTATTCAAGGTCAAAGGTCGCGAAAATGGGTTTTTCGCTATTTTCAGCCAAACGGTGAGTTTTATCATAAAAATAGCTCAGACATAAATTGTAGATCGTGCAATTATATACAAAAATTGTCTCTATACTTTTTTTCGTGAGAGTCGCCGTTTCCGAGATATGAGTGAAGAAAGTTGTATGCTCCATAAAATGCACACGTTTCCACGTCACCTGTGAGGTAGTGCACTTGACGCGTTTTTTTTTAACGTGGTTTCCTCGGTAGGCTTATTCCATGAAACGATCTGTACTAATAAATAATAAAAAAAATTGTCGTTAATTGTAAAGAATGTGATAAAATTATTGGTCTGAATTAAAATCATTTATTACATCTGTTTCTTCTTGTTCTTCGTCTTCTTCTTCGAGCTGAGTGCAAATAAACTCGTCCAAAAGCGATGGATCGGATGTCTCGTCGTTTATATGAAATGAGTCCTCTTCTAATGGAGATTCAGCATTAGAACAAAGCTGGCCTTGACAACTTGTACAGGCTAAGGAACAAAACAACCCAACTTTTTTGCAGCCACATTTGGCATTACATCCTTTTTTACAATTGCAAAAAATGGTGTTGAGGAGTTTTTCCGGTGCAGGTGGAAGTAAAGTTTGAACAGGTTCTAATGCATTATCAATCAACATCCAACCCCAGTCTTTTGGGTCTAATTGATTACCAAGCCACACTTGAACTTGATAATATACCCGAAGATGTTGTTGTGCAGAAGCCAAGGTTGGAGGAAGAGAAGCCAGTTGCACTTGCTTTTTGTTACGAGTATTTTTGACAAAAGACACTTAACGGAGCTTATCAATGCAGGTAATTTTTTTTTGAGCTCCGTATATGGCAAGAAGAAAGCGAATTCCATGAATAATTAAGTCTTTTGGAGTAGACTTATTATTTTTAAAAACTTCGGCACAATCAAGTAAATCTTATTTCTCAAACATTTTAAACAGACGCCAAGGTTGCACTGGCGTAGAAGGCAATGGACTTAGTTTCTTTTGAGTTAATATTGATTTTTTTTAAGTTAATATACCGAAAGAAAAAGAATTCAACTCGCATTACGTCTCCAGTGACGAATGAACGTGGCGTACTTATGCATTTTATGGAGCATACAACTTTCTTCGCTCATATCTCGGAAACGGTGACTCTCACGAAAAAAAGTATAGAGACAATTTTTGTAGATAATGGCACGATCTACAATTTATGTCTGAGCTATTTTTATGATAAAACTCACCGTTTGGCTGAAAAAAATGAAAAACCCATTTTCGCGATCTTTGACCTTGAATAACTTTTTTAGCAACAATGGGATTTTTGGGGACTTTTCACCCTTTCTTTCTAATGGTATCCTGACCATATCTACCAATTTTCAGCTCTATGCGAATTTTGGTAACCTGATATGTATACTTCGACCGGACTATAATTGTACGAATGACTCTGTCAAGATCGTTATTGGATTAAATCCGTCTAATGGTTCAGGGGTTATAATAATTTGAAATTTGGTTTCCTCGATAACTCTTAGAATATCCATCGCATCAAGTTGTAACTAAGAAGATGGTAACTTAGAAGATTGATGTCGAAACAAATAGCCTCGCGAAATTACGGAGAAATCGACACTCCAGAAAATTTAAAAAAAAATCCAGGTTAATTCATGGGTTATCGGATATCTGTGAACGTATGGACGTTACTGATATTATACATATAATCAAATTTGGTTTTGTAGCTTTTACCAGAAGATTCTTTTAGGATGTAGGTTTTCAAAATTGTCAATCCAAAAAGGTGCTCTAAATATGTTTTATGTACCACTCCAAAGTTTTATTTATTTTGATGGATTTTTCTTGCACCCTGTGCCATCCCTAACAGTAACAACTCTCTAAATTTTTTTAATTGGGTTAGTGAGTCATGTGAAACTCTTTTGGCAAGTATCAGTTTGTTACAGACGTGCAAAAATTTTCAACGTCTACGTCACGTGAGGCGGTTGAAAAATGTGCATGAACAAAACTGTAAAGATCGACCTGCATTCGGTGACAAATTTCATCAGGTACCATAGTCTCGAAGTAGGGCAGTGGGGCAGTATAGAATAGGGGCAGTTTTGTATAATTCGATTATCATCGCATCCTTAATTTCACCCAATATTTATAACCTTTTCAATACTGGCAACAAATGAGCAAGACAAGTGCACTTACTGAAAACACCTTTGAACTAACTAATCTGAAAAAAAATTCTTAAAAATGTCACTTTTCAAGTAGAATCTTCTTCATTTCTTTTTTAAACTTACAATATTTCGAATCCTTCAGCTCCCAGGAAGATGATTAAATAGTTTAATGCCGCTATTCATTGGCAATTTCTCAAATTTAGATATTTTATGAGACGACACAGAAAGAGTATCTCTGTGCCTAGTATCATATTCATGATACCAATAGCTTTTTTTGAGGAACTGAAGGTTTCTATATATATTTAACAAACAATTTAAAATAATAATGCTGAGATTGAGATATTTTACATTTTCTATTCTGGCTTGCAGGACTCCTGTAGTTTCAAAGTAAATTCCAAACGTATTATCCTCTTTCGAACAATAAGAGCTGAATTACTTGCGGATGATACACCTAATAGGATAGTATTATAATCCATGTGAAAGTATGCTAGTGAGTGAAAAAAATGCTCATCAACGCATCTAGTAATTAATTTTCTCTCAAGAGTTTCAGAGCAAAAAAAGAGTTTCGCACTGTTCAGTTTCTTGACTACAAAATCAACATGACCCTGCCAACCTAAATTTATGTCCCCGAACAAACCAAGAAACCTCACAGTCAGATGACCGCAACCTTGGAGTTGTTTGATCCAAAGCCAACTAATCCGTGGCATTTCCGGCCTGGAAATGTACAAGATCTGTCTTACCAACATTCATATATTACCAATATAATATAATATAAGTATCGTGGGTTGAAAGTAGTATTCGGGTATAATATTATTTCAATCTCAAACATATCGGTAAAATAAGATCTTATGAAATCCGGTAGATCATTCACGAACAAAATGAACAATAACGGCCCCAGAACAGATCCCTGAGGCACACCCATTTCCAGAGGATATTCTGTTGAATCTCCTTTATTGACATCAACAAACTTCCCTAAAACAAACATTGACAATTTGTCCAAAACAAAACCGGAATTCGGGCAGTCAAATGAATAAACCAGTAACACGAATACCGTCTTTAAGGCAGCTATAAACAAACTCCAGCAGCAGGCATGCCGCAGTTTCTGACGATTCTGCCGATACAAGAAATAAGAATGTCTCATAGCCTTGCCCGAGATAAACTATATTTTCAGGTCAAACACCATTGAACGATCCACACCGGCATAGGTGTTTTCCCAGAATGTGTATTTTTTACACACTGTTTCAAACCTTCTCTATTGACTTCATCAATTCTGGGATAGGTAGCATTTCAGCTCAAGCATGCAGAAATTCAATTGGGTATGACGTTACTTATATGTCCCTTCAAACTCCATAATACCTTATATAATTGAAAGTAGATTTTTCAACTGAATATGACACTCTTTTACTCTTCATATTTTCGCGCGTTTGTTTTTATTTATGAAACTCGTAGAAAAATGTGTTATCGTTTTACCCAAATGTCTGTAATTTTCGAATATCAAGATCCAGATGAGAACTCCGTGGTCAAACTTGGATATGTTCGGTCGACCCTATCTTCCGAAGGAAAAGAGCAATATGTATTTTTAATTTTTTCAGACTTTGTTAACTGACCAAATATCCCGGTCATGTTCATATCCGTCGACTAGTTCAGCAGATATGAGCATCTGAAATTTGGAATTCTCAAGAACTCCTGGAATATCCATCCGATCCATTCGTAACATTGTAACATGTTTGACTGATATTGAAACGAATAGGTTATTTGAGAGGACGAGAGTTTACTGGAAGGATGATATCAATTTCTATTTGAAATTGAATTGAAAAATTTGACCTCCGAACAAAGCTGAAGGAAAACTGTTAATGGTATTTTCAATTTAAGATAGATATTTGTTTATTGATTTTGGCAGTTGTTTTAGAATCACACTGTTCCAGAGTCTAGGAAAGCACTGTACAATAAGTGCACACAAGCTCCTGATCTCACGTTAGAGCTTTTCTACATTTTTTCATATTTCAAAAAAGTTCAGGAAATTCATTTCGAAAATATAGCTAATTGATTGACATTCTTATTAGGTAATTGTCGAGAGATATACAGCATTAATATTTAATTATTCAGATAAAAGTCTGAAAAGCTCAGAATTGGAAAAATAAATAAATAGTCTAAGTGCGCATCCATGAACTATTGAATACTATTAAATATTTGTAACAGCCGAAATGCTTAATTTCGAAAGAGCCACACTATCTCATAGCGAAAAGAACAAATTCTATCTGAACCAGAAAAACAAAATATTAAAAAAAAACAAATTTATTGAAAATTAATTTGTATTGAGGCAATGAATTCAATTATGGATTCAGTGAATTATAGATGGAACAAAGAACTTACTACCCACCAGAGATGGGGAGAATACGCTTCGACCACTGCGCATCCAAAATTGGTGGCTAAATTCTTATGTCAAATTTCGACCATTTTTATACTTTCGTAGTCAGCTGTTCTAGGTTGACATACTTGTCAGGTGAATTAGAAATTGCTCGAATTTTACATTGTGCTGATAGATACTTCGATGCTTTCAACATGTCTTGTATTGTTAAAACGTGTAAAAACTATAAAACAAAGAAGGTCGAGGGAATTTCATTTTATACCTAAGTTTTTATTGAAATTATCCGACTGATCATACCGCATGGCATTGTTTATCTACTCAGTGGCGTGTTGTTTACTTTCCACAGTAATATGATTCTTTTTAGTTTCCCAAAATCAGTTGATAAATGAGGACAGTTTGTACTGATATTCTGAGTATAGATTCTGAAGCTAAAGATTTAGCTAAGAAATTGATATGCTCTATACATTTCATTTTCATTTTAATTTTATACCAACAATCTCTCAGGTACACTGCTCTATACGCCAATGAACCGAAAGTATAAAAATGGCGGACGAAAAATTAGCCACTTCGCGCATCTCGAAGATCATTCTCCCCACTCGGCATTGCAGGGAAAGGAGAGTTTAATGACATTGACATTTTGCGGGTAGGTTATTTGGAATGTTCTACCCATTTGAGAAACGTGCATTTTTTCTGACGGACCCTGTATATTGTTTTCAGCATGGAGAATGTATTATAAAAAAATCGACAGCAATTTCATTTTGCTGCTAAATTCTAATCGAACAATATTCATGGCGATGATTGCATAATCATTCCTGGAAACTATCATGTTTGCGTGTGTCGTGTTCTTCACTTTCCTTACACTTAATTTATATCATGGAAGTTTCTCACGTCAGAGTTTTATTTGCAAGAACTTGAGAGCGCTCCATTTTGAGAGCGAGTTCTAATTACGAATTTTCTCGGCACGGAAGTGCAACGTCAATTACGTGTCCTCATTGATCGAGTCACACACAAAAAACATTATGCGGGAATGTTGAAAAATTGAGTTCATGTATGCCTCAAGCACAGTCGACGATGAATTATTATTAGTTTTAAATTGGAGTTTTGTGAACTTCTATTTCTAAGATCAACACTGCGATACAATTAAATATTCAAAATATGCTCTATTTGGAGTGATACACATATGTCAAGGATATTTTCATATCATGGAACATTTTTTAAGGGATGGTCTTCAGCTCCCTCTGCGAATTTTCTTTTATTGCGTCTGTGGAGTCGAACCTAGCACCTCGGAGCGAGGTTTTTTTTTCGACTCATTTTTTTCCCACCTATTCCTATGATTGATGGCTCGTATGTGTGTCTTATTCATAGATCCATGCTTCGTCACCAATTATAAATCGTCCCATGAACGCAGGATCAGAGTTCGCATGTTCGCCATTCAGCTACGAATTCACTATTTCGCAAAATTCAGCCGAACATGCCCATGCCCAATTGGGTCACCAAATTCAAATGAAAGGTTGCACGAGAGATGTGGAGATCACGAGCTATCTCTCTAACACTGGCATGACGATTCTCGAGCATAATTTCCTCGATTTTTTCGACGTTATTGGTTGAAGAGGTCGATGATCGTCCTGAACGAGTCAAATAATTGACAAACTACCACACCGTTTTTTAAGACTTTGTACTTCTCATGCACTAGCGTTTTTGATAAAACAGAGTCTCCATAATTCTTTTCCAGCATTCGCAACGAGTCAGCACACGAAATTTTGTTCAAAACATAATCTTTGTTTAATATTATTTTCCATTGTAACATCCACAGACCACCACTGAGGTCGAATGGTTTCAACAACTGTCATAAAGAAACCAGTCGACAGACCGCGCTTATGTCTGCCAATTTTTCCGCAATTTTATTTAAATTTTCATCGGATACCTCTCTTATCTTAATTATTTTTCACACTCTGAAATCTACTTATCAATAGCGCAGAGTGATCGCTAATATTTGCTTCGTATAGACGAGATGGATTCTGACCCTTGTCAAGATTTGTCAGAATATAATCAACTTCAGATTTGGATGTAACTGCATTTTTATTAGAGAATACCCTAGTCAGTAATATCGACATAATATTCAAATCGTATCATCACATAAAATAGCATTTGTTTTCGTTTTCTCTAAGTAACATCATGTAGATAATAAGTCGAGAGTGTATCCCTTTTTCTCCCAAGTACAATCCTCTTTTCAGCAGTTGTGGTCTTTTTGCATTCTCCCACAAAAGCACGGATACTTATATTGACGAGTGTGGTAGATAATGGCTCCATTCGGGTTTCACGTACTGAGTGTTACAGAACTACTTAGATAACACAAAAGTATATATAGATCGGAAACTCACGCCGATATTTCAGAGATATTGAGTGGGGAGAATACGCTTCGACTACTGCGCATCCAAAATTAGTGGCTAAATTCTTATGTCAAATTTCGACCATTTTTATACTTTCGTAGTCAGCTGTTCTAGGTTGACATACTTGTCAGATGAATTGGAAATTGCTCGAATTTTACATTGTGCTGATAGATACTTCGAAGCTTTCAACATGTCTTTTTATATTGTTAAAACGATGTAAAAACTATAAAAAATTATGGTCAAAATAAGGTCGAGGGAATATCATTTCATACAACATGAGTTTTTATTGAAATTATCCGACTGATCATACAGCATCTTAAATTAACATTGTTTATCTGCTCAGTGGCGTGTTAGTTTTTATTGAAATTATTGATCATTTCTGCAGTGGCGTGTTGTTTAGTTTCCAATAATATGATTCTTTTTAGTTTTCCAAAATCAGTTGATATGAGGACAGTTTGGACTGATATTCTAAGTATAGATTCTGAAGCTATAGATTTATCTAAGAAATTGATATGCTCTATACATTTCATTTTCATTTTAATTTCATACCAACTATCCCTCAGATACACTGCTTTCTATGCCAATAAACCGAAAGTATAAAAATGGCGGACGAAAAATTAGCCACTCTGCGCATCTCGAAGATCATTCTCCCCACTCTATATCTCTGCGATATTCACGACAACGCGCCACTAGCGGTTGATGCGGGGATTAGCCGAACTAAAAGGGTAGGGGAAGTAAAATTTTGGTGGGGGTAAATGAGGGGTATTGACGGGCTATTCGAAATTCCAATTGCATATTTCTCTGAACTTGAATTGACCAGATTGAAATTAACCAAGTTGGATATGATAGATTCCAATAATTCTAGTTCAAAAGGCTGAAGGACCGCTGGTCGATGGCCAATTGCATAGGCAATAAAGATCAATTATTATTTTTTTGCAATTAGAATGGATTTTTGAGATTATTTTTTTATAGGGAAATAAAAACTAGTATAATCTCAATTGTGAATTTAATTAGTATAACCGAAATTTTTGGGCTTACAATCATAATACGATTACAGTGAATAACTCTGAAATAATGTTTTCAATGTTTTTTTTTCGATATCCAAACATTCTGCTCAGCTGAACCGAACTGACCGAAGAATTTTCGCGAAGGATAAATCTGCTTGCATTGTTCCTTTATTGATCTTTATTGACTTATCTTTATGGATCTGAATAGTCTGTGTTTTCTTTTTAGTCCAGTAAAGGAAGGGCTGAATCACTTTTTCTCGGAAAGAGCTGCATTTTTGATATGTTGATTGTTATAACGAGAGAAACATATGGTCAAAAATGCAGGTGTTAAAATTTTCAGGAACATTGAAAAATTCTTCAAAATGTAAAGAAAAATACGGTTTTTTTGATATTTTCGCGAATTAGAAAGTTTAGTAAGAAAAAGTTTCAAACAAAAGTTGTAGAGCGGAAAATTCTAATCCAAATGATGTACTTTAAGGTTCTCGAAAGTGATTTTGTATATTGATTATTAAGGTATTTCTCTAATGCGGCGATAACAGTGAATTCGAAATTTGGCGCCTAGTGCAAACCCGAGTGAGCGGTCCTAGACATCTGAAGTTCTAGAACAGGGTAGGATTCAGCACAAGTTGTCTGGAGAGTGTGATTTGAAATTCTTGGTCTATTAAAATGAATAACAGCTCGCTTAGGATATCAATAACATGTAATCATTGGGTTTAAACTCATTAGTTTGAAATCGATATTTAGGTGACGCATTGAAATGAATAATTGCCCCACCAAAACTTCATTTTCTCAAATAACTCGTTGACGGGATTTTGAATACTTACAAGAACAGATTATTATATAGTTAGTTATGGAGGGAAAACTTTCTCAACAATAATACTTTCATAAAAAAATTTAAAGAGAAATATAGTAACGTCATTATCATCGAACAACATAGTGGGTAGCAACCGGTTTTCTTTTACAAATCTCCCAATATAATGGAGCTTAGTAAATATTGGCTTTTAATCCCGATTCTCTCAGTAATTATCAAAAAATTTAATTTTACGGATAACTGGTCAAATCGTTGGAGCTGATATAAAAAAACAATATTATAACTATGAAATTTATCCCCTCTCAAGTAAATTCTTGGATAGCAATATCTGAAATTCCGGAAAGTTTGAAAACTCCCTATTCCATTTACTAGATTCAAAATGTAGTGCAAGTAAAGATGTGAAACGTGATACAATAGCACATTCCATAATTTCCATTGTTCGTTCAAGAATATTCATTTCCAAATTTCAGTTAGCTGTAGGAACTTATGTGTACAGAAAAACAGGTTCTCGTTTGATAATTGACAAGACGAGTAAATTAGGAGTATCGGCTTCATACCACAATATTCAATAATATATTCAATATATATTCAATAACATATATCACAATGTAAATACGTCGGATGGTCATGAAACATTTCACTGTTTGGGGGTATTAAAGTCATTACACCAGAATAGGATGTTGAATATGAAGGAGGTTCCAAAAGGCTGATGGAAATGCCACCTGCTTTTATTTTTGCTTCACATAAGAAGATATAATTGATACCATTCAGTTACACGAATCCTGATGAATTGAAGAGTGTAGAGTTCGTTGATAAATCAAAACTTCATATAAAAGTACAACCTGAAGTTCCAAAATCATATGTTGCGTATTTATGTGCGAAATCTCTCGAAATAGAAAATATTCCAACATGGCAGGGTTTTCATGAAATTTTATCACGAGACGTTACATATATGATGTCGCATGTTAATTGTCTCCCATTCATTAATGCACCGCCATCCAGTTTAACCACATTACACACAGCTTTGCTCTATGTAGTGGAAGAAACGAAGAGAAATAAAAGTAGAACAACTTTTGTAACATTCGATCAGCATCCTTATTTCAAAGCTAACTCTATCATTGTGCAGTCGTGCAATCCTCAATTTAGGAATATTGCTGTGAGATTAGGAAGGTTCCATTTATTGATGTCATATATGGGCGCCATTGGCTTTATCATGGATGGGAGTGGTTTGAAAGATCTTTGGGCTATTTCATATGCTGCATAATCAGGGAAGAAAATGTCTGAAAGGCTTTCAGCAGAGCTTTACGTGCTCACATATTAACTTTCACTGCTATAGGAATTCATATTTTGTAAACAAGCAATACAACTCCGACTGATGTAATTGAGAAACAAGTGAAAATGATGTTCGAAAAATGGAAGGAAAATTCTCCTACTTTGGGCGATTGTAATATTGGCCCAATGATAGTATGTTCAACTTGGAAATTCGAGGAAACACAATATTTGAAGATCGTGATTATTTTACTCCAGTTTGTCGAAGCAGAACGTATTGGAGATTGAGATTTGCACTTAAGCAGTGTGATGAAAATGTTAGCAGTTAGTGCTCAATGGTACTTACAGGATATGGTGCATTTGGAAACAACGATGGATACATTAGAATTCGACAGGATCACAAAAGAAGGATATTTCACTATTCTTAGGACATACAAAGCTTGGAGTGGTGTCTGGAGTGATATGTGTATAGAACAAACACTAAATAGATTTTTCGGTACTGATTTAAGGCATGGTAGAGGAGTCACACCCAGTGTTGTTGCGCGTTATCTTCTGGGGATGCCATCGGCATTTGACGTCATGGAATGTTTGGAGGAATAGGCTGATTTGAGAACAGCGAATAGTGAACAGCACGTGAATTTATCTGAAAGTCGTATGAAGAGAGATAAAGAAGACCTAGAAAAATTGTATTCTGGCTAAAATGCCATAATCCTTTTGAGAAAAGAGATTGCCTGATGTCTCTTTCTACAGGTGTTATTGGTAGCGACTATATTAACTGTCATATGGCATTTCAAGGACGCAAAGGAATGGAAGCAATCGTTGGAAAAAATTTGTGAAATATGACTTTGTCATCAAAATTTAAAGTTGAGAATTTATGCGATAGCCAGAATAAAATTCGTATTCCTGGAGGTACATCTTCTATAGACTCATCTGCGTTGTTGCAGAGAATGGATCAAAGAAAAAAAGAGGCAATTTCTTACGAATTGTCGCCATATCCACTATCTCCCTTCGACGAATATGGATTAATAAGAAAACTGTTAACTCTCACCTCTATAAATTATTCTCAACACATCTTCAATTACAATCCTTGCTTACTGGTATGATATATGTTAAAGATGGTGAATGGTTATTACACCAAATTGTATGGCCTCACAGTAAGAGATTCGTAGATGTGTTAGAAATATATAAATAGTCCATATTGAAAAAATTGGGACAGAATTGTAAAATTGTATTTAGCGGTTATTGGGATGAAATCGTCGGAATAATATCGTATGAACGATTCCGTCGAAAAGAAAAAGTTGTTCCCTCTGATGTACAAATTGATGAAGACAAAATAGTAACAATGACACAAAAATTGTCAAATATTGGGAATAAATATACATTTATCAAAATACTGTCCAATTTTCTACGAAAACATATTGTAGAAGTAAATGTAGCAGAAAAAGATGCCGACGTAGATATAGTAATGGCAGCCATCTCTCCAGAATCGGTTGCTGTGATTGGCAGTGACGTAGATCTCTAACACCAGATCACAGCGATAGATCACGGAAAAAATAGTGAGATATCTGTACAACACAAGTGGGGAAAATTTTAGCATCGGTGAACTGAGATATAAAATATTCACAACCCCAGTTTTAGGAACCAGGAAAACATCACCCCTAGTAATGCTTCCTCCAACAGAGTTAGCATTGATTGAACACACCAGACCAGTTTATTATCAAATTCAGGTTTGGCTAGGACGACCGTCGTTGAAACCTGAACATTGGGGTTGGCATAGATCACATTGTATGCTACTTCCTAAAATGATGACAAAAGTAGTAGCTCCACAGGAATTATTGAATAATGTGATCAAATTCATTCACACCCTAGTTTTATTAGTTTCAAAAATTTCAGAAATTCACGCTTATTCTTGTTTTTATTTATTCACATTTGTTTAAGGTATTCTGCAGCTGTAATGGAAAATGTGATACTTCTCGCTACAGTTGCAAAAAATCAGGACTGAAATGTACAAGGTTCTGCAAAATGTGTAACGGCATAACTTGTGAAAATGTCTCTGACCTGATAAACAGAATATAAATGAACTCTGATGTCGATGAAGACGAATGGGATCTAGATGACGGTGAGGGAGATGATATTGATTCATTTAATTGAAGAATTATTAGTAAAAATGAAAAAACAGTTTTTCCTGATATTATTCAATGCAGAAACTTTAATTATTATTCATTAATGCCATGGCTCTTCAAATAATTACTACAGTTTTTAATTAAACTCTTTTATCCCATTACTATGAATAAATTTCTTTCTTTCGAAGAATTACTATTACTATCACAAACATACCTACCTCCGTCTGAATTATTATTCGTATATCGTATGCATCTTGAGGAAATTCAGCTAGGAATTTGTTCATAATTGCGGCTGAAAACTATTTTAGTTTTTGAATTAATAAAATTTCAATTTCAATTTCGTCAAATTACAAAATTTCCTTTTTATAATCCAATTATTGACTTTTCTATTTTTCATATTACTTCTAGCCTCCATTGAAGAATCTATATCGCCTTCTCTGCTAGCACATCAGATTAGAAAACCGAACATCATTTTACCCAAACTGTCCGTTTCCAAACAACTCAACATTATATGATAGGGTTCCATGTAATAAAAGCAATACAATAACAAAACGAGTAGAGTCCAACTCTGGCGAATATCTTCCAGATGTTTGGTTCGGCCTTATCAGGTAGTCATTTCATCGAGCGCCAAATTTAAAATTCGTTGGTATTGCGCTACTAAAGAAATACGCTGTTTATCAGTATACAAATTAACTTTCGAGAACGCTAATTATATAATTTGGACTAGAATTTTCTGCTCTACAACTTTTGTTTAAAACATTTTCTTACTAAACCTTTTAATTCATGAAAATATCAGAAAAACCGCATTTTTCTCTATATTTTCAAGGATTTTTCAATGTTCCTGAAAATTTTAACACCTGCATTTTTGACCATATGCTTCTTTCATTATAACAATCAACATATCAAAAATGCAGCTCTTTCCGAGAAAAAGTGATTTCAGCCCTTCCTTTACTGGACTACTTCTTTATTCTCCTCACATGGATTTCAATTTCTTTGTTGATTGTTTGAAAATTATAGACACCCATCTCTTCATTTTTGTACAATCTATAATAATAGGTTTAAATTCAGAAGAGCAGTCAGGAGATGTGAAAGATTGTTCTAGTCTTTTCTCGTACTCTGGAACAGTGTAATAATAATATGACTCCTACGATGAATGAACAAACCTTCACCTATAATTCAAATTAAAAATAACTATTCAAAGTTTTCCTTAAGATTTGTTCGAACATCGAATTCCATTATCCTAAAAACTAATTAAAATAGGCATATCAACTCAATCGAAAACCATTCTGAATATCCTTCGTTCACCAAGCTCTTGTCCATTTGAATACCTCATATATTCAAATCTAATTCATACAAAAACGCTGTGTCTTCGAAATATAATCTTCTGAAATCTCTAAAAGACTGATTGGGAACTTACATTAATATAATTCACCGTAAATGAACCATTTAGATTAATTTTCCACCATCTGAATCAGAATTAATAACCCCGATCAATGTCAATTCAATACGTATCAAAGATTGCATCGAGATTTCTGACAAAATTTTTGATATTTTCCATAAGTTTGAGGCAGATGGGTATACCAGGAGATAGGAAATTTTCTGTAGTTTGGTTGTAGACATCGCCCCAAAGTTTTATTGAGCCAGTAGTATACACGGTATGTAAAGGTCAACGTAATTAATCAACATTAACTTTAACTTCTGTAAGTAAATGAGAAAATAGTTATCTTATTGTGAAAGCAAGCTACTACATTGAAGTCTTAAAATATGTAAGATATCAATAACGTTCATAAATGCACTAATCTTTGTTCATTTACGTCGAATATCCTATGGAATATAAAGTATGAAAACATTTTTTTAGAGTTTTTTAAGATATTATAGCGTGTCGATTCATGCGAAAGTTTGCAATCCTATTTGTTTCAATCTAATTCAAATATTTCCCAAGTTAGATTTGATCCAATGGATATTATAGGAGTTACGGAGGACTTTATATTTTAGATGCTCATAACTTCTGAACCATTGGACGGATTTGGCCCATCAACGAAATTAACAGAGATTTTTGAACAGTCAACCTATTCTGAAAACTCTAGCTCCTCTCTTTCTATCATTCACGTGATAGTTTGGAATCATTCAAAAATGGCTGGCCACAAAGAAATAGCTCGATGATTGGATGCCAGATGAATTAACGCAATTTCAGAACCATTTCAGAAACTAATCTTCACAAGCAATGCAAAATGGGTTAAATATGAGGATATAAAACAAAAAAATCATGACCCTCCATAAATTACATCGAAACCTAGATTGACAGCAAACAAGGTAACGCAGAGTGTATGGTGGGAGTGATAGGGAACTGTTCATGAGTTGCTACAACAGGAGAAATGGTCTGACCTCTATTGTCAACAATTAAGTAACTTAGAACAAGTTCTTCAAAAAGAGCGTCTGAAATTAGTCAATAGAAACGGTGCTGTGTTTCTTCATGATAACGCCAAACCACATAGTTCTTTGATGAGCAGGCAAAAATTGATGGTGCTTGGTTGGGAAGTTTTGAAGGACCTATAGTCCGGAGCTTTTACCATCTGACTACCATTTGTTTCTGTCTCTGCAAAACTCTCTTGATGGATAAACCACAGGAGTTATACACTGATTAAATTATGAAGCTTCCCAAAAATGGCACAAAGTCATACAATAATAGTTATAGATAATAATTATTAATAAGTACTTGATTAAAATTGATTTTCAATAAAAAAAAAATTGTTCGAAAATACATAAAAAACCGAGGAGACTTCTTCAATTATCATAATATTTCTTGATCTGAAAATAAAATTGAACTTCTTTGTTCCATTGCAATCGAGAGTGGTTGAAAAAATCATTTTCAAATTAACGCATTCCTGAATCCACTGAACAGCGGAGCGAAATCAACAAAGAAGCGAGGACTTTCGAAGTCTGAAAATGCGATGAAATAGGGTGAAAGTAGGTAATGATTTCAAAGGGATAGCTGACTTTTCACACGCAAGCAGTTTTAGCGGCTGCTAGGGTGCATTTTGTAGAAACAGAATTATCTAGGTCACTGGTCATGGTCGATATGGACCTAGATTGCTACAGTACTCGTCCGGTATGGAAAACGTAATTAATTCATTGCAAAATATGTCTGTCCCAATTCTGAAAGAGAAGAAAAATTATTGAATATTTTGAAATCGATTTTCACAGAATTTTCGAAATGTGGACCAAAAAATATATCCAACTAATGCCGACGTTTCTTAGATATACTTCCACTTCTTCATGCCTACAAGAAAAAATTTACCAAGATTGTATAAACATTTCTCAAAATAAAATTGAAAAATCGACTTAAATAATGGTTTCAAAATGAAATTCAAATATAAACAAGGTGTCCAGAAAGAGAAGAATATCGGGTATTTGTTAATTTACTGAACCAAAAAATATTTGTGAGCAATAAGAAAGTTTATTGTTCATTATTAACATATGAATATCATTTGTTGTCGTAGCGATCCAGTATTAACGGTTTCACTAGGTGTTAGGAGCTCGTGGTACACCAAACACACAGTCTTCACACATTTTGTTCTTGCCGAATCCCATCTGGTTGTGAAGTCGATGTTGATGGTTGTCCCGGAATAACCTATGATTTTTTCCATTTAGAGGATTCTTGAAATGAATCCATTTTTCATCGCTAGTAACAATCCGATGCAAAACCGATATTCTTTCGTCTTTGAAGCAAAATTTCACAAGTGTTTTTCAGTTTGGCACCTATTTTCCACACTTTTAGATCTTCCCAATATTTTTAAACGGTCAGAAATTGTTTGTTGTGCAACATTTAACATTTCTGCCATGTGCTTTGATTCAAAGTATCATCTCCATCTAATATCGATTGCAATTCCGGCGTCTTCAAATTTTTTGGTGGTCTTCCACGTTCTTCATTTCTCACATCAAAATCAATATGTCTGAATCGTTTATGCTTTTACGCTCAATCATCACTTTCTGGTACAAAATTCGACCATTTTCAACACGATGAAAAAATATGTTCAATGACTTGATGTATACTAAATATGTTTCATAGATTTCACCAGCAAAAAAAATAAATAAAAATAAAAGGCTCGTTTACAACAAATGTTCCCTATCGAGTCTTTTGTATCTTGACGCTCACTTCACACCTGGTACAGAATTTTTTTATAATTGTACCCTTTGTGTGATTTTTCAATTTAAACAGTTCTCCAGTAAAAAAATAGAATATATTAATATAATTTTACTTAAATTCAACCTTTCAAGTAATAATTATAAATTCTGACACATTCACCATTTTGCTCAATACTTTCTCTATGTTCTATGCTCTTTAATTATTCTGTACTCAAAGGATTTGCCACCGAAAACAAAGTTTTCACTTAAATAAATATGTTGTCAATTCAACTAAATTGTGCTTACTGTTTTGATAAAAAAAAAAAAAGAGGTGTAAATATCTTTCACTTCAATCTCTATATGGACCTAGATTGCTACAGTACTCGTCCGGTATGGAAAACGTAATTAATTCATTGCAAAATATGTCTGTCCCAATTCTGAAAGAGAAGAAAAATTATTGAATATTTTGAAATCGATTTTCACAGAATTTTCGAAATGTGGACCAAAAAATATATCCAACTAATGCCGACGTTTCTTAGATATACTTCCACTTCTTCATGCCTACAAGAAAAAATTTACCAAGATTGTATAAACATTTCTCAAAATAAAATTGAAAAATCGACTTAAATAATGGTTTCAAAATGAAATTCAAATATAAACAAGGTGTCCAGACAGAGAAGAATATCGGGTATTTGTTAATTTACTGAACCAAAAAATATTTGTGAGCAATAAGAAAGTTTATTGTTCATTATTAACATACGAATAGGAAAATTATTTGGAAAATATTATATTATGTTATCCAAATAATGACCGTTGCATTGCTGGCACTCTTTCAAAGGGGAACGAATATTGGCGATAACAAGTTGACACATAGCTTTTGATATTGCTGCCATTTCTGACCTGTTGTTTTGATTCAACTGGTTAGATTCGTCGGATTATTTTGATAAACCTTACTTTTAAGGTATCCCCAAGCAAAATAGTTAAGCTTCTGGGAGGCCAGTAGATGTTATCCCTTGGCGAAATCACTGTATTAGGTAATAATTCGTTAACAACTTCCATTGAATCATTTCAGATATGACAAGTGGTCCCATCTTGCTGCAACCACATTCTTGAGTTGAAACCTGCAAACTCCTGCAACTTGGGGACCAACAAATTTCCCAGCATATCGCAATAACGGTCACTATTGACATTAATTACTCGGCCTCGTTGATCTTCATGACAATAAGGACTAATTATGCCTTTAGCAAACATAGCGGCCCAAATTACGACCTTTGGGCTATCCAAGGGTCATTTATGCTTCATTTCATTTAATTCTTGTTTTTTTTCTCACATGATCAATGCACATAATGAATTTGAAGCATCTCACCCAGGTTGAAATTAAGTTTTACATACAAAAGGTCTCAACATGAGCAAATTGAAACAGAAAATTAGGAAAACTTGTCTGAATATTCCATGCAAAACGATTATCCTATCTTGATCTGTTCAATGATAAGCCAAAACTGATGTCTTTATTTCTTTCTTAACTTGTCAAACTACATTCTCAATTTACTCTTTTAATATTAGTTCTTGAAATGTTCCTAAACATTGTTGTATATTAAGCTCAAATTTTGTGTGCCTTCAATTAACGATATCATTAAGTAAATGTTTATCATTTAACTGATGTTTCGCTTGATATAACTACTTTCTACATCCAAAGTTAAGACCATTCGAAAATTAATGTTTTTCAGTGAAAACTAACTACACTTTTCCACATTAAGAGACAGTCCATTCTCTATGAACCACTGACTCAACCTATCCAAATCTCTCTGTAACAACAACATATCCTCAACCGAGCCAACCATTCTAAAACCTTTCAAATCATCTGCAAATAATAAATATTCAATATTCATGAAACAGACCCCGATATCAGTAACATAAATGAGGAAAAACTGACGAGAACAATGACCACCCTGAGGCACACCAGATGTTGCACCTATTAAACGGGAACAAACGCCACCCAAACAAACCCGTTGGTTTTTGCCCTTCGAAAAACCTTACCCTCTGAAAGACCAAGGGGTCCCAATTTTTTCAACAATATAAAATTTATACTTTGTCAAACGCCTTACACAAGTCAGTGTACACAACATCTCTCTGCTGCCCGCACTCTATAACCCCAACCAAACAATCTTGAAACACCAACATGTTAGTCAGAGTGGACTTGCCATGTCTGAAACCATGTTGTTATTGTCCAGAAGCTTCGGAATAGTCGACTGAATAGACACACTTCTATAATCTGCTATAGTATCACTGTCACCGGACTTAAATACTAATACAATAAAGCTGCTCCTCTACAGCCCCGTAAACTCTGCGGACCTTAAGGTTCTCTCAACCAGGATAAAAGAAAATATCAGGTTGCCAAATATCTCCCTTCTGCCTTTTTGTCTTTTGGATTTCGCGGTCATGTACAGAGCGCTACAAATTTCGTAACTGTCAATACTATATATAATTTGAAAGGTCTTGACATAACCTACAAAACGACTCAATGCATGATTAATTTGGATACTGCGTTCAATAGTTATAGACGTGTAAACATGGAGTTCACTAAAGCCGAAATTCGTGATTTCTGCGAAATTTTGCGAGCCGTTTTGTTGCAGCCTCCCTCAACAATATTTCAAGTATCAAATTGATCGGATGGATATTCTATAGTAGTTATTGAGGAAACAAAATTTCAGATGCTCATAACTACTGAACCATCCGACAGATTTGGCCCAATAACGAACTTGACCGAGATATTTGGACAATTAACCTATTCTGAAAATTCTAGCTCATCTCTTTTGGATACTAGAGAGGATACAGCCGGCCGGCCGGACGGCCAGACAGACTCAACTTTCGCCATGAATTCTTCATCGGGGAGTCGAACCCAATCGATTGAGACCATTTTCGGCTCGATATTCCAATATTACAGACATTCGGGCAAAATGATAGGCACTCTGTTCGGGTGAACAAGAGCGCCAAAAAGGACTCTGATTCGACTCAAATATGCTGTGAGCAATCTTCTTTCGACAGATTAACATCCCCATCTGCGGAAATTAATGGTCCTAAATCTCCTCACAGGGACAAATAACAGCCACAGCTATACATACCACATGCTAAAATGACGTAACAACCTCATACAGGGAACTGGCATTCAGAACAAGATCCCCATGAATCCCACACAAATAATCGTTCACATCCAAATAGTCAACATTCTTGAAGTTATACAAAAATTCTCATTTTAAATTATCCTCACTCTCAACATTAAAATTAATCAGAAAGTTGTAGGACCTATGATTAATAGATCCATCCAGAACACAAAAACCAGGACTTATACCACACTTATAAACAAGAGGTCCAAGAACATATGTCTGTAATTCGAGATGAGTAGTATTCTCTGCAAAAAATTTTGACCAGCATTAAACTGACCCAGCAGAAGTCCATTCAAGTTAGGATGGCACCTAACATCAACACTCAACACAACAACTCTCATTTTTCCAGAGCGCATTAGGTATATTGAAATCTCCAAAAATATAGAAGAGTATGAATACAGTTGCCTAATTTCATCGACTGACCGACAGTGAGTATCATAAATGACAGAATTAGAGCTAGGTGGAATATATACCCAAACAAGAAAGCTGGAATTATTGAGTCTACACAATAAGAACAACTGTTCAAGTGACTGATTTGCCAATCTGATATATACAACAATAATTCACAAGGAAATTATAAATCAGAATTTATTACATATTTTATTGATCGGGTTGTGACATAAATTTTTCCTCTGAGAAACTAATATAAATCGATAAGGTAAGAGTTTCCTCGTAACTTCAATTTGTAGCACAAATATTGAATTTTTAAAAATTTTTCATGTTAATACTAAGATGCGGATCTGTATACCAGAATCTCGACGTAATTGTTTGGGCTAAAAATTGTTCATATATAATTATGATTAACATCCCACAAGAAAACATATTGTCAATGTTCCTCCGGCTTGTAAAGTACGCTTGCATCTCTTTATTGGAAATCGTTGCACAGTTAGTTATAAAGACTGACAAAGAAACTGCACAACCAGAAGGTGCTGTTTGCATTTTTTTAGTAGAACACAGATGGTATAACATGGAGTAAATGCTAGAAATTTGAAGAATACAATAAGATGGTCTATTTCCCAATAAGATGGTCATGTCCCAAGCTACCTGTTATTCATGTCTCTAAACTGCCAATGCCCGTTTTGGGTGGCGTAAATTTTCAAGCCTTATACCCATAATGTCCAAAACATGATCTTTGGTCAGAAGAGAGGGGAATCTGGGTTTAAACTTACTCTACTAACATATGATCGAGCATTATCTGGCTGAAATATTGCGTTCCCGAACCGGTTTAGGTAACTGAATATGGCTTCAATTTTTCTTATATTTAAGAAAGCTGTCATGTTTTCTCGAATAAAGACTAAAGGTAACCAATTTGCTTGTGCACATCTTACTATATAACGTCTACTGTTCGGTGTACATGACGCTCGATAACATACTTATGTTCACGTCTTTCTCCCAGGTGTCATCTAACCCTTCTTCGACCATCATGTGCGCCGAAGGAGAATCGAGATTCATCAGAAAAAATGACCTAATGACTTTCCACATTCCGATGTTATCGACAAGATTTTGGAATGGTCATGGGCTTACCTCTGTCTCCTATTTTAGATGATTTATATATGAAGAATTTTGAACAAAAAGGTCTCGATCAATATACACTGAAACCCAAGAAGAGATATGTAGATGATACTTCCATCATTTGGTAACATGGAATGAACACTATAGATGGATTCCTTCAACATCTGATCAATCAAGAAGAATCTATTAAATTCACTCGGTATCTGTCACAATGCAATAGATATATATTGTCATAAGCATACATGTTGTACCCTCAACTCTTCCTGAAATTGTTTCATTATGAAAGTTTCCATATTTATGATGATGGCAACATCAGTTGAGCTCTGACCACGCAGAATTATCGTCAATGAGTCACAGACAAATTTCCAACACAAACTCAATGTTTTCCACTGATCGATTCCATTCAGCCTAAATTAACTTTTCTTCCATTATCGGTTTACGACCTTTTTTTTTCGGTGATCGGCGTGGAAATTTTCAGTGAATTATCTATGATGGAAATGCGTCGGTGTGGAATTCGATATATGGATTTCGATTCAAAGGGTCATCAAACCATTAATGGGCAAAAAGATATCGATCATTTATTAGCCAGTCAATGTCCGGAGTTCCTCACCTGGCATGCCTAAATTACGGAAATGCACGTTCCCAGAATGAAATATTCAGTTCCTGTGTTTTCTTCGGGTGCCTGATAAGGACAATAGAAATTGTTCATTATGACGAAAAGTGAATAGTATGATACCATCATATATTCAGTGTTACATTATTTTCATGAATTAGGTCATCTGCAGCATGAAATTAATTATTTGGTGAGTGTGTGAAATATATTGAGTTCGAGGACGATTACAGTTTCCCTTATCGCTTTCTATTAGAGCGAAAGGATTCATTTCGACGTACTGATGAAAATTTCATAGTGTTGGGGTTTTCTTTGATAATCTATGATAGAGTTTTCATAAAGCTGGTCAATTCATGATCCTTTTCAAAAGCTATCGTTTATTTTTGCAGCATTGTTCTTAATGGAATATCGAGTCATTATTCTGTCCAAATAACTATAATTTTGGAATATCGAGTTGAAAATGATATCAAACGATTGATCCCAAGGTATCTATCATGAATTCATAGTTAGATTTGAGTATGTCAGATGAATCTTCCGAAGGAGATAATCTAGTTTACATATTCACAAAGTAGATCAATGGTTTATATATCTCTGCAGAGAAAACATTTCTGACTTCTTTTCTTTGAAACTAATCTAAAGGTGGGAAAGTGATTCGATATCTTCGAATTTGATCTTATATTTTTCAGGAAAGGTTCGAATACTAGGAAAACATAATTTGACAACAAAGGATGTTCAACTGATAGAGAAATACAATAGATGAAACTATTGAGAGGTAGTTTGAGAATTTCCATGATGATTATCGAATAACTTTGATAATCCAAAGTATACAGGGTGTCAAAAACAGCCAATTTATCGGCTTTTAAAAAAGGTAGAAAATTGAAACAAAATGTGTTTCAAATTCTACCAGAATGCGTCGCGCAAATGGTAATTGAATAACCACAACAAACAAACTATACCTATCAGGTATACCGGTATGAAATGAACGTTTTTTTGTGAAAATAAAACACAAATTATTAATGGGAAAGTAAAAATCATTTCATTCAAAGTATGTTTCCTTTTTTCTACATATTTTGACCACCTTTCTGGTAATTTGTGGATACCACGCCAATAAAATTGTTCGTCTTTTAAAGCAAACCATCCACACACCCAATTTACGACCACCCCGTAGGAATCAAAATGCTGCTTAGAGAATGCGTGTTTCACCAATGAAAACAAATGGCAGTCGGAAGGAGCCAAGTCTGGTGAATACGGCGGGTCGGGTAGCAGGTCCGAACCAAGTGTTTTGATTGTATCGTGAACCGGTTTTGCCGTGTCTTCTGGCCCATTCTGGTCGTTTCTCGATCAATGCATGGTTCAAATTGATCATTTGTTGGCCGTAGTGATCAGTATTAACGGTTTCATCAGGTGTTAGGAGCTCGTGGTACACCAAACACACAGTCTTCACACATTGTGTTCTTGCCGAATCGATCTAGTTGTGAAGTCGATGTTGATGGTTGTCCCGGATTAACCTATGATTTTTTTCCATTTAGGATTCTTGAAACAAATCTATTTTTCATCGCTAGTAACAATCCGATGCAAAACCGATTTTCTTTCGTCTTTGAAGCAAAATTTCACAAGTGTTTTTTCAGTTTTCCATCTGTTTTTCGTACAATTCATGTGGCACCTATTTTCCACACTTTTGGATCTTCCCAATATTTTTTAAACGGTCAGAAATTGTTTGTTGTGCAACATTTAACATTTCTGCCATGTGCATTTGATTCAAAGTATCATCTCCATCTAATATCGATTGCAATTCAGCGTCTTCAAATTTTTTTGGTGGTCTTCCACGTTCTTCATTTCTCACATCAAAATCAATATGTCTGAATCGTTTATGCTTTCCGCTAATCATCACTTTCTGGTACAAAATTCGACATTTTCAACACGATGAAAAAATATGTTCAATGACTTGATGTATACTAAATATGTTTCATAGATTTCATAGCAAAAAAAAAATAAATAAAGGCTCGTTCCCTATCGAGACTTTTGTATCTTGACTCTCACTTCATACCGCTATACCTGGTACAAATTTTTTTTTATATTGTACCCTTGTGTGTTTTCAATTTAAACAGTTCTCCAGTAAAAAAATTAATATATTAATATAATTTTACTTAAATTCAACCTTTCAAGTAATAATTATAAATTCTGACACATTCACCATTTTGCTCAATACTTTCTCTATGTTCTATGCTCTTTAATTATTCTGTACTCAAAGGTTGCCACCGAAAACAAAGTTTTCATAAATAAATATGTTGTCAATTCAACTAAATTGTGCTTACTGTTTTGAAAAATTGTAAATATCTTTCACTTCAATCTCTAATGAATATGTAGAGATGCTGTTAATATTTGGCGAATGTCGAAGAAATACCTGAGAATCGACTCGCCTCTACAGTCAATGATTTCTGGAGCGAAGAATATCTGCACATTATGTTTTTGAATATGTTCAAAATAAAATGAGGACAGGGGAGTTTTCCAAATAAAATACAAAACCAGCACAAAATGAATTGAACTCCGTGAATGTTAATCCGCACTCCCCCATACGTACGATATGCTTAGAGCTAGAATCTAGGTATTTTACAGAGAATATTAAAAGTCAATTATTTTCAGACATTCAAAATCCATTCAGTGCAAGAGTATGGCCGGTGGTTGGAATTTCTGGCCACAATGAATATTATGATTCACAAAAATCCAAATGTCTCAAATCAAATATCAAAATCCGACTTCACAATAACGGGGTTATGAATAAACTTGTGGTGCATTCTTTTCAATGGATATCTAATTGGGTCACATTTCCATGAGGAGACTCTATCAGGTGGAAGATATTTGAACCGTTTAGAAAACGTCCTTCCTGGTCTGATAGAAGACATCCCCTTGGCTGACCTGTTCAACATGTTGTGGTAACCGGATGGTCCACTTTCACGCAACGACAGGATTATCACGGAATATCTGAGATGACGTTTTCTTGACGGTTGTATTGTGAATAGGGGTTCAACCGCCTAGCCAGCGTGTTGTCTGGACTCACACCCATAGACTATTTCCTTTTAATGAAGAGTTCGACTCAACCGGCAAATTTTGGAGACCTTATGACGAAAATCCATGATGCCTGTCGTAATATAACGCCAGAAATCATATGTGTCAGCTTTATCTACAAGACAATTATTGACTCTATCTGAAAGTTGTGTGGGGAAAATTACGAACATTGGTAATATTAATATTGATTTTAAATGATTATTTCGTTATTTATTGTTTCAGAGTTTTGTTTGTATTAATGTCTTTTATATATATTGTTCGTTAAATTTCTTATGCCTTTTGAATTAATTTTTGTTTGAAGTCTCTACCCTGTATTAAGCCGGACATAGACGACGGAACCATCACGCTAAACGGTTCTGAACTAGTCTAAATTCGACCACTGTGTGGGAATTAAGGAAGCATTTTGATTTGGCTCCAGTCCAAACGGCCTTGAGCTATTGACTATGTCAGGCTTTAGAGTTGAGATATTGACTCTATGGAACATGGCATAAATCATAGACATAGGGAATAGACTGAACAAAATGGTGAATGTGCCGGAAATCATAATTAATATTTTGAAGGAATTAATAAACGTCTTTCACTGAGTATTTGTTTGAGGTGGAAAATGTAATGTTACTGTTTGAAAGAAATAACTGAGTGTAGTTTTATTATCGCTTAAAATACTTTTTGTTCGAATTTTCTATCTTGTCTGAGAAACGAGATAATTATCAACCAGGCGTATTCGCCATTTAGTAACACCGATTTAATATTTTGTCAAATAATATTTCAAGAGTGGTTGTTCTAGTACAGGGTGTTCACATGTGGTGAATGGGTCTTTCTATTCATTTATTGATTTGATTTTGGGAAAAAAATCTCAAATATGATAGCTTCATAGATCATGTTTATGTATGATACATAAAAATTTTTTAGAATTTTCAGAAGAATGCAAAAATGAAATTGAAAGGTTTCACCTGAGTGAAATGCTTATCGTCGTGATCTCTTTATGAATTTGCAAATTTTCGCTGTAACTTAATCTGGAAGTGAGCTGGAATACTTTCTGTTATACTCGCAGGTGCAGAAATATTTGAAAGCTGAATCGTTTTGGCAGTACAGAGGTATCAGGAATTGAAAAACTTCCTCAATTAGACTACGGAAACAAGATATCCACTCGAGCAAACAATAGTAATAATCAGTGGCGTAATGATAACGATTTGACGTTCAGGCTCCCAAGTGGAGTGGAAATGAATTTGATTTTGTGAAAATAGTCTAATAGGATGTAATTCTAGGCACGTTCTACTAAAGCCTATTAAATTGAACTGAACAGTTAGGATCATTTTTTTATTCAAAGATTGTTCAGTCTGTAAAAATAATGTATAACAGAAGTGGTAGTGAAAAATGAATTTGATTTTGTGAATATGGTCTAATAGGATGTTAGAGAGATTTTCTAAAAATAACATGAAAACAGTACAGTAAGTGGAGTCTTTCATCATCCTGATTGATGAATATATTTGGAAGTTTAAATACTGAGATCATCTTCATATTCCTCGATCACGGAATTCACTTTTTACACATCTTATACTTAAAATGTGCGGCACGTCCAGAGGGCGGTCAGAAAATCTACAATTATAAATAGAAATAACAATAATCCAAATAATAATTCAATAGGTTTTTATTTTGATTTCGAGATCATTTCAAAGTGAATAAGTAATTAATGCAATAATAATTTGTAATAATTTCTATTCAACCAGAATACTTTCCTTTGAACACTGTATAGAATGTGAGATAATAAGAAATTTTGTCAAATACAATTAGGTCTACTAAGGCAAATAATGCTTTTTCTATTCAAATAATCCTGACTTTAACACCTGAGCCTAGCATAACGATTAAACAAAAACAGTTTTTCGAAATTTTTCGACTATTTGGTAATCAAGTAGTTACGAGAATGAAAACCTACAGAATGCCTAGGCTTATGATACCTTCTTAGAATCTGCAATAACTGAACAAACACTGTAGCTCATCAAACTTGAAGGAAATTTCATTTAGTTTTCAATTTTTCTTTGTAATTCACTCAGTTTTTACACTAGTTTGATGAATTTAAGTCTTTGTTTCCGATAGCTGAACTATCTCATGTGTAATTGAAAAAAACCATATCGAAATATCTCTTGATTTGTAGAAATGGCACTAGAAAAACTAATCGCACTTGGAAATTTTCTAAAAATACGAAAACCATGAATATCTCGGAAACCGTGGAATTTTCATTGAGGTCAAAATTTGAAATAAGTTAGACCACGACAGTGTCTATCTATAGTTGCAGACTTATTAATCGTTTTCAGGACACCCTGTATACATATAACAATAATTCAATAGTGAGGGAACCCTTTCTAGAGAACACTCAGCATATTTAGCGCAGGGGAGTATTTACGGGGGGGTGTACTGGGGATAATTAACCCCCCCCCAGGAAAGAGTTTTTCAGAGATCAGTTCAGGTCCCTCCTAGAAACTTGACACTACACCCCCTCGAATTGCTCTCTGGATACGTCCTTGATGTAGCGCCCTATTAGGGGCGGCTCATAACAGTATTTGCACGCGGGCGCTCTGACAGCTAGCGGCGGGCCTATCAGGAACCAATAGAATTTTAGCAGATTTACGCCTACAGTATTCTTAGTAGAGTCGTCATTTCTTTACGGTTAGGTGAGATATCAGGAACCAACAGAATTTCAGGAGGTTCACTTCTACTGCATGCGTATGCACAATCGTAATTTCTTTACGATTAGTTGAAATATCAGAAACCAATGGAATTTCCGGAGGTTTACGCCAACTACAGGCGTATGTACAGTCGTCATTTCTTTACGATTAGTAGAGATATCAGGAATAATGGAATTTGTAGCGTTCTACACGCGAATTTATTCGCTGGTTTTTCGTTTTATTGACGAGACCGGTGAATGAATGAATATGCGAAGCAAAGTTAGTACGCATATAACTGATATGCCACCGTATGTGTCCGAGGCGTGAAAGATTTTTCCTTTCTCTCGTTGTGATTTCAACCGGTTGTATGTCGAATTGATATTTCCTTAAATCTGTATTTTTGATTTCTCTTTACTTACCTTGAGTGAATGAAAACCCTAAAATAAGAGGTAAGTTATTACAACGTTTTCCGCATCGGCGGTACTGTTTATATTCGTGTTTTGTTACGTTTAAAGATAATTTTCCGAATTATTTATTCTCTTGGAAATGCTTTCACCATATTGTGAAAAAGTGATTCGGAGAATTATCTTACTAATGTTCAATTTATTGTTACTGGTCTAAACTCCTGTATAAGGGGTGAGTTATTTGAAGTTTTATGGGCATGGCTTAAATAATTTTATTTGAGAATGATGCATCCACCATTTTTATATGTTTGAATATTTTTCAGCATTGGCCGTACGATTTTATTTCAAAACAAATTTCAGAATAATTTTTGTGAAAATGCCTCCGCTTTTTATATATTTTTAGTGTTTTCGAAATTTGTACAGCATGGTTTGTGTAATTTTTTTTGTACTTTTCTCTGTGTAAGAGTAATTTTCGTGAAAGTGCCTCCGCCATTTTTATATGTTTGTATGGAATAAATTTCATTATTCGGAATTTATTTTATGAAATGCTTTCATCAGTTATTTATTCATGCATGGAATGATACTCTATTTTTATAAGTTGCAGTGTTTAAATACTTACTTCATTTACGTTTTTTTTATACTTCTATTCTGAAAGCAACATTCCTTAAGATTGCCTTGAGATTTCTTTTTACATATTTTTTTGTTTCTCGACAAAGAATTGATGACACGAGTTTTTCTACGAAGTTCAATTTTGGCAGTTCAAATTGTGAACACACCATATTCTACAACTGTTCCTGTCTAAATGAGCCAGAGACGTTGTCGTTGAGTTCAAGGAACCACGACTTGGTCGGTTCCGAGGAAACACGTCACACAACATCAACTGCCTTTTAATTGGCAAACATCATCGACCAGTCGTCATTTCTTTACGATTAGTTGAGATATCAGGATCAATGGAATTTCAGGAGGTCTACACCTTCTGCATGCGTATGAACAGTCGCCATTTCTTTACGATTAGTTGAGATATCAGGAACCAATGGATTTTCAGGAGGTATACGCCTACTGCATGCATATGCAAGCCTGCCGTAAGCGGGCGTGCCCGGCACAAGGGCGGCACGTCCTGGGGGCGGCCAGAAGTGTGAAATTTTTTTAGATAACTATTTGAGTGTGTATCTACATGATTTTTCAATTTTATAAATAGAAATAACAATAATATAATATATATATATAACAATATATATAACAATATTTATTATTTTTTTATTTTATTTATTATTATATAACAATAATTCAATGGGTTTTCTATTTTTTTCCACAATAATGAGGGAACTCTTTCTAGAGAACACTCAGCATATTTAGCGCAGGGAAGTACTGGGGGTAATCCTGGTTATATAGATGTGAAACTCAAATGTGAACTCAGTTTTTTTAGTCAATGTTAGAGAGCGACACATATAGTGTTATTCCTAAATCTTATCAACCATATTTTTTTTGTGTCGCACTGTATGTCATTTTAGACTAAGAACACCTGTTCTCCATTCAGTTTTACATCCAAAAAGTGCTCTTAGTATTTTTATAAAAGCGAGTTTGAGGTAAAACCTGCGTTGGCAATTCTTAAGTAGCATAATTTCCAGGTTATTCAAAATAAACAATTTTTCAACGTCCTGTGCTACGTTACATTATCATATTACATTCCACTATCACCGTATAAGTAAAAATTGAATTTTATACTAATTCACATTTTATATCTGCCGTAGACAAGAGCCTTTGAAAACAATGATTGAGATGTTTCCACTGAAGCAGAATCAGTCATTAGTGTTCATTCAGAAGAACTGATAGTTTTTCAAAACTTTAACGTTCAAGTAAATTTTTCGTGTGTTTTGTCCAAAAATATAATGCATACGCTGCAGGACGAATGTACCAAGTGCCGTATACTCAACGGCCGATGCCACACGTAAAAACTTTTATTAATTATCTCGCAAAACTTTGTGAAACTGGCAGCTTTAAAAAGGCAACAGATGGGTCAGAAAGACTTGCAGCAGTCCCAAAAGTTGAAGAAGCTGTGTTAAACATAATTGAAGAAGACTCGTAAACAACTGCACGGATAATATCTCGTGAATTCAATATTAAACACACAATTATATGGCAAATATTAAGGTCCCAACTACTTTACCCTTATCATATGCAATGTGTACAGGCTCTCTATTACCTTGAGATTTTCCTCTCAGACCAGATTTTTCGTTTGGTTATGTTATAGATTATTTAGAGCCTCGGATCTTAAACCAGGTGCTTTCCACAGATGAAGCTTCGTTTTCTTGAAATGCTTCCATCAATTTCCACAAAAATGATATCTGGACTGGGGAAAATCAGACCGTTATCGTGAAAAATTCAATCGACGGTTTTGGAGCACGAACTCGAGTGTTTAGAAAAAGTTGATTTAGAAACCATGAACAGGATGTGGTTGATGCATGACGCAGTACCACCACTTTTTAGTGTGGTAGCGCGTCAATTTCTGGATGAAAATTACCTCAACCCTTTGATCGAAGGAGCAGGACCACAAGCCTGGCCTCCGAGAACACCAGATTTGCATCTTTTGGATTATTTTAATGATATCACTTGATGTCGCTAATTTGGGAAACTAGTCCAAAATGAGCAAGAAATAGGATATTTGAATATTGTGACATTATTAGTCGTATTAGACGCCAGATGTATTCTAGAGAGTTCGTCATTCAATGTTAAGGCGAATTAATGCATGCGTTGAGGTAGGCGGTGGTCATTTTCAGCAATTATTTAGCGCGTTCGGCAATAGCATCCGAGAGCGGGTGAATTAGACACGTGACCACAGATTCTCCAGATTTATCTGTAACAAACGAACGGTACAGAGCACCTTCTGCTTTGTGCTTCTGCTTCTACCGTTTATTTGATATATATGATCTATGATTTCTCATAACCAGAAGTGCATAACGTATAAATTTTAATTTATGATTATCATTTGTTTGTTTAACGATTCTGATTTTTGAAACACATTCAACCCTTCCTTAAAATGAATTAATTCTGTTCTCACGCAACTTGTTAAGCAAATTTTCACTGCTCTATGAAGAAAAATATTTAAATTTTCTACTTTCACTAATTTCAATTTTCGACTATTAACAAATTCACCGGAATTGGGACACAAAGTAACTGAGAATCTCAGAAAATGGCAGATAAAATATTAGAGAAGGGTATTCTCTGTGAACGAAAGAGCTTTTCTCGGGTTAAATACTCAGAGCAAAAAGACCGTCCTCCGATTAGTTCTTCTCCAAACGAACCAGAGGTTTACGCAACTCCAGTTAGAAGTAATATACCGATTCGTCTAATTGACAAGTTCTCACGAATTAATATAAGCAAAAACTCAATTACTCAAAGATATACCCTTTAAAGTTTGTACAAGTACTTAATTCACACCCTGCATATAGAGATATTTTCGAATAATTCTTCTAAATACCAAACCAGAATGTAGTATTTTTCTCAAGATTTGCACTGAAAAGATTTATTACACAGAGTATTCATGAATAAGAATGTCTGTTGAACTTCCTGTCATTCAACTAAATCATTCTTGACCTCTTTCAGCCAGACACCATGACGATTCTTCGAACTCTCGACCCCCACCTTAACTACCTGATGACCGTGAATTTGACACATGGCTCGGAGGCCACGACGCCTCGCCATGGCTAGTCCGACGCCGCTAGCCGCCTCAAAAAGAGTTGGCGGACAAAAGCAAAGAGGTGAAAGTTATCCATTTGGCGAAGCCGCCGGTTTAGGAGGAGGCAGTTCCAATTCGCTTATGTATGCTGCTCAACAGGGCAATGTTCATAGAGTTAGGGAGTTGATTCGCGAACAGGTCAGTGATTTTTCTTTCTGCTAAACAAATTGATACAAATTATAAGAGAACCACTATTTGCATTTCTGATCCTGAGAAAAAATTATTTACATTTATTATCAATATCTTCTTGAGGATAAAGTGTCAAATTAAACACTTCAGGAGAATCACGAAAAATTTTTGACTGACTTTATTGACTACTTGTACAAAAAATCTATAGTTGTTGAAAATAGAAGTAATCCAAAACATGTAAGAAATGTCCAGGAATTTTACTCAAAAGATAGGAATAGTTATGATAAAATTAATGAAGATTTTTAAACTTCAGTTCATAAACTTCATATTTATACTATTTATCATTCGTAGCATTTCAAATAGGAATATTCATTCTTATTCTTCTGGGTTAGGTCAACGCTGATGAATTTTCAGAGTATGCAAGATATCAATTAGCTCCTTATAACATCACAAATTTTTCATATTTTTTCATTTTCTAGCCTGACGATTTTCACCAAATTTTGTCGAGTACTTTCTTTCAAAACATTAGAACGATTTTTAAGTTTCGAATCGATCGAATGATATTCCGTGAGTTATCAAGGAAACCAAATTACAGTTGCTCATAGCTGCTGAACTATTCGACGGATTTGGCCCCAATAAGGAACTTGACCTTGATAGGCGTACAGTTAACCTAGTCTGAGAATATGGAAACTCTAGCTCATCTCCTTCAGAAGATAGAGATTATACGGTCGACGGTCGACCAGACATACACAAGTTCGACCACGGGTTTTTTAACAAGAAGTCAAACCCAATTTTCGGCAAGATATTCGAATATTACAGATATTTACTAAAGTGCGCTAGTTTACAGGACTAAAACAAGAAAGCAGAAAGACCAAAATTTATTTTGGAAAATAGGTTTATTGTTTATCAAAATAGATTATTGTCTAAGGTGTTCGTAAATTTTTTCCACTAGTAACCTATGGTTGCACGTATGCCTATCGTCTGCACAGATTGTTACGGTGAAGGGTAAGTTTCAAAAATCAATTTCACAGAACTTAACTTTTGTTTGGCGCCAGGTTTAACAAATAAACCGAGAGAAATCTTGCTTAGACTCAATATAAAGGCAATTATTTTTAAAATTTAATCAAACTAGAAATTTACAAAAAATGTAGTTAACAATTAGTGCTGAAGGCTGATTTATAATAAAAATATATATACAGATACAAATCTGGCTTTATAAAAAGGTAACGGACTCCAGCCAGAATTTGGATATGTCAAGTTAGAAACAGGAATTTTGAGGCCTCACTTGTGTTTATTCCGGGTATTTCAATCCAAGAACCATAGATTTTGACTATTGCGTGTAGTAAAAGCTAGCTGGGTAGATAATAACCAAAATATTTTGGATGGCCCGATACTTCAATTCAGTTTGGTGGAGGCTCGTTCAGTTTGGTGGAGACTTGTTCAAATTGGTGGAGGCTCGTTGGTTGGATACTAGCCAAAAATATTCTGATCTTCGTAAGAGTCAGTTGCTAAGATGATGTTGATTTCCTCCAATGTCCACTGATACTCCAGCATGCAGTGCAGAATAAATGAAAATTAGTATAGGTCAAAATGGTAATCAACTTAAATTCTGTTCTAACTCCTCTGAATAAAAATAAAAACAGAAAATGTTTCACAAATTCTCAGCCCAAATAATTTCAAAAGAGATATGACAAATATAAGCAATATAAATAATATGAACAAAAATTAAATATATTTTTAATCATGTATTATAGTCTACTTTTCGGAAAGAGAAATAAAATTAAGTTCAATATATCTTCAGAATCAATAATGAATATAATAAAGTTTAGAACTGAAATTCAGATAAATGATCCTAAAGAACCATACAAAATGATTATAAAAATGAGGATAAAAAAGGGAGCATGTACTCTCTGGCAACTGAAGAAATGAAAGTAAAAATAATGTGAATAAAATCCCAATCTCTCTGATTGTGAGCAAGGATTAAATAAAGAAATTCGTTAAATGAAATTCCTGAACAAGGAAAATGAAAAGATAAATTTAATTGAATGAACTAATTAAGACAAAATCATTCACCAGAAACCACAAACTCACTTCTTGTCACCTCTTCACAACTTCTTCTCTCCAATCTAATTGACCTTCAAACTCGTTCAAAAATGGAAATTAAAAAAGACCTCCTCCCTCTTCGCAACAATCGGGTTTCATTCTTCCGTGAAGTACGGAAGCATTGGCGGCACGGCGATAGGGACTACGGGATGTAACGAAAAATCGTTACACACTCCGAATCAGATTCGTCCAAATGAATCCTTTCGAACGCATTAAACGCTTTTTAGGAATTGTGAATCGATGTCCTCACAGTTTATCCTTGATTTGAGGCAATAAAAACGTAGAAGAGAACTGACGTTAGGTCTGTAGATTTTGCGCGCTTGATTTAAAGACTTTTTTGTTCTTTGAAACAGTGTAATAACAAACAACCGCCACAATGAATGTGAAAGAATCAACAAACCTAAATCTTGACTTGAAAATAACCACTCGTTATTTTTCTTCAGTGTTGATACTCTAAATTTTCAATCGCACTGACGATTAATTAGGGGAGGATGTATGTAAGAAAGGCAAAAAAAAACAAAAGTTATTCGAGCGTATCAGATATTCTTTTTAAAATAAAATACAAAAATATTTATTTGCATAATTTACAAAAAGAAAATTCACAACCTTTTAAAACATGCCCTGCATGAATTCCTGCGTTGATAACCGTCCCTTTGATGTTCCTATCTATTGCAGCTCTTTACAGTGTTTGAAAGTTCTGTATGCCTGTCAACTGTCGGATCTTTCGTAGCCAAGTTAGTCTTTTTCTACCTATTCCTCTTCTTCCACCTTCGATTTTGCCTTGAAGATTGAGCCGCAGGAAATGATATCGTTCTCCGCGTAGGATATGTCCCAGGTATGAAATTTTCCTCCCCTTATATGTGTGGATAGTTTCCGCTCCTCTAGTTTAGCCCTCCACATTTCTTATGTGTTCGGTCCTAGATATTTTAAGCAAAGTTCACATTTCAAAAGCTTCAATTTTATTGATTGTTGTTACTTTCAATGTCCATGTTTCCATCCCGTATAATAGCACTGACTACGCGTAACATTTCAGCATTCCGTATCTAAGCTCGAAACTCAAATGTGGGTCTACAAGGAGCTTTCAAAGCTTTATAAAAATTGTTCTTGCTTGTTCTATCCCACTCCTTATCTTTTGCTCTGGGTGCCATTTTTCATTCAGCATACAATCCAAGTATCTAAACCTCTCCATCTATATGCACTCTTATATGTGCAATTGAGGGACTACTTTTACTCACTAACATTCCTTTGGTTTTATTTATGTTCATTTTCAAATTTGCTTTCTTAACCAGATTTAGCAGTATCTGGAGATCATTCATACTGTCTGCTAATATTACGGTATCGACTGCATATCTTATGTCATTTACGGGAATTCCGTTTATTTTGAAACCTATAGGACCCAGATATTCTGAGGGAATATTCAGTAAACTCAAAAAAAAAATCTCCTTCTGGAATATCTAATGATTTGAATATAGCCAAAAGTCATGATGGATTTTTGAAAATGTAAAAAAAGCGATCTTGAAATACTCGAGCACATCAGATTTTGACACAGACGGTTTAGCTGAATGCCACACAGCGATGCAGACGTTTCTTCCACTACTTATAGCAGTACTGGAACCCCGATACTGAAATAACCTTCAGCTGATCGGTTACAGCAGCTTAAATTTTTTCGACTGGTCCAAAATGACTACCCTTGAGGTCATTTTTCAACTTTGGAAAAATAAAGACTCAAGTCGGGCGAATAAGGATGCTGAGGAGCCACAGAAATATTTTTACTGCCCATTTTTACTGGTTTTTTGGTACTATTTTTGCGCAGATATTTCTCATACCCAATTCATTGGTCAACATTTGATTAACAGAGGTGTGAGTCAAATTTAACTCTTCCCCTATCATTATGACTGTCAACTGACGATCTGAACACACAAGATCTGTCGACATTTTAATCAGTTCTTGAAGATGAAGGGTTTCCGCTTCATAGTTCATCTTCAATCGACTCTCTTTCTTCTGAAAATGCCTTAAACCACCGAAAAACCTGGGCCCGTGACAAAACACTATCTCCGTAGGCCTGCTGAAGTTTGAGCAGAGTTTCTGTGCACTGTGCCCAAGTCTGAAGCAAAACCTGATAGCACCCCGTTGCTCGAAATTGATTTCATTCACTTTTAGAATACAATAGAAAAGACTGTTTCACAGAAACAATCACTACACACAACCAAATGACTTGAGCGAGGTCAAACTCCCACTGAAGGTGGATCATATGTTCCTCTACCGCCCCACTAAGCCCTTTGCTTCCCGTGTTGCTACATCAAACGCAGCGTCGTCAGTCTCATTACTTAATTTACAGTCAGCTCTAATTAACCATCTACATTTGTCCATCCACAGTTAATTGGTAGCATCTCAGCTATGATTCGATAGTGTGCATTTCTCCACAAGGATGCAATGTATTTAGTTCTCAAGAAATGTTGCCGTAGCTCTGATTGCCAAGGTGGCAATACTTTATCTGATACATTATATGTTATATTGAATATTTCCGTCCTAAAATAATTGATATTAGTTTTTTTTTTTTACCATATAGCTTGCAAATCGTAAGACATACTTTCTCAATATCATAAGTTCAGATCCGTCATTGCGAAAGATTTTTGGACAGTCACAGATTCCATCAACATTTTCAAAGGCTTTTTTTCCCGTCTATAAAAAGCTGGGTTGTAATAACATCCCGTTATCTCATATAGAGCTGGCAGTGCTTGCAAAACTAGTAGACTTTGTTTACCAAAAAGATCGGACATATCGGTCTCTCTTATGTGTTCCATGTTGGTTAATATAACTAGAACGATATCTATATAAGAAATTCTGATGGTATATGTAGATTTTTCTTTAATTTGAGAAGCAAAAAATACAGCTTTCGTATCTCCTTCTTTGTGATCTGTTAATGACAGCTCATGATCTTGATGAAACTTAATGTATTTCGAATCCTTAGAAAAGTCAGAAGTTCCAGTTTATTGAGGGCCAGTGATATCTTTATAATCCGTATTTCCTCGAAGAGAATGTTCACAATTTTTTATTGACGGTGAGAAGTAACGATAAAATATAATATAATAATATAATTCTTTTAGGGGTTTTTTCTTGCTTCCGGTAATAAAAACTTCCCAAGGAGAAAATTTTCATATGAAATCATTCTTAACACACAAATATAACATCTTGAAATCTCCGTTTGGATTGCCCTAATCCAAGAGAAGTATTTCTAATTTCAAAAATGAGTTTGAAACTAGATTCTACTTATTTTTTTCAGCCCAAAATCAAATGCATTTTGAGCATAAAAAATAAAATGTTACGTATCTCATACAAACAAAGTTCATTTAATTTAATTCATACCTTTTTCAAACCTGTATATCATTTAAGAAAAATTCTTGTGCAGCTGAATACTACTCAAAAAAAAAAAAAAAAAAGATCCAAGGTATCTCAAAAGGAGTGGTTCCATTTAAAATTAAGTGTTGGAGAGCAAGGAAGCTACCGGGTGTCTCCCCTCATAATAAAATTATTATGTTTGAAGTTCCCTCAACCTGTGTATCATTTATACCGAATTGCGCTTCTCTAACTTTCTTTCGAATTTCAAATTGACACCCTGTATATGAACGATTTTTGACGGCCTGAACTCTTTGTAACAGTAATTTACAATGGTTTTCAAGAAAGCTTGAGCCAAAATAAATCTATTGAGGCACGCCGAAGAACTTGAAAAATCATCTTTATGAGCAATTTTAAATGCTTGGGATTATAGGGAATAAATAATAATGGCATTTGATCAAATGGGAAATTCTATTTGTGGCTGAACAAGTTTTCTATTTCTCGATAATACATGCGTTCTACAGCCCTGTGCACGGAGGAAAATCACAGTTTCTTAAGAGGTCAGTGTGTCAAACAGCGAATATGTCTGCAGCCCCTTTTGTCGATAAATTAGTGAACTACTTTCTCCAGTGGTCATGCTATGGCCATCGTAAGGAATAACTCAGAAAATAAACACACTTTGAGTTATGAATGGGATCCAATTCCATTCTTCTTAGTGAACGAAGCATTATTCCATGAGGAAGTAATAATGATGATTATTCAGTAATCGATACTGATTAATTGTCCGGTCAACAAGTGCTATTCAGGTCAAAATTTTGCGAAAATTATTGGGGTTTGTTATTTCATTTCAAATAGCATGTAGACAGTTTTTGAGAGAATGTTAAGAATGTTCGCGAAAATTGCAATTTTTAATAAATTAAATGAAAAAGAAAGGGGTTTGGCTTTCCAAAAATCTGACAAAACTGATTATGGACGGCCTTCACGATATTCACACTGCATCAAACGACGTCCGAGTCTGAACTTTTAATTTCAGCAATTAGCAGTTCTTTTTGATGGGACTTCATCACCAAGAGACAGAATAATTTTACTCAGATACTCTTGTCCAGATAATAATAATAATAATAATCATATAATATTTTTTGCATAGCTAATAATACATGAGCAAATAATAAATAAACCAGCGGAGGCTCCATAACAAGAATAATCTTGCCTGTACACTATAATAGCCAAAGATATATGCATCTCAATCAGAAAAAAAAAAACATTTCAGTTCCTCCCAAATATTCACCATCACAATTGTTTGTTCACTCCGTTTTGTTCCCAAAAAGATACAAAATCCAAACAAAGTCATAATCGGGTTTCGTGTGTTGAAAAGTCTAACAATGAATAATCAAGTCACCTATAGTCTTACGACCAACACTCAAGATCCAGTCTATCAGCATTAAATCGCCACATAGGTTTCAAGGTTCTATGTCTCACAAGGAGGACTCCATATATTCTTGAGGCCAAGTATGAAGAACAACGCTGACCTATGCTTTTCTTACATCTTGTTCTTTTGAATGTGGTGTCTCTATTCCTGGTATAATGCAAGTGATCAATCTGATCAACAGATATCTTTGTGGTGTACACCTAGCCAAGAAATTTCATAAAACTGACGGATATCCAGGACACCAGATATCATGAACAACTTGTCGCTAGGGTAGGTAGGTATTTTGTTATATATTACTCTCAGCATCCACTTATAGATGAAAAGAAGTTTTGATTGGTGAGATTCATATGCAGCACTCCATTCTATATGTCCACAGCATAAATGCGGCTGCACTAGAGCAAGGTACAACATTCTGAGGTGTTGGACATCAAAATGAAGGAAATTTATCTTAAATTCTGTTTCAGCCAAGTTTTTACCTTGTCCCATGTATTACCTTCGTAGACCACAGTGGTATCGTCAGCAAAACTGAATATTTCAACCTGGATATGGAGCCAAGAAAGCTTGAGCTGTAAAATAAATCTATTGAGGCACGCTGAAGAACTCTGAAAAATCCATCTTTATGAGCAATTTAAATGCTTGGGGATTATAGGGATTAATTTTCTGACGCAAATATCGATTTTGAATAGAATTGCACCATTCGATCTCACAGGTACAACCTACATGGTATTATACTGATAATTTTGAAAATTTTCTCTAGTAGTTGCTAGTATATATAAACAAAACATGATCCAGTCAAATTAAGCACACACGTCAAACTGACAGGTTGAATTCAATTGTGAAAAACTGGAGATTTTGTATGAAAAATGAGTCGATTTGGAGTTTGTTCTCTGTCCACCATCGATAAAAAGTCAAAGGAAATGTGTTCCATTAACATGAGAAGGCAAAAAACAGGCTTGGAACTAATTTACTACTTTTTGTACTGAGAGGGATATACACATTGAGTGCTGAACGAGTGAAGTGCAATTGGTAAACATTAGGAAAGATTACGCTTACAATATGGGAAGAAAATGGATGGAGAAGACTATAAAGGAAGGTACAATAAAAAACAATGTGGTATCAGATCAAAATTACTTCAAGAGTATATTTGAATAGATTTCGACATCAAATCAACCCATTTTCGGATGTTGCATTCAAGCACGCTCGAGGAGCTCGATGCTAAGAGTAAGGCTTTATAATCTATTCCGGAAAACGGAGGCAAGTGCAGCAGCAAGCTGAGGAAAAGATTTGGGATGCAATGATCACTGTTTGGGATTTAGGAAACTCCTGATGGCCTAGAGAAAATTATTCATGATAATATCAGTGAATCTGAAGCTTGAGAGGTGGTGAGGGCAGCATGGCGTCAATACATCACTTCAAGGCAGAACAGCGAAACAGATGGGGAAACAAACCAGAGAATTGAATACAATCCAATTTATAGCAAGACCACACAAGGTGGTGAGAAAAATTATCAGACAGCAAGTGGCTGGTGGAGAATCGGGAAATCCTGACAAGTGCCCAGTGAGAGAGAAGAGAGAAGAGAGATGTCAATATCAAGAGCGACTGACCATTCCTGACCCAAAATCCATTCTGAATAAAGTTCCAGGCAAATAGGTGGTACAAGGATTCCCCAGTAGGCCAAAACACGATTTCAAAGTGGCAAGGAGTCAGCACAAAAAGCCAGGGCTTGACCTTGGTAACAAAAAAAATCACCAATCAATCCAGAGCCGTGCAACAGCTGTCTCCAATCTAGAGAAATCGGGCCTGGGAGAGCAGCAGATAATCAAAATAACTGACATGCCAACAGTAATCTGCATCTGCCGTATTTCCAACTCGATCAGGAACACAACGAATTAATTGTCAAGAAACTGGTGAAGGAGTGAGCCTGAGAAAATGCCATCAACAGCATAAACCCTATGCCATCTACCTCTTCTGGGATGATAACTCTCTTGACCACTGTTTACAAAGATTCTAATAAATGTTGTTTTATTCATTATGAAATTCTCATTTGTAATGATAACTCTGACTCTGAAGAAAAACATGCACCAATTATCTGGTTTTCCTGATTAGGTTCAAACAAATAAAATGTATTTTTAATACTGCACTACCCTGATCTCTTAACCAACCTATCGGGAAATACCTGATTTAAATGCTTGGGATTATAGGGAATAAATAATAATGGCATTTGATCAAATGGGAAATTCTATTTGTGGCTGAACAAGTTTTCTATTTCTCGATAATACATGCGTTCTACAGCCCTGTGCACGGAGGAAAATCACAGTTTCTTAAGAGGTCAGTGTGTCAAACAGCGAATATGTCTGCAGCCCCTTTTGTCGATAAATTAGTGAACTACTTTCTCCAGTGGTCATGCTATGGCCATCGTAAGGAATAACTCAGAAAATAAACACACTTTGAGTTATGAATGGGATCCAATTCCATTCTTCTTAGTGAACGAAGCATTATTCCATGAGGAAGTAATAATGATTTTGATTATTCAGTAATTGATACTGATTAATTGTCTGGTCAACAAGTGCTATTCAGGTGAAAATTTTTGGCGAAAATTATTGGGGTTTGTTATTTCATTCCAAATAGCATGTAGACAGTTTTAGAGAGAATGTTAAGAATGTTCGCGAAAATTGCAATTTTTAATAAATTAGATGAAAAAGAAAGAGGTTTGCTTTCCACCAAAATCTTCAAAACTTTTCGAAGTCAAATTTGAAAGTAGATTCAAAAAGAGGAAGAAACTCCCATTAATATTTTATCACTTCCAGAAACATTCTGATCAAAATTCATAATTATCCCGCAGGATTGAAAATATGTCGCGTACTCCGGCTTGAGCAAGTCACCCCTTTTCGTCCTTAAACAATTGATATTATTGAGACATTGAGACAGCATGAAAATTAAAATAGAAAGAACAGGCCCCTACGGAATAAATCGATGATCCATAATATGTCGTCCAGAAATTAATTTATTATCAATTAGCACGAACATTAACATTGTCAGTACAATAATTGTTAAACTAATAATAATCTATACTTATAATATATACTTTTATCGATATACATGAAAGCCTTGAATTTCAGCGTTGTATGATCGTATTTCGAGAAGCTGGGTTTCTTCAATATATAAAGACGTTCTCCAATTGGTACTCATTAGAGATGGATGATTGAAACATTCAAAGAAATCATCAATTATTTGTCTGATAGAATTAAAGTTAGTTGAATCTGTTTCATAGGTTTTCTGTAATAAAATCTCTGGCTCTCTTTTCCTAATTTGGACTTGAGTATATGAGGTACTTTAGAGAAGAGAAAGGAAAAGCATTATTCTTGGTGATTTTAAGAGATGAGAATTTGAGCTTCAAACCAAACTGAAGGAAAATTATGAGTTGGTATTCTTAATTCGAAAACAGATTTGTTAATTATTTCACGTTCATCGTGGTGGTTGTTATTTTTTATCTCATTCTGTTTCAGAGACCAGGAAAATACTTTACAACAAGAGCGCACACAAGTTTCTGACCTCAGATCGATGCTTTTTTACAATTCTTCATTTAAGTTCACACACAGAATCGGTTTCTGACAAAACTGATTATGGACGGCCTTCACGATATTCACACTGCATCAAACGACGTCCGAGTCTGAACTTTTAATTTCAGCAATTAGCAGTTCTTTTTGATGGGACTTCATCACCAAGAGACAGAATAATTTTACTCAGATACTCTTGTCCAGATAATAATAATAATAATAATCATATAATATTTTTTTGCATAGCTAATAATACATGAGCAAATAATAAATAAACCAGCGGAGGCTTCATAACAAGAATAATCTTGCCTGTACACTATAATAGCCAAAGATATACGCATCTCAATCAGAAAAACAAACAAACATTTCAGTTCCTCCCCAAATATTCACCATCACAATTGTTTGTTCACTCCGTTTTGTTCCCAAAAAGATACAAAATCCAAACATAGTCATAATCGGGTTTCGTGTGTTGAAAAGTCTAACAATGAATAATCAAGTCACCTATAGTCTTACGACCAACACTCAAGATCCAGAGTCTATCAGCATATAGCACTAAGGTTCAAGATTCTATGTCTCACAAGGAGGACTCCATATATTCTTGAGGCCAAGTATGAAGAACAACGCTGACCTATGCTTTTCTTACATCTTGTTCTTTTGAATGTGGTGTCTCTATTCCTGGTATAATGCAAGTGATCAATCTGATCAACAGATATCTTAGTGGTGTACACCTAGCCAAGAAATTTCATTCAATAAAACTGACGAATATCCAGGACACCAGATATCAAGAACAACTCGTCGCTAGGGTAGGTAGGTATTTTGTTATGTATTACTCAGAGCTGTGCAAAAGCATTGTGCTTAGTGCTCGTGAAAGCACTTTAGTGCTTCCGAGCACTGTGCTCGCGAGCACTTTTCAAAGGCTAGTGCTTAGTGCTTGTTTTTCGGAGACACTCAGAAAATCTTAGTGCTTAGTAATCCGCTAAGCACTAAGCCTTTCCGAATTCTTAGAAGTAAATTCAATATAATAGCAGGTACGGTATTTGATTTTTTATGTGCGCAAGATAATATGATCGTTTTGAATTAATATTCAGTATTTCTTCAGTCACCATTGATTTGACTTTATGTTTATGAAGGCCAGAAAATTTTTTGTTTGCGCGCTTGTTACTAGTGGAACAGGCGGGCTATCGTTCTGTCCAAATGTCTGTAATTTCCGAATATCGAGCCGAAAATGTCTGCGAAATGGTTTCAATCCATTGGGTTCGACTTCTTGATGGAGAAACCTTGGTCAAATTTAAGTAGGTCAGGCTGGCCGGCCTCCGATCGTATACTCTCTATCTTCCGAAGGAGATGACCTAGAGTTTTCATTTTTCAGAATAGGTTGATCGTTCAAATATCTCGGTCAAGTTCGTTATTGGGCCAAATCCATCGTTAGTTATTAGCATTCAAAATTTGATTTTCGCCTAGAATATTCATCTGATCAATTTATAATTTAGAAGGTGTTTTAATGATGTTAAATTAAATGGTTTTCCAAATTTCGAGATAATCGCCACTCTAGAAAATTTATTAAAAATTCCCAAAAAAATCTTTTATTAGAACCGATTCTTTATAAGATATTCGTCAGATATCTATGATGTTTCTATGGACGTTATTGATTTCCTGAATATAATTAAATTTCATCAATCCTGAAAATATATTATAATTTTATGGAACCGAAAGCGAATAGATTGGAAATTTTGAATTCTCATTCCTTGTTACTATAAGCCTTCGTGTCTCATCACAAAAAGGGATCCAAAATAGGAAAATTTCTATAAACAATCTGATTATCAACTACATTTGATTTCATAACGATTTCTGGATGAAATTATATGGTATTCATCAAAATGTGTTTTGTGCATTGTAGGTCAAATGCTTATTTTTCAATAATTTATGTTTCCATTGATGACACTTCATGAGTCTGAAATTGTTTAAGGGCTAAATTGTGTTCGTATAAATGCATGTTTATATCGTATCACTTATAGAACAAACGCGTTGAGACTGCTTTGCAGCATTTTCAGATTTTTCACTTATATGCTCCATCCACACTAAAGCGAACAATGCATCACATAAGTAGTCTCGAACGTCAGAGAGCGAAAACGGTAGAAATACTTTGAGCAAATCTGTAGATTCCAACTGAAAAATGGTAAACGAGGAAAACCATATTCTTAAATAAACTTCATTCATTACTGGTTCAAATGGTGGGAATTCGAATAGATGTGAAATAAAACGAAAATTCGAACTAGACTAGAATGATTTATTGCACAAAATTTTCTGTACTCTTTTTCACAACATCATATCACTGATTAAAATGGATATTACACCATAATAAAAGAAGATTGATGAGCTCTTTTAAAATATTGTAAACAAACGAATATTTTCACAAAAACGTTAGACCAAACTGCCGTTCCCAATTGGGAATTTTAAGCCAGATGTTCTTGTGCATATTTTTATGACCCATCAATTTTAGCACTCTTCGGAATTTCCGTCGGCAAATTTGTTGATTATTTGGAAAGTTTGCGAAACGTTCAATTGGGCCCTAAGCTCACGGAGATTTTTAAATACACAAAACCAGGGTTCAATAACTACCTTATCAATGGCACTCGGTGGGTAACCGGTAGTTGTAAAATTCGAAAGTTATGGCAATCCTTGAAACACAGCCCTCATTTTTGCGCGCTTGTTTCTAGGGGAACAGCGAGCTATCGTTGTACCCAAATGTCTCAATCGATTGGGTTCGACTTCCTGATGAAGAACATTTGAGTATGTCCGGACGCGGGCCCTCCGGCAGTTTACTCTCTATCTTCCGAAGTAGATGACCTAGAGTCCTAGAGTTTTCATAATTTCAAAATAGGTTGATCGTCCAAATATTTCGGTCAAGTTCGTTATTGGGCCAAATCCATTGAATAGTTTAGCATTTGAAAGTTGATTTTCGCAATAATTCCTAAAATATTCATCCGATCAATTCGTACCTTGGACGATTTTGAAATAAAAGGGTTGGCCAAATTTCGAAGGAATCGACACAGTAAAAATTCTTAAAACATTCCCAAAAACATTTTTTCAATACTCGATATCTTATCAGATAGTCCTTCGAAATCAACAAGAATTCGTACATAAATCGAGATTACCGATAATTTGTATGCCCCAGAATTTTACCGTCGTAGCTGAGTTTTTGAATAAAACAAATCAGTTCTAGTGTGAGATTCAAACCGGGAGGGTGGAAAAATATTAATATTAGGTAGTAATGAAAATGTCAAAAATAAATCTACTTCAATAAACAATTCAAGTGACATTTTCAACTACATTGGAATGCAGAAAGCACTAACGTATTGTCACTCAAATCCCAATCAGAATATCTAAAGCATTAAAAGCATTGGCGTGTCAAGATTTTTTACTAATAAGAAATAATGCATAATTTTGGTGCTCCAGAAAAAACTGAAAACTTCATATTTCTTGGGCACTGAAAGCACTTCTAGAGAAGTAAAATTCATTTGCCAGGACATTTTGACATTTTCAAGCAAAAAGCTCACCCAAATTATCTTCTGAGAAACCATACTTCTGGGTAATATTCCACTGGACTAATAAATAATATTGAACAAGCACTCAAGGAAAAGATCATAATTGAATGCAATTTGAACACTCTGTGATAAAGAAAATTTCATCCTAAAATGTTTTGCAATCAATTTTGTTCAGTACCAAAGAATACCGAATGCTGAAAATAAAGTTTCAATATTTTAGTCTGTGATTAAAGACCTCAAAATAAGTAAGACATTTCAGAAAGTGGTTTTGAAGAGGAAGCGATATTCTGTAGTCTAATTAACTACTAGCGTAACCAAATACAATATTCGATTTGATTTAATTTGCCAGATGTCCTATCAACATACAATTCAAATATTCCTCAGTCAGTTCACTGGAAGAAATCTCAGCTGGTCACAGACAACATATCCCTTGTTTATTATGAGGGACCTAGAGTTTTCATTTTTTCAGAATAGATCGAGTGTCCAAATATCTCGGTCAAGTTCGTTATTGGGCCAAATCCATCGAATAGTTTAGCAGTTAATAACATTAATTTCTTGAATATTCATCCTATCAATTCATAACTTAGAGAATGTCTAGATAGCGTTAAAAGGAAGGAGTGTGCCAAATTTCGAGAAAATCGTCACGAGAGAAAATTTTTTAAAAATTCCCAAAATGTTTTTTTTCAATACACGATATCTCATAAGTTATTCGTCAGATCACAACAATTTAGGGCATTTATGCAGGGTATAGGTACCTAAAATATTTTAAAATTTCATCATCATAGCGTACAATCTTCAGAAGATATAAGAGTTTTTCTGAAAATGAAGTCACAGATTATATTTCTATCTATGAATTCACATCACATCAACTATAACTCTCTATGAGGATGGTTTTAATTTTATGACAAGTTGTCATAATATTGAGCCGAAAACGAAACTAATTCTGTGGGTTCATTTTTATGACAAACATGTCTAAAATACTGGGGTGTGCAGTTGTCATATTTTGAATGGAAATGTCATTATGAATTTTGCGACAGGAGGACTATTTTTTTCCCAAATGTCTTTAATTTCTGAATATCGAGCTGAAAATGATCGCCATCGGTTGGATTTGACTCGTGATGAAGAAACGGTGGTCCAATTTGAAAATGTTTGGCTGAATATTCTCTATATTCCGAAAGAGATGAGATAGAGATTTATTACTCTCAGCATCCACTTATAGATGACAAGAAGTTTTGATTGGTGAGATTCATATGCAGCACTCCATTCTATATTTCCACAGCATAAATGCGGCTGCACTAGAGCAAGGTACAACATTCTGAGGTGTTGAACATCAAAATGAAGGAAATTTATCTTAAATTCTGTTTCAGCCAAGTTTTTTACCTTGTCCCATGTATTACCTTCGTAGATCATAGTGGTATCGTCAACAAAACTGAATATTTCAACGTGGATATTCAGCTTCAGGAAACCATTCACATAAATGCTAAACAAGAGCGGCCTCAGAACAATACCCTGCGGAACACCATATGTTATAATATTTTCATACTCATTACTGTCTTTTATTTTCTAGGTAACTCTGCAAAAATCGATGAGTTGTATATTCAAAAGTTTACAGTGAGAAATAGAGTCGAATGCCTTAGGCAAATCCAAGAATATACTGACAAGTTGTAAACTTTTATCTCAATGATCGTAGATCAACGTTGTGAGCTCTTTAATAGCATCCTCAGTAAATACAACCTTCATGAAGCCAAATTGCAATTTTGTTTATTCAGGAAACTGAGCATGCGTTCTTTAATAGCTTTTCCAACAACCCTATAACTGCAAACGTCAGCGAAATTGACCTATATTTGCAAATCTTATTTTTTTCGCATCTTCTATAGAGTGGCTTAATGACAACTTCTAACATCCCGGAATGCTTTCCGGAAGAAACGCACCCATTTATAATATGGTCCAGGGGTATAGATACTTCATATTTAATCTGTTTTAATGTGTCGGTTTCTATCTAGGCCTGGAGCCGTCTTGTATTTCAGCTAATAATCCACCAGAAAATCAAAAAATCAACACACTGATGTGTTAATGGATTAATTCTTCATTTTTTGACCGAGATGAATGTTTGGAGTTACTGAAATAACCGAACGTCCTGAGTGCAGTTATGCTTTAAAATTCAAGAAAGTACTGACGTGGCGTCAGGACCTTTTACGCGGTTGTTCTAGAGTCATCTCCCGTACTTTGAACAATGAGATACAAATACAACCACCACGAAGAATGAACAAACCCATACCTCAAATTAAAAATAACTACTCATAGTTGTCCTTGAGTTTCTATCCAAGCTCAAAGTTTTTTCTCCTAAAAACCCTCTTCTGTACTTATCTAAATTTTGACAGCTTACCTTATTTCACCGTATTGAACAATTTCGATTAATTTACGAGCAACTGAAATTGCATCAATAAATTCAACCGAATACGTATTTGTGAAAGCATCGAGCATCGAAACTGACGGACTTTTTAACATTTAACTTTTCTGTCAAGTAAATGAATAAATATTTATCTCATCGAGTGAAAGTATGTCACGATAATAAAATTCGAGAATATGTGCAAAGTATTAAAAAAAATTTTTTTGGGAATTTTTTAAAATTTGTCTGGAGTGTTGATTATTGCGAAACTTTGCGAGACTATTGTTTTATCGTCGACCGAGATATTTGGCAGTTAACCTACTCGGAAAATATGGATACTCTAGCTCATCTCTTTCGAAATATAGAGAGTATACGGCCGGACGGAGATACTCAAGTTGACCCTGTATTTTCCATCAGGAAATCAAGCTCAATCGGTTGAGACCATTTCCGGCTCGATGTCAAACTTCCCAATGGTAGTATAAAATTGCACTTGGCTACAATGAAATTGCCATAAAGGTACGGGTAGGTATATGATTCTTCTTGAATCCATAACCTTATCCTTGATTATTTTACATTCAAGGTTAGTTCAAGTACAACTTCGATAGATTCAATCTTGACCATCCTGATAAATTTACATATTCGACGCTATGATGGGCTCTTTGGTGTATATCAGATGTCGACAAGTTCATAAATAATAACTTTATGACATCCTCTGACTCGCAGATATAGTATTTATACATGCGATGGAGGAAATTCACCCCAGACGATTAACGCTATTAAAGGTGCAATGTCATAGCAACCTCTAAACAAGGGACGACAAAATGGAGTTAGTAAAACCCTGGAAACAATTTGATATCAAATACAAGTGCATAATGAATTTTGGTTTCTTCCTGGTTTCTGTACTGAATGTTCAATTCATTAATTTTTTTAGTGTGATGGATGAGGTTATTATATTGTGAAGGAATGTGAATTAGGTTAGATTCACTCTGATGATTCTTTTCCACGGGTTTTTGAATGACATTCAGTAACTAAGGTGCTGAATTCTTGAAGCGTGAGTTTATTCTTTTCATTAAAATCAGTTTCAGAATTCAAAATATTTTTTTCGATAGAAGATGAAAATGATCGACCTGAACTATGTGAAATATACAGAGTGACTGCGACTATTGAGTTTTTTTGTCTGAAGTAACACATTTTTTTTTCATACCCTTATCTGTCTACCGTTTGGTTCAAGATCTGCAAGCATTCTAATTTTTTGAATTCGGTAAAATATAACACAATTTTCAGATGATTGAAAAATGTTATGCCACTCTATATAGGCAATTGATGAAATTTACTTGTTCGATATTTTGGAATACAGAGTTCTCTGCATGCCTCGTATTATGGTCATGAAATTCATTGCATCTGCTAAGAAAAACAATATTTTTACTCGTGTGCAACAAGCAGTTGTAGATATAAAATATTATTGTATTCCGGATGAAACAGAGTCTACAGGAGTCCTAAGACCTTAAGCTAAAAATTAGAGGAATTATAATTTTTTTTGGACAATAAAAACTGCATAATCAAATAATGAACCACCCCAGGGGTCAACATTATAATTTATTTTCAAGGGTAATACCACTAGAGGTGAGAATTTTTTGAGAACACTCTTGTTTTTTGGGAATTATGCGTTTAAATTTCACGAAACAAAGTTATCCTTAAAATACCACGAGCTGAAGGCGAGTGGTATTTCGGCATCACTTTGTTGAGTGAAATTTGTATAATTTTCAAAAAACGACGAGTGATCTCAAAAAAAATTCGATTCTCGTGTGGTATTTGGAAAGATCATTCAACAATATAAATCAAACGAAATAAAAAATAGTTTTTCATTCAAAAATAACCAGATAGAAGCATAACAACAAATTATTCATCTTTATTCTCAAAATAATAATTATTGATAGTACAATTATTATACACATTACGAGCATTATTTTCGAATGATGAAGTAGATACTGATGTTGTTTCTTGAAGGACATTTTTTTCATTCCTTATGGCTGTGATTATTTTTTTGTGATGTTGTTGGTCCAGTTGGAGATACGGTTTCACTGACTCTGCAGAAAAATGGCCTGTTATCTTTATCAGCTGTTCCTCGCCAATCCCTGCTTTGGCTAATTGGCTGACAGCAGTAGCTCGATGCGAGTGGTTGGTTATCTTCGACTTGGTTGTGTTGATGCCAATGAGTTCTGCCGATTCTTTTGTCCATTTAGCTATCGTATTGGGACCGACTGGGGAGTTTTTGAACCATGAACCATATTTCCAATTCTTATGTGAAGTAAGGAATAGTCTTTCAGTGGTTATGTTTGCAGTTCTTTTGGATACAAGTAGCTTATATAACCTCACCGGGCAAATATCTTCTTCAATATTGGGAGTTAGCCATTTCGTTTCCGCACATTTTTGGGTACCACCTTGTCTTGCTTTAGAAAATATCGGATTGTAGGCCATTCGGCCCGTGGGATTACCATCGTTTTCAATTTCGAATTGGAAATGCAAAATTAGGCATGATGAACCCTCTCCTCCGCGCCAAGCAAGCTCCAATGCAGCAATAAAATAAAATTTTCTGTTCAAACCGTCTGGATTATCTTCTTTACATAAGTTGAGCATCTTTTTGTGTTGCTCCAAAGACAGCGCATTGGCACTAACTTTTCTTTTCTCAGAGTCCACTTGCAAAATACGCCTCTTGTCATTTCGTGCATACCGCGCCATTTTAAATGCCACGTCTGTGAATGGATCGAACCTAACGCCCCATTCGGAATAGAATTTTTTCTGCAGCTGTTTGGCAGTATTATTCCACAATTTTTTTACGACACTTTTCTTGTAGTCTGATCCATCTCTTTTCTTCTTATTGAAAGCCCAGTCTAGCATAATATTATTGAGCTCTGACAAACTTGTTTTTTCATTTACAAGGTATTCCCGGGCAGCACAGGATTCTTCAAATTGTTTCCAAATGTAGGATCTTGACTTCACTGTATTAAGCGGCACACTTTTCTTCACACTTTCCTCGATTGAAGTAATATTACAACTCCCAAAACGTTTCATTTTTATCTACTTTACGGTAAAATACGAAAATAAACTGACAGAACTGCCAAATGTGCTGTTAAAGTTATCACTAACAAGTGCTTGTTTATCGTAACCATGACGACCGCTACTTCCACACACGGCCAAACCTATTCCGACGTATTAATATTCCTATGCAAATTAGGCATTTGATAAAAACAAATTTCTAAAAGTGAAAACACTGTGAGGTTGAGTGTTTTCAGATACAGTTTGTTTCTATTGGTCCGTTTTCAACAATTGAGCGCTTTCATTGGACGATGTAGTATAGTGTTGAATGATCAATTGAATTCTTTCGTATTCCATGTAAATAAATTATTTATTTCGTGGGTATGAAATCTCATTTAGAAAGACGTTAAGGGTGTCCTTCAAGCGATGTTTCGCAACTTTATTTGTTGCTTCTTCAAAGCTCTCGGAAGTGGGAAACGTCTGTCAAAAATTCATGAACTCTAATTTAAATTCGATATACGCTTCCCACTTCCGAGAGCTTTGAAGAAGCAACAAATAAAGTTGCGAAACGTCGCTTGAAGGACACCCTTAATGTCTTTTTTTAAGGGATTCCATACCCAGGAAATAAAAAAATCATTATAATTTATATGAGAGTATGCGATTGAATAATATGGACTAGTAGAAGCATATCGTGGTAAAATAAGTTTTATTCCTTTCACAGCGCTAAATACGCTTCTTAGTTTCCCACATATGGAATCGGCATATCAAATTTTTATGCACATATAAACCCAGAAACTTCATACAATCAGATGGTTTTAAATTGCCGCATTGAAGAATCAAAGTGAACTGTTGGTCTGATTCACATACTTGAAAATAGGAAATTGCTGTTTTGTTAACATTTGATATAATGAAGTTCTTAAAGCACCAATCAGAGATAGACTGAACAAGGAGTTCACAACCACCCCTGAGTTCTCTCAAATTCAGGAAAAAATAAGAAGAGGTACGTTAGCAAAAAATACCAATATTTTTATGATCAATTTCGCTATGAAATGAGGCATCATGTGATCATGCAAATCGTTTATGGAAATTTTTAACAAAGTGATCCAAGAACGGATCCTTGGGGCACACTCATGTAAACATTTGAGTAATGCTGGCCCACCTTCACCTTTAATCATCCTGCTAACTGGCACGTATACTGAAATAGCACAATTCAATAATATTATTCATGGAAGGGAAATTGAAAATGGCTAACAAGTAGCAAAAGATCCAAAGAAAGGTATAGCCAACATCATTCAAGTTTATGCTTCATACATTATAATCAATTTATGTTTATGTTTTCGTTTACGGTATTTACATACACGATGATTTCGTATAGGGAGTTTTTATTAATAATTCGTTAAATATTGAGAAAATTCTTTTTCATTTTATTAATCTTACGACACAACCGGTTTTGGTTATCAAACCATCATCAAGGGCTGGATACAGACTTAAATATAACACTGTTCTTAAATATTCAATAGTGATGAGTTTCCTATTTGTGTTTAATCTATATATCATTTATTATTCAATATACTTAAATGTGAGAGCCATTGAGTGGGGAGAAGGAGCAAAGCGACGCTCGTCGCTTCTCTCAGGGTCATTATCAACTAGGAAATAAAAGTGATCTATTAGCTTGCTCGTAGGTACAGCTATATGAATAGTATATGGAAATTTTCCATTTATGATTCCATTGGTGTCAGAATATAAGGATATTTTATTGATGAGATCTGGTACTTGTTCATAAAGTATCGTCGTCAATGTTAGAACAAAATTTGTGTTCATTACTTCATTTTATCAAAATAAATTGACTTAGTAGCCTTCAATTCATAAAGCATGTTTTGTTGATTATTATTTTTTTATTTTCAGCGATCACTTCTTCACGAGAAAGACAGAACGAAAAAAACTGCTCTGCATTACTGTTGCACAAGTGAAAACAAGCGAACAGCTCAAATAGCAGATTATCTAACCATGGCAGCTCCAGAATTGTTAGAAAGTAAGGACGAAGATGGATTTACACCTCTCCATCTTGCAGTTATCGCAGGAAACATGCCATTGGTTACATTTCTTCTTGCTAACAATGCAGATGTAACTGCTGTAGATAACGAAAAGCATACTGTTGTGCACTGGGCTACAGGTGAGTCTAACCAAGTAAGATCATTCAAATAAATACGAAAATTAAAACGAAATTTTTGCTTACTCGCTTCTCTTGTTAGTGTAATTTCTCATTCAATGGAGGTATGATATCACCATTGCAAATTTTATCCCTATTTTGAGCGGCTACCATGGTCTCATTAAAAAACAGTACATGCAAAAACTGAAAGTCCGTGACTTGTAGTTCATTCTAAATTCAAATTCGCACGTGTAGTTTTGATTTGCAGTATTCTGACATTTTTGTGTATGTTTCTTGAAAGGAAACAAAACTCTACTGCTGCTATGATTTTGTTATTAATTGAAATGAGAAATCACCAGAGAGATCATGGACTAAAGATAGACTACATAACTTGATAAACCATCATATGAATTCATTGAGAGAACTGGTACTTGGTGCAAATGATGATCCTGCCTCACTACTCTTTACAAACCCTTTCAGAGGGCACTTCTTATAGTTATTTTCCTGTAAGTTCGGGAAGAGATGTTTAGAGTTCGGTGCAGTAAAAACACTTTCCGCGAGAGTTATGAACAATATTTTTTTACAATTGATCGATTTGATTTCAACATACAGATGCAAATATTTTTTCCGCAAATCGCCAAGAAATTTTGACATTCCTGTCAAAATTTCTTGAAGAAAAAGTCAGGACTTCCTTACTGTAAGGAAATGTCATTTCCTTACTGTAAGGAAATGATATTTCCGTACAGTTGTTAGTGTTCTACATAAATGATAGAAAACACATTGCTTATAAGGAATTAATTTATAATTTGAAAACATCAAGTCATTGCTGAATACATTTTTAAGATCAATTTGTTATATTTACAGTAATTTGACAGTTAGTACAATTATTGAACATTGGAGGAACACTCTTAGAACAATGAGAAACATTTTGGACAACATGCAGGGTGGAAGGGTCATTTTGTTGAATATTTTGTACTGTGAAAATTTTATTTGCCACCTCAACCTTATTGTTAAGCGATTCTTCGATATATCCTTCAGCAACGTTTGATGACGTCCATCCGCCATGCCTCTTTAAACTAGTTATATCGGCACCAGAGTCAACCAATATTGTTGCAGAAGACCGACGAAAGCAGTGACCAGTATATTCTGTCGGATTCACCAAGTTCAAATAAGTAGCAACTATTTTGGGCATTTTTATAAATTAATGAATTCCTACCACTTGTCTACAACCCTTTCCGCTTTGATATTTAAAGAAAAATCGGACACTGTTCATATTTTCTGGTCTTAACGAAACATACTTTCGATAAACATTCAAGTAGATCTGATTAATTACAAATGATCTTGGTTTGTTGGTTTTCGAATCAGGTATGCTGATTAAAAGCTTAGATTCTAAGTCTTCTCTATCGTGTACAGTCATTCGGACTAACTAATCCATTCTACAGGCCCCAGAAATACCAAATATTACAGCCACCTAAAAAATAAATAAAGCTATAATCTAAATAGAAATTAAAAACTTGTAAATTACCTTAATCATTAAATTTTCTATATCTGGAGCTTCCTGGATAAATTTTTCAATTCCTTCCTTCGTTAAACGATTTCTTTGCCCTATAACCTTGAGCTTGCCGTTTGAATAAAGAACGAAGTTTTGAGTATGTAGATATATCTACATTGTGTTTAAGTGGAAGGGTTGACTTCAGCATTGAATAATTGGCCCATAATGTTGAAGATTTCATCTTTGAACAAAGGTCTAGGAAGTATGCCATTACAACATTTTCTGAGAAAGAACTCGTATTTTTACTCATGCGATAATCCATAAAACGTCTGTATGCATTTTCGTACTTTTCTCTTTATTTCTTTGGCAATAATTCTAATGAAGCAGTATTCACTACCTCAACCATCTCTGGAGGAGTCCCAGGAATGGAAATTTCATCATCACTTATCATTTTACTTTCGAGAACACCAGCAATTAAATTCATAAGCGTCAAGTTTGACAATTCAACCTCAATACGTTTCCATAGTAACCCAAGTAATTTTATTAAGAATTTCAAAGCACCATTTATTTGGGAATGAAATTATCGCGTTTTTTTTTAAATCAATCAATATCTGTCGAATTTTAAACGATTTGCGGAAAAATAGTATGTTTACCTCGTAGGAAAATTCCTGGAGTCTCGGCTTGCGCCTCGACTTAGCAATTTTCACAGTCGTCCAGGAATGTTAAGCTTTTCCTACCCGGAAACAATGTACTATTTCGATCCATTGTATCAACGGAATTGGAATACCAGGGACTTTTCCCGCACTGTTCAGAAATGCGTGCAAGAAAGGGTTTTTAGCACTTGTCATTATGAGAATTTCAGAAATTATTTTCAAGAGAATGAGTCTTTGAAATCTTTCTGCTTTTTCTATGGGAGATCATTTACCATCCTAAGGGTCCCATAGTTCAGAAGGTTCGATTCCGAAAAATCATAACTCCCAGCAATGCAGAGCTTTTCCAACAGGAATTAATCGAAGATATGTATTGGTTGATATATTTTCTATCCGATCCGTTGGTTGCTTCAGCTTTCCTCAATTTCATATTGGAGTTTCTTCACATGTTCTGCAGAAACCTTTGTAGAATATTAGTTTGAAACTACTAGATTCACTTGAAGATGCCAAAACTAGAATATCTCAGCTTGTTCTTGTTTAGAAAACTAGTAGAATAGCGTGCTATTATTTTGACCAAACAACTGTAATTTTCAAATATCGAGCCGAAAATGGCTTCCTCCGATTGGGTTTAACTTCAAAATTGAGTATGTCCGTCCGGCCGGTATACTCTCTATACTCAAATGGAAGATGATGCGGTGAAATTAGATATTAAGGAAGGATAATGGGTTAAACCACAGGTCAATAAACCTGCGGTTTGACCCATTATCCTTCTTCTATATACTCTCTACATTCCGGAAGAGATAAGCTTGAATTTTCATATTCCTAGAATAAGTTAGAGTATGAATATCTTGGTAAAGTTTGTGTATGGCCAAATTCGTCGAATGGTTCGAAAATTTTGAGCATCTGAAATTCGGTTGCCTCAATAAATCCTGCAATACGAAATCTACAAAATTTTGGACCAACTATGAAATTGTTGAATTGCAAAGTTTAAAATTGACATTACTTCCGGTAGAACCACAAGTTAAAAATTGTAAAAAAATATGAAAACAAATAGGCAATCTACTACAGTATATATTTTCCAAATTTTATTTTGATATCTTTAATAATTCCAGAGATATTTACTTCGTTCCCCACATTTGCCCATCACTGTATAATCACTTGAAAACATATGGCAACATAATCAGGAATACTAATCTATCGGTAAACAAGGTCTCCTTTCATCATCATACATAAAATTCGGACGAGCAAATACTTGTCCTTTGAAATACCCTATGTATTCAAATACAAATTAAACAAAAGCGATGATTTTTCGGAATTGAATCTTTTGAAACCTCTGAATGAGTTTTACGAGCATTGTACTAAACTTTTTTAAAACATGAATTTCGCCTATCAATTTTGAGAGCATACATTATTTCACTGTTAATTGAAAATGGTTAAGGGTGTCGAGTTCTGCAAGCTTATTTGTTTCAACATAGTTCCAATATCTGCTAAGTTTCAACTTGATATTATGGATATTCAAGGAATTATAAAGTAAATGATATTTCCTTTGCTCATAACATCTGAATCATTCGACGGATTTGGCCTAATAATGAATTTGCAATTATGCCAACATGACCTAGATATTTGGACGGTTAACCTATTATGAAAATATGAAAACGATAGGTATTCTCTTTAGGAAGATAAAAGAGTATACAGTCGATCAGACATACTCAAATTTGACCATGAATTCTTCATCAGATTGACAAACCCAATCGAATGAGACCATTTTCGGCTAGATTTTCGAAAATTATAGACAAAAACGATAACTGCTCTATTGGAAAGAGATCGCAAAAATTACGCCATCATTCAAAATGGTAAGATACCCGCTTCAAGTCAATTTTCCTTATTGAGTTAAAAGTCGAAAACAACCTCAGATTTTTCTTAGAAAGTTTTCGATATATCGATGAATTTATGGAACGAGAAAAGGACGAATTTTCTGACTATTGTAGGACAGCATTAAGTTCACATTCTTTGTATTAATTCACCATCAATTAACATTTTTCTACTACTGCACGTCATCCTTTATACTCATACATGAGCTAAAGCTCCCTCTATCAGGAGCAGGATTTCTACTTTTATTACTGTAATGGCAACCTTCACCTATAAGAACACGGCTGGAAATATGTAAATAGAAACAGTTAAAAGAAAAAAGGCACGCGATGTCTACTACGGTCAGCCATAGATGGACAATCTTCCTTGTGGAATTGAGGCCAGCTCATACCTATGTTTAGAACAGGCATTCCGAACTTGCCCTTTAGAAGTTACTGATTTCTCGGAACTATCGAATGACAACATCAATGAAAGTTTAATAAAACGTTTCTCTAAACACCAGAACGATTTATTCAGGGCCTTTTCTAATTCATTATATTGGATGAATATCTTATGAGATGTCAGCTGTTTCATTTTACAAAAGTTTCTAGTAACTGCTTAACTATTGGAAGAATCGGGCCTAAGAATGAAAATTGGGCGAGATATTTGGACAATCAACCTATTCTGAAAATAAATAATCTGTAGCTCATTTTCTACAGAAAAAAGAATTTACTCAAGTTCATTAGAAACTGGAACTCAATCGATTGAGACCAGTTTCTGCATCATATTCCAAAATTACAGACATTTGTGCAAAATGATAGCACGCTGTTATATTGAACTAGCACAAGCGCGCAAAATGTTAGGAGTTTTCAATAGAACTGTCAGATTGCACCTGTTCACACTCTTACTGCCAGTGACCCTCGTATAAAATTTTACTGCTCATTCGTTCGAAAAGAAATCACTATTTACATGCAAAAGCCAGGATTATCTTTTGTCATGGTAATTTGTATACTTTACATTTTCTTTTGATCTTTCGGCCTCGTACATTTTAATATTCACAGGTAAAATGAGAGCTATTAACGAGAATTTGATTGAAATTCAAAAGGTCAATTGGTCTAGGTTAGTTTGGAACAGGCTGACCATCAACATCAAGGGTTGGGTCACGTCATACGGTCTGCAGTTAGTTACACGTCAATCTAGGCTTCATCATGATTTGAAAGTTAATGTAAGTGACGTTAGTGGATGGTATATTGTAAAAGAGAAATACCTTCAGAATGATCTCTATCGAATTCATATTTCTGACAGTCTAAGCGTAATGATTGATGTTGTTTGTGAAGTAATGACCGCTTGAACAATCGAAAAGTTCCTTTTCAGAGTTTCATGGTATTCATAATCAATAACATATTGCAGATAACATCCATTTCAAATTTTTTTGGGTATATGAATGTATCGAGATTTATCGATCGTTGATTCTATACAATGATTATTTATTGCGCGCTTGTTTTAGTTTATCTTACATCTGATGATTAGAATAAAATTATATGGAATGTGTGTAAGCAAACTCCTATGAGAAAGAATGCCAATTAACTAAGTCGCCTGAATATATCTCAGAATCATACAACTTTCTGTGGAATAATTCCTTACATGAATCAAAAAATATAGGTTCTAATTTTCTTGAATCTTTTGAAACCTCTGAATGAGTTTTACGAGCATTGTACTAAACTTTTTTAAAACATGAATTTCGCCTATCAATTTTGAGAGCATACATTATTTCACTGTTAATTGAAAATGGTTAAGGGTGTCGAGTTCTGCAAGCTTATTTGTTTCAACATAGTTCCAATATCTGCTAAGTTTCAACTTGATATTATGGATATTCAAGGAATTATAAAGTAAATGATATTTCCTTTGCTCATAACATCTGAATCATTCGACGGATTTGGCCTAATAATGAATTTGCAATTATGCCAACATGACCTAGATATTTGGACGGTTAACCTATTATGAAAATATGAAAACGATAGGTATTCTCTTTAGGAAGATAAAAGAGTATACAGTCGATCAGACATACTCAAATTTGACCATGAATTCTTCATCAGATTGACAAACCCAATCGAATGAGACCATTTTCGGCTGGATATTCGAAAATTATAGACAAAAACGATAACTGCTCTATTGGAAAGAGATCGCAAAATTACGCCATCATTCAAAATGGTAAGATACCCGCTTCAAGTCAATTTTCCTTATTGAGTTAAAAGTCGAAAACAACCTCAGATTTTTCTTAGAAAGTTTTCGATATATCGATGAATTTATGGAACGAGAAAAGGACGAATTTTCTGACTATTGTAGGACAGCATTAAGTTCACATTCTTTGTATTAATTCACCATCAATTAACATTTTTCTACTACTGCACGTCATCCTTTATACTCATACATGAGCTAAAGCTCCCTCTATCAGGAGCAGGATTTCTACTTTTGTTACTGTAATGGCAACCTTCACCTATAAGAACACGGCTGGAAATATGTAAATAGAAACAGTTAAAAGAAAAAAGGCACGCGATGTCTACTACGGTCAGCCATAGATGGACAATCTTCCTTGTGGAATTGAGGCCAGCTCATACCTATGTTTAGAACAGGCATTCCGAACTTGCCCTTTAGAAGTTACTGATTTCTCGGAACTATCGAATGACAACATCAATGAAAGTTTAATAAAACGTTTCTCTAAACACCAGAACGATTTATTCAGGGCCTTTTCTAATTCATTATATTGGATGAATATCTTATGAGATGTCAGCTGTTTCATTTTACAAAAGTTTCTAGTAACTGCTTAACTATTGGAAGAATCGGGCCTAAGAATGAAAATTGGGCGAGATATTTGGACAATCAACCTATTCTGAAAATAAATAATCTGTAGCTCATTTTCTACAGAAAAAGAATTTACTCAAGTTCATTAGAAACTGGAACTCAATCGATTGAGACCAGTTTCTGCATCATATTCCAAAATTACAGACATTTGTGCAAAATGATAGCACGCTGTTATATTGAACTAGCACAAGCGCGCAAAATGTTAGGAGTTTTCAATAGAACTGTCAGATTGCACCTGTTCACACTCTTACTGCCAGTGACCCTCGTATAAAATTTTACTGCTCATTCGTTCGAAAAGAAATCAGTATTTACATGCAAAAGCCAGGATTATCTTTTGTCATGGTAATTTGTATACTTTACATTTTTTTTTGATCTTTCGGCCTCGTACATTTTAATATTCACAGGTAAAATGTGAGCTATTAACGAGAATTTGATTGAAATTCAAAAGGTCAATTGGTCTAGGTTAGTTTGGAACAGGCTGACCATCAACATCAAGGGTTGGGTCACGTCATACGGTCTGCAGTTAGTTACACGTCAATCTAGGCTTCATCATGATTTGAAAGTTAATGTAAGTGACGTTAGTGGATGGTATATTGTAAAAGAGAAATACCTTCAAAATGATCTCTATCGAATTCATATTTCTGACAGTCTAAGCGTAATGATTGATGTTGTTTGTGAAGTAATGACCGCTTGAACAATCGAAAAGTTCCTTTTCTGAGTTTTATGGTATTCATAATCAATAACATATTGCAGATAACATCCATTTCAAATTTTGGGTATATGAATGTATCGAGATTTATCGATCGTTGATTCTATACAATGATTATTTATTGCGCGCTTGTTTTAGTTTATCTTACATCTGATGATTAGAATAAAATTATATGGAATGTGTGTGAGCAAACTCCTATGAGAAAGAATGCCAATTAACTAAGTCGCCTGAATATATCTCAGAATCATACAACTTTCTGCGGAATAATTCCTTACATGAATCAAAAAAATATAGGTTCTAATTTTCTTGCAATGTTAAAACAAATACGTCTATATATGTTATACCATTTAAACCACAAGAAATCTTTGAATTAGGAAATGGGTTGAAGAATAAAATAAGTTGAGGTAGTGACGAAATTGCTGCTGCATTGTTAAGCTGTATGTGGATACTGTCAGCGATGTTTTGTATTGCATAGTGAAAAATTCACTAAAATTTGTCATGTCTCTCAATCAACTGAAATTGACCACGATAATATCAATCTTTAAATCAGGAAACCCAGATGAATTTGAGAATTATAGAGCGATCAGTCTCTTAAATAGTTTCTTCAAAATATGGGAGTTAGCGATAGCCACGCGTATTATAAATTATTTCAAGAACCTCTCATTTCAGCCTTTCTAAGCAAGGATATTTGAGAATTTTCAGAAGAAAATTAACTTGCAGGACGTCTCTTCGATCTATGAGAGAGATCTATTCTCGAAAGCATTCGATTGCCGGAATAGAGAGTTATTGTAGAACTTATTTTAACCATCATCTCTTTCTGTTCATTGTTTGTTTTCATGTTCTGTCGTTTTCAAGGGAAAAATTAGCTGACAAATTTTTTAGAACAATAAGAAATAATAATAATAAGTACAATAATAATATTATTATTAATAAGATTACGCTGAAACTTGACTACCTGAAACAGCAAATCAAAGCGTTAGGAAGTAGACTGCACAAATACAACGAAAAAATAAAACGCTACAACAATAACAGACTCTTCTACAAAAACCAAAAACAATTCTTCCGCCAGCTGGAGACGACGAATGCTGATGATGGGGATCAACCAAACACTAGGAAGGCTCATGAGTACTGGAGCAAGGTTTGGACAGAGGCTGTCCCGCACGATGAAGATGCGGTCTGGATACCTGAAGCGCAAAATAAGATCCCCAACACTGAAATGGGCAATATCGAGGTGTCGCCTGCTGACATCGCGGAAGTTTTGAAGGATTTCAACAACTGGTCGTCACCTGGAATAGATAAGATCCACAATTATTGGTGGAAGCATTTCACAAGCTGTCATGGAACGGTGGCACGACTATTTCAGAGAGCATTATATAACCCCTCCAGTATACCTAGATACTTCACTGTAGGCGCGACTTACCTCATCCCAAAGGAAGGCAGCAAAGCAGATCCCAAAAACTATAGACCTATAACCTGCCTCTCATCTATCTACAAGATGTTCACCGGAATAATCAGCAAGTACATGAGTAGATACCTGAAAGAAAACAACTTAATGGCACCTGAACAACGAGGATGCCGAAGAGGAACAAATGCCTGCAAAGAACTTTTGGCCGTCGACTACATCCTGACGAAACAAGCTCGGAAAAAGCTCAGAAACATATCGGTTGCTTGGATAGATTACCGAAAGGCTTTCGACACTGTTCCCCACTCATGGCTGATCAAGGTGTTAAGAATGCATGGGATGCCTGATCACGTCATCAATACCCTTGAACACCTGATGAAATCCTGGAGAACACACCTAAGGATCAGGATTGATGGCCGGATGGAGGAGTCTGAAGAGATCTGCATAAACCGAGGTATATTTCAGGGTGACACCCTTAGCCCACTCTGGTTCTGTCTCGCACTGAATCCCCTGAGCTTGATATTGAACAATACGAACTATGGCTACGTGATCGACAAGCGGAGAAATGTTCGAATCTGTCATCACTTATACATGGATGACTTAAAACTTTATGCTGCTAACCTCGACCAACTTAAGAGGCAGCTGGAGATCGTATCGGCTTTCTCCGAGTCTATATGCAGATGGGTGTAGAGAAGTGTGCGACGCTGGAGGTGAAGAGGGGAAAAAATAGTGAATGCCGATGAGCCAATAAAGTTGATGAACCATGACACCATACCAAGCCTTGCTGCGGAAAATGCCTATAAATACCTCGGTATAAAGCAAGCGCTAGATATCAAAACCTCTGAAATGAAAGAGCATTTTAGAAATAAATTTTTCAAGAGAATCAAACTGCTCCTTGGTTCGCAGCTAAACTCCGGATCTCTTTTCAGGGCGATGAATACATGGGCTATACCGAGTATCACATACTCTTTCGGGGTTCTGACATGGTCGATGACCGATCTCCGGGAAATGGACAGGAAGGTGAGAACTATGCTCACAAAGTACTGCATGCATCATCCGCATTCGTCCACTGCACGACTCTACCTCCCCAGAAAACTTGGGGGGAGAGGACTAATGCAATTGGAAAGCGCACATTGAGTCGATGAGAAAGTATTTCATGGAAATAAACTCACCTTTATTCCTGGCGCTGCGGGAGGTGGATGTTGGTCTTTCTGCCCTGAGGTTGACGGATGAGAGCCAGGGAGAGGAGCGGCCTTCGAAGAGTGGAAAAGCAAAGCTCTTCATGGGCGATACCCGAGCAACCTAGAAAGGGAAGAGGTGGATAAGCCTGAGTCACTTACTTACCTTCAATCTGGCTACCTTTTTCCGGAAACTGAAGGGCGACTCATCGCTATACAAGATCAGGTTATGCCTACCCGTATGTACTTACAGCATATTGCGAAGTTGGACATCCCTTCTGATCGCTGCAGAAAGTGCTCAGTAGCAGCTGAAAGTATTCAGCATATCACATCAGCATGCCCCATGTTAGCACCTAGGTGGTACTTGGAAAGGCATAACTCAATGGCTAGAATTTACCATCAGCAGGTAGCCCTCAACCTGGGTCTTCTCAAGAATGAAGTGGAACAGCATCTCTACCTACCGAAGAGTCTGCTGCAGAACGACACATACAAGCTGTACTGAGATGTAACAATGACAACAGAAAGACGAGTCATTCACAACCGACCGGACGTAGTCATCTTCGACAAGGAAAAAGAATCATGTATTTTGCTCGACTTTACCATCCCGGCAGATGAAAATATCTCCAGGGCGTACACGGAAAAAATCACGAAGTATGAAGACCTGGCCTTTCAGTTAAAAGAGCTTCACAAACTGAAATCTATTCGTATTTTACCCCCTGGTGATGTCGGTAAACGGCCTGGTGGAAGAGCACTTAGTTCAGAACACCGAAAAACTAGGACTAGACCGCTCCATCATTTCAGCTGCTCAGAAGCAGGTTATACTGGGCACAACACGAATAGTAAGGTCATTCTTACAAGGACCGTCGTAGGACTTTGCCTTGGTGCGCAAGCGCCCGGCAGAAAATCCGAATAAACCCGCCAAAGAGGCGGTGAGGGACAAAAAAAAATAGTTATTTATAGAACAAGTGAGTTAAATGAATGTTTATTCATGAGAAGAAAGTTTAACCTACGATCCCGTAGGGCGAGTGGGTTAATTTCTTCGAGTGAATAAAAATTTTTGACTCACGTGTCGTATACATAATTTTATCCCATTTTGATGAAATTTCAAATAATTAATTCTTTTTAGAGGAAATATTAGGTGTAATTCAAATTCATAACGAGATTTCCCTTCGATCGATGGTTGCTAGGTCACTATGTAATAATTGCTTGCAAGTGTCAATGAAAATTATAGAACCGTCAAAGAATTTTTATTTTGAAAAAATGTTGAGCGGTGACGACGAGGTTGTACTTCCTGAGTGCATTATACAAGAAGCAAATGAGGCAGCAGAAGCAGCAATTCCATTAAAATCAAAAATATTGGATGAAATTCAATATACGGCATTTTGTGCCTGGAGAAATAATAAAAAAGCCAAAGGTGTCAACGAAAAAATAATTTTGACGTATATTTCCGAACAATCCAAGAAAGTTGTCTTTATGGTCCTACTGTAACGATTTTTCGTTACATCCCGTATTCCCTATCGCCGTGCCGCCAATGCTTCCGTACTTCACGGAAGAATGAAACCCGTTTGTCGCGAGGAGGGAGGAGGTCATTTTCAATTTCCATTTTTATGAACGATTTCGAAGGTCACTTAGATTTGAGACAAGACGTTGTGAAGAGGTGATAAGAAGTGAGTGTGATTTCTGGTGAATGATTTTATCTTAATTAATTGATTCAATTAAATTTATCTTTTTCCTTTTTCCTTGTTCAGAATTTCATTTAACAAATTTCTTTATTTAATCCTTGCTCACATTCAGAGAGATAGGGATTTTATTTACATTTATTTTTTCTTTCATTTCTTCAGTTGCCAGAGAGTACATGCTCCTTTTTTTATCCTCATTTTTATATTCATTTTGTATGGTTCTTTCGGATCAATTATCTAAATTTCAATTCTAAACTTTATAATATTCATTATTAATTCAGAAGATGTATTGAACTTGATTTTATTTCTCTTTCCGGAAAGTAAACTATAATATATGATTAAAAATATATTTAATTTTTGTTACTATTAATTATATCGCTTTCATTTGTCATATCTTTTTTGAAATTGTTTGGGCTGAGAATTTGTGAAACCTTTACTGGTTTTTATCATCATATTGCCAGAAGAGTTAGAACAGAATTTAAGTTGATAACCATTTTGACCTATACTAATTTTGATTTATTCTGCACTGCATGCTGGAGTATCTGTCGACATTGGAGGAAATCAACATCATCTTAGAAACTGACTCTTACGAAGATCAGAATATTTTTGGCTAGTATCCAACCAACGAGCCTCCACCAAACTGAATTGAAGTATCGGGCCATCCAAAATATTTTGGCTATTATCTACCCAGCGAGCTTCTACGACACTCAACTCTGAATATTCAAAATTTTGGATTGAAATACCCGGAATAAACACAAGTGAGGTCTCAAAATTCCTGTTTATAACTTGAACATATCCAAATTCTGTCTGGAGTCCATTACCTTTTTTTTTTTAAAGCCAAATTTGTCTCTGTATATATTTTTTTATTATAAATCAGCCTTCAGCACTAATTGTTAACTACATTTTTTTGTAAATTTCTAATTTGATTAAATTTTAAAAATAATTTTCTTTATATTGAGTATAAGCAAGATTTCTCTCGGTTTACTTGTTAAACCTGGCGCCCAACAAAAGTTGAGTTCTGTGAAGTTGATTTTTGAAACTCACCCCTCACCGTAACAATCTGTGCAGCCGATAGGCATACGTGCAACCGTAGGTTACACTACTACTCGCAACTTAAGAAAATGTTGGCTCTGAAAGAAAAAATAGACATCGGCAGATTTCACCAAGCCGCCTTTTTGAAGCAACACTCCAAGGGATACGTAGCAAAGAAGTCGAAGGTATTCACAAGAGAGGAGTTTGAATACTTTTTAGATGCCGCTCCTGATGGACAATATTTATTGATAAAGGTAGTTTTTATTATGGGTATTGCTGGAGGATGTAGAATACGACTATGACTCTAGATGACGTGGAAGATCGGGGCAGCGTATTGGTTATTCAGATTCCAGATACGAAAACTTATGAGAAAAGAGTGTTCACTGTGGTCAATGGTACTAATAAGGTTGCTGCACTCGATATATTCCGCAAGTATAGGAACTTGAGGCCAATCAAAGTTGATCACAAGCGACTATTTATAAATTATAAAAGGAAAAATGAAAAATTACCGTCCAGCATGTCGGTGTGAATACATTTTGCCCGTTACTATTGCAAAGTATTTGGACCTTTCTGATGCTGAACAATATACAGGGCACAGTTTCAGGCGTTCTTCTGCAACCCTACTCGCAAATTCTGTGATAGATTTGACAGTTTTGAAAAGACATGGTGGATAGTGCTCAAGCTCTGTTGCAGAAGGATATATTGAAGATTCACTACAAAACAAAATAAATATTCCTGAACAAAGACTTGGTGGGGTCACAAAAACCGGAGTTCTTGATGCAGAAATGGATATTCCAGCAGGGCCTGAGAACTCCTCAAACACATGTGCTATAACGACTGAGCGTGTTTCTTTTGGAGGAGGTGCAAGTTTCCAGTTCCATTTTCAAAATCTTAGTAACTGTAATTTTTACTTTAATGATAGAAATGTAGAATTTTTGATAAATTTTAAGAAACATACTTTGAAATGAGTTTTACATGCATTGTGTGTGCAAAGAATAATTTCCAGAAAGTGAGTGGTGAACATTTTATTCCACAAGTGAATTAAAAAAAAATTTAATTCACTCAGTGGATAAACGTCAACTTTCCCTTGTTACCATGGGTTGAATATTGTGAATAACAGAGAGGCTGCATAGATCAGGAAAGAAGAAAATAGGTTCTCTCAACTCACACCGAGAAAATGGTTTGATATTTCATTATTAAATCTAACCAATATTATCAAACGTACACAAGATTGGAAAACTCCGGGTCTAGATGGAATACAGAACTTCTGAATAAAATCCTCCACCTCCTTGCATGAACAACTGGCTAAAACAACGAATAAAGTTCTGCAATAACCAACAGCTGAACACCTGAATGGTTAACTACAGAAACTACTTTCTTGATATTCAAAGGAGAGGCCCCAGAGACCCCAAAAATTATCGGCCTATCATGTACCTATCCTCAATATACAAGATACTTACAGCAATATTAACTAAGAGAATTTATAGTCATCTTGTGGATAACGCAATTATGCCAGAGGAACAAAAGGGATGTAGACAAAAATCAAAAGGATATAAAGATCAACTCCTAATCAACAAGATGATCATAAAGGACGCCATAAAACGCAAAAAAAAATTGAGTATGTTGTGGATTGACTATAAAAAGGCCTTCGATAGTGTGCCCCACTCTTGGATCATCAAAACAATGGACATGTACAAGATTGACCCAATAAATACTCAACTTGTAGCCACAACAATGAATAACTGGAACACCATGATGAAACTTTTCGACCATAACGGTATTCTCAAAACAGGAAAAATTTATATAAGAAGAGGCATATTCCAAGGCTATTCACTGTCCCCATTGTTGTTCTGCATAAGTCTAATGCCACTATCCAATATACTCAACGGGAGTAGATTCGGATATGAAATAAATTAAGATGGTGTGGTCAGTCATCTTCTCTACATGAATGACCTCAAAGTGTTCGCAAAAAATGAAGATCAGTTGCGACAAGCTGCTAGTATTATGAAATCATTTAGTGATGACATAAGAATTGAGTTTGGATTGGACAAATGTCTAACTACCTACTGTGGAATTTAAACGAGTTGGAGCAGAAACATCCAGCAATAAAAAATTTAGATCAAAACAGCGTATATAAATACTTACTGAGGGAGAAATATGGCATGCTGCATGACCGTATTGAGAACTAGATTATGAAACACGATTCCACCATGAATATAAAAAAAAACACGTAATGATATTCAGAGTACTTCAAAGGAAAAGCCTTCGGATGTTCATCTTGGAGACAACAGGGTACAAACTGTTTAGAGCACCAACTTCTTGAGACTCTTTTGCAAAGTGCTAGAGATGCTGTGCGAACAGTGGAGGTATCAACACCCGAAGATGGTCCAGTTAATTTCTGAAGAATATTATTCCTACTTTTCAGTTTTAGGTTCTAATCATCTGAATGAGCCTTGATATTGAGAGATGAATCTAATTCAACTCCTAAGTATTCAGAATAGGAATTATGTTCGATAGGAGAATCATTGAAGGTTACGGCTAATTTCTTATATTTCTATCCACATCTTCAAATCTGATGATAGTATATTTTCCAGACTATGGAAATCCGAATGGTGGTAAGCAATTGCAATGTCATCAGCTAATAAATTTCTGAAATGATGTCGCAGGAGCTAGAACTGATCCTTGTGGAAGACCGTCTTTCAAAGTTTTGAAGTTGCTACTCTTATTGTCAACAAAAATAGGAAACCTTCTATCAAATAACATATTTTCCAATAATCTTACCATTTTCTCACCCTTCCGATGGGTATAGAGATTGAAAATGAATCCATCATGACAAAGTGTCATATACCGAAGATAAATCAATGAAAGCAGCTCCTGTTTTCAATCTAGTATTGAAGGCTGATTCTATGAAAGTTGTGAACCTGATCTGAACAATTTCTATTTTTCCTAAAGCCTGCCTGGAAATTTTGTAGAGTATTTTCTATAAAAGATTCAATTCTAAAAGGAATTAACCATTCTAATATCTTGAAAGGAACACTTAATAAACTGATTGGTCGATAACTACTAGAATCACAAGGATTTTTTCCTCGTTTCAAAATACCTTTTTCTTTAGCCTTATGTAATTCGGAAGGAAAGTTTTTTGGATTCAGAATATTGTTATGAATATTATTATAGAAAGACAATTACGAAAACAAGGCCTTTTCCCCAAATGTTTGATGAATTCAGGATAAATTCCGTAAAAACCTGCTGCTTTCCGAGATTTGGTTGCAGTCCTCAATTCATCTGTATATTGAATGGATGCGATACTTGTTCTAATTTCACATATAACACAAGAACAGCTTACCATATATAACTTATCCCCAAAAGAGACTATTGGTAACTGAAAAGAATCCATCATATAGGTTGTGTATAAAGATTGTCAACAAAGTACCTGATTGAACAAAAGAAAGAGATTCAAGGAGGAAACAAAGAAGTTTTTATTTAATATGGAACCCTTTAATTCAAGAGATTACTTGATTCGATAATATTTATGTATATATGAGAGTGTTTCTGTTAATTTTTTATTATCTACATCCAAAGAATTGATGATATTCGAAATGTTGTGTCCACAGGATTTCTGGGTGTCCAGATGGATGAGAGTTTGTGCTGAACTCACCAGATTGAGAAGGTTTGTGAGAGGTTGGCCTCCGGATTTTACGCTATTGGTAAACTGAGGAATACTCACAGCAGAGGTACCCTTTTCTCGGTTTACTACTCTATGGTCTATAGTCATCTTTCATATAATATCATTTTGTGGGCTGCCAGCTGTGTGGCTAATAGGGTGTTTGTTCTTCAACAGCGTATCCTCAGATTGATTCTTGGACTGAGCAGAATCCAGTCGTGTAGGTCCTATTTCGTCGGTATGAGATTCTTCCATTCCCATGGTTCTATTTGTATAAAGTATTCTTATTTGTCAAACAGAGAGAGCCACTGTTGATGAGGCACTCTGAGTTTCACTCATATAACACCAGAAACTCAGAGACTATGGTTTTAGATAGGCATCGACTGTCCAAGTATGAGAAATCGCCATACTACTTGGGGAAAAAGCTGTTCAATCACCTTCCGAGAAATGTACGGAATATGAATTTAAATGAATTCAAGAAATCCTCAAAATCGCTTTTGTTGGAGGGGTGTTACTACTCGGTCCGAGACTTCTATAATGAAAAGTTTTAGTGCGTTTATTATTTTTATTTTGACATGTACATCTATACCAAATAGCTTCTGTACATATATATGATTATTTTTATTATTATTATTGACAATATTTCATTTTATTATTTTCTGTATCATGAAGTTTGATTGATTTAAAATAAAGAATCCATCTAACTATTGAACTAGTAGAACAACGTTCGATCAGTTTGCACAAAGATCCGTAATTTTCGAATTTCAAGATGAAAATGGTCTCAATATAATTCGACTTCATGATGCAGAATCCGTGGTGAACTTCAATATATCCGACCGTACGTATACTCCCTGTTTTCACTTTCAGAATAGGTTAATTGTCCAAATTTTCTGGAAAACGGCCGATTACAGAATCCTAAAAAATTCTGATATTTTTTCTCAATATTCGACTACTCATCAGATATTCTTGAGATCTTAACTAGAATTCGTGCATATATGGAGCTTATTGATTTTTTGCAAATTCTAAAAATTTATCCACGTTGACTAAACCAACTAAAAGATGTAGGAGTTTTTCATTTCTATCAGATGACATTTCTAATTATCTAATGATAAACAAATTCGCTCATTTCATTTCGTTTGGGATCGCTTTATATCATCGTTTCATCCGATAAAATTTTTCAAACAACATATAGTACTTCTCTTCTACTAATTCTATCAAAAGAAATTCACTAGCTTGACTCATTCGTGCTTTTGCAGCAATCGTAGCCTGACTTGCAAATCGAAAGCGAATTGTCTGGAATAAAGGATTCGGGAGAAAATTATCATTTCCATGTAAAATCGAAAGCACGACAAGGCTATAACACACATATTCTCGCCAGCATTGTGGCACGCTATATCCATCCATCCAGATATTCCTCACCTCCTAACCTGATTCATTTGAATTGCAGTTTGCGGAGAAACAGAGGCGTTGCGGGCTGTCCTTGCTGCAGGGGCGCCAGTTTCTACACCTGACGTTCACAAAGGATACCCTCTACACTACGCCGCCCAGATGTGTGGAGGAGTAAGTGTCACCAAAATATTTCATTGAAAAAAATCCAAGAAATTGACTGCTTTCTCTGAAGTTGATGAAGCTCTTAACAATGGTCAAGATCAGGTTCATACTAATAAGAGACTAATAGCAAAGAGTAAATTACAAAGAAGAGACACTCTAGAGTTTTTCCCGTCAATGAATCAATGACCTTGGAAGTTCTGGCGTTGAAAAAGTGGGCGAAGATAATAAGATAAAGATATATTTTTCTTTCTTCCCGAAATTCAAATTGAAACCACCAAATAACTAAACAGCGTTTCGTTATTTTATGCAATAATAAATTGCGTATACCGAGATTTTGAAATTATCTTCTCACAGTTATATTCATATGAATATTTTCATACTGATAACACCGGAAAATGTTCCTCATTCGGTGTTCACTGAGATAGTAGACACAGGAGTATCGAGATTATTTTAGGTTTTCTAGTCCAGAATATGCTCAGCAAGCCCTCCAGTTCAAAGTGAAAAAAGAGTCTATAAAAATAAACACATTATGATGAAAACATTTTCAATGTTACACGTACGAAATAGTTGGCAGCATGTGATAATTTCGATTATTTCTCACTAAATGAAACTGTTTTCTTACCTTAAATCGATTTGAAAAAAACGTTACACAAACGAAAGAAAAAAAAATTCGACTAAAATTGGACAAAAATTCGAGCTGTACTTGAAAGCCACAGATCTCACCAAAAAATCGACGAAGGCGAAGTCGTTGATTCTGTTAGGCGTCATTGAGGATGAAGCATTAAAAATTCGCTATAATTTCAAATATACCGTTGATAAAAAGCTGGTGCATGAAACTGACCTACACAAATTTTATGAACATTTCAGTCTGCCAAATAATATCATATATGAACTATATACAGGGTTGGGATAAAGTTTGGCACCAAATCAATATCTTTAAAACTGAACGGACCATAATTTTGAAATTTAGCAGCTGAGTGTAATGGACCACAATGCATTTGAGGAGCATATTTTTATTAATGAGATGCTTCCGGTTTAACTGAAAATGACAAACTTTTTTTTAATTAAATGGGATACCCTGTATATTTCTGCAGATTCTGAAAGTGCACCTTGTTTCGTATCTGTCCATAGCGAGTTCCATGTAAAAATTCTCTGTAAAAAGAAGAAATTCAGTCTTTTTGTACATTTGAGAAACAAATCCATTCAAATAAATAAATCGTTGTTATATGTTTCAATAGTGAGAAATAAAACGAAATACTTTGTAGTAGATAACTCTTTCTGCTCATTTTGACGTATTTTGTATGGAAATCTATTAAAAGAAGAAATACAAGGATTGTAGTAGGAAAATTTATTAAAAATAATTTAAGAAAAAATTTGTTAATAGACTGGCATTGTCAGGAGGTGAATGGCAAAGCACATTTAAAATGATTTTTATATTTTTTTTTTTTTTTTTATTTCTTCTTTTATAGATTTTCATAAACGTCATGAAAAGCAGAAAGAGTTATCTACTACAAAGTATTTCGTTTTATTTCTCACTATTGATAAAAATAACAACGATTTATTTATTTGAATGTATTTTTTCTCAAATGTACAAAAATTCTGAATTTCTTCTTTTTCTGATAATTTTACATGGAACCTGATATGGACCCATTTAAATAAAAAATTTGTCATTTCCGGTTAAAACGGAAGTATCTCATTAATGAAAATATGCTCATCAGATACATTGTGGTCCATTACACTCAGCTACCAAATTTCAAAATTATCGCCCGTTTCGTTTTAAGGATATTAATTTGGTGCTAAACTTTCAAGATCAGGTTCATACTAATAAGAGACTAATAGCAAAGAGTATATTACAAAGAAGGACACTCTCGAGTTTTTCCCGTCAATGAATCAATGACCTTGGAAGTTCTGGCGTTGAAAAAGTGGGCGAAGATAATAAGATAAAGATATATTTTTCTTTCTTCTCGAAATGCGAATTGAAACCGCCAAATAACTAAACAGCGTTTTGTTATTTTGTGCAATAATAAATTGCGTACACCGAAATTTTGAAATTATCTTCCCACAGTTATAGTCATATGATTACTTTCATACTGATAACACCGGAAAATGTTCCTCATTCGGTGTTCACTCAGATAGTAGACACAGGAGTATCGAGATTATTTTAGGTTTTCTAGTCCAGAATATCCTCAGCAAGTCCTCCAGTTCAAAGTGAAAAGAGTCTATAAAAATAAACATATTATGATGAAAAACTTTTCAATGTTACACGTACGAAATAGTTGGCAGCATGTGATAATTTCGATTATTTCTCACTAAAATGAAACTGTTTTCTCACCTTAAATCGATTTGAAAAAAACGTTACACAAACGAAAGAAAAAAAAATTCGACTAAAATTGGACAAAAATTCGAGCTGTACTTGAAAGCCACAGATCTCACCAAAAAATCGACGAAGGCGAAGTCGTTGATTCTGTTAGGCGTCATTGAGGATGAAGCATTCAAATATACCGAAGACGAAAATAAGCTGGAGCATGAAACGGGCCTACACAAATTATATGAACTATATGCAGGGTTGGGATAAAGTTTGGCACCAAATCAATATCTTTAAAACTGAACGGACCATAATTTTGAAATTTAGCAGCTGAGTGTAATGGACCACAATGCATTTGAGGAGCATATTTTTATTAATGAGATGTTCTGGTTTAACTGACAAACATTTTTTTATTTAAATGGGATACCCATATATTTCTGCAGATTCTGAAAGTGCACCTTGTTTCAATATCTGTCCATATCGAGTTCCATGTAAAAATTCTCTGTAAAAGAAGAAATTCAGTCTTTTTGTACATTTGAGAAACAAATCCATTCAAATAAATAAATCGTTGTTATATGTTTCAATAGTGAGAAATAAAACAAAATACTTTGTAGTAGATAACTCTTTCTCTGCTCATCATGACGTATTTTGTATGGGAAATCTATAAAAAGAAGAAAATACAAGGCTTGTAGTAGAAAAATTTATTAAAAATAATTTTAAAAAATTGAGTTAATAGACTGGCATTGTCAGGAGGTGAATGGCAAACACTTCCAGAACATTTAAAATGATTTTTATATTTTTTTTATTTTTTATTTCTTCTTTTTATAGATTTTCATAAACGTCATGAAAGCAGAAAGAGTTATCTACTACAAAGTATTTCGTTTTATTTCTCACTATTGATACAAATAACAATGGATTTATTTATTCGAATGTATTTTTTCAAATGTACAAAAATTTTGACTTTCTTTTTCTGATAATTTTTACATGGAACCTGATATGGACAAATCCGAAACAAGGGGCAATTTCAGAATCTGCAGAAATATAAGGGGTGTCCCATTTAAATAAAAAATTTTTGTCATTTCCGGTTAAAACGGGAAGTATCTCATTAATGAAAATATGCTCATCCGATACATTGTGAACTATTACACTCAGCTACCAAATTTCAAAAAATATGTTTTCTGTTTTAAGGATATTAATTTGGTGCTAAACTTTATCCCAACCCTGTATATTCTCCACGAGAAATCGACTGGATGTTCATAGATGCTAATATTGTGAAAATCGTCAACTTATTGCTATATGTGAATTTGGGAACCTTCATGGCCGTTCAATCAAAGATCGATTGATTTTGGAATTAAAAGCAAAATCTGCTTCAAACGAAAGATCTAAAGCTTCAAGATGCAACGGAATTATGTAAAATATAAATATTTTGGAACTTTTCAAGATCAAATAGTTGATTCAGTGATTTGGGAATCCTACGTTTCTAACAACACATTAGTGACCCCCACCTGTAGATGAACAGTCTGAAAACGAAATAAATACACACACGTCAATTTTGGTACACTCATTTAAAGAGAACGGATTGTACTAGGATGTACTATTTTGCATCAAATGTCCCGACAAATTTTTCCTAATGTACTGTATATTTCTGTTCCAATTTGCTCAGGTTGAATTGTTTGTGTGTAAAACATAAGTTCAACCTTGGAAACATGCTTCAAATTTCTTATATGGTTTGATCAACTTGTAATGAACACCTCTTTCCAACGTCCCTAGTAGAAGAGCGGCTTTCCACCGACGAAGAGGTGTTCAAAGAGAAAATTGAAAATTCATATTACAAACTCAACAGAGAAAAAGAAATCGAATCAATAAATTTTAAAATGTAATAAGATTCGTGTTTTTTACAGCAGTCATTTTATTTATATTTGAATTTTGTTTTGAAACCGTTTTAGAAGTTGATTTTTCAATTTTATTTTGTGAAATATTTGTACAACATATAATCTTCGTCAATTTATCTTTGTAGCCCTGAAGAATAGAAATATATTCACGAAACATTGGCAATTAGTTGGATGTAGTTTTTTGACAGCCCACATTCCCAAAATTCTGTGAAAATAGAGCTCAACATATCTCAACAAGGAAGTTATCAATCAGGGAATATAAGAGAATTATTTAAAATAATCATTGCATGTTTTATGAACAAATTTGCATTTTCAGCACGAAAAAGACGCCAACCTGGGATTTCAAGTTCTTCAAACATTGCTCACCAGTAACGGCATAGATGTAAAAGTGGGAAGATGGCGATGGTAGGCAACCACTTCTATGGGCAGCTAGCGCAGGCTCAGCAAAGCGATTCTGGCTCTCATCAGAGCTGGTAGTCAGTGTTGAAGCTGCTGATAAGGACGGTCTCACAGCACTTCATTGCGCTGCATCTAGAGGACACACAGACTGCATCGACACCCTTTTAACGTTATGTGGAGCATCCTATAAATCGTTGTAATATGTTTCAATAGTGAGAAATAAAACGAAATACTTTGTAGTAGATAACTCTTTCTGCTCATCATGACGTATTTTGTATGGAATTCTATAAAAAGAAGAAATACAAGGCTTGTAGTAGAAAAAATTTATTAAAAATAATTTAAAAAAATTTGTTAATAGACTGGCATTGTCAGGAGGTGAATGGCAAGCACTTCGAACATTTAAAATGATTTTTTATATTTTTTTATTTTTTTTTATTTCTTCTTTTTATAGATTTACATAAACGTCATGAAAAGCAGAAAGAGTTATCTACTACAAAGTATTTCGTTTCATTTCTCACTATTGATACGAATAACAACGATTCATTTATTTGAATGTATTTTTTCTCAAATGTACAAAAATTCTGAATTTCTTCTTTTTCTGATAATTTTTACATGGAACCCGATATGGACAGATCCGAAACAAGGGGCAATTTCAGAATCTGCAGATATATAAGGGGTGTCCCATTTAAATAAAAAAAAATTTGTCATTTCCGGTTAAAACGGAAGTATCTCATTAATGAAAATATGCTCATCAGATACATTGTGGTCCATTACACTCAGCTACCAAATTTCAAAAATATCGCCCGTTTCGTTTTAAGGATATTAATTTGGTGCTAAACTTTATCCCAACCCTGTATATTCTCCACGAGAAATCGACTGGATGTTCATAGATGCTTATATTGTGAAAGTCGTCAACTTATTGCTATATGTGAATTTGGGAACCTTCATGGCCGTTTAATCAAAGATCGATTGATTTTGGGATTAAAAGCAAAATCTGCCTCAAACGAAAGATCTAACGCTTAAAGATGCAACGGAATTATGTAAAATATAAATATTTTTCAAGATCAAATAGTTGATTCAGTGATTTGGGAATCCTACGTTTCTAACAACACATTAGTGACCCCACCTGTAGATGAACAGGCTGAAAACGAAATAAATACACACACGTCAGTTTTGGTACACTCATTTAAAGAGAACGGATTGTACTAGGATGTACTATTTTGCATCAAATGTCCCGACAAATTTTTCCTAATGTACTGTATATTTTCTGTTCCAATTTGCTCAGGTTGAATTGTTTGTGTGTAAAACATAAGTTCAACCTTTTAACATGCTTCAAATTTCTTATATGGTTTGATCAACTTGTAATGAACACCTCTTTCCAACGTCCTAGTAGAAGAGCGGCTTTCCACCGACGAAGAGGTGTTCAAAAGAAAATTGAAAATTCATATTACAAACTCAACAAAGAAAAAGAAATTGAATCAATGAATTTTAAAATGTAATAAAATTTGTGTTTTTTACAGCAGTCATTTTATTTATATTTGAATTTTGTTTTGAAACCGTTTTAGAAGTTGATTTTTCAATTTTATTTTGTGAAATATTTGTACAACATATAATCTTCGTCAATTTATCTTTGTAGCCCTGAAGAATAGAAATATATTCACGAAACATTGGCAATTAGTTGGATGTAGTTTTTTGACAGCCCACATTCCAAAAATTCTGTGAAAATAGAGCTCAACATATCTCAACAAGGAAGTTATCAATCAGAATATAAGAGAATTATTTAAAATAATCATTGCATGTTTTATGAACAAATTTGCATTTTCAGCACGAAAAAGACGCCAACCTGGGATTTCAAGTTCTTCAAACATTGCTCACCAGTAACGGCATAGATGTAAAAGTGGAAGATGGCGATGGTAGGCAACCACTTCTATGGGCAGCAAGCGCAGGCTCAGCAAAAGCGATTCTGGCTCTCATCAGAGCTGGTAGTCATGTTGAAGCTGCTGATAAGGACGGTCTCACAGCACTTCATTGCGCTGCATCTAGAGGACACACAGACTGCATCGACACCCTTTTAACGTTATGTGGAGCATCCTGTGATATTATTGATAGTAATGGATGTACTGCTCTTCACTACGCAGTAACTTTAGGTAAGCAGATGATAAGTTTAGATCTACATAACTTGGAGAAGCCCTAGTGTGGGTTCAAGGGCTTTTACAGGCCTGTTCTATAAGCGATTCGATCTCGATGCTAAATTCAAACCAAAGATAAAAGAATGGGTTTTTAGGGGAATAAGGTCTGGGTTTGAAGCAAAACAACTATCTGAAAAAAATGTAAACCGATTTGAGAGTTTACACGATAACAATCAATATCACATAATAAATGTAAAATAATCATCCAAAATAATATATCTCAAATAAACAATAACAAAACTTTTAGTTATGTTCGAACCTTACATCTTCTCTCTATGAAAACCCATAAAAGAACCTTAAACAAATATATTTCTACTCATAAATCATTGTCGTAAATTTCATTTAATAATATCAGGGTACGGCAAAAGTCAGTTTACTGTTTTGCATATGGGAGAAAAAAAGCTAAAATAATTGCAAATAAATTCATTTTCGAGAAAGATGTAACATCAATAAATACTTGTGGCCTCGCATTATATGTTCGAATTGTCCCCCCTTCTACAACACACATGCGGCATCGTTTAGTCACGGCAAAAAAAAATTGCAGGGCGACCTAAACGCGGCGCGTCGACTACGGAGCCAGTACTTACGAATTTACGATACAGTTGATGCACCAATTGTCTGGTGGGAACTTGCTTATTTGGAAAGCGCTGGCGAAATTCTTTGAAAATTTCAGCATAATCTCCGTAAAGTAAAAAGCAAACAAACACTTTCTTCTCTGGTGTACTTTACACGCGCAGCCATGTCAACGAACGCACTGTAAACGTACACGACAACACTACTACACTCGGATAACTCAACTCGCTATGTTTCAGCTACCTCCTTCCGGCCTAGGTATGATACTGGCCGAGAATACGCACATGCGTGAAAACCAGACGGTATGAACTGACTTTTGCCGCACTCTGTATATAAAACGATCGATATTTCGTTGCGAAGAACATTCAGTCAGAAGTATTCAGCATCTATATTCATATCCCTAGGTCATGCAGATGCCACTGCTTTGCTCCTTGCTCATGGCTCCGACCCCAATAGACAAGATCGTAAGGGAAGAAGTCCTGCACATTGTGGCTGTTCGAAAGGTCAGTTCGAGACAGTTAAGATGTTGGGTAGTCATGGGGCCAATTTATGGTTAAAAAATGCACGTGGTGACCTTCCACTTCATGAAGCTGCCGCTTCAGGACGAAGGGACTTAGTGAAATGGCTTCTAACTATGAGGCCAAGCCAAGTTAATGCAAGAAATAATGATGGCAGATGTCCTCTTCACCTCGCAGCTCTTAATGATAATGCAGACATGTGTAAGGTGTGTTGATTTCGATTTGCCTATTACTATGTGCAAATTTTGGAGACACATTCTTTCAATTAAAATTGGAAATGGAAAGAATATATAAATATTTATATAAAACTCATATATACCCTATAAAATCTCATGAGCAAAAAAAGTATTCCTTTGAGCCAACATATTCCTTTTTCATTGATTATATCTTCTTTTAAATTGAGTGATACACATTAACTTTCATTTGTTGTTTTTCATTTCAATGTTATTTATTCTCAATATATTTTTCACACATTTCTTGATCATTTAACAATTAATCTTCTATTCATTCCCAGATACTTTTAGATTCTGGAGCACAATTGAATCCAGTATTGAGGACTTCCAAAAATGTCTTCATGACTCCACTGGATTGCGCACTTCGCAGGGGATTTAGATCTACAGCGAAGTATCTGCAGCTTCACGGTGGAGTTCCTTCTTCCAGGTTAAATAACTCACAGCAACAGCAGAACATGAACAGTGCTGTTAGTATGCAGATAAGAGACGACATTACTTTTTGGGGTGATACTAGTTCAGACAGCGAAAGGGAAAACGGAGAATTAAATAAACATTTTATGAAAATTCAGAAAAAAAAACTTGCTCATAAGTATAAAAAGAAGCACGGCCCAGGTTCTATAAGTGATTTAGAGAACAGAGTGAGTGCAAAATCGGAAAAACACAGATTGAGTAGAAAACACAGTGATAAATCTAGAGTAGGGCATAATAGTGCATCTAGCGTAGCACCAGCACAAAGAAAATCCTCAAGGAGTAAATTTGATTATAGCAACGAAATAGTTATAAATGGAAATACGGAAATAAATATTCATCAAACGAGAGCCATTTCTGTCGGTAGAGAAGTAGAAGACATTCCGATTGACCAACAAATCCACGATAAACTTGTTTCTAGCAAACATTTGAAATCTAATGTAGGACCAAAAAGTGCCAAGCATGGATATAAAACAAAAACATACAAATCAGATTCAGATCGAAGTAGTACATCTAAATCAAGTGCCAGTGATTCAAGTAGGAAAACAAAAATCGAGAAAAGAGAACTGTTGGATCTTGAACGAAAAGACCAAGCAACTAACACAATAGAAAGGATGAAAGATAGAGCATCTTCAATAAATGTGACCAAATCAGATGCCTCTGTTTTAACCGATGACTTCTTAATCGAAACATTTAAAGAGCAAATGAGTAAACCAATTTTTAACTCTTCCAGGATGTCAGATACAAGCGAAGACCAAGAAAAACAACAAAATATTGTAGTCGAGGCATCTATCCATGCACCACCGAAATTTCTTGAAACCAACGAAGACGACGCAATTCCAAAAAACTCTGAAGTTCTCGAAAGTAGTCCTGTCCAACAAGATTCAACTACCCAAATATTAGAAACTAATATAGAAGAAAAATCAGCGAAAATACAACAAATCAAAAGTGAAATTACAAATGAAGTACTAGGTAATGAGAAAGATTCCTTATTGGAAAAAGAAATAGAACAGCGGGACATTGTCGCTACATCAAGTCATGAAGTCATATTAGAGTTAAAGGAAAAAGAAGATGCTAACTATAAGGAAGATCAACGTATTGATCAAATAGATACTGCAAATTCAATGGGTAAACCTGCTGAACAACCTGAAGATAAACCAGATGAGTTGGAGATTGGTATTCAGAAAAAGGGAAATAACAAGGAAGAAAATGATAGTAGAGAAAATAGTGAACATTTGTCTAATAAGCAAAGCGACGGTAATACTAAGAACGAATCTGAAAAATCAAAAAAATTAAGCAACCTGAAAAGAATTCTTTCTCATGATACATTCCTCAGAAATCAAGAACCTTCTGAAGAAGCAACTGAAGTAAATGACATCGCCAAAGAAGTGGCTAATGTGGCAATAGGTATGATCAATTTGAATATAGAGCAAGAGCTTTCTCTCAAAATCAATGGGATCGAAGAAGCTGTCATTGATAAATCTGAAGCTCAAGATGCTGAAGATTTGTCATCTAATACTGAGATCATGAATACAGGTGATACAACTGTGAGGCAAATATCGGAGGATAAAACAAACATTCCTTTCGATGTCACTGAGGAAATTGAAGCCGGAATTGATACAGTAGAGAAAAATAAGCAGGATATAATGGAGGAAGCCTTCGGAGAAACGATATCTGAAGAGAAATCACCTTTCGAACAAAGACATGACGAAAGATATAAAGAAGGAAAAAGACCAAGGGATTCAATAATGAAAACACCTACACCCACAGAAGACTCTATGATATCTTCAGCTAGTGAAAGTAGAGAACACAAGAGTTTCACAGTTCTTGATGATAAAGAATTGGATGAAACCAAACCGAAGCGGAAAAGTGGAAAATTGAAATTCAAGAAGCAAAGGTCAAAATCTGAGGAGAATGAGAGAGATAACAAAAAAGAGACACGAAAACCAAGTAAAATACCCACACCACTTGGAAAGAACTTACTTTCAAAAAGTGAGAGAAATCTCAATCGCTCAGAGAGAAATGCAGAGATGAACAGAAAAGTGCCATCTCTTCCTGACATAAATAACATGAGGAACAGGTTTGACGAACCTTATAGGTCTCGCTCTACAATATCAACGAATAGAAGGGTTTCGATTTATAGTGATGAAAAAGGAAGTGCTTCAGAAGAAGAAGAAGAAGAGAGGCAAAGAATACATTCTAGAAGGCGGCGAATTAAACGAAAATCACACAGAAGAGACTCTAGGAGTGCCGGCAGTGACTATGAGAGTAGTAACATTATAGATTCTGGATTTGAGCCTAGCCCGAGGAGTGTGAGAGCCCCAAAATGGAAAAATATGTCCGAGCGGGGAGTCAATATGACCACTGTCACACAGAGTATACAATCAAACATAAGAAGGTGAGTAATCGTTCTTGCATCAGTAGGTATCTTGATAACAATTATATTTCTATTTTCTGAATCTACAGATGGTATTTATCTTGGCTAAAAATTCAAATTTATTATGTCACTGTGTACCATCTTGTGTGTATTTATTTACTGTTGAATTATCGCTGCTCCACTATAATTTAGTTACCCTTCAACAAGAAGTATACTTGATAGTATGAGAGCTAGCAAACGCCGAATAAAAAAAATTATAGAACGGCTCGGTTTTAAATTATTTATTCCCTATATAATTAATACCCTTTGTAATCGTAATAACAATCAACAAAAATCGCACCTTACCACAACTGGTAAATTTTGAGAGTCAAAAAAGAATATCGCAAGGCATAATATTTACACAGAATAAAACAATTTTGAAAATATCAGCCATAACAATCCTGTTTTCTTGTGAACATGTGTCAAATGCAATTTTTATAAGCTGTCGGTAATATTCCACCCTTTATGTCTCAATTCATTGATTTTCATCAATGATCTGTGAATCACTCATTCATCAGTGAATCAAAGTTTTTCAAAACACAAAATGCATAACTTTAAATTTGAGAACGTTCACAGTTTAGAACCAGGTGACTACATAAAGATAATGAATTTCTGTAGGATAATGTTGTTCAAACTTGAAAATAATGAATATTTTTTGAAAAAGATAATATGGACTGATGAAGCCAAATTCAGTAATGAAGAGAAAAAATTGCCACACTAGAAAAAGTGAAAATCATCATCGCAAAAACAGAGAAGGCCTCAGAAAAGAGTTGGTTTCAATGTGTTTACTGTTTTAATGGACAGTAAAGTGGGGTACTACATTTACGAAGAAAATTTGAACGCACAAAAATTTTTGGAGATTCTAAAAATTGTTCTGATTGTCTTGATGAATTGCCTTTGAGTTTGTCCAGTACCGCATATTTCCAATTGGATGGAGCTCCAGCAGATTCTTCGCTCAACGTTTTTGGAGAACTCAATGCAATGCTTGGGGATCGTTGAATAGGACGCCGACCCTCACTTTTATGACCCCCAAGATCTCCTGACTTAGGTACTCATTTAGATTTTGTTTATGGGGAACCATTAAAATTTAGTTCACGAAATACCAGTAACAAACAAAGAACATTTGAAACATCGTTTCGGAATGCTTTCCAATCTCTGAAGGGGTCGAAATGGAACGAACCAGTATCCGTGATGTTTTAAGACGTCTTCAAAAGTGTGTGGAACAAAATGGCTATCATATTAAATATGTGACCTAATATTTCATTGTATTGATTCTAGTTTCATTCATTCGTTATCACATTTTATTATAATGATTACCAATGAATATACCATTTTATGTGTTTCAATTACTTGATTGAAAGGAGACAGCATCAATTTCCAAAAACTTTATTTTCACAACCACAGTTGTTTCACCATAATATGGTATCTTCGGGTTGTTACATTTTAACTGACTGATTTTTGTAAGAGAGAAACAGATTTATGGATACGAAAAAAAATGGGTAAATGAGTGTTGAAAAATTATTTTATAAAATATAAATTATTATTGATGATCATAGAATGAACGATTCTAATTCTAGTAGCAATTTATTTAAAAGTTTTTAATACAATTTATAAGTTTATAAATATATAATACGAGGCAATTTTGTCAGAAAAAGTATCTGTCCTCGCTGCAATTTGGATATGAATCATTTCTTATAGATACCACTTGGAACGGAAAATCTTCCAACATCTACTGGAACTGAAGAGGCTCCAGATTCGTTCGGGTCAGCACAATGAAGCCACGTTGGTGAAAAGAGCAATTGACGCCTATCACACTTCTTGCGCATCAACTGTAGGTGCTGGAAGATATGTCTCCAGAGATTTATCGTTCAGATCTTTTGAGAAGTTTTTGTACGAATCGTTAAGAAAACTTCAGAAGAATGATTCTGAGTACCTCAAAGGTCTTCCTGCAGCACCAAATAACCCCTTACTATGTACCAGAAGTACACACAGATGTATGCATGCTACGCATGCGTATACTGGTGTTCCCTGTGCTGCCTACTGTAAGATAATAATAATAGTTTTTAAGCAGGGTTTAACAGAAATCTCGCATTATAAAATGAAATTGAACTCCACTCATAAAGTGATACTAATTATCATACAAAGACAATCTTGTTCTACTTTCCAATAGTTATAGATAGAACAAATGTTTCTAGTTTAGAATAAAAAATAACTTAGTTAAAAATACAATGCAGAGATAAAGAAGATTCAACCAAAAATTCGATAAAGTATCAGCAAATGAAATAGGTGTTACCGACCGACATATTTTTTATTGCTAATTCCCGATAGAACATTGAGCTATAATTTTGCCTAGAATCGAACGCGTGTGAAAAAAAATATAAAAAAGCACTGGCATAATGTCAGGAGCTTTCAAGCAATCGTTCTAAAATCTTCCCTCGGACTCTGGAACAGAGGTTCACTACATAAAACCGCCACAATGAATGCAAAAGAATCAAATAACCTATATTTCAAGTAAAAATAAAACTACTCACCGTTTTTCCTGAGCTTTGTTCTTTCTTGTTATCCCGAAAAATGGCCTGTTTCATTGAAAATCATATATGAATTGACATATTACAGCCAGTAAGCTCTTTTGCTTCAAAATACTGCATTTATTAATGTCGAAATAACTCCCTTTTGGGGTCTCTCTGAAGGTATGCGAGGAGCCAGGGTTTTTTTTCACTGGGGTTTTTTCCCTAGGCTGTTGTTTGATACGCCATGTTGTATGGCACCTTGTTACTAATCCTAATCAACACTATTTTCTTAAAGAAATATACCCCAAAAGTCAAAAAAATAGAGATAAAACATTAGTAGAAGTTGAAAAAGGAATATCCATTATTAACTTTATCCTTAAACTTCTGAGCCTGGTGTGGTTCTTTACCTAAAAGAACTCCTATATCTTCTCGTGGGCACTATGAAAATTAATTTTCAGATTATGCAAGATATCAATAAACTTTCCATTTTCGTTGAAATCCGATAATACCAGAGTAATCGCATACACATTTTTTTCAATTTTTGAACCTGCTCCTTTCTTCCAACGTTATTCATACGATTTTCAAATTTTGAATCAATTGGACGGATATTCTAGAAGTTATTGAGGAAACAACTGTTGAACTATTCGACGGATTTAGCCCGATAACTAACTTGACATATTTGGTCAATAAACCTATTCTGAAAATAAATAAACTATAGCTCATCTCCATTGAAATATTGAGAGTATGCAAATTATCATCAGCAGGAGTATGGCCATTTTCAGCTCGATATTCTAGAATAGCAGACATTTGGGAAAATGATAGTAAAGTGTTTAAAAGTTCTTTGAATTAGAATAGGCGCGTAAAAATTTTGAAAGCTCTGGCTTGTAGAAAAAATTATCCTTATTGTTATTTTTCATACTAATCTTGGGAAAAAAATAGTTTTTGATACTTGTTTTATTATACTGAAGTAGTAAAATATAAATCTTTTAAATTTCAGTACCCAAATTGGACCATCACAGCATACCCAAAATAGGTTTCAACGATTGCAAACCTGGAACTGGAGGCTTTCTCCCTAGTATAAACCCAAAAAAATCTGTGACTCTAGAACTCTGCCATGGAAACGACAAACAGATCATTTCACTGCCTGCTGATCGTTTAGATCAGAATAAACGTTACTATGTTACTTTTACTGTGAAGGGAACTGATAACGAAGGTGTAGGCGAAGATACAAACCTGCCCGTTTCTGCTCATAGACACTCAAGAAGCGAATAAAACTTTTTATGTATACAAAATAATTTGTGAAATATTTGTATAGTGAATGTTATCGTTGTTGTATTGGAAAACTAAAAGAGAATATTTTAGTAAAATGTGTTAATTATTTGGTTTGGAAACAACAATGAAACTTAGGGGAAGGTACAGATATGGGTCACAAAATGGCGGGCTATGCTCCGGATCCCGGACACCGGGCAGCTTCATTTTTGAAATAATGATTCCATTACCACACTTTTGTCGCATGAGTAGCGGTAGCGGCTTGTCCTATCAGGCAAGTGAGGCTAACCTCACCATATGAATTCGGAAAATTTCAAGCATTAACCCAATATTTCATAAATATATTTCATTATTCCTGAATTTATGAACGAAATGCCGCGTCTCCACTTTCCATAGTCTAAATTGAGACTGAAGAAATAAAAGAATGAAAATTGATGTAATGAAGAAATAATATATACAGGGTGAGTCTTTGACCACTGCGTTAATTTTAACCATAGGTTCTTGAAATCAAAAGAAACACTTTTTCCATTACGGTTTTTCTATATTCAGCTGCGTTGAAAAGTTATAAGCATTTTAAGTTTTCACATTGGGCAAATACCCCTCTGTAGTCCAGTTTAGTTTGAATGAAAAATACCTTCCACAGCATACACTATTGAATCTGAATTGTTTAAAAACATTATTTTCCCTCTAAGAAATGATTCACTAACTCATGTTTCATCCGATGAGGTCCATATCCAGAAGGAAAATACAAAATACTAATTTTCTGGTAAAAAAAATTCAACATCATAAACATAGATTTTTGTTGTTTTACTATATTTTTTTCTACTTCAAGATTATAAACCATGCCTTTCTAATGAGAAATTCCAAAAAAACCTCAGAATTATTGGGTGTTATCATCATACATTTGTAATTTTCTTCTTAAAATTTCCAAATCATGAAAACCATCATTTCTATGAAAACTAAGGCAAGAGGTTGTCACTGTGCTTTTTTTTTCACTCAAAGCCAGAAAAAATCATCTATGATTTTCCAAACACTGATATTTCTGAAGTTTCTTCTCCTTGACAGAGACCAGTGAACAGGTCTATGAGGTCTCTTGATATCATACTGTTAAAAATATGAAAATCTCTTTCGAAATCTTCAACAACAATGAATGATGTCACTACGAATAATCATTTTAAAGTGATGTTACTTTGCTTGATGATTATTTTGTGTACTGAATTCCAATAACAATTTACCTGGATAGATTACAAGTATTTCCAGATTTAGGTGTGCAATTATACTTTCTTGAAGAAATACCTAAATTTGATTTTGAAAAATCAACTAGGTGTTCTTTAATAAAAATTTTTTTGTTAAATCATTAATATGAATCTATTCTGTTTAGACTATAATTACTGATTTTTATAATCAGAGTATCTGTTTTAATTACGTAAACAAGAACATAAATATTGAATAATGGTTATTCATAGATTTTGTCAAATTTTAATACCTTACCATAGAATATTAATTTATTACCGAACCCCAGAAGAGAAAAAATTAATATTTGCAATGTTTTTTTAAATGAAAGATAATATCTGTAACTATTATTGATCTTTAGTTATAATTTTCCTCAGAATAATTGGAGTGAATTATTATCACATTATTATCACAGAAGGTTATGTAATACTAAGAAAAATTTTATAACTGATGAATAATTTCACACATATGATCAAAATACCATTCATAAAAATAAAACTGAAAAAAAAATCAAATCAACATACAAAAGTTTATTTCAAAAAGTATTCACAACAACAAGGACAAAGCACACCAAGGAAAGAATAGATCTTGTGATGTATCTATTGTTGGTCATTTTGAGTGTGCTGTGGAGTGCCCCCTTGATAGTTCAAAGTTGGTCGTTATATCTGTATATAGACCAGATAGCGAAAGTTTCGATATTCCTTTGGATATACTTTAGAAGTTATAGTATAAGGTGGTTGAGAGGATCATAGGTCTGTTTTTGCGAGAAACACAGTCAATAAAAATCCGATGTTTCGATTTATTTAAAATCTTCCTCAGGGCACTAGAAGAAACGATACATCTTGAATGGAGAACAAACTTATAAATCATTAAAATGAAAAACGGAGAACCTTAGATAAACTCACAGATGATGTAAACACAATTCAGAATATAAATGACATTCATAAAATCAACAACACCAAGTAAATTTAAATGTTTGAGACTTTCGCGACGGCTGTTGACAGGGCAAGACATCTGGGTTTGGTGGAAATTGAAACCTGAATTTTCCCGTCATTGTGCCATTGTGGTTTATTTTTCTTTTCCGGTGAGTTTGTTACCTTCCATTATTTAGTGCTGAGCTCGATTAGTTTTTGCTTGTGGCCCCTGGGCCGGCTTCACTTTTACTTAACCTTTTCACTTTTTTTAGTGTTTACATTTTCCTTTTTTGAGTGGTTCTTAGGATAAGCTCGTTAAAGTAGGATCTTTTTGGCGCTCTTGTTCACCTGAACAGAGTGCTTATCAATTTGCCCAAATGTCTGTGACTTTCGAATTTTTGGGCAAAAGTGGTATCAATCGTTTTGTTTGGACCTACTGATGAATAATCCGTGGTCAAAATCGATTCTGTCCGTCCGGCCGTCCGTCCGTTCCGTAAACACGATAACTCTCGAACGGATGAAGTTAGAGAGTTGAAACTTTCAGAATAGGTTTGAGGTATAAATATCTCGGCTAAGTTCGTTATTCGGTCAAATCGGCCGAATAGGTTCGGAGTAACAAAAAAAAAAATTTTTTTCAAATGACACTGTTCAAATAAAAATTTTTTTATGGTGCAGTTTTATCAGACGTATACAAAAATACCACTCTCGATTTCAACAAGCTAATAGTTCTGGAGATATGATTTTTCAAAATTTAAATAATTGTCAGCGACATTGAAGGATCTCTATATCTCCATAAAAGTAACTACGTTCGTTTGAGTAACGGTGAGAAACGTCAGAATTATTTTCCAAATAGGAGAGTACAGGTTCAATTCCGTACGGAGTTTGAACTCAAGAAGTTTTTATCAACATTGATTATTATTTGACTTAATCTTAGAGATTTCAACTTTTGTATTTTTATTCAAATAGGTGTTAATGTTACTTTCAAACAATTGAATAATTACTCGTAAGTGGTTTACAAGAGCGCCTAAGCCAACTGACCTCACGTCAGTGCTTTCTAAATTTTTTATTCCTAAGCATGAATGAGACGGATCCCTAGGCTTGACCTCGGGCTCTGGCTGCTTTATCTCCCAGGGCAAATCTTGCCTTAACTCAGCTGGGTAAAGAAATTTGGAACTCTATCAATGTGGGTTTATTAAAGGAGGAACTGTCAGTTGTTAAGTCCGAAGCACTTAAAAATGATGAAACTCCGATAGTTGATAAAGTAGATCATATTCTAGCTAAAATAATTGAAGGCAGTTCTAAAATAAGAAAGACACATTGCTTTTATTCTAGTAGAGATAAGGGCCCTTTTAAGGTTGTTATTGAAAGTTTCAGCGGTGAAATCAGAGATCTCAACCCTCTCAACATAGGTAAAATTATCTTCAATAATTCAAAATACAGTGATTATAAAATTCTTAATATCAATCGGAAAGGGCTGAAAAGAGTAGGAGTATAATTTACGTCAGCGGAGCAGGCTAATTGCTTTGAGAAATACGAGTATAATGATTTCAAACCCGTCGAATATGATGTTTATATCCTCGGTAGTTTTGTGACCGTAATGGGTATTGTACGTGATGTTGGTCAGGACATATCTGATGATGAAATCATAGGTTTAGGCAGAGGACTAGATCCGAGTGTCAGGTTCATAAGAGTTCGAAGATTTAACAGAAGAAAGGTAACTGAGAGTGGAAATGTATTCGTCAAAACCAGCACTTGGGTTCTCACTTTCGAGGGCACCAGTCTCCCAAAAAACTTTGAACTATACTCTATTAGATTACCCGTAGAACTGTATATCCCTCCGGTAGTTCAATGTAATAAATGCTTGCGTTACGGCCATGTGAGAAATCTATGCAGAGGCAAGTTCAGATGTTACAAATGTGGTTCTCACCACGACGACGAAAATCCATGCGACTCAGACCCTAAATGCATATTTTATCTCCGAGATCACGTAGCTACAGACAAATGTTGCCCTGAATATTTGCGTCAAACCAAAATGAGAGAGATTACGGCACTGTCTAACTCTATGAAGCAGATAAAGGTTGTAAGAGACAGACCACCCCCTCCCCAGCAGAGTTTCCCTCTTTTCAAAACAAAGCTATTTCAGAGGACTTTGTCTCCTCCATTCAACGAGATCTCAATGTCGCCGACGCAACTTCTCGTTCGAAATTCTCTGTACTAATATCCAAGTCATCTTCTCCCAGTAGACAGGGCTCTAAAAGGAGGGCGATACCCCAGACAGGTTCCGACAAGGTAGCACACAAAGCCTGCTTATTTGACAGTTTCTCTCAGCCTATGGAGGTTACCCCTTCCATTTCTCAGGAGATAATCTCAAACAAACCTCCTACAGTCATTCCAAATATATCAAATGACTTCTCTCTAATTCAACCTCTCTCTCAGGCTAGCTCATATACCACAAGCATAAAAGACCAGTTATCAATCAATGAAAACACATACTTCAACAGACAAAGAATAACTTACATTGAGGACTACGTGAAATATGGATCGTCCTCTAACTTATAATTAGTTACGTTACAGATTAATAAGTACTTAACATTCCTCAGGTCCATATTATGTTTCCAACTTACATCTTTGTTTTTTGTTGTTTTTTGTTGTGTTTTTTTTTCTTTTTTTATGGGTTTTAAGATTCTCCAGTGGAATATCAGATCATTTGTCACTTACTTTAATGGCCTGAAGATTCTAATAAAAGACTTGAACCCGGACATCATAGCACTGAACAAGACATTTTTATGCTCCTATCTTAACTTATCCTTGTCTGGATACTCTTTGTTAAGAGATGACAGGAGTGATGGTTACGAAGGATTAGCGTTTGCTATCCGTAATTCACTGGTTTACGACTCTCCGGTATTCGTTGCGCTGGATATAGTTTTTTCAATGTTTATGTCCCACCTGACGTCGTGCTGCTGTACAGCTGGTTTCATTCGCCAATCGTAACAGCTTACTTATGGAAGATTTCAATGCTCAGAACCCCCATTGGGGTTCCGGACGTCTGAATCACAACGGTATTGTACTTCAATCATTCTTGTGAGACAGTGGACTTCACAATTATGGTTCTCCCACCAGAATTGTCCCCCCTGGCGCCCCACCAAGCGCTCCTGACTTGTCCATCAGCACGGGGGATCTGTTGGTTCGTTGTTCATGGTCGGTGGGTCGGGACATTGGATCAAGTGATCATTTTCCCATCTTGATTAAACTGAATGCTGGCACGGTTTCTCTTTTCTCTATCAGATGTTCTCTCCGTAAATTCAAAACAAAGAACGCGAATTGGCGCAGGTTTACAGAACAAACCATTGAAAAATTCAAGTCTAACCGTGTGAATGACATAGACGAGTTCATCGAAAACGTCAAGGCTGCGTCAGAGGCTTCTCTTCCGAAGTTTAATTTTCAACATAGTGAGAAACATTCCGTTCATTGGTGGGATGATGAGGTTTCTGAGGCAGTTAAATGCAGGAGATCTCTCCTATCCAAATACAATCGTTCCCCCTCGTTAGAGAATTTCATTAGATTCAAAAATCAGACGGCGAAAACAAGAGCACTTATTAAAAGAAAAATTTAGAAAGCACTGACGTGAGGTCAGATTGCTTTGGCGCTCTTGTTGAGCTACTTGCGAGTAAATATTCAAACCTTAACAAATCTATAAGCTTTCTGGTCGGGTGAACAATAGTCTTTTTCCGTACTATGGGACAATGTGATGCAAATATGAAAGCCTAATGGATAAACAAAAGGATAAGTGAATGAATACTATTTATTCTACGCCAAGCTTTCTGCAATTTTATTCAATGCATCCTCAGGGCTTTTATAAGAGTACTGTAGTGAATGAAAGATTTCTCAAATTCAAAACATTCATCAAGTTATGAAACAAACAAAAATTATATTTTGTGTCATTATTTTGTACATTTATAAGAAGCCCTGAGGATGCATTAAATAAAAATGCGAAAGCATGGAGTTACAATAAATAGTATTCATTCATTTATTCTCTTACTGTAAGTGAACAAACCCTTATTTAATTCATATAATTAATATACCTGGAACTTTTAATATACTGCAAATATATTTATATATATATAGTAGAAGTAAAAGTACCATATAATAATCATACAAAATTTTTCAGATGCTGTATTGCTTCATTTTTCAAATGAAAATGTTACGGAGGTCACCATAATCAAGGTGATCCAAGATTGGCTGAGATTAGCTAAGCAGAGGTATCTTTACTCAAAAAATAAAGATGTGATTTTTATTGTTGAATGTAAAATTCATTTTAATAAATAAAATATGACACTACTTTTATCTTGTAAATCCTCACCAAATTGACACTACTACTTCATTGATTTTTTTGAAAGTCTTTGAGATGACAAAATATATACAAAATTTTGTTGAAAATGTCATGAAATTGTTTTGAAATCAATCAATTATGTTTTATGGTCATGAAAATTTATTTGTCTTTATGAACTCATTTCACTGACTCTGGAAAAAGAAAAGGCTATTAACGTAAGAAAATATTCAATAAAGATTTACGTCAAATGTTGAGATCTAGTTGAAACAAGGATACTGAGAATATAATCTTAATTTGACATGTATAGAAAATGTTTAAAATTAATTTGATCATGATATAAATTGAGTTTTAAAGAATTCTATTTCATACATACATTATGACAATGAATATATCCACTCGTTTAGATAGATCTATAGAGACAGATTAAAAACGTTTCTTCATTACATAAACTAGAGTGTTTATAAAACGCATTTTCGACATACATTTTATCAAGAAATATTCTCTCTATTAGATATCTATAAAAACTGATGAAAAAACGTTTCCCCATTACATAAATAAGAGTATTAAAAACACGTATATCAGACATTCATTATACCAATGATTAAACGTTTATTAAACATAAATATCCGTCATAATTTTAGATTCCCTCTATCAAATTATCTCTATCTAGCATCTGAAAAAATTATGAGAAAAACATAAATTAGATGGACATTTAGATATCGTTTTGATAAAACGAATCTTTTGAAATATGACTGTCATTAGATGATCTGGTGAACATCTATTATACATCTGAATTATGTATGTGTGTTACTTGCGGTACGATAACGCCAATATAATACATATTCCTGTCTGTATTCCTTGTACATTAAATAAATAAATAAATAAATATTGGAGTATGTATGTACATAGAACTCCAAAACTTTAAAAAATTGTTTTCGTACAATTTTCTCCAAAGTATTGAAATACTAGTTTCTTCATACTCAATTGAATAATTTACACTCGAAGTGTTAAAGATCTATGAACAAAACACCATCAATAAGTGTATTAATGTGATCTGTATGACTTTAATGGAACTCATTATCAGTGGAAAAATATTACCAAAATATTATACTGCGTAATTTTATTTGCATACGATTATATCACAATTAACAAAGTTCGACAGATTTTAAAGGAAACTCGATTTATGTCGTTCAAGATATGAATGAGAGCCAAAAACAATAGTGTTAGAGTTAACTCTCAAAATGCATTCACAAGCAATTATTCACATTATTCTACTGCTTTTGAAGCGTTTCTGACAAAAATCGTAGATCAATTTCAATATTTTTCATTAAACACTACTGACTAAAGCAAGTGCAGTGGGTTAGGACAGAAGGTTATGTAATACTAAGAAAAATTTTATAACTGATGAATAATTCCACACATATGATCAAAATACCATTCATAAAAATAAAACTGAAAAAAAAATCAAATCAATATACAAAAGTTTATTTCAAAAAGTATTCACAACAACAAGAACAAAGCACACCAAGGAAAGAATAGATCTTGTGATGTATCTATTGTTGGTCATTTTGAGTGTGCTGTGGAGTGCCCCCTTGATAGTTCAAAGTTGGTCGTTATATCTGTATATAGACCAGATAGCAAAAGTTTCGATATTCTTTTGGATATACTTTAGAAGTTATAGTATAAGGTGGTTGAGAGGATCATAGGTCTGTTTTTGCGAGAAACACAGTCAATAAAAATCCGATGTTTCGATTTATTTAAAATCTTCCTCAGGGCACTAGAAGAAACGATACATCTTGAATTGAGAACAAACTTATAAATCATTGAAATGAAAAACGGAGAACCTTAGATAAACTCACAGATGATGTAAACACAATTCAGAATATAAATGACATTCATAAAATCAACAACACCAAGTAAATTTAAAAGTTTGAGACTTTCGCGACGGCTGTTGACAGGGCAAGATATCTGGGTTTGGTGGAAATTGAAATCTGAATTTTCCCGTCATTGTGCCATTGTGGTTTATTTTTCTTTTCCGGTGAGTTTGTTACCTTCCATTATTTAGTGCTGAGCTCGATTAGTTTTTGCTTGTGGCCCCTGGGCCGGCTTCACTTTTACTTAACCTTTTCACTTTTTTTAGTGTTTACATTTTCCTTTTTTGAGTGGTTCTTAGGATAAGCTCGTTAAAGTAGGATCTTTTTGGCGCTCTTGTTCACCTGAACAGAGTGCTTATCAATCTGCCCAAATGTCTGTGACTTTCGAATTTTTGGGCAAAAGTGGTATCAATCGTTTTGTTTGGACCTACTGATGAATAATCCGTGGTCAAAATCGATTCTGTCCGTCCGTCCGACCGTTCGTCCGTTCCGTGAACACGATAACTCTCGAACGGATGAAGTTAGAGAGTTGAAACTTTCAGAATAGGTTTGAGGTATAAATGTCTCGGCTAAGTTCGTTATTCGGTCAAATCGGCCGAATAGGTTCGAGATAACAAAAAAAAAATTTTCAAATGACACTGTTCAAATAAAAATTTTTTTATGGTAAAGTTTTATCAGACGTATACAAAAATACCACTTTCGACTTCGACAAGCTAATAGTTCTGGAGATATGATTTTTCAAAATTTAAATAATTGTCAGCGACATTGAAGGATCTCTATATCTCCATGAAAGTAACTACGTTCGTTTGAGTAACGGTAAGAAACGTCAGAATTATTTTCCAAATAGGAGAGTACAGGTTCAATTCCGTACGGAGTTTGAACTCAAGAAGTTTTATCAACATTGATTATTATTTGACTTAATCTTAGAGATTTCAACTTTTGTATTTTTATTCAAATAGGTGTTAATGTTACTTTCAAACAATTGAATAATTACTCGTAAGTGGTTTACAAGAGCGCCTAAGCCAACTGACCTCACGTCAGTGCTTTCTAAATTTTTTATTCCTAAGTATGAATGAGACGGATCCCTAGGCTTGACCTCGGGCTCTGGCTGCTTTATCTCCCAGGGCAAATCTTGCCTTAACTCAGCTGTGTAAAGAAATTTGGAACTCTATCAATGTGGGTTTATTAAAGGAGGAACTGTCAGTTGTTAAGTCCGAAGCACTTAAAAATGATGAAACTCCGATAGTTGATAAAGTAGATCATATTCTAGCTAAAATAAATGAAGGCAGTTCTAAAATAAGAAAGACACATTGCTTTTATTCTAGTAGAGATAAGGGCCCGTTTAAGGTTGTTATTGAAAGTTTCAGCGGTGAAATCAGAGATCTCAACCCTCTCAACATAGGTAAAATTATCTTCAATAATTCAAAATACAGTGATTATAAAATTCTTAATATCAATCGGAAAGGGCTGAAAAGAGTAGGAGTAAAATTTGCGTCAGCGGAGCAGGCTAACTGCTTTGAGAAATATAATGATTTCAAACCCGTCGAATATGATGTTTATATCCTCGGTAGTTTTGTGACCGTAATAGGTATTGTAAGTGATGTTGGTCAGGACATATCTGATGATGAAATCATAGGTTTAGGCAGAGGACTAGATCCGAGTGTTAGGTTCATAAGAGTTTTAACAGAAGAAAGGTAACTGAGAGTGGAAATGTATTCGTCAAAACCAACACTTGCGTTCTCACTTTCGAGGGCACCAGTCTCCCAAAAAACTTTTTTTTTTTCATTTCATTTATTCATTAGCAATCAGAATACAATAAAATAATTCTATAAGCTAATCAGATGTCTGTAGAGCATGAGGCTCTGAAGTGGGTTTATAGGGTCTTCTCCAATGAAAAGACCCCTTCTGTCCTACTTAAGGTCTGCTGGCTAATTCCTTTTGAGTCTTCGGGTGGTGTGTGGTTCTAGCAATGGCTGTAGAAGGTCGTTTATGTGTCCGTGTAGTTTGTCGTGGTGTTTCTGACTCTTTTCCTTTATGACGTCCATAACATAAGGTATTTTTAGATCTTCGTGCAATGTTTGATTGGTCACATACCATGGTGCATTTGCTATCATTCTGAGTATTTTCGATTGGCTTCTCTGTATTATAGAAACGTTGGACTTAGAAGTACATCCCCACAGTTCAATACCATATGTCCAAATAGGCTTTATGACTGCTTTGTATATGAGAAGTTTGTTTTCCATCGACAATTTAGATTTCCTGCCTATGAGCCAATACAGCTCTTTAACTTTCAGGTCTATTTGCTTCCTTTTTTTAACCACGTGTTCCTTCCATGTTAATTTGTTATCTAAGTGAATTCCCAAATATTTTGTATTATTTGATACTATATATATACAGTATATAGTTCAAAAAACTTTGAACTATACTCTATTAGATTACCCGTAGAACTGTATATCCCTCTGGTAGTTCAATGTAAATGCTTGCGTTACGGCCATGTGAGAAATCTATGCAGAGGCAAGTTCAGATGTTACAAATGTGGTTCTCACCACGACGACGAAAATCCATGCGACTCTGACCCTAAATGCATATTTTGCCTCCAAGATCACTTAGCTAGAGACAAATGTTGCCCTGAATATTTGCGTCAAACCAAAATGAGAGAGATTATGGCACTGTATAATGTCTCCCTCTATGATGCAGATAAAGCTTGTAAGAGACAGACCACCCCCTCCGCAGCAGAGTTTCCCTCTTTGCAAAAAAAACTGTTTCAAAGGACCCTGTCTCCTCCATTCAACGAGATCTCACTTACGCAGACGCAACTTCTCGTTCAAAATCCCCTGTACTAATATCCAAGTCATCTTCTCCCAGTAGACAGCTCTCTAAAAGGAGGGGGATACCCCAGACAGGTTACGACAAGGTAGCACACAACGCCTGCTTATTTGACAGTTCCTCTCAGCCTATGGAGGTTACCCCTTCCATTTCTCAGGAGATAGTCTCAAACAAACCTCCTACAGTCATTCCAAATATATCGAATGACTTCTCTCTAACTCAACCTCTCTCAGGCTAGCTCCTATATCACTAGCATAAACGACCAGTTATCAATCAATGAAAACACATACTTTAACAGACAAAGAATAACTTACAATGAGGACTACCTGAAATATGGATCGTCCTCTAACTATATATATATATATTCTTTTGAACATCCTCTAACTTATAATTAGTTACGTTACAGATTAATAAGTACTTAACATTCCTCAGGTCCATATTGTGTTTCCAACTTACATCTTTGTTTTTTGTTGTGTTTTTTTTCTTTCTTCATGGATTTTAAGATTCTCCAGTGGAACATCAGATCATTTGTCACTAACTTTAACGACACTGAACGAGACATTTTTATGCTCCTATCTTAACGTATCCTTGTCTGGATACTCTTTGTTAAGGGATGACAGGAGTGATGGTTAGGGAGAATTAGCCTTTGCAATCCGTAATTCACTGGTTTACGACTCAATAAATTTACAATCTGTAACTCTATCTAGCAGATTGCAACTCTCCGGTATTCGTTGCGCTGGATCTAGTTTTTTCAATGTTTATGTCCCACCTGACGTACGTTTGACTGCTGCTGTACTTGATCAGCTGGTTTCATTCGCCAATCGTAACAACTTACTTATGGGAGTTTTCATTGCTCAGAACCCCCATTGGGGTTCTGGACGTCTGAATCACAACGATACTGTACTTCAATCATTCTTGAGAAACAGTGGCCTACTCAATGATGGTTCTCCCACCAGAATTGTCCCCCCTGGCGCCCCACCAAGCGCTCCAGACTTGTCCATCTGCAGGGATCTGTTGGTTCGTTGTTAATGATTGGTGGGTCGGGACATTGGATCAAGTGATCATTTTCCCATCTTGATAAAACTGAATGCTGGCGCGGTTTCTCCTTGCTCTATCAGAACTTCTCTCCGTAAATTCAAAACAAAGAACGCGAATTGGCGCAGATTTACAGAACAAACCATTGAAAAATTCAAGTCTAACCGGGTGAATGACATAGACGAGTTCATCGAAAACGTCAAGGCTGCGGCGGAGGCTTCTCTTCCGAAGTTTAATTTTCGACATAGTGAGAAATATTCCGTTCACTGGTGGTATGATGAGGTTTCTGAGGCAGTTAAATGCAGGAGATCTCTCCTATCCAAATACAATCGTTCCCCCTCGTTAGAGAATTTTATTAGATTCAAAAATCAGACGGCGAAAACAAGAGCACTTATTAAAAGAAAAAGAAGGAAATCATTCAGGGATTTCTGCGAAAATATTTCCATAGAAGATTCAAACCGCTTCTGGAGTGTTGTTAAAAAGTTCTCTGGTTAAGTCGCTCAGAATAGAATTCAACCAGTGTCGGAGCAGTGCTGTCAAGAGATTCTGAACAATTTGTCTTCCCCCATATTGCATAGTCCCCTCGCTTTGCATTACTTGACCCCTGTGGAAGACATTTCCCTACAGGAGCTCTTTTTTGCCCTTAAAAAGAGAACTAATTCCTCCCCGGGTTTCGATGGTATTGATTATTCCATCCTGTTTCATCTCCCTCTTTCAACCAAGATTCTCTTGCTGGAGTTGTTCAATGAACTTCTCAGGGGCACCGATCCGCCTCTGAATGTGAATACATCTTACATCATTCCATCATTGAAAAAAGGCCTACCTGTTGAAGCTAGCACGAGTTATCGCCCCATCTCCGTTTCCCCTTGCATCACCAAAATCTTGGAAATGATTCTAAAGGAGAGAATCGAAAAAAAGGTCGAAGAGCGTGTTGGTCCGTCATGCTTTGGTTTCCGTAGGGGCAGATCTATACTGTCACACCCTTCTCACCCCCATGTTTACTCAGCCTTTGAAAGAGGGCACTTTTCTGTGGGCGTATTCCTGGACATTTCGAGTGCAAACGACAGCGTCGATTTGAACATCTTGTAGACAGACATGTTAGAGTGTGGAATTGCTCAGAATATAGCTAATTTGATTTATCATCTCTTCTGTGGTCGTAGGGTTTTAATTCGAAGCGGATCTAGCTCTGAATTTGTCGAGAGCGTTTTCTCTGGCCTGTCCCAGGGATCTGTCTTGAGTGCTCCTCTGTTCAACCTGTACACTGACTACCCTCCTGACTTGTTGGACTCGAACATCGTGATATTCAGGTATGCTGATGACTTTGCTATGTTCTGTTCTGGCGGTGATTTGGAGTCAGTAATCCAATGTTTAAATTCCAATCTTGACAGATTGTGTCAGTGGCTCGAGGGTCGGTGCCTGAAAGTCAATGCACGGAAGTTTTCGGCGATGGTCTTCACCAAAACATTTACAACCTCCTTCCCATTCCAACATAGTGTTGGAGTCACAAATCATTCAATGGGAACAACAGGTCAAATACCTGGGTGTAACCTTCCATCACAAACTCAAGTGGGATTCCCATATCAATCTTATGTGCTCCAGAGCCATGTCTCAGTGTAGAATAATCCAGAGTCTGTGCAGACCATCATGGGGCTCGCATCCCACCTCTCTCCTCATGATATATAAGGGCCTCATTCGTCCTTACCTGGACTTCGGAGGCATCCTCTATGAGAGGTGCTCTAAGGCGTCGCTCTCTAGACTGGACAGGGTGCAATACGCAGCGATAAGGACATCCCTTGGCCTCATGAGGTCAACTCCTAACTCGGTTCTTCTGGCAGAAAGCGGTGAACTCCCTCTCAAATATAGACGTCTGTGGCTCTCTTACAAGGTCATCTCTTTCGGCTGATCTCACACCCACTCTTAGAAGTGCCATAAGATCCAAGTGGTCTCGACAGACCTTGGTATAACAACTCAATACCAGGTTACATCCAAGCTCTTAAACTATTGAGAGTTAGCTCAGGTCATATATGGCAGGCACCTTGTCTGCCATACTTTTTGACAGACCATCGGATCAGGTCAGAAATGGTGTGTACCCTCAATTCTGGCCTCCCCAAGGGTTCTTTTCGAATCTCCAGAGGTTCAACAACCTCATCTTTAAAAAATTCCCAGGCTTTACGGATGTATATACTGACGCTTCTATACTTGCGCCCCAGATTCTGTGGGATATGCCGTGTGGATTCCGTCCCTTGCCGCGAAGATCTGCGGTAAGCTTCCCGACCACTGGTCGGTTTTTTTTGCTGAGATGTTTGCCATCAACAGGTCCATCAATTGGATTTTGGAAAGGAGGATCCCCAAATCAGTAATTATATCAGACTAATGTTTAGTAATTTTCTCAGTGTTTTCTTCAAAAAAACTGAGAAGTTCATTGTTAGAACCTACGAATTGCGTACCATTGTCTGAAAAAATGGTTTTCGGTTTTCCTCTTCGAGCAGTAAATCTTCTCAAACACGCAATAAAGGCTTGTGTAGTTGACTCAGATACTAACTCAATATGAACTGCCTTTGTAGGCATGCAGACAAATATGCATATCCACGCTTTTACTATACCTGGCTTACGAGCTTTACTGTCTTTCAACAAAAAGGGACCAGCGTAATCGCAACCTACGTTTGAAAAAGGAAATGCCTGGGAAAGCCGTTCTGAAGGTAAGTTACCCATGATGTATTCGCATGTCTTTGGTTTTGCCTTAAAACATACCATGCATTCATGAACAATTTTACGCGCAATATTCCTACCTCCGAGAGGCCAAAATCTCTCTCTTATGGCGAACAATAATTGCTGTGGTCCGCAGTGGAGCAGTGTTTTGTGCTCATCGCGCATTATGTATAGAGTTAATAAATGATTCTTTGGCAAAATAATTGGATGCTTTTTGTCATAGTCAAACTCTGCGTTCAAGATTCTACCTCCAACTCGTAATATATTATTAGTGTCGAGAAAAGGATTTAAACCCGAAATTGAACTAGAACCTCTAATGTATTTTTGATCTTTTAAATCCGCAATCTCTTGGCTAAATGCTCTAGCCTGGGCTAACTTTATCAAAACATTAAAAGCGTCTCCTATCTCTAATACGTCTAAATAGCCAAATCTTTCATTACCTCTGTTACTTGCGTTATTTATGAATCGCAAAGAATATGCCATAATTCTTATAATCTTTTTTAAATTAGAAAATCGTTCAAATATACTATCAGAATTTTCCATGGCAATATTTGAAATTGTCTTAACTTCAGGTATCTCAGTCAATATATCGATATTTCCACCTAAAGGATATTCATCACCATTACCCTTAGCCAGTGCGGCCCTTCAAACCAAAATATTGATTTTGTAAGGTCGCTTACAGTAGCTCTTCTAGATATCAGATCAGCAGGATTTTCCTTTGATCTTACATGATGCCAATCTTTAATATCGGTTGTCGATTGTATCTTTGACACTCTGTTTGCCACGAAGGTTTTCCATTTATCTGGAGAACCCCTTATCCAATGATAGGTGACAAGTGAATCTGTCCAACAAAAGGTTTTTGAAAATTTATTTTCATTGCGCACTTGACTTTAGTTAATAGTTTCGATCCTAAGAGTGCTGCGCATAGTTCCAATCTGGGCAATGTTAAATTCTTAATGGGTGCTACCTTACTCTTTGAACAAATAAGACTACATCTGAATTCGCTAGAAGTTTGACATTTTACATATAGGCATGCGCCATAACCTTTTTCAGATGCATCCACGAATAAATGTATTTCTAAGTATTGAGCATCTCGTAAAAGAGTATGTCTTGGGATTCTGATATTTTTGAGCTCCTGTAGACCAACTACAAACTCTAACCAATTTTTTCTTAGATTATCGAATACTGGGTCATCCCAGTCGCCCTTTTCCTTCCAAACTAATTGAAGAATGAATTTGGCCTTCATCACTACGGGACTAACAAGGCCCATAGGGTCGAACAATTGACTTATTGTTGAAAGAATGGATCTTTTAGTTATGTTTTTATTCTCTTCTAATTCACCTAAACTTGTGTTATATTCTATTGTGTCAGAGGATGAATTCCAATATACGCCCAAAGCCTTACTATTTTGATTTTCGCTAAGGTTTAGTATGATAGACTTAACTTCCTTATCAATATTAAAGTGTTCAATGAGATTTGGAGAGTTAGTTAACCACTTTCTCAATTGGAAACCTGACTCCATCAACAACTGCGTAACCGTTGATTGAAGCTTAATAATGTCAGATTGATTGTTTCTGCCGTCTAAATAATCGTCTACATAAAAATTTTCTCGAATTGCTTTAGAAGCTTCAGGATAGGTGTCAACATTTTCATGAGCTATCTGTTGCAAAGCTCTTGTTGCTAAAAACTGGCTGACTTACTTCCGTATGTAACCGTTAGTAACTCATAGCACCTTAATTTTTTATTTTCCGATTTTCGCCAGAATATTCTTTGAATCTGGTCTGACTTGGATGAATCCAAACCTGTCTGTACATTTTAGATATGTCAGCTGTAAGTACATGATAAGGTAATCTAAATCTTAAAAGTATGTCAATTAATTCACACTGTATGGTAGGTCCTGCTAGTTGTATGTCATTTAAAGAAACGTTATTGTCAGTCTTAGCTGAGAAATCGAACACAACCCTACAAGGTGTAGTATCGCTTTCCTTTAACACAGGATGATGAGGGACATAATAAACTGTTCCGTCATCTTCTAATTCATTTACATCTAACTCTACTTCCTTAGATGTCCTAGTCGTTTATATTCATCAATGAAATCTACATACTGTTGCCTTAATTTAACATCTTTTGATAATTTCCGTTCAAGATAATGAAATCTTTTCAATGCCATTTCCTTTGATCGTCCTAACTTAACTGAATCATTTTTGAATGGAATTTTAACTATGAATTTATTGTCTTGAGCTCTTGAAAGGTTTGAGATGAAATGATTTTCACAAAACTCATCTTTGATTTCGGGACTTGAACAATTTTCAACTTGCCAAAATTTCTCTAAACTCTCGCTTAAGAATTTGTTTGACTCAATTTTATCGATGGCTAAATTACTAAATACGCGATTACAATTTTTTAATCCAAAATGTCTAATTTCTCCGCCCAATATCCAACCGAGTTTACTGTTTTGCAATATAAGGCTACTAGTCAAATTTACCTGTTCCATAAGCAGCAATTTATAAAATATTCCTACTCCGCAAAGAATATCGATTTCTTGGCTCTTATTGAAACTTGGATCTGCTAATACTTTATCTTCCGGGATATTTAACATCGTAGAACTGAAGTCATAATTTGGTAAATATTGAGTGATTTTTGGTAATATTAAACAAGAAATAGTTTCAGAATACTCACTTACCAACGAATTTATGCTTACTGACATTTTGTACTTAGCACACGTACTGAAATTATTGCCAATACCTGCTATGCTGTATTCTACTGCGCACTTATCCAAGCCTAGTCGCTTAGCTAACCTTTCGGTAATAAAATTACTTTGAGAACCTGGATCAAGTAACATGCGTGCCTTGATTAATTGATTGTATTTATCTTTACATTGACTAAAGCGGTTGATAGTAACGAAACTACCCTGCTGCTCGCCGTAGCTGCGTTTGATGCCGTTGAAACAGACTTAAGAGCAATACCATTATCATCAATATTGACTTGTGCCAAGTTATCACAAACTTTTTTCATGGAAGTGTCATGTTCACTTTCGCTATGTAATTGCGTGTGCATAATTTTTACCTTTTCCTTATGTATTATTGTGTTGTGATGGCCTTTACATTTTCTGCAAGTTGCTTTTGTGCAATAATTAGTGCTATGATTAGGATTTAAACAATTTGCGCATAGCTTAAGCTCTTTTACCCTTTTAATTCTATCATCAATGCTAAGACTTAAGAATTTGTCACATTTAAAAATTGAATGATCGTTTTTGCAAAAATAGCAAGCAAACTTTTTTTTGCACTGTGAACGCATTTACTCTTTTATCCCTTGAACCTTTACTGTTTTCATATTTCCTTTCTGTGTGCATTCCCAACTTCTCTAATAACAAATATTTTTCTTTCAGAAATTCGCTGATTTCTTCCATTGTGGGTAACTCACCTTTAATCTTATAACCTTCCCAGTCTCGCCTGGTTCTATTATCAAATTTGGATACTATGACATGAATTAGAGTGTATCCCATTTTTCTACTGGTTGACCAAGATTTTTAAAGAACGAAGATTTTTTGTAAATGAATCGTAAAGATTTTTAAATCTGGACCGTTTTCTCTTGTCAGTCCTTGAATTTTGAATAAATTGTTTACGTAAGTCTCTATAATTATTCTTTTTATCTCGTAAGCCTCCCTCAGTATAGAAAAAGCTACTGAATAATTTGCACTTGTAATCGGAATTGATTCTATTTTTTGAGCGGCTTCTCCACTCAAGCAAGATTTTAGATAATAAAATTTTTGAATTTCGTCTAATTGTGTGTTGTCGTGAACTAAAGATAAATATAAATCTCTGAATTCGAGCCATTTTTCATATAATCCGCCAAAATTTGGTAACTTCAATGCCGGTAACTTTACATAACTAGAACTACCGTTTTTTATACTTTCTGAATGTTTAACTACTTTTTCTTCTAGACCAAAAAATTCCTGTTCATAATTATTGATGACTTTTTGAATAATGGCAACTATTTCAAAATAATTTCCTTCAAATTTTGTTCTTTCGTTTTCTTCAATAGTTAAATCCTCCACGGTCGTGTTTTCGTCGTCACGCATTAAATATTCTACGTTGTTTTGAATTTCTTCAAACTGAGTAAACGTTTTACTGATGGCTTCTAACCTCAATTTCAACTGAATTATTTTTACCTTCATCATCAATAGACTGGATAGCGGTTCCTTCGATTCCAACTCGGACATATATACCATACGCACAGTCATCTTGCTAGATAGGGCAAAATCAATGAGTCTTCGGGTTGCTCTTCTCTGGATGCCAAGTCATTCTAATATCACGCACAACGACATCGCTGACAGGCTGGCTAATCGCCGCAGAGAATTGACGGGAAGATCGAGTTTAAGAGTCGACTCAAGCGACCTCTGGCCCTCTTTCTTTTCTGGGATGATGACTTTATCAGCATGGGCTCTTCAAAGGGTAAAATCTATTCGTCTTTCGTCAGACCTTGCAAGTACAGGGCTGGCACTTGGTTTCGTATCCTTGCCTCAAACAGGAAATCAATAACAACCTTATCCCGTTTAAGATCCGGTCAATATGTTTCTCTCCTGTGAGGGCAACAGAGGTAATATTGATCTTTTATACAGCAGACTCTCTGCTCAAAAGATGCATCTGCCTCTTAACATTTACGAGGTCATCTTCTCCCCAAGAGAAGAAGTAACGAGCTTATTATTAGATTTTCTCAAAAACTCGAACTCGCATGTTTAGCTTTCAGATCGTAGTGGCAGTTTGTTTGTGATGAAAGTTCAGCATTATAATCTCCCTATATTGTCCTTTCAGATCTGACCTCTTGTTTGCCTCTTATTACGAATCGGTAGCAATAAAAGAGTCTCACAACAGAATTTTATAACCTCAACCCGGTGTAGATTCGTTCTAGACTTCTGCAGCCCTGGAAGCCGGACTGATTGATTTACTCTCTACGTCGAGATTGGAAGCATAGCCGTCTAGGCTGTTCCAGGGTACTAGGCATCCTCTGCCTGGGGGCTGCCAGCGAGCGAGCCATAGTATTGAGATAGAGAAGAAGAAGAAGAAATTAAAAAGTTAAAAAATATATATAAGATAACAAAAGTTACTCACATTATTGGTTGGCCTCTCTAGTTATTATATTAAAAATATGGATATTATCAATTCTAATATTTAACGGATGAATGCATGTGGGTAGTGATACAGCAGAACATGATAAATTCAAACTCAAAATGAAAACTAAACGAATATGTGGAAATCATAAGAATTCTACAAAGTGGGGCATGATTACTTTGTCGTTATGAAGGTCAACGCAGAATTGGTGACAAAAATGAAGTATTTTATCTTGATAGTAGTTTTATTATTTTATTAATTATATTGAAATAGGCTGCATTGAGATTCTCTACATCAGTCCGTTTATTTACAGAGTTGTCTTCCTTTTTGATTTCCAACATTTCACTAAACAATCTTTTTTTAATATTTGTTTGTTGACCCAGAACTTGTACATTTTCAAAATTGAACGAGTGCATTTCTTTGAAAGAATGTTCTGCCAAAGCGGTTTCATTTTCTTTAGTTTTTAGTGGGTTATGGATGTTAATAGAATCCCTCTTATGTTCTGTTATTCTAGTTCTCAAATATCTCCCCGTTTGCCCAATGTAGACTCTGTTACAATCTCTGCAAGGTATCCTATAAATGATGTTGCATGATTTATAGGCTATACTAACTGTCTCATTACATTTTACCAACTCTCTCTGGTAAACCCGGAATGAATGGAATTTTGCAAAATCTAGGTCTACTTCTATCTTATGTTCCTCTTTCAGATCAATTTTTATCTAGGACTCTATTGATCAGTGTGATTGGATAATTATTTTTGATTAGAAAATGTTTTATTCTTTTCACAGTTATCATTGTGAAATTCTGGGCTGGCTAGTTTTAAGGCCCAATGTTTTAGATTTTTTATGTGGTTTATTTTATGTAGGTATAAGAGGGTGGTGTGAGTCAATATTCAAAAATCAACAAGCTAGAAAATTTTTGAAGAATTCTCAAAAAAATTATTTTCAATAATTCATACCTGATAAAATATTGGACGTTGTGAAATAAAAATTTGTGTATGTATGTAAGTTATATGTTAATCAAATAACTAAGAATAGATAGCTATGTGAAATAGGGATATCAATGTGATTCAATGGCATCAGTAAGATTTTTCTTAGAACACTAATTAATTTTTTTACAGTCAGTCGCCCAAGAAATAATTTTTAAAATCCAAGACACTGTACCACCACTAGTGTCCCCATGTGTCCCGGATGACATTTGGGAGGAATTTAAAAATGATAATAATGACAAATTATTTCAAATACAAAATGCTTCGGTATTGCTTGGGATATTGCGGAGAAAACTATTGAGAAATTCACCTCTCGTAAGCTGGACAATAAACACGAAGGCTCAGGATTATTTTAAATAATTTCTGCATTAGGATTTTCAATCTAGTCATCTGAAGCAGCAGCGGTCCGATGGTATTGAATTACATATTTTAAGAATGAACCGTAGTTTCTGTGCTGTGAAACAAAAATGTACCGTTAGTCGGGTTTTCTCGAAGCAGATCCTTGTAAAGAAATGATCAAATTCATTAAAAATTAATCAAAAAATTCTTATGTACAAAAACTAAATAACAAACCTGTTGATTGAGGGACTTCATTTAAGGATGTTTATATTTTTGTATTATAGATTGCAATGTAACGTGAAGGCTTTTTGTGTTATTACAACTAGACATTAAATATTTCTAATATTTGTACCATCTAATATGAGACAAAATAATATTGGACTTTTTATATATTTTTTTTTCATTCAAAAATTTTTGCTGTTTATCTATGGGTCAATTTTCACCTTTTTCAGTTGTAGTTCAAAATATCAAAAAAAATTGTGAAATGATAAACTAAATCTTTCCTTTCGTTCGTACGTTCAATTTAGGAATAAAGTGTGTAAGTATTATCTGATAATATTAGATTTGTCTTTTCTATAAATCAATCGAAAATAAGTATTAAGCAGTTGTATTGATCGGGAACTCACTATTTAAAACTAATAAATACTAAATTTATAGCATATAAGAATTTTTCTTTACTATTCGATGAACTTCTCAGACCATCTATATAACTCTTAGTAGGTACAATCGAACTATCTGAAATAATCGATTATATTTCAAGTTCATCCCTTCATTCATCAGGTATTCTCTATCTGTTTTTCCACATACGCTCACCGATATCGTGTAATCTACCCTTGAAAAAAAGAACCGATTACGTATGTCCTTCCACATTCAATGTTAGATAATATCACACAACAAAATATTCAAATTCAATCATTCAAGGGTGAGTTATTAGTTACTATGGAAACCAAATATAAACAGTCTGAAAGGTTGGTTGCTTGTCCATTAGGAGTGCATGGTCAGTTTCTTTACGACAAATGAAGGTAACGAATGGAGAAATGGTTTAATGGGAGTAAGTTATGGTTATTGGGAAGTCAAGTGCAATTACTGCCAAAAAGGTAAGATATATTTAGATATTGGGCTTCCTGAAAATCGATTATTTATTGATGTGTTATGCAAAAAAGATATTCGAATGTGATCCAAATCGAACACTGTCATGCAAAAACCTATTTATTGTTTTAATATCTACACGACATTTTTTGTAACTCGTACTCGTATAAGTTTAATGTTATGTGAAATTAGTGACCCAGCGAATTTTATTTTTTCGTCTTGAAAGTACCTATACTTTAAACTGAATAAATACTATTCGCAGGAGTCCAAAAAAATTAACGGATACTTAAGTTTTCAGTACTTACTCTTACAGCGCCCTCTAAAGACATCATCTAGCAAAATATCGCTTTCTAAGAAATAACATTTTGCCTAGCCAAAGAGAGAGTACTTTTCTCCCAATATATTGAGATGGAATGAAAAATAAAGGCATAAATTTAGCCCAGAAGGGATATTCATGGCATATGAACCCAGTTTAAGAGGAATAAAGGAATATCATCCTATAGATATCACTAATTCACCTTTCTCTTACTATGCCCGATTATAGTTTATATTGTTCTCCCTTTATTATACCTCGATAGTGAGTTGAAACAAAAAAAAAATAGATTCGCATCGTTTAACAACGGACACTTTACCTATTATAACCCTACGTCAACAAATTTTGTGTTCTAAAGATACCAAAACTAATATTATTTGGAAGCATCTCGGATAGTCTAATGTTTCTCAATTTTTTTTAATATCTTTTATATGTAATATATTTATTTCAGATGTGTTATGACTTACCTTGTATGATTCGAAGGGCTGTAGTATATTTCACTGTTGGTGATTGCTCAAATGTTGTGTCGGTTACGTGGCTCTCGATATTTGAGGCAATCCATTGAAAGATCACTGTGAGTACTTCGCTATATTCTGAGAATTTCGGTAATTCATTTTTCACAAATTATGAGTACTCGCCTAGAATTCTCCGGAGGGCTTTATGCTAGGTAGTGTTACTTTCAAATAATTACTGATAATGGTTACAACATGGAGCATCCATTATTCAACGTGCAGTATTCAGTTACTTTTCCTCTGAAATTGCTGGGAATTTCGGATTTAATTGAATTTATGTTCCTTTATCCGCCGATAGAATGGCAGAGATATTCTTTTTCTTTCATTAAACAAGCCATTGAACACTTGAGTATGGTTGTGTGCTGAGTTAAATGTTTTGGCAATGAGAGAGAATGCATAAAGTCAAGTACAGATGGTTTCTTCTTTTTTCTAGGGATTTTTCATCAGGTGGTGAGCATTAGACTTAACTATAGTCTAAGGTTAGCACGATGGCTCCCAAACGGAATGAATGATTTTGAGAACTGAAGGCTCGAGTATCTCTACTTATTTTGTTATTCGGTCAAATCCGCCCAGTAGTTTTGATGTAACAAAAAGAAACTTTTTCGAATTACTCTCTTCATATTTAATATTTTCACTATGTAGTTCAATCACCCACACTAGTTAAATATATATTGCAGATATGAACTCGCTTCCTAAACAGTTATCATTTTTAGGTATTTTTTTTTTGGTATTTGTAATAAAATTCACTTATACTCAAGGTTTTATTTAATTTTGATTTTTTATAAAATATGTCTGAGAATTAGTTTGTTATTTTGGTAAGAACCTACATTTTAGCTTTTGTAAAAAATACCAATATTTCCATGGTAATTTATTACAGAATTTCACTCTGTATAATTCATAATAGACTATTTAATCCAGTCAACCTTTACATAAAATTCATTTTTAAATAGCTCACACCTGAATTCAAAATATGATGTGTGGGTTTGTAGCTTAGGCCGAAAAGTATAAACTGGACCAACAAAGAAAGGCCTCCTCAACTTTACATACAAACTAACTATAGATTTTGTTATTTTGACCTCCCCTCCCCTGTTCTGAATGCATAAACAAGACAGTATATTACTTAATTTCGTTCATTCAAAAAACTCTTCCAAATGTCCAAAAACATATAATATGTGGAGTTACTATATTTTACAAACACAATCTAAATGTTGAAATTTCCTCTATAATATTTCATTTATTTATGATTTCAAATTATTTGAATAAATTACCATGTACGAGTAGTAAAAGCACAACCATCGAAGACTAAAACAAAATCCGAGCTCCGCCGATAACTTTTTTTTTGCTTCTCTTCATCAGGGAAATATGAAAATAGGATAACGTTAAAAAGTAGATATTCTTACAGGTGTAAATCTTATAGAAAAAAATTATTTATTAATGGTTTCCATTTTTTTGTTGTTCATTTGCTTTTTCTCGATGAAAATCAATTCGTAAGTATACCTGAGTACAATATTGGTACTTACTTACTTATCCGAGTCCAAATGTATGTTCAGCAAGTGAATCTCCAGAACTCCGCAACAGTGACAGCTTCGGGGGTGCATGCATATAGGTCTCGATTAGTGGTACCGAGGTTGTTGCGGACGAGTTGATGGTCTTCTAATACTCCACAGTCACATAATTAATCACTTGAGTATCCCTACTTTACCATGGTCTTTTTACAGCGGGATACTTCCACTCTGAGTTTATTAAGTGTTCTCCACGTAGCGTATGGTAAGTGGGCTTCAGGTGATATCTCTTCTTTGCCGGTGATGTTGTCTGTGGTGGATTTCTTCCAGAGTTATCCCATTCTTTCTTCAGGTGGCTTAGTTATTGGTTTAGTGGTATTCAAGAATCTCTTTCTTGATTTTAATTGATTATGGTATGGTATATGTCCATGAATTTTTGGAGGAGCTATGCCAACTATAGGATATACCTTTTCTAGGGGGCTGGATTTTAGGCATCCAGATATTATTCTGTCCCTTTCATAGCCACACCTACTTCTCTCGAATGCACAGAATTTCTCCACGTAGGGGCGGCGTGTTCTGCCGTCGATAGACATAGGGCAGTTGCTGATGTCCGCAATGTTTCAGGTCAGGCACCCCATGATGTACCTATTAGTTTCCGGATTACGTTGTTTCTTGCCATAACCTGCATCTTGGTGTCTTTGCAATGGGTTTTAAAGGACAAGGTTCTATCTAGTTTGACACCCAGGTATTTTGGTGTTTTACAGTTTTCTAATTGTTCACCATCCCATCTAACATCAAGTTTTTTAATTGCCTGATTGTTTCTTTGGTGGAAAGCATACACTTGAGTCTTAGTTGGATTTGGTTTTAGATGATTTTCTCTGTAGTAGATTGACATTTCTGATAGAGCTTGTGTTCGTTCTTCAAACTTGTTTTCATGAGCAGCTATTGCTGTGTCGTCCGCGTAAATAAATTTCCTTACTTTGTCGGAAATTCGGATGTCATTGGTTTAGATATTGTATTGGATTGGAGAAAGAACATTCCTTGTAGTAGCTCATTCTTTTGAATTCGAAATCGACTCTTTTCATCTCCCAGTGTTACATGGAATCTTCTGTTTTCTAGGATACATTTGATGAATCCTTTAAGTTTGTAATCTTTCATCAGATCGTATACTTTTTTCATTGACTTTTTATAATTAACCGTATCGTAAGCAACTCTTATATCAATAAATGTTACGCCGGTTATTTTCTTAGCTTCGTAACCATCCTCAATATGTTGGGCAAGATTGAGGATATGGTGACAATATGACTTTTCAGGTCTGTACCCAGCTTGTACTTTTATTAACTTTTCATCGATATATGGTGTTATTCTGTTAAGGATTAAGCGTTCAAGTAGTTTATATATGTGACACAGTAACGACATGGGTCTATAATTCTTTGGATTATCTGGTGCCTTCCCCGGTTTCAGTAATGCAACCACATGTACTTTTCTCCAAATCTTGGGAATCATCAACTAGGAGATGCAGTTGTTGTAGAATTAGACCAACAATTTCATTGTTTCATTTCCAAAATATTTTATTTGTTCTGTTCTGATTTGATCTAGACCAGCAGATTTATTATTTTTTATTTGTTTTATACTTTCCTCGAGTTTGTTTCATGTTAGGTGTTCGTTGATGAAAATATTCTCTTCATTAATGTTTCGTTTCAATTTTGTCCCGTTCACTTTTCCTTTAACTTTTCCGAGTACTAATTGATGAGCCACTTGATTTGCTGGAACATTTGATTTCATTTCCTTTGGTTTGAACTGTCGTTGTTCAAATTCTTCAGCATTTTCCATGCTCTTCAACTATTTTATTTCATATCTACACAGACTAAAAGCTTTCTCAACTTCTCACTTTGCGATATTAGTCATTCTGCGTTCTCCTACTTCTATAGGCCGATTTGAGAATAGATCTTGGTGGAACAAGGGTTTATATTCTTCTAAAATTTGTTGGAGTTGTTATCGAGACCTGCAATGTATGTGGTCCTGCATCCACAGGGTATGTACTTCCATGACGCTTTATGTACTAGTTTGACAAAATCTTTGTATGCAGCGTATTCTGGATTCATTTTGTATATTTATTTATCAAGATATTCACTAAATGAGTCCCACCTATCTTAAAATTGAATCTTCTCTTATAAGGAACTTTGTCTACACGAACAACAGTTGTAATTTGGCAAGTTATTGGTCGGTGTTGGGTTTTGGTAATTGGGTCTTCTATTTTCTTCATTGTTTGTGGTAAGATTGATTCGCTTACTAAAATTTTATCTGGATTATCTTCCATTTAGTACTGTTGATGGATGCAGGGAGTTTGGAATCGTGTAGAAGTTTGAGATCTTTCTGTTCTGCCAGTTCTCCAGTTTTTCTCCATTTTCGGTTGTTGTAATTTCTGTAGTTGAAATCGCCTATTACAATCTTTATATTTTTCGAGTTCACTGGTTTTCTGAATTCAAAAGGTTCTTTCGGAGGTTTTTATATGGATGTATCAGGTCATGAAGTTATTGTTAATGTTTCTATGTCTTGTTCAGAAGTAAGGTTAGTGGAGACTATATCTATGTTGGGTTTTGTAAAGAGAGCACTGCCATATTGATCACGCGGACGTTCCATGATTAGATTCATTCCATTAATGTTTAGAAATTCCTCTATGGGTTTCTCGTATTGCAAGAATATCACAATTAGTTTCTTTGCACATATTAGCCGAAATTCATTCTTTAATTGGTGATATATGCCTACAATATTGTGAAGTACTTGATTCACATTTGGGATCTTTGGTTGTTGAAGAATTGAGTGATGCGGTCACTATGTAGGGACTCCCGATTCCTTTCTGTTATTGACGTTCAGGCTCTTTCAGTGTCCCCGTGTTCATTATTAGATGATGTATCAGCTAAACACAGATATTTGTTTTGCTAACGAAACAATTTGTGACTTCTTACTATTTCTGCTATACTATCGTAGTAAAAATTTTCGATAATTGACCATATTTTTTTTTTATTTATGAATTATATGTGTTTGCAACTTACAATGAGTGTATATAAGCTTTATAATGGATAGAGAGTATCAAGATTCAATAATTTTGTTCGTTCCGTAGTTCCGTTTCGTAGTAAGGTCATAATCATTAGGAAATGGTTAGAGGTCACCCTTGAGGAAAGCGTTGCTCCATTTTGAAATCTCGGACACTTTGTTGTAATGGTGGTGATCATGTTTTATATCGATTATATAATAGTCCATAGCTTCGAAGCCTGCATTGTGTTATTAAACATGAGAAAGCTTAAAGTACTTTACAAGTTAACCCATTTGACTGATTGACAAAAAAAACAGATTAGATGTAAGGTTGTAATGAATCTGGATGGGAATCTACGAAGCAGTCAGACGAAAGTTTTGTTTTTTCTATTCAGAACTATACATTTTCAGAGTTCTTTAACTGTAATTTTTACGTTCAATAAATTGGCGGCCAGTTCTATTGGACATGTCAGGAACTTAAAATATAGAGACATGAGGTCAGGTGCTTTTGCGTGTTTGTTCTGAAGTCCTGAATAGTAAGAAACTAAAACAACAACAAGATTCAACGGACCTATATCTTAAATTCAAAATAACCATTCCTTCGAAGCATAAACTTTGTTCATGAAAAAATTTAAACATTTCCTGTCGAAAATCATATAGAAATTAATATCTTTCTTCCAGTGAGGATCTGTCCTTTGAAAAAAAAAATCGCCTGCTGGCAACTGAATTTTATAGTCAACGCAATTATTATTGAGATGTTCTTGAGGAGGAAGTCTGATATGAAAAATTCTTGATTGTCAATTTATCCAACTATATTTTCATTCTCATTTTATCTATTGTCAAAAATAAAACTTTAGATTTATCGAAACATCAAGGAATTTTATTATTTTTTTCTCGAAAGATACGATACCTTATGGTGAAATCAATAAATGTTTTCAACTTCAAACCCTCTGCTTTCGATTCGTACTATAAGTTATTGAAAAAAAAATATTCATTTTTCACTTTATTCTACGAACTTTTGTGATTTCATCACATAAATAAACTACTATATCATCTCGTGGGCTTACTACTCGATTATGAAATTTCAAAATATGCAAGATATCAATAGCCATCATATATACACACAAAGTTTTGATGAAAAGCGACGAATATCTTATGAATATGCGATTATTTTCAGAAAAATTTTCCGCATTTTTTCAGATTTTCTAGCCTCAGGATTCTCCTACAATCTGACGGATTTGCCAGAACTCCTTTCTTTCATCGTTATTGAAAAATTGCATGATTCAATTCGGATCAGATCTTAAAAACGGACATAATATTCACTGATGAGAGTTATTGAGTTTTGTACAAAATTTTTCCACGCCATTGAATATTGGCCGATTCAAAAATTTTGTTTCGCCGAGATAACTACTGTTGATTTATTTAACGGATTTCTGCCCAATAACGAAACTTGACATAGATATTCGTCAAATTTCACAATATGAACCACAAAGTTATTTTGTGTATATAGAGAGAAGATCAAATACCAAATTTCGTGTCGATTCTATGTCTAGTTCTCGAGACATTCGAATCTGCTTGAATAATCATTAAACCGTTATTTTGGCCCCCCAAGGGGTTGCAAGTCAGTGATAACTACTTAATTATTTTTTTATCGACAGGTTGATAATTCTGCAGGAGTTTGATGGCATTCTCATTTATGGTTGATTTTTTATGAATTTTTAAAAATCAGGCCGAGTACCTACTGACCCCTCTGGGGGATGCAAGTGAATGTGGCATATGCAGAAATTATGAGTTGATGGTTCTGGATGGTATTGTGAAATTTGACCTCAATCCTATGTCTAGTTTCCCAGGTATGAATTACTCACAGATAACTCGGCAAGCCCCCCCCCCCCAGGGGGTGCAAGTGGAAGTCAGTCACAAAGTTATTTTGTGTATATAGAAAGAAGATCGAATACCGAATTTCGTGTTGATTCTATGTCTAGTTCTCGAGATATTCGTATCTGCTTGAATAATCACTAAGCCGTTATTTTAGCCCCCCAAGGGGTTGCAAGTCAGGGATAACTACTGAATTATTCTTTTGTCGACATGTAGATGATTCTGCAGGAGTTTGATGGCATTCTCATATATGGTTGATTTTTTATGAATTTTTAAAAATCAGGCCGAGTACCTATTGACCCCCCTGGGGGGTGCAAGTGAATGTGGCATATGCAGAAATTATGAGTTGATGGTTCTGGATGGTATTGTGAAATTTGACCTCAATCCTATGTCTAGTTTCCCAGGTATGAATTACTCATGGAAAACTCGGCTGGAACTGTGCTAGCCCACCCCCAAGGGGTGCAAGTGGAAGTCAGTCATGGGGTTATTCTCTGTATTAAGAGAGAAGAATAAATACCAAATTTCGTGTCGATTCTATGTCTAGTTCTCGAGATATTCGTATCTGCTTGAATAATCACTAAGCCGTTATTTAAGCCCCCCAAGGGGTTGCAAGTCAGAGATAACTACTGAATTATTTTTTGTCGACATGTAGATGATTCTGCAAGAGTTTGATGGCATTCTCATGTATGGTTGATTTTTTATGAATTTTTAAAAATTAAGCCGAGTACCTACTGGCCCCCCTGGGGGGTGCAAGTGAATGGGGCATATGCAGAAATTATGAGTTGATGCTTCTTAATGTTATTGTGAAATTTGACCTCAATCCTATGTCAAGTTTCCCAGGTATGAATTACTCACAGAAAACTCGGCTGAAGCTCGGCTAGCCCCCCCCAAGGGAAGAAAGTAGAAGTGAGTCATACAGATATTCTCTGTATTTAGAGAGAAGAATAAATACCAAATTTCGTGTCGATTCTATGTCTAGTTCTCGAGATATTCGAATCTGCTTGAATAATCATTAAGCCGTTAATTTAGCCCCCAAGGGGTTGCAAGTCAGAGATAACTACTTAATTATTTTTTTATCGACAGGTTGATAATTCTGCAGGAGTTTGATGGCATTCTCATTTATGGTTGATTTTTTATGAATTTTTAAAAATCAGGCCGACTACCTACTGACCCCCCGGGGGGGTGCAAGTAAATGTAGCATATGAAGTTAATATCTGTTTATTTTCCTGGACGCTATTGCCAAATTTTACATCAATCCTATGTCTAGTTTGCCAGATAAGAATATTTTTTTGAAAACTCGTTCGTCATTCGGCATATTCGACCCGGGGGTGCTGTGGAATGAGTGCTGGTGATGGATTTATCATGGGCCATCGTAGTGAAGAACGTACCATATCCAGATTTCAACGAGAAAATAGAAAAATCCCAAATTTTCTCGGCGAATCAAAATTTTTTGCATCGCTATCCGGCCAATATTCCAGTGGCATACGAAAAATTCTGTACAAAACTCGCTATCTTACTCGGCTGTTTTCACATCAGTCCAAAGTTCAACCACGATTCTTCATCAGGAAATTGAACCCGATATATTGTGACAATTTTCGGCTTGATATTCGAAAATACGATAGCTCGCTGTTCCACAAGAAACAAGCGCATAAAAAAAAATGTTGCATTCTATCTTTTGATGAGTATGTTCAATATCTGTGGAGCCATCAATGATCTTTTTAAGACAAATCGAAAAACATGGAATATTAGTTGTTCGAGAGATATTTCATGGATCTGCAGATCAGTTTTTGAATGGAGAATGAGGATATTTTTTTCGAATGGCAATATCTTTCTTGGTGTTTTTGTTAAGATAATTTATACTAATGATTTGTCATTTTCTGTTTTCTAAGAGCACTTCTCTTTATTTTCATTATTATTATTATTGTTAAACTCAATAATAACAAAGTTTATTTCTTGAAAATATCTACACTGTAGAGTTATTTTAGCGATAACTGTGTCCACTTCACTCAATTTAAAATTAACATTTTGTTTTTGAAATATAAACTGACCATTCATAAGTATCTTTTCTGTGTCCTCTTCAGTGGTATTTGTCTTTATTGGGGGGATCTCTCAATCAGACCGAGTTTTAATTACTCAGAGAGTTGCTCTAAGGGTAATGTTCCGGATGAAATATAGAGAATCCTGCAGAGGTACCTTGAGGAGCAACGGTATCCTTACACTTCCAGATCTTTTCATTTAATTAACACTGTTATTTTTTCACAAGAATATCCATTATTTCGAAAAGCATTAAAATAAGAATATCAGAACTAGAAAAATATGTCAATAGTTTTTCCCGGCCATAAGCTCAGTTTAACCGAGCATAGCATCATATACATGGCCATTAAATTGTATAACAATTTGCCTGTCTCTATCAAAATCATGGCTGAATTACGAACATTTAGAAAGTGTATATTTCTGATGATTATGAACTGTAAACCATATTCGATAGTTGAATTTAAAACTTTTTGTATTTCATATTTGTTGTAGTTTGTATGTTGCTCTGGTTATTCTTGATTTTTGTATGATTACTTAGACGTGTTTTGAGGTTAAATATTTTTCCGCCTAATCCATAATTGGCGAGCTTCAAATAATTTTTTATGGCTCACAGCGTCGAATGTTTTTGCTAAATCTATTCTCTACCAAGGATGAAATATTTTAATCGATATTGTTATAAATGATATCTGTTAATATTTTCATGGCGGCTTCTGTTGACATGCCTTTGTAAAATCCGAATTGATTTTCTGATAATAAATGATGCTTGGTGATATTTGTATCCATGTGAACTTGAATCAGTTTTTCTATGATCTTGGCGATAATCAATATTAGGGTAATCGATCTATGTTCATCCAAGTTTTATCATCTCCTTCGAACATTGGTCTCACTATTCCCATATTCAGTACATCTGGGAAACATCGTGAAGCTTGAAATTTGTGTTGTTTACAGTAGCTTAAAACATTAATCTCGCCCAAAAGATGGAATTAAATCGTGAATATTCTCGTGCGATTATTTTTACAACTTTCGACGTGGATTAACTCAACAACAGCGCATCGATTAACTTAATTCAAGTTTTGGCGATGTAGCTCCATCAAGGACCAGTGTTTATCGATGGTATGGTGAATTCAACCGAGGTCGTAGTTCACTCCAAACCGAATTTCGTTAAGGTCGTCCAAAATCAGTTCTTGTTCCGAAAAGCATTGATGCTGTGCGACAATTGATATTGCAAGATCGTCATGTGGCCTATCGTGAAATGGAGACAACCTTAGGCATTAGTGGGACCAGCATACATTCAATGTTTTATTTTATTTATTTATTTATTCAACAGGGGAACATACACAGGTAAACAAATACCCAGAAGAATGTTCACAAATAAATTGAGTAATTACAGAGGTACACAACAATTATCCAAATTAAACTAGAGTAAACTTAATACTATAGTGAGAAAAAAAAAAAAAAGAAAACAAAAATACTGCATTTTCCACTACATAATTTCACACCCCAAACCATTTGAAAATCTCAGGTAGTAACATCTTAAATATTTCCTAACTGCTTTCTCATCAAGATGAAAGATATCAATTGTAGTTCTAAAATAGTTGCACCGTTGAAGCACCCTTATAATAGGGGAATTTTTGGAGCTGTTAGTAGCCCTCAAGGGCAGAACGAAGGTGTCCAACTGTCTTAACCTCCTCAATGGAGCATGTAGGCAAAACTGCGAGATGAGCCAAGGCGATTCCAACCGATTACTGAGCAACTTATGAGCAAATAATACATCACTCATCTTTCGGCCGTTTTTCAAACTTATCATATTGAAATGTCTCAACCTTATAACATAATTTCCAGGATCACCCCTATTCAAACGTAAAGCACACCTAAACGCCATACTACGGAGAAATTTCATTGGACTTTTTCAAGTCGCTCTATATAGGTTATATAGTGAGGATTCCATACAACCGAAGCAAAGTTCAGCTTACTGAACACATATGAATAATAAAGGGCAATAACGGATCTATTGTTGGAATACGATCGACTCTGTCTCAATATGTAGCCAAGCATCTGTGCGGAAGATGTTACAATATTGTCAATATCGCACACCTACTTCAATAGTGACACAACTCAAAAATCCTCTCTTTTCAAGAAACGCAAAAAACTGTCTTCGCCGCTATAATCATTATTCTGGGCTTGAAAGTCATAACAAAATGTGAGATAGTCCTTTAAAATCGAATTTCAGACGTTATTTGGTAACCTCCCCTATTTCATATTTCGGAATCGTGAAAATTAGCTAATTTTCCAAGTTATAACGGTTTTCATGATCAATACCCATGCTTGAACGCTTCAATATTTTGAGTTATTACGGTATTGATGGAAATATTTTGACATGTCACTTTATTGATGACAACAACAACCACAATCTGAAGTGAGAACTGCGTTTTATTTTGAGTTGATACCTTTTTGTTGATTCCTTCTTGCTTCACAATAAAGAAGACTGAAAATTTGGTTAAAAAGAAGAAAAAACTCACGCGTAAAAAAACTCATGTTCAATAACGGAAATAATACCTTCTTGTATTTAATAAGTAAATCACAATTATTGTTGAATACCTTTTTTAAGATTAGTAGAGGCAAGACTATTTCAAATTTATAATCTGATCTCAAAAATCACAGATGAATTAAAGTGGAAGCAGGTAACTTCAAGCATAAGTTGGAACTAGTTACGAACAGTTCTTTATCACATTTAGAAGACTTAGTGAAAAATAATGTTATCTGACGTTTCTCAGAGTTAACTCTTATCTCACGTGTGTTATTTAGGAATATTTGAACAAACGAATTCGAATAACAAGCTTGATCGTTTTTTGTCCTCTATCAAGGTAGCAAATACAAGAAATTTATAAAATTGAGTACCAACTGACCTTCAAATAAGGAATAACTAGAATGTACAATGAGCAGAGGTTGAAAGTTAGTTTACAAAAATCACATTTAATATTATTCTCCTGAGTAGTGAAAACATACCAACTGACTCACAGATCAAAAATATTTTTGTAAAAATACTCATAGTAATACTGAGCAATAATTCTTCTCTGAATTAAATCTTTTATGTCTTTTTTTTTATTTTCTGCTAAAGGAATTTTTTCCGAATAAGCTAGTACTAGGTGGCTTGGGATCTGTGAGGACATAGATGTTCTTGGACGACTTCTCTTGTTTCTTCTGACGTCAATCTCCTTGAATCCTTCATTCTCGTAGGATGTTTTGTAGAAGAAGGAATTTGCGTGCTGTTTCTCTACACGAATAATTTTGATGTCATGCCAAGTAACCGTAGATCTGTCGGTGTTCACATTGAAATTGCTTCCCAAACTCTCAGCAAGGTTTTTAAGATCGTAAAATGTTTCGTGGTTAAGAATGTGCACCTTGCAGGGAAGGCCTGTTTTCTTCGCCGATTGAATCAGGGTCACGTATTGGTCTGGAACGTAGATCGGTGATGCACGTAAATGTCTGGAAATTTGTTTTTCGATTACGCTGTGCACGTTGTCTCCTTCATTTTGAGAATGCCCACGAATGAGAAATTTGTGTGTGATGCTGCGGATATCCAATTTCGACTTACCTAGATGAACTTCTGCTTTTTCAATCACAAAAAGAGTAATAACTAGAAATAGCGCTTCGAAAATTACGAACTTAAGTAATCAAGAATGTGACAACTCAAAATGACACATCAACTGATCAAATTGATTCGCGTTATCTCATCGAGATCTATGTCACAATTGAAAATATGACTCTATAGACGAGTGGTGGGAAAAGCAAGTGAATCGTCTAGACCAATTCAACTGCTATCTGGCAGCCACTGAATTCCCTCAAGTTAGAACTGTTATTTGAGATTGATAGAGCTTTTTTTCCGAATCCAGTGATACCAATAACTCAAAATCGTCATATTTTGAGTTGTTACACTATTGAAGCAAGGGTGCGATATGTAAATTGAATTTCAGTTGGTAATCAAATGTTACACCCAAATCTCGTACGTGATATAGACGCTTCAGTGGTGAATCCATAATTGAATAAGAAAAAATCACCGGATTTTTATTTCTGGTGAAACTAATTATGTGACATTTGCTAACATTTAGGAACATTATGTGACATTTGCTAACATTTAGGAACAAATCAGCCCCCGCACAATACATCGAAAAGCTTTCAACGTCTTCCTGCAAAAGCTGGCAGTCATGAAAATCTTCAAGTCATCGGCAAACAACAATATTCTGCATATCTTGAAGCATTCTACTATATGACTGATGTAAACAATGAACAATAAAGGTCCTAAATCTGATCCTTGCGGCACCCCAGACGAAGCAGACATATACCGCGACTCAAATCCCTCAACAGATCCATACTGTGACCTATTACTCAAGTAGGACTCAAACCATCTTAAGAGAGATCCGCACACTCCAACCCTGTATAATTTTGCCTTACTAAAGTCTGTATAGACAACGTCTACTTGGGCTCCCTCATTAAGGCTACCCAACAAAAACTCAGTAAAAGTGGCCAAATTAGTCTCCACGGAACGCCCCTTGAAGAAGCCATGTTGCTCAGGAATTATCTGGGATTTCACAAGATGGAACAAATGGGAATATATCAAAGATTCAAACAACTTTTCAAAGATGGATAGCTTACTTATTGGTCTATAGTTCTCAACGCACAGCTTACTACCCAATTTAAAAACTGGAACTACGCATGCTTATTACCAGCGTTCCGGAAACACCCCTGATGTCAGAGATTTGTTAAATATAATGCTCAACGGCTCCGCAATTGACACACAACAAGATCGAACGAATATCGCAGGTATACAGTCAGGGCCAGGACCCTTATTAACATCCAGGGACAGTATAGCGCGTACAACATCATCCGTAGTAATACCGATTGAATTTAAAATAACATTGCATGAAGATTTGACCATAAAAAAAATCTGTTCGCGTTGGATACCATACAATTTGTCAATCGGTCAAAAAAAAGCTCGTGTCGATTGGTCGAAAGAATTGCTCAAAAAATACGATCGCAATGCTTCGAAGCATCGTGATAGGTGATGAATCGTGGATTTACGCATATGAGCCCGAAAGTAAACGGCAGTCGACTGTAGGGGTGTTGCTCAAGCACAAAGCACTCCCAAGAAATTGGTCGTCCGTTTTTTCGGAAAAAGTGGACATGTCGCAATCGTACCACTAGTACAACGCAGAACAGTCCATTCTGAATAGTACACAACCACGACAATACGAGCTTTTCTCACACATCGGCTCAATCAACTGCATTTTTGAGCACTTGTCACGGTTATAAATTTTAATAACCATTTTTGCGTTCGAAGACGCCGCCACTGTGTCATTCGCGATTCTCGTATGTAATGAATGCATTGATTCGATTCTCTTTTAACGCCCGCGATAAGGAACACATGTGTGAGATTTTTCAAATATTCTTTCACTCTGCCTGAAATTACTTCTGAGGTCACTTTGTTGTTATTTCGTATAAAATCGTTTTAAAACGGATTACGATCCAGAGGTATTTGAAGTTACCTGAATTTTGGTTCTGAAATCACATAATCGTTTTGCTGTACCTTCCTGTGATTTCTCACGACTGATTTGTCGGATAATTGCCACTTTTGGGAAACTTCACTAGAGGCCTGCACTCCATCATGTAAGTTTGATAGTTACATTTCAAACCAAACATTTTCATTAAAGAATTAACAGAAAGTCTCACTCTGTGTTCTTCTTCTTCTCCCTTTTCTTCTTCGTCGTCTTCTTTGATACGTTTAAAACAACTTGAATTCTTCGTCGACCGATTTTTATTCGTGCTTTGTGAGCTTATGAAGATCAAGAACTAATTCTGGAGTATCCAGCTGCCAGATTTGTTCAGACGACCCTACAAGAACCGACCAAATTGCTACCAGCTCCGATTATCCAGGATTCCGAGATCAAAATTATAAGGTCAGATCTTTCCAAATTTATAACGTTGTTTGATGAAATTATCCAGCCATTGCCGAACTACCACCGAACATATCGATTCGTTAGACCGAATATTAATAACATCATTATATTTCTTTTATGTACATTATTAATTCATATCATTAATTGACAACTCATTAAATTCATTGACATTTATATGTACCAAGAGGTGTAAACTGATTATGACGTCATAAAAGGTACCTTTCACTTATGAAGAATCATTTCATAGAGAAAATCGAGATTTTATTTGGGAAAATTGTTGAATATAGGAATTCATAAAGATTTCGTGATTTTCTTTCTTTCACTTAATGTTTCAAATATCATCTAGGATATAGAAGAGTTCAAATCACGTGGCGCCCTTTAATAAATATATTTTAATTTTCACTTATTTCAAATTAACCCCGACCCTCTCTCCGAGAACAGCCGTCTTCTAGAAACAAGATTCCTAGTTTTGAACAATTAAGATCCGAGCTCCGTGGCACACTCAAAACATCGAATTGATGAGTCATTCGCCGTTTAGTCCTGACTTGGAACCAAATGACTTCTTTTTATTCCTGTACGTAAAAAATAAAATTAGAGTTCAACGTTTTTCGACCTCTGAAGAAGCTGTTGATGTGTTAAGAATGCATGTTTTGAAGATACCTCAATCAGAGTCGCAAAGGTGCTTCTACAATTGATTCAAACGCATGCAAAAGTGTATAGATCTTAATGGGGAATATTTTGAAAAACAATAAAGCGATTTTCGATTATTATTATTTGTTTTTGTTCTCCCGAAATACAAAAGGCAGCCCTCGTGGACTGATTTACTCACTACTGAAAGGTCCAACGTCTATAGTCAGAGGTTGTGTTTTAAGAAATCTTTATTCACTTCTATTATTTTCCTTTTCAAACAATCAAAATGGAGCATTATCCTCCTTTTATCCAAATTATGAAAACACTTGAGGATGAAATTCGCCTGTTTCTATCCCTCATTAATAAATAAATAAAGAGAATATTTGGAATTGTCTATAAGAATGAGTTCTAAATGGTTCTTTCTCTTCTAGTATTCTTACCCTAAAAGTCAGTGTTAATGTCAGGGTCATGAATGTATCGTGCAATATACAGTATTTTCGTGGTGCATTAAATAACCCTATCGTGATAAAACGTTGTTCCGGCTGTTCGATATTCGGTTGTTTTCATAGAAATCGATGAAATGACCATTCTCTTGCGGAAAATACATACTGAAGTCTTATGTCTTTGTATTTTTCTTCAAAAATATATAACTCAACTAAGACTTTATGGATGTACGTGAATCCGGAACGGCTACGTTACCGAGATACGGTATGCCAACGATTTTTTCTTCAAATTCGAAAATTGTAAAATGCTATCGATCTTAAATTTGATTAATATGATTAATACTCTTAAGGGATGTCATTTCTGTTCTTTAACCTTGCGCAAAATATTATTATTATCAATTTGTTTATAAAAATCGATTCATGATCCTGTCGTTTATACTATTTAATTTCAGAGTTATCAAATTATAGCACATGAAATATGTCAAAACCTCAATTGTGCTAAAGAGGTGAAAATCAGCAAATACACCCCCTGATTTGAAATACACACATGACTTGAAATTGCTCGTTTTTAAAAATTCATCACATGCAGATACAATGGATTTATTTTTTACACCTTCAACTTTATACAGGGTGATTCCGGAGGAGACCGTCAGATTTTAGGTGAAGTATACAGTAGTCAATATAGTTTCGGAACAATGTTGGGTTTGTGGTTCGGGGCCTTCATTGACAGTGTACTGGGTGATTTGTCCGATTCGACCGATTTTTCTTTTATTCATAACTTTGGTACGACTTGATCAATCTTGATGAAATTTTCAGTGTAGAACAATATGATTATCTTCTTTCAATAATTTCAACATTTTTTCAAAATAACAGAATGGGAATTATGATAAGTTCAGATTAAGTATGCAGGTTGAAAAAACACCCTGTACATTCCGTTTTCAGAAATTTTCTAGTTGCTTCAGATTCTACCATAAGTTTACATCACTGGAGCGTTTTTATTTTTTTTTTTGTCACACGTCCATTTTTCCTAGAAAAATTTTTCAAAGATGAACAATATCGTTTTTTCGCTCCAAGGCATTGAGAATATTCTGAACTAGATGGTAAAGCTGTATCGTCCAATAATACAAAGCTCTTCCCGAGTCCTAAAATAAATTTTCCAAATTCGAAATTCTTTTTTGATCGCTCATATTCAGATGTATAAAATCATTTTATTCAAAAAATTTCTTTATACGTACGTGAACCAATGAAATCTACATACTACTACTACAAATACAGAATAAACATTCGAAACATATGAAAGGCAGAATTATGGATTTACATAAAATTGTGTCATTATTCAGGTGATTTTCGGCACACTTCCTGTTTTCTATGAAGCGAATATTCCTAAAACATAGTAGTTTCGTTCAAAAATGTACTCACTTATGGCCTTATGGTATGTAAAATATTGAATCACGAATGTATGATAAATAGTTTTAATGAAATTGAAAATTTTCCATGAAAATTTAATCTCTATTTAAATCAAATTCTTTAAGATCCATGGTTACCATCACAGTAAACCACAGAATGAGAATATCTAATAAATAATCTGTCACAAGAATTGTATTTCAACATGCCTCAATTATTTACTCATGCGGAATATGCGGATATGATTTTTGTTTATGATTTTTGTAACGGAAATGGAAATAAAGCCAAAATGAAATAGACGATTTCCCAACCGACGTCAACCAAATAAATGTACTTTTGGACGAGTATTCCATTATTCTAAAGAACATGGGCAATATCCTAGTAAGGCAGAGCACATTGATAGGCCTACTCAAAATGAAATTTCGATTCAAATTGTTGAACGGATGGAGGAGGAACCGTCTATTAGTACTCGTCAAATTAGTACCGAATTAGGAATTTCGCAGAGCAAAGTGAGCAAGACTTTGAAGAAAGAACAATTCCACCCATACCACTACCAAAAGGTGCAAGAACTGCCATAAGATCTGCCCCAACCATTACAATTTTGTCGCTGGGTTATTAGTCACCAACGAACTATTTTTCATATTCTATTCAGCGACGAGGCTATGTTCACTAAGAATGGAATTTTTAATATCCACAATTCCCACGAATGGGCAAGAGACAACCCGCAGTTGAAGAAGAGTCATAATACACAACACAGATTTTCTGCCAATATTTGGCTTGGAACAATAGACGGAAATTTAGTTGGCCCTCACATTTTTGCGGAAAGATTAAATGGTGAAATTAACCTACCAAATCTATTGGAAAATGTACATATCCGCTCTATGTACTTTCAGCATGACGGAGCACCACCTCACTTTGCATTGAATGTGAGAAATCACCTGGATGTAAATTATCCGAACAGATGGATTGGTCATGGAGGCCCTATTGCTTGGCCACAAAGATCGCCTGATTTGAACCCTTTAGACTATTTTGTGTAAGGATATCTGAAAACAAGAGTTTATAAGGTTGAAATTAGAAGTAGAGAACACCTAGTTGAAAGGATTCTCGAGGAATGTAATATCTTGAAGCAAAATCAATCCCTCATGAGAAGGTCAATTGGTCAATTGGAGGTCTTCTATGAATTTTGTGTATTCTATTTTGCTGTTCATGATAAGGGTTTATTCTGAAATCATTTAGGTATAAAGAACAGTCTATGTGAATTTCGAATTTGGAAGAACTTTGTGACTCAGGAAGAGCTTTTATTTTGCCGTTCATACGAAAACTGAATGTGTGCCAAAAAAAAATAAAAACGCTTCAGTAATGTTAACTTATGATAGAATCTGAAGCATGTAGAAAATTTTTGAAAACGGAATGTACAGGGTGTTTTTTCAACCTGCAAACTTAATCTGAACTTATCGTAGTTCAGTATCGTAGTCGAAGATAATCATATTGTTCTACACTGAAGATTGATCAAGCCATACCAAAGTTATGAATAAAAAAATCGGTCAAATCGGACAAATCACCCTGTAGACTCTCATTAAAGGCCCCCAACCATAAACCAAACATTGTTTCGAAACTGCCTTGACTAGTGTATACTTCACCTAAAATCTGACGGTCTCCTCCGGAATCACCTTGTATAGTGCACGTCAAAATTATGAAATAAATTCATTTTCTCAGAAAAAAATTATTTGGTAACCAAATCCTGAAACTGGCCAAGTTTTATTTCACTTTTACCAAATTATTATGAGTTTTGGTTGCACCTTGTGCCATACTCATCAACCCTCTATTTTTTTTAAAAGGAAAGTGGGTCACGTGGCACTTTTTTCGCAGGGTCTTTTTATCTTTTTGACAGGCTTGCAAAAAATTTTCAAGAATATTTTTTTTTAATTAGTAATTGAATGAACGCACTAATATCATACCTGCGCAGTGATTCACACCTTCAAATTTTTCACGTGAGGGGGTTGAAAGTTGCACATTGAAAAAACTGTAATATTCCACTTTCATACGGTGTCAAAATATCGTTTCACGTCTCCAATCTTAAGCCTGAAACTACATCAAAAGATTTATCGGAATTTTTAGTTCAAACTTTCCGGAAGTAAAATGCGAACTTCTTCAGTCCAGATATCCTGACAACTATGCGTCATTCAAGGTGGAAATTGACGAGAGCAAGTATAGCAAGGCAATGAATTCTGAGTTTTGGCCCAACAAAGCTTGCATCAGAAAGTTCTTTCATCGGAAGAAAACATCAACAGTGGGTGTATGATCGCGGAGACGTCGAGTGCAACTGCATACCGGAGTGAGGAAAGGTGTAAGCTCTGAAAATTATGCAACTAAATGGTCAATGTCTTTCCAATAAGTTTAATGTATTGGAGGTGCTTCTTTCTGAGGATAATCCCCATATCGTCAGTGTGGCGGAGCATAGGGCTGTGAAGGATCAGCAGGGAGCAATGTCCTTGCCGGGGTTGCAACTCGTTCTGTCGACGAGATCGGCGCATGGGGGAACGGCTATCTATGCGATGGATTTTGAATATCTAATTATATTAGACTTGTCAATGTTTACGGTTGAGATGTACTTCGAGTGCTGTGCTGTAAAGTTGAAAATAAAGGCTAAGCGAGTATGTGTGGTGAGCGTCCACCCTCCGGAGATTTTGAAATATTTCTCGAAGGTTTCGAGTGCCTTTTGAACACGATTGCTAGATCAGGTGTTGAAATATTTGTTTGTGGTGATTTCAATGTAAATTTTTTTAGACAACAGATGCCGCAAAAAATGTTTGTTTAGTGACTTGATTTGTACCTACAATTTGTCACTTCATTGTGTGCAACGAGAAAAAATGCTAAGCTTGATTATATATTGACAAATGTTGCTGTTGACCAGTGCTTATGTCGAGTATTTGAACCTCATTTAAGTGACCATAGGGCAATGTCCATTGTTTATAATTTTAGTATTGGCTCTATTAATAGAGCTCATTTTGTACCTAATCGATTCAGAAATATTTCTAATGATAACTTAATGTCATTTGCAGCCAATCTTTCGGATATTCTATGAAAATACCGATATCGAGGAGAGTTTCAATTAATTCCTTAGTATAATATCAAACGAGTTCGATGAATGCTGTCCCATTCAGTTTTCTAAGAATGTTCCAAAAAGGAATAAGTGGATAAGTCGTAAGGTAAGAGAAGCCAGCCAACAACTGAAGAATCTTCATTGGTTAAGCAAAAACGGTAATACCGCGGAAACAATGGAGAAATATAAGAAGGCAAAAATAAGTTACAGAAAATTGCTTCGACTAACAAAGAAAACTATTTTAGAAACATACTGGATCGATCGGAAAATTATGTTAGAGACATTTGGCATTTGGTGAATGCTGAAACAGGACGAAAAAACATGAGAAAAAATATCACTTTGAATATATATGAAACCGATCGCTCTAATCCAGCCGAGTTAGCCCATGACTTCGGTTATTATTTTGCTAATATTAGTAGAACGCACACTTCACACACTTCAGCACTTCTCTATCGGATAATTGTACTCTGCCTGCAAACTCAAAAAATACTTTATTTTCACTCCAGTTACTGTACATGATGATAATGATAATCTCAGAAAATTATCAAATGAAAAGAGGCATTTCCATCAAAGTTCTCAAAAGTGTAATTGAAGTCTTATCTGATCACACAGACCATCTGATGAATTGCTCAATTACCGCTGAAAGATTTCCTTCTGTTCTTGAACTGGCGAAGATCGTACCAATACGTAAGAAAGGGAGTACTGAAAATATTTCTAACTACAGACCTGTGTCTTTATTGAGCGTATTTTCGAAGTTGTGCGAGAAAGTTGTTGCTGATAAAATGCTTTCGTTTTTGAACAAATACAACCTCATATCTGTGGCAGCATGGATTTCGGAAAGATTGTTCAACGCAAAGAACAACTCGATTACTGAGCGGTTTCTATGAGTCGATCAATGAGGGTAGGGACGTCGCAGGTCTGTTTTTGACCTTTCGAGAGCATTCGACTCTCTAAACCTTGAATTTGTCGGGAGGAAGTAATTCAGTTTGGGATTTCGTGGTGTTTTTTTGGACTGGTTGATTAACATTTTGATCGACAGAAGCTGTTGAAATTATGGACGTCTTATTAGATAAGTTTGAGATTGACATGGAAGTGCCTCAGGGATCTGTACTGGGATCTCTTATTTTCATTTTATTTATGAACGACCTATCCAGAAGTATCTCTTCGAGAGTTCTGACGGTTTTTGCGGGTGATACGGCGATGGTGATCTCGGCCGGATCGTTTGAGGAGCTCGTGTGCCGCTTGAGAGTTCATCTGGAACTTTTTGTGAACTGTTGTAGACAGAATTCATCAATAGTGAACGTAGAAGAGACCCAATGTCTGTATTTTTGGCTCAAAGGCTCAAACGATCAGAAGATAAAGATACAGTTATATGAGGTTCAGATTCAGTCCACCGAGAGTGTGAAGTTCCTGACAATTTACGTCGACTATTTTCTAAGATGAGACCAACAAATTGGGGAACTATGTAAAAAAGTTTCGAAATCTTGCTACGCCATTTCCAGATTGAAATCGTCAATCAGTACCTACTATGGTTTAATTTATTGTCATCTAACATGCAACGTCATATATTTCGGCAATGCAGCCGACAGACAGAAAATTTTCATCACTCAGAAGAGTGCCATACGGATAATTTTTAACAGACCGTATCTGGAATCTTGTGAGCCCTAGTTTGTCCAACACAAAATACTGACTTTTCCTTGTATACACATATACAGAATACTACTGTATGTCAAGTCCAACCTGGCAAACCTCAGAAAAAATGGTGACTTCCATTATTATAACACCAGACACTCTGACATGTTTACCATACCATGCCACATAACCAAAAAATTGGAAACGTCAGCTTTATACCACGGCATTAAACCATTTACCCGGTTGGCTGAAAAGTTTGAATTTGAGTTTCTATAAATACAAACTGAAATGTATACTATTGCAGAAAGCATATTACAGTAGTGTGGAATGCCTGAACTATTGTGCATTGCAGTTCTAATGATATAATTTCCTAATGACAGATGCTTGTGCCATAATTTTTTTTTTTCGGATTGTTTGTTATTTCTAATTTGACCTATCCTATACATAAATGTAACTATGTCGCAAAGGATGAATAAAGATTATTATTATTATTATAAATTTCATCAGGTACTATCGAAGTAAATAACCATGACAAAGTGAACATACTGAAAACTTCTTTGAACTAACTAATTAAAAAAAAAAAAAATTCTTGAAGATTTCCTAAGAGGATATTGAAATAATTTACAGAGTTGATGGGTATGCCATAGGGTGCAACAAAAATACTTCAAAAATGCATCAAAATTTGGTAAAAGAGGAAAATTTGGTAAAAGTGGAACAAAAATTGACCTGTTCCATGATTTTGTTGGCAAATATTTAATTTCTGAGAAATGGAATTTGTTCCATAATTTGGACACTGACAATCTGAAAACTTTCACTGCAAATATCTCTGAAACTAAAAAAGTTAGTAGGCAATTTGAAACCAATTCCATTCATGTAAAGAGAACCATAACCACTATTAAAAATTTCAAAATAGGTTATACTTATACATTTAGCATCTGTTTAAATAAAATATTTACTCATTAGAACAATGCTTATTTAATTTAAGTTATACAGGCGTACTTTCCCATTTATTGTTAATCTTTTCATTTTGAGCCAGATGCTGTCGACTACACACAGCTTGTCTGAGACCCTTCAAAAAAAAAATATTGACCTTAGTCAGGCTATAAGCAACATCAAAACTGTTTTAGACCTACTGTCAAAACAGAGATCAAATACCGAGCAAACCTTCAAACCATTATATGAACAGGTGAAGGCAATAGCCTCAAAACTTTTTGTCACAGAGGAGCTTCCACGATTTTGTCGGCTTCAAACAACACGCAACAATGTACCTCATACCACAGAAGAAGAATATTATAGACGAGCAGTTTACGTGCCATACCTGGATGATTTTTGTGAAGCGTTAAGGGAAAGATTCCAATCTCATAAAGACACAATAATATCTTTACAAAACATTCTTCCACAATTTTGTATCAGAACAGACATCACTTCATTAGACGCTGCATTGAAATTATATGAATCAGATTTGTCATTTAACGACATTGTGCGAAGGGAGTTTATTTTTTGACCCTGTATAAATATAAGGAAAAGTTCTGATGCAAGTGAATACGACTCAAAGAGCCTTCGATTTAAAGTATCACAGAATTATTTGAAATTTTGGGGTTTTTTACCATGAAACCTTAAGGGTGGCTCTCCCCATAAGCAAATGATAGTGATTCATCCAACCTGTATACTTATGTTTCCCAGCGTTAGATATTCAAACGAGTTTCAAGTTTCAAACCGATCGGTTGGATGTTCTAGGGGTTACTGACAAAACCAAATTTCAGATGTACGTAATTTCGCTCATTAACGAACTTGTCCCAGTTATTTGAACAATCAACCGATTCTGAAACAAATAAATAGATTAGAGTTTATACTAGTAAAAAATTTGTATTGTTCAAGACGAAGTATATGAAATACCAACAAAAACATTTGAGAGGGAAAGAAGTTTATATACTCGTATAATCAGACTCATCTGGAAATATTAAATTTCAATTAACCCCAAAAAAATGTGTTCAGGAATTGAACACTGTTTCGAAAATTGAATAACATTAGCATACTAATTACCTAAAGCATCTCAGTTCATTCCAAATGGTTTCTGGAAGTGAAGCCAAGTGAAGTTGGCACAAGCCACTTGTGCATAATATGATAACTTCACATCAATCACTTACTCCCTAGTCTGTAAAATGAGCACCACTTACAACCGAAGAAAATAGGCAATTCATTGTAGAATCAATAAACATGATTGAGGTGAAAAATGGCTTATATCGATATCGCCCATGAATAATTCACTCGAAAATTATGTAGCAGAGCACCGTTATGGGCTCCTCGATAAGGGATAACGGTTCAATCGACCAAGGTACCTACTTATTTCATCATGAGGGTTTAAATACTGTATGCTTCCAGTCTTCCTTTCAAATTGTAGTTCATTCTCTCGGCCTATGAAGGAGAACAGCGAAATCTTTTTGGAGCAAGTGCTTGAAGTGGTTGTCTGGAGGTGAGTGAATATTCATATTTCTTAAAGAATATTCATTGAAAAAAAATCAAAAATCATTACTGAGAAATAAAAAGCTGTAAGGCTACTTGAGTGCTTAATCGATGATTTCGAAATTTCATTCAATTTGAATGGGGGTGTAGGATGTTTATGTGAAAACGATGGTTTTCAACAATTCAGGAACTTTTGCGCGCATATTCTAAAGTATTTTATATTCTCAAAAAAAAACTCACAGTTTTTCCTCAGTTTTGTTCAAGGACCAAATTTTCTATTCTCCTAAAAAAGCCACAGTGTTTTGCTAAACAATTTTCGCCAATAATACACACAATAGAAATATGTAGAAATTTGAAACTTATTATTCATCTAAAACTTCATCTTCATCCACGAGAAGATAAAGGAGTATCTTTCTACGTGTTTGTTCTAGTAACGTAAAATAATAGAACTAGGTGGAATTTTATGAAAATTTTTTGACAATTCGAAGCTACTGTCATGAAATAACTTTTAACACAAAAATGGTTACGTTATCACCGTAGTGAAGCAGGCCCTCTATGCAATAATAATATTAATAATAATAATATTTATTGCATCCTGTTTGACAAATATAATTTTGTATAGGACAAGAACAAAAGAAAGAGGTAATTGTAAACCAAGATAATGCATTGAAGTGGAATTGTAATCAAAACATTCTTCTTTGCGGTAAAAGTACCTATTGTTCTATTAAGAGTTCCTTGTTAGTTTTCGGAAATATTCGTGCGTTTTAATCCGTACAGGTAAATGATTGAATAATTTGATTCTGGCATACAAAGGTATGTCAAATTTATGTTCTGGATAGTAGATTGTATCCTTATGCCTAGTGCTGTATTCATGAAGATGGAAGCACCTCTGTAAGCCGTTCAAATTTTTGTGGATGTAAAGCAAGGAATTAAATATATATATCCAAGGAAAACTCACACTACAGGACTGACGGTGACTCAAACCGAAGATTAATCTTACAATTCTCCTCTGAGAAACAAAAAGCTCACCTCTCGCGCTGCAATTGCTCCACAAGCTAGTGTTGTAGTTGATGTGAGAGTAGGCAAGTAAATAATACACACCGATTAAGGATTCCACCGGTAGAAAGGCCTTGAGCCGTTTCGATGCAACATATGCACTGCTCAGTTGAGTGCAAACATGGACACAGTGAATATTCCTACTCAAAGTATTGTCCAACTGGAGCTCCAAAAACTTTGATGGTTTGAGCTCGCCTTCAGGTAGCTTGGTAGTGAGGTATGTGTTGAAAATTCTATTTTGAAAGTATAATAATCTCGTCTTATCTATGTTGAGAACAAGTAAATTTCTCTCACACCAAACGGAGAAGAGCCGAATAAGCAAATCGGATCTGATTCTCAAATCCGACAGGTCAAGGGCAGCGATAAGGAAAGACGGATCATCGGCGAACTGTATGATCTGAATACTTCGACTAATGTCTCTGAGTTCAGCTTCTATAAAGCTCTGCGAGTGGTTCTCGAACAAAATAAAGATCACAGGGCCCAAAATGAACCCCTGAGATACACCAGTGTCAACGGAAATATGCGAGAACTAACTTCTCCCACCCGGACAAACATACATCTGTTCGACAGGTAACTGAATACGAGACTATACATTTTCTCTAAATGAAATATTAAGGTGTCGAATGCTCGTGATAAGTCGAAAAAAAAGCCAGCCAGCGGATTGCCCTCATCCATGTTGTCACATACAAATTTCACACAAATAGCACACTCCCTTTCCTGTTGAGCGGCCTATCCTAAACCCGTGTTAACTGCCTGTGATGCTAGAAAACTTGTTTAGGAAGTTCATAATCCTGTCGAGTACTAGCCGCTCAAAAATTTTGGACAACGAACTCAACAAAGAAATAGGACTATAGTTCCTTAGATTTCTTTTTGTGTACAGGAATGGTCATTGAAATCTCGAGGATAGATGGAAACTCGCCAGTAGTGACTGAGAGATGCACCAAATATGCAAGATGAGCTGAAATATGTACAGCTATTCCACTAAAGTCCTCATCAAGATCATATTCTCTCCACTGCCATTTTTGTTCTTCAAGTTCTTGATTATCTTCACAACATCATGCCATGACTGAGAAGAAATAAAAATTATTGTTTGTTAGTTTTTGAGTAGTGCATGTCGTGGATCTCCCTGTGCTGTAGTGCTCGTCAATGGTATATTTGCCGATGGTAGAGAAGTATTTGCCAAAGGCTTCAGTCACCTCGTGTGTGTTTGATTTTATTTTGTCGTTCTGATTTAATGTTATTATTTCAGATTCAGAGCTATTGCCCATTTCATCTTTCACAATTTTCCATACAGTTTTGTTTTTGTTAGATGACGATCGCAAGGTATTCTCGAAATGGATAGCCTTGGTAGTTTTCAGCAAATTGGAGTAGGTTTTCTTTGCTGATGAATACTGAGCCCTGATCTTGATAGATTTTGAATGGCGAAAAAGCCAATGGAGATTTTTGATGTCACTACTTGCTTATTTTATTTGAGGAGTAATCCATTGGCGATGAAAAGGAACTGCGGTTGTGGATCGCTTGATCGGACAGTTCGAATCTATCAATGATGTTATGTTCTGATATCATTTCCTTGTAAATACATTTTAGGTTGATTTTTCATGGAATTTTGAGGAAAGCAATTGGTCAAAAAACTACATCCAACTAATGAACGTTTCGTAGATATATTTCTACTTCTTCAGGGCGTTCAGATCAACACAATTATACATACTTTTAATGAACATGGTTCCAAGTGAGCGCAGCATCTGCATATAGGGAAATTACGCTTTTCGAATTTATTTGTTATTTTTTCTTTTTCTATTTGGATTAGACAGAAACACATATTCAAAATCCCTCGTCGATATCAAGCGATCTTAATATAGTTTGTCTTTTTGAAAAGGTACCAGTTTTTTTAGACAAATTGCGGAAAACATCAGAATTTCGTGTTACGCAGTGGTCAAATTTCAACTTTATTGCCCCATGGTCCGCCACATCACAATGGTGTACAGTGGTTGATACATATTTTTGATCGGCATTTGTTGGTATGGAACCTAGTTCTGATGAACTTGTATCTCCATTCTCATTCGTAAATACTCTTCTTGAATACTCATGTAGATCGGAACTCAGCATCAAACAATTAAGGTAATTATGAGAATCGAAATAATTTATATTGAAGTCCCCGCAAACGAAGATAATTTTCGAACAGGTAAGGCAATAATCGAGAATATGAATATGCTAATCATTGCTTTAATCACTGCTGGAAGCTCACACGCAGCTTCAGAAATATCACCACGATGAATCGTTTTGGCAGAACACAATATTCCGGAGTTGGCATAGGACTTCAATTGGATTTCTGAAAGAAGATATCCGCTCGAGAAAATAATCTTTATAATAATAATTGGAAAACTGTGAGTGCTTATATTCAATTTAAGATATAAGTTTGTTGATTCTTCCACATACCTTTTGGCGACTGTTTCAGAGTCTGTATACATTATTCAAACTAGAACAAGAGCGCAAAAAGTAAATTTGGTTTTACTCAAATGTTTCAGAATACTCTTTTTGATAACTGTGTACATTTAAAATGAGGAAAAAATTTTCCAAAAAAAAAGTTCAACTTAGGACTCAGTTTATTAAGATTAAGAGTGCATTTTCTGAAATAATTCTGATCACTCCTGGTGTTTTTCAGCCCATTCATTTGTGTCCTCTGTATTTCAACTTTTTTTAAAGATATATCCAGTTGATTTCAGCACTGCCAGTTTCTGATTTTTGCTGATGATCTCAGGATCTTTCTTGCCGTTGACATTGAATGATCTTGGGAAACTAAAAACATATTAGTCTGCATCTTAATGCCAAAGAGTATAAGCACATGAATATCTATCGCGGTAGTTCTCAAACTGACTACACCTTTTCACAGTACGATCATTTCCTTGAGAAGGTGGATCAGATCAGAGATTGGGGTGTGCTATATGATTGTAACTGGAGCTTCAGGATTCATATTGAATATCCGATTTCACATTTCGATTGCGAAGCACAGGTCCGCACTGGCACCTAACTGCGTCCAAAAATGCTAATTCCCACACTATTATTTCATTTAGGGGATAACATTCACTATTGTTTGGTTGCTGCATAGGATTTGCAAGGATTTTTTGCGAAATATTAATTTTATTGGATATAGCCATCTGCAACCGCAGAATATCGCCAGCCTTCATGTCATTTGAGTGTTATCGAATCAGCTCTTGAGTTATCTATCAGAGTAGCAGAACTACAACGCGAGCAATATCCTGCATATACAGGGTGTGCGGCACATGGACCGTCAAATTTTTTTGGGCCGTTGGTAGGTTCATTTGCTACCTTTTCAGTCTTGGAACCTGGGTCCTTAGTATTACGGTTACGGAGGTATGATTTTTTTATTAGGTTTTTCTAAATTACCCAAAATGTACCCTTCGAAGCCCCATAATTTTTTTGTGTGTGCTTTATATGCATTTTTTTTATTGTATTAAGTCTACATGAGTGTGTGTTTAAAAAAAAACGTGTTTATTGTTACAGATAACACCACAAAATTAACACGTGGGCCTTTTATTAAAAAAAAAAATTATGAAAGTATGAAAACATCTCCACTCCTATTGAAATTTAAAAAAAAGTTACAGCTATTACAAACTTAGTTTTATTTTAAAATGTTATTTGGTTTATAACGTTGCTAACCATATGCTATTTACGTAAGTCAATAAAAAAATAATACTGCAAATAAGGTTTTAGTCAGAAGAGTGAAGAAAGTCGCACCTAAATAAAAGTACGGATTTCGACACAACACAGCAATCAAGGAAATTTTACCTGCCCGTTTTAGACGCATGTGAATAGACAATTTATGACATACAACTCGATGGATTCCGTTACTAATCAAGATGATGTGATTAAGATGATTCAATCCAATTGAGATTTCAAATTTCCTGGAATTGCCAGGATTATCACGTCATAAACTGCAACTAAAATTGAATCGGTAATCTAATGTTGAGGGATATAAACCAGCCACGTTTATAATGGCATCCGGCTTGCACACAGGAAATTAATGAAATATGTCATCGATGCCATTATTTTGAATGGAGAATACAAAAGCGATGACGTTTTGATTCCACGGATTCGGCTAGCATTCGCAATGTCGATAAATATTTCTCAAGAGCAGGTGCTGAGTGTTTGTGGCATAAATCTTGAAAATTCATGTTTTTTACATGGACAATTATATGTCGACTGTTGCCGTATTGAAATACCAAAAAACTATTCATATAAACGCAAAAAGAAATAACTAAGGGTATTGTATATCATGAAGAATTAGAAATCACACGTTTTCCTTAATTATACCAATTTGAAATGAAAGTCATCAAAACGATCCGACAACATTTGTCGGGTCGGCTAGTTATATAATTTTTTTTGTTACAAATGATAAAAACAAAGAGATCTCTAATCCTTAAAATGGAGAATTAAGAGTTCAAAGTACAATTGTAGATTCAAGTAACATACACAACAACCATGACCCCTGCAAGAATCCTCAGAGACAGAATTCGGAAGAATTAAATTACTTCCTTAGGCCGGTCCTACATTGGAAGCGGAATTTCTCCAGACCAGACAGTCTGGAGGGCCTGGACGGATCTGGCTGGGTCTGGAGGAAACAAAAACAAAGAAAACTTACTTTCCTCCTACATTGGAGGCAGTGTTCGATCTGGTCTGGACTGCTCTGAAGAAAATCAAATCGGGTCGGGTTGGCTGGCCAGACCAAATCCGCTTCCAATGTAGGACTGGCCTCATCCCTTTCTCAAGAGCAGCATAGATTTTTCTTCGAATCCCGCATTCACTACCATTTTTATCATGTAGCAGAGAAATACTAAACGAACTCGAGGAAAATAATAATTTTCACATTTTTAATCTACTACCTATTTTTTTCTGCTTTCAGGACCCGAACTTCGTCAAAAAACATGGAAAGATATGAAAAACTTGGAAAACTAGGAGAAGGGAGTTATGGAGTGGTATACAAATGTAGAAACAGAGACACGGGAGAGATAGTAGCAATAAAAAAATTCACAGAGAGTGAAGAGGATCCCCTAATCCGAAAGATTGCCCTCAGGGAAATCAGACTTTTAAAGGTAAATATGCCATAGTAAATAAAATACGAGGCTTGCCTTTTTATATTTCGGGATGGGACAACCCCTTGTGTTGCAATCTGCCAACTAACAGCTCTATCGTAAGCCTAACATTTTTGAGGTTATACGTAGTCAGAGCGTTGTGATCAGAGATATAGAGTGGGGAGGATACGCTTCGACCACTGCGCATCCAAAATTGGTGGCTAAATTCTTATGTCAAATTTCGACAATTTTTATACTTTCGTAGTCAGCTGTTCTAGGTGGACAAATTGCTCGAATTTTACATTGTGCTGATAGATACTTCGATACTTTGAACATGTCTTGTATTGTTAAAACGTGTAAAAACTATAAAACAAAGAAGGTCGAGGAAATATCATTTTATATGCAAGTTTTTATTGAAATTATCCGACTGATCATACCGCATGGCATTGTTTATCTGCTCAGTGGCGTGTTGTTTACTTTCCAAAGTAATATGATTCATTTTAGTTTCACAAATTCAGTTGATATGAGGGCATTTTGGACTAATATTCTGAGTGTAAATTCTGAAGCTATAAATTTACATATCTAAGAAATTGTATTCTCTGTACATTTCATTTTCATTTTATACAAACTATCCCTCAGATACATTGTTTTCTACGCCAATGAACCGAAAGTATAAAAATGGCGGACGAGAAATTAGCCACTTCGCGCATCTCAAAGATCATTCTCCCCACTATATATCTCTGGTTGTGATATACGAGCGCTATTTGTGTTGTTTACAGTAACTTAAAAGATTCATCCCGCACAAAAAATTTAATAAATTGTGAACATATTCATGCGATTATTTTTTACAACTTTCGACGTGGATAAACTCAAATATAGTGAATTCAATTCAATTTTTGACGATGAAGCTCCATCAAGGACCAGTGTTTATCGATGGTATGGTGGATTCAACCGAGGTCGTAGTTCATTTCAAGACGAATTTCGTGAAGGTCATCCAAAATTAGTTGTTCTTCCGAAAAACATTAATGCTGTGCGCCAACTGATATTGAAAGATCGTCCTGTGACCTATCGTGAGATTGAGACTACCTTAGGCATTAGTGGGATCAGCATACAATCAATATTGCATGAACCGTCAAAAAAAATGTCCATTGCTCAAAAAAAGATTCGTGACAGGTGATTAATCGTGGATTTGCGCGTATGAGCTTATTAGTAAACAGCAGTCGACTGTGTGGGTGTTTCAAGATGAACCGAATCCAACAAAAGTTGCTCGCGCACGAAGCACTTCGAAACAAATGGTCGCCTGTTTTTTCGGAAAAACTGGACATGTCGCAATCATACCACTAGAACAACGCAGAATAATCAATTCTGAGTGGTACACAATCATTTGTTTGCCAGTTGTCTTCCAAGAAATCAAGAAAACCAACCGCCGAAGATGGATCAGTCTTCAGCACATGGGCTCAAACAACTGCAATTTTGAGCACTCAAAACATCGATTTTATGTGTCATCCGCCGTATAGTCCTGACTTGGCATCGAATAACTCGTTTTTATTCCCGTACGTAAAAAATAAAATTAGGGTTCCACGTTTTTCTACGCCTGAAGAAGCGGTTGATGCATTCAGAATGCATGTTTTGGAGATACCTCAATCAGAGTGGCAAAGGTGCTTCGACAATTGGTTCAATGGTATGCAAAAGTTATAGATCTTAATGGGTAATATTTTGAAAAACAATAAAGTGATTTACTAGGATTAATATTTGTTTTTGTTGTCTAATCCCGAAATATAAAAGGCAACCCTCGTACCATAAAGAGCTACACTCCCCTTAAGATGAATCCATTTGCTGGAATGAATAAATAACCTGATTTTTCTTCATCTTAGAATTATTATTCACTTATTGTGATATCGCGGCAGAATATAAAATAAATTCAAAGAAACCAAAACTGACAAGTAGGATGTTCTTTGTTCAAATTATGACCATTATTTTGTTACAAATATGGTATATTTCAATTTATCGTATCTATGAACGGCTTATCAAATATTCCAAAAAAAAGTTTAACGTTGAAAAATGAACCCATAAAAGGGATTTCTGTTATTCCTCCAAACCTGGATGTTCTATGGTTGAAGCCATGATTAGGTCGTTAGCACCTATTGTGGTTTCCGAAGTTGTAGCTGTTTTTTGGCGCTCTTGTTCACCCGAACAGAGTGCCTATCATTTTGCCCGGATGTCTGTAATTTTGGAATATCGGGCCGAAAATGGTCTCAATCGATTGGGTTCGACTCCTGATGAAGAATTCGTGACGAAAGTTGAGTCTGTCCGGCCGGCCGGCCGTATCCTCTCTAGCATCCAAAAGGAATCAGCTAGAGTTTTCATATTTTCAGAATAGGTTAATTGTCCAAATATCTCGGTCAAGTTCGTTATTGGGCCTAATCCGTCGGATGGTTCAGTAGTTATGAGCATCTGAAATTTTGTTTCCTCAATAACTACTAGAATATCCATCCGATCAAGTTGATACTTGGAATGTTATTGAGGAGGCTGAAACGAAACGGCTTGCAAAATTTCGCAGAAATCATCACGTAAGAAAATTTTTTCCCAAAAACAAAATTTTCAATACTCAATATCTCCTAAGACTTCATTTAGATTTAGATAAAAATCCGTATATATATTGAGGTTACCGATATCTTACTCATCCTCAAATTTCATTGTCGTAGCTTTCCCCTTCTGAAGATATGATCATTTTTTCATTTACTCAAGAGAAAAATAGAAATGTCATGAAGTCCGAGCTTTGTCATTGAAAGATTTGCCATCACAGATCGATATTCGTTTGACAACTTGCGGACCTAGATATCAGTGTCAGTTGGCGTATTATATATCAAAATTTTCATAGAATTCATAGAGGTAGAATTCGATGTCGATGACGTTGTCAAAATTCAGACGTAAGTTTTTAGGAGAAGCAACAAATTTTGGTGAAAATTATGAGTAGTTATTTTCAAATTGAGATAAAGGTTTGTTTATTCATTAGGCTTTCATATTTACATCACATTGTCCCATAGTACAGAAAAAGACTATTGTTCACCTGATCAGAGAGCTTATAGATTTGTTAAAGTTTGAATATTTAGTCGCAAGTAGCTCAACAAGAGCGCCAAAGCAATCTGACCTCACGTCAGTGCTTTCTAAAAATTTTTTTCATTCCTTGGTTTCACGGTTGCCTTGCCCTGAAGAAGTCAATAAGCAGAAACACGTGTAGGCATATATCTACCAACATTACTCTTATTACTTCTGTAGCTTTCCGTGATGGGTTCAAACATCCGCATTAATTATGTCTGTAATTTTCTAATATCGATTGGGTTCGACTTCCTCATAAAGAATCCGTGGTCAATTTCAACTACGTCCGGTCGACCGGTCGTATTCTCTATATTTCCCGCAAGTGATCAACTAGAGATTTCAGAATATTTCAGAGCAGTTGAAAGAAACCATTAAAGAAAAAAGGAGGGGAAAGTTGACCAGAGTGGTCCTGCTACACGACAACTCCCCTGTTCACAAGAGCCGCGTTGCGATAGCTGCACTGCAAAAAGTGGGCTTCGAAATGTTGGCTACCCACATTACAGTTCTGACCTGAATCCCAGCAATTATTATCTATTCCCAAACTTGAAAAAAGAACTTCGTGCGAAGAAATTTTCTAGTGATGAAGAAGTAAAAGATACAGTTTCTGCGTATTTTTCAGACTAAATTCTGAAAAATGTATTAGGGTTACAGGTGAATATATAGAAAATTTTCATTCTTCTAAAACTTATCGAAAAAGCTCCAAATTACTTGTCTAATATTGTAACGAAGTAGTTTTGCTTGCGTGGCAGAAAACCGTTGACCTCGATCGACTCCAGCGAGACCACGCCAGTAAGTGGGGAGACCAGACCGATTGTTCCCACCTCGACCGTCGAGCGCCTACGGCGCATGTTGGGGGAGCTCGAACGGTACTAATAGGCGAGTCGTGCACTGGGAACGGCAGTTCCTCGGTCGGCGAGACGCGAAGCTGAAGAGCTTCCACCGTTCGGTTCCAGCAAGCGTTAGTGAGTGCAGTGGTAGGCAGCCAGAGTAAGGTAGGAAAGGGGTATAGAGAGGGGACCGGAGGACCACTTGTGGAGGACGAGATTCCAGGAGGTGAGTGTGAGGTTCGATCGTTGAGACCGAACGACTCTTTTTACGAGTCCTTTAGCCGGTATTGCGTATCCGCCGTCTGGGTGCCGAAATGAGGAAACTCCATCGTCCCTAGATTGTGGGCCGTTTTACCTCGGCGGACTCCTGCTGTCCATCTCTCGGGGCTGACGTTGATGTACGAGATGAGGAAACTCAATCGTGCTTAGAACGAAGTTTTCCGTGTCGTGGGCTGCTGCGCGGCAGGCACTTGGTTCGACCTCGGCCCCGTCGTCATCGCGGGTGAACGCGCGGTCGTTTGCGCATGCGCACGCCGTACCGCCGGTCACTCCGATACAGGCTGGGCCTTGGCAGTTCTCTTCGAGGGGTTCTGTTGCGCACGGACACTAGTTGCGCCGTGTGGATCCGTGCCCCACGGACCCTCCCGCTTGGATGGTCCAGGTTGGCCTGAGTGAGGCTTTGGTTTCCCCCTCTCTTTTTAACCCCGAGACATACTCATTTTTATCACACGGCCTTAGTCATTTTCACGCCTGAGTCATTTTCATCTTCATCTCATGGCCGTGTTCGACTTTCATGCATGAGCAATTTCCTGTTGAGCGACTACCTTATCCGTTCTCTGCCTGATTTCTTGGTATGCCTAACCCATTTCTATGTCTAAGTCATTTTCGCTTGCCCAATTCCTTCTGACGCCTAATACATCGAGTAACTCGCCACTGTAATCGCTTTGTGTGCACTCTAACCCCTTCACGGAATGTTACTAGACTTTCGGTGATGGACAAGTAGATTTGGGATTTGGGTTTTTAGAGGTAAAGGACTATGAAGATTTTGTGATTTAGATTAAGGACTGATGTACCGAATATGAACTGTTGATTTGTTTTAAGGACTGTGAGACGTATTATTTTGGAAAGTTTGTTTATTTAGTATGAATAGAGAGTATATTTTTAGTTAATCGCGTGTTTTATTGGTAACACCTCTACCTCCAACAGCTACCCACTTCATTCTCCACTGGAGTCTGCCTAGGCTCGAGCTTCTGGACATTCCGGAGGAGCTCGATAGGTGAGGGTGACGCCCTCAGAAGCAAATATTCTGGCGCCCGAGTTTACTAATAAAGGAACTGCACGTAAGGGCGTTACAATATTACAAATTTTTCGTGAAATCGGAATAGAGAAATGTCAAAAAAAACCGTCAGAAATTTCATTTCTCGATGATTTGACAGATACATTCGATTTACATCGGCCTGACTCATCAATTAAGTTTAATTTGGTGGAAAATTAATCGAAATGGTTCATTTGCGGTGAGGTGAAATATTCTATGAGATATATTATATATGAGATAAGCACTGTCGTGAAGTCAAACTATATGTCAAATTAAAAATAACTCACTGTTTTCCTTATTAGCGATGGAGTTGATTGCCCTACAATTGATTGATTTTTATTATAAGGGAATTTTTCAAATTAGAATCCCATTTTTTATGGCAAATATTAAATCTACGTTAAAAATAATGTGAGTGTATGCATCACACCCTTGCCCTAAAGTGGATATTTTCTGAGTTATTCAGGAACTCTTATTTGAACCATGCTGGAGATTTTTCACCCCTTCTTGAAACCGACTTCAAGTTACTATTAGGAGAACCATGGCAAACTCTCGCAGTTATAACTAGAGAAGATGCTCAAAGTTTTGACCGTTAATTTCTAGACATTTATTTATACGTCTCAGGAATTCTTCGTGCGTTGCTCTTCTTATTTCATCGGGAGGAAGAGATCTGCAAAAGTGTTTATAAACCAAATTGAGTTTCAAAACTATGAATCTAAAAACTAAACAAACCTGAACGCATTTCTGACTCGTTCTATACAGTCCTCTTTATCAGTCAGGGAGTTGTGTAGACAATATTTTTATCGTACCCCAAACATAATAGTCTAAAGAAGTTAAATCGGAAGAACGTGGTGGCCAAAGATGTGGACCATTGTTCGCCAACCATCGATCTTCAAATAGCCTGTATAGGATATTTGACACATTGAGTGTATTGTGTGGAGGCGCGCCACCTTGTTGATAGCATAAGTCATTATGGTTCTGTACTAGCGGCTCAATTATTTGAGTCAATATGTCAGAATACCTATCTCCTAAGGGAGAACATTCTTTAAATAATACAAACATGTGTAATGTTCTATCTTACCAGTTTAAGTCCCATCATAAATGTGAACATCGAGAATTGCATTATTTTTGATGGCGCAAAAAACATTGAAACTCCAGGTCTCTTGAATGTTCCATTGTCTGAAGTGGTGGTTGTTCTCTTCATCCCAATAATGACTGTTATGCCTATTGAAAGAACCATTCTTTGTGAATTTAGATTCATCTGTCTAAATTATACAGTCCAAAATGTTTTCATTCTTTTGAAATCGAATCATCATAGCTTCATAAAACTCTGTTGTCCTGACGAAATCAGTTTCCTTCATATGCTGTACCCTATTGAATTTATATGGGTGCATTTTATGTTTTTTTAATATTCTCCAAACACTCGATTGAGATAATCCCAGAGCAATCTCGGCATCTTTGAGAGAATTTTGAGGATTCACACGAAAATATGCAAGAACTGTAATTTCGTTGTTTTCATCTTCTACTACACTTTTTGTCTGTGTATAGTTTTCTTAACGAAAGATCCGACATTTCTCAAGTTTGTCATGGTTCTGTTAATGGTATCTCTCGTTGGTCTGGGTTGGTCAGGAAACCTCTCAATGAACAGTCGAATCGTTCTATCTACAACTTTATTACATTCTCCATGAAGTAGAATGTAGTATTAAATAATCTTCATTAGTAAAATTAGGCATAGTGATCGATTTTATAACTTAATACGAATTATCACCAAATTAATAGTAAACACAAAATGTTACTGATTAAAGAGGAATTGGCCGATGTAATTAATGATATCTATCATTAAAAAAAAATGTAAAACATGGTGAGTTTTTGCATATGGTTCATAAGGAATTATTTATTTATCACTGGAGAGAAAACCGATGGCCGATTAGTTGAAATAAAGAGGTTTCCGATACAAATTCGAATCCAAATTCGGCATCTATTTAGGAACAACCTGTAACTTTTTTCTTTTGCATATTAGGTTTAGTAAAATCAAAAAAATGGTTTAAGTAACAGTTCCTGAAAATTTCATCTTTTTGGCGTGAATGGAAATGAAATAGCTGAAAATTCAAGACGAAAAACAGTTTTTGTGAATATCTCAGAAAATATCCACTTTAGGGCAAGGGTGTGATGCATACACTCACATTATTTTTAACGTAGATTTAATATCTGCCATAAAAAAATGGGATTCTGATTTGAAAAAATTGATTTTTCACGATTTTGTCATCCCTAACTTTGAAAGCGATTTTTTCACACCCTGTATCATGAATCGCGATTTCGATTTTAAAGTGGATACATCAATCTTACATCTTGAAAAATCCCAAAAATGAAAATTTTCCATCCAAAAACCTCGAAGTTATTCTTGTTTCAGCGGAGCTCTATTTTCGATTTTTTTTTCGAATTTTCCCGCTCAGAGAGAATTTTCCAACCAAAACTGAAAAATGTTACATCGAAATAACTTTAAATTTTTTAAGGAATGTATTTCTGCAATAAAAAAATGGTGTTCTAATTTGAAAAACGGAGTTGACGTCATTTCCGGAAAAACCGGAGCCTTGAAAATATTTTAGATTTCATCAGCATCGTGAAATACTTATAAGTGCTGAATTTCATGAAAATACGTTCAGTAGTTTCCCGTATAAATATGGGTGAGGTTCCTCGTGAAAGACCCTGTATAGGTTTATTCAATCATCCTGGCGCTTGTATTATTACCACATTATTTCAGAGCATGGAAAAAGACTCTAAAACAAGCTCCTTACCTTAAGTGCTTTTCTTTTGTTATTAATTCCATTTTATTTTCCTTTTATCAGAACCTCAAACATCCAAACCTCATCAATCTGATAGAGGTGTTCAGAAGAAAAAGAAGGCTACATTTGGTATTTGAATTTTGCGAGAGAACAGTTCTCAATGAACTGGAAAGGTTTCCGAGAGGATGTCCAGAATTGTTGACCCAACAAATCATTTGGCAAACTCTGAAGGCAGTTTCTTACTGCCACCACCACGGTTGCATCCATAGAGACATTAAACCAGAAAATATCCTACTGACAGCCACAGGAATAGTTAAGCTTTGCGATTTTGGTTTCGCCAGAATGTTAAGTGAGTTTGAGTAATAGGGAAGTGTATCCTATGTATGACTTGCAATCAATATTTCAGGTCCTGGGGAAAATTATACTGATTACGTTGCTACCAGATGGTACAGAGCTCCAGAATTATTAGTAGGTGACACACAGTATGGAACTCCTGTTGATGTGTGGGCTATAGGTATCATATATTGTGTTGAAAGTCAATAAAAAATTATTTTCTCCATTTCAGTGTCGTAATGAGCTCATTACAGTACTAAAAACAGTGCTGTAATGAATTCATCACAGCATTGTTTTTAGTTATATTTTTCGTTTTGTGGTTGACATCACTGACATCTTATCCTTTCGAATGTCAACACGTGTCCATTGCATGTCAATTGTCAATATTTAACCATGTAGAGATTTGAACGCACTATTCAAATTCTATAATCTGTCAATTTTCGTATCAGTCACACCAACTGCGAAAATAAAATTCAAAAGGCACTAGGAGGTATAATCTGAATTTTTCATTGAATTCCAATAAATTCCTCACAATTCTTGACTGAAATAGAGAAAATATCGTCTAATACTCTTTGCAGAAGGCAATTCCACACATTCTATCAACTGCATAGTTGGTTTTGCAGGGATTTTTCAACCAGCTAAATTCATTATTAGGGGATAGGTACATATCAAGATCGCTGGATAGGTCGAGGCGGTCCTCAGGCTTGGCCTCCTAGGTCTCCTGATCTTATTCCATTGGTTTTTCGTTTATGGAGATATGTTAAATATATGGTTTTCAATGATATCATCAATATCATTGATTTGAAAATTCGAATTGTGGCATTATGTAATCATATCCAAAAATTCCAGAGATATTCGACAGAATACGTAGATAGATAGGTTTATTCATTTCATGGTACCAAGTATACCAGTATGGAGGGAGCGTCAAGATACAAATGTCTCGATATGGAACATTTGCTGTGAACGAGCCTTTATTCATTTTTTTTTGCTATTTCATCTGAGAAACATATTTAGTATACATCAAGTCATTGAACAAACAACATCATATTTTTTCATCGAGTTAAAAATGTCGAATTTTATACCAGAAAGTTATGATTTGCGGAAAGCATTAGTTTTTTCTTTTCATTTGAAGAATAGTGCTGCAGAGTCGCATCTTTTTCTTGTCAAGGCATATGGTGATCATGATCTATCAGAACCAAAATGCAAAAGATGGTTTCAACGGTTCAGAAATAATGATTTTGATGTAAGAAATGAAGAACGTGGAAGACCATTAAAAAATTTCAAAGAGGCCGAATTGCAAACGATATTGGATGGAGATGACACTTTGAATCAATAGCCAATGGCAGAAATCTGACCGTTTAAAAGCTATGGGAAAAATCCAAAAGTGTGGAGAATGGGTGCCACATGAATTGAATGAAAGACACATGTAAAACCGAAAAAAAACTTGTGAAATTTTGCTTCAAAGACACAAAAGGAAATCGGTTTTGCATCGGATTGTTACTGGCGCTGATAAATGCATTCATTTTAAGAATCCTTAACGGAAAAAATCATGGGTTTATCCGGGACAACCATCAACATCGATTACAAAACCAGATCGATGTGGCAAGAAGACAATACTGTAACAAAACCGAATATGAACCGTCTAATTACTACTGCGTCAACAGAGGAGTTCCACTTCATGCGCCGACAAAGGGATTAAAAACATGAAAGGGACCGCTCGCCATAAAGCTGTCACATAAAAACGATTAATGGCGGCATATTTATGACATAGCTACGAACACTCTGGAATGTGAAGCATCTTTCTGGTAACTTCTAGAAAAACAGCGCCGGATATATATGACTGAAGCCGATTCATGGATTCATTCATGAATAGAACTTGCCGACGAATAAACAGGTGTTCCTAGTGAAATTCTGTAGATAAATTGTGTATATAAATTATTGATTATTGTTAGTTAAGTGTGAATATAAATTAGTTTAAAGAAGACTTGTAGTGTTTTTCTAATTCGCTGAGGAAAAACGTAACAATACTGTGTGTTTCGTGGGCCCAGAAAGGTGTGGTGTACCACGAGCTCCTAAAACCTGAAAAAGCCGTTAATACTAATCGCTACGGACAACAAATGATCAAATTGAACCATGCATTGATCGAGAAACGACTAGAATGGGCCAGAAAACACGGCAAGGTAATTTTGATCCATAACAATGCACCTGCACACAAATAAAAACTGGTTCAGGGTACAATCAAAACACTTGGCTGGGAGCTGCTACCCCACTCACCGTATTCACCAGACTTGGCTTCTTCCAACTACCATTTGTTTTCATCGATGGGAGACGCATTGGCTGAGCAGCACTTCGACTCCTACAAGCAGGTCGAAAATTGGATGTCTGGTTGGTTTACTTTAAAAGAGAAAGAATTATATTGGCGTCGTATTCACATATTGTCAGAAAGGATGTCAAAATATGTAGACATCAATGGCCAATACTTTGAATGAAATGTTTTCTACTTTACCATTAATCATAAGTGTTTTATTTTCACAAAAAAAACGCTCATTTCACACCGGTATACTTGATATATGCGCTTGCATATACATAGAAAAAATGTCAAAATTAATTCAATTCAACTATAGCAAATATTATAATTCCGGTAATCAAGATATTCTAGTGTACTATACGGGGTGTTACATAATATGACTAAGTAAATTCGGGCTCCTAATCCCCAGATGATTTCATGATATAAAGTTCCTATAGGTCTTTTTGGGATGCGAGGTTTTGAAATTTCAAAAAAATGGTTTTATGAAATTATTTTCTACACCACAATCGAGCATATGCTAGATTATTAAGATAAAGAAAAAAGCTGTTATAAATTTTCATGATTTATTATAAATATTTAGGAATATAATTACAGAGTATTATATCATATGAAATTAATTGCAAAACTGAACAGACTACAAAATTCATTGAATTCCGGTCAGGGATAATTAAATTAATATGAATGAAAGCTCAGTTTTTAAATTATACGAAAGTAATGATCAAAATAAAGAGAAAACATGAAATGAAGATGAGAAAAACAAAAGATACTGAAGTTATACAAAAATAAATGAAAGAAAAATATTTTATTTATATTAGCAATAAAATTAACTCAAAAAATTTTGAAAATCATAACACGACATTCAACCATTATACAAATTATTCAGAAGCAGATCATAAAGAATTGGTAGGATAGTCTTCATTATTGCTACCACGTAAACAATAGAAAGAATAAAAATTATTTAGAGGATTCAAGGTTTTCGATTAGCATATTTTTAAATTACAATGCAATAGAAAGACAGTATGAAAATTAAATTAAATTCATGTTAAATGAATGAATCTAAGGAACTTTCAGACTTCATAATAAATGAATCAATAAACAAAAAAATTAAAGAAACACGTTAGAGAAACAGTCATTTTATATGGATAGCTTATGCTACATATTCTATATGAAAACGGGTCATATTTTATATGATTTTAAACTTGATTGCCATCTCGTACAATGCAAAAGAAGTTTTAATTCAATGGCGTGTGAATGTTACACGCACTCTTTTTTTTCAAAATTGAACAAGGATTAAATGGGAGAAAGGATTTTCAAAATCTCGTGATCACAAAAATGGATATAACAGAAAAAGTAACACTGGTGACTATTTTAAATCCCTAATAATAAAGTTAGGGGTTGAAAAAATCCCAGAAAAAACAACTATACGGTTAATCGAATATGTAGAATTTCATTACTATTTCATTCTTTTAGCCAATGAAAATAATTTATAACCGCAAATTTGTGCACCCCACTGAGAGGTGTAATTTGGAAAGGAAGGCGATTTCGAAAAATATTTAGAGGATTAAATAATTTTCCCTAAGGAATCATTTCCCAAAGTTCTTCGCATTTATATACACCTTATATAAATACTTGAACAGTTATAAAAAACTCCATAGGTTGCATACACAGTATGCATAAGTTTGTCTGTAATTTTCATAAGAAGTTCATTTAAATGATGAATTGTATATTGAAAAACTAATTATTCAAATATTTGATTCGCTTAGTTCGAAGAATTCCTGAAGAAAAGAACTAAGCAAACAAAAACCCTCACTTGAATGACATCTGTAGTTACAAAAAATGAATATACAATCTTATATATGTCAATCTGAGAAAGAATATAACTTAAACTCCTCATTAACAATACAGCAGAGTATTTATAAATATGGAAAAAACCTGATATCTTGAACTATGAATAAGACCATCTAGATGCTGAGAAGAACTATTGACATACACTTATCTTATTATCACATTGGCACCTCGATTAATGCTAGAGCTAGGAACCCGAAAAAACCCCAAGGAACGCAAAAAACATCGTCGAAAGCGAAAAAAACATGAAAGAAATGGAAGAAACACGAAAGATCACGAAAGGACCCGAAGAAACGCAAAAGAACTCGAAGAAATACGAAAGATCGCAAAAATCCCAAAGGAACCCGAAAAAACCAGAAGGAACGCAAAAAAACCCGTTGAAAGAGAAAAAACATGGAGATGGAAGAAACACGAAGATAAGCGAAAAAACACGAAAGAACCCGAAAAATCACGAAAGAACGCGAAAAAACACTAAAGATCGCAAAAAAGCACTAAAAGACCCGAAGAAACACGAAAGAACGCAAAAAACTCTGTCGAAACCGAAACAGAACATGAACGAACTGGAAGAAACACGAAAGAACGCGAAAAAACACGAAAGAACCCGAAGTAACAATAAAGAACGCAAAAAATCCAAAGGAACCCAAAAACCCCGAAGGAGCACAAAAGACCGAAAGCGCGCAAAAAAACTCGAAGGAAAGCTAAAACCCCGAAGGAGCACAAAAAAAACCGAAAGCGCGCAAAAAATCCCCAATGAACTTGTAAATTGCATGCCCTGTATATCAATTGATCGCAAATTCATTGTAAATTGCACACCCTGTATGACATTTTATTTAAATTAGCTCTCGTACGCGGGAAAAACACGAAAACTTGAGAAAAACTCCGGTGAAAGTCAGTGCTAGAACTCCGGTGAAAGTCAGTGCTAGGAATGAGCAACTCTTATGTGATATCCTGTATATGAATCGAGAATATTTCATCGAATTAAGAAGCCGTAAGCAGAAAAAACCGAAGTAACTCCATCGAAGTTAGCTGTTAGAAATAGGCAACGCATATGAGACACCCTGTATATAATTGATTCGCAGTGGGTGCTTTTTCCACCAAAAAAAAACCAAAAGAATATCGTTTCAACTCCAACGATTCTCGCTTGGTGAATTTTACAAAGGTAAAATAAAAATTATTCGATAAAGGTCTAAAGGTGTAACTATGAAGAGAGTGCCTCGCCGATTACTTCGAATTTCGTTCCATCCGTTCACACATAATCTAAGTGGATCCGATTTACGTCAAGAATATGACATAAGAATCTACGTAAGATTAGAATGTCAACGACAATTGTCATTTCAGAGTAGGAATCGACAGGGGTGAAATGAATTAGCTAGGGATTGCAAAACTGGTTCTATGCTGGGTAAATTTTTGAATTTCATAAATACATATCGCAGACTGTTAAACTATAAGAGAATATCTCAACAGGGCTCTTACGAATCCTATGAATTGAAGACATTTCAAAATATTATACGAGATATGGGTTATTATTGTAATTGGAATGATCTGACAAAGTTCTGTCAACGTTGGACGTGACTGATGATCTGGAAATTTGTGTTTGAGCCGAAGTAAGCTATTTTCAGCAATTAATTTAAAATATTTTTACTTGCGATTGAAAGATATGAATAGCCCTATCCAAACGTCCGATTTTCGGGGAAGGCACATATGAAAACGGCTTCGCCTGATCGTGTCAGTGGAAAAAGCCTTTTTCAATTTTACCGGACCATCTTTCGCGAAAAACCGGGAAATCGGTGTTTTGGATAAATTATTTCGAAAATCTTAGCGTGGCCGTAAAGGCATGTGAAATGCACCTAACGAAAGGCCGTCTTAAGAACTTAACGGTGCTCGCTTCGCTCGCAAGATCGCCTTCCCCTTTCTACCTCGAAATATCGCATTTCTAAACCCCTCGCCAACCGAAAGTTTTTTGATCTCCTTCGGTGGTTACCTGTTTCGAGCCATAGATTACCACAGAAATATTCCTTATTGTTTTTAATATATTATATTGGGATGGGATTACTCTCATTTGTTGCTGACTGCCGCCTTTACTACCATCATAATTCAAGACCATGTTCCTAAACTTGTTACACATAAAACATTTTGTACATTCATACATTTTAACCGCTATTTCAAAATAATGCACTTTGTTTAAACCACTGGAACATGATTTATCATCAACATGCTTAGTATAATGCTTCATCTATCTAACTTACATATTCACCACTATCTATTATCGTATTCTATACAGTCAAGATCTTTATCGAATCAGCTGTCTACTTACTCAGATTATTGGTAACAACTGATGATCACAATAGAACAACAGAAAAGTGAAAAATTTTGATTATTTTTTTTTTATGATAGCTATTAATATTGATAGACAGATTATATGAGCTAATGCACATTTTTCTTGGACTATTTAAGCGATTAATGTAATTAAAAGCTATTTTCCAGGTTGTGTTCTAGCAGAACTCATTAGAGGTGAAGCAATATGGCCTGGAAAATCTGATGTCGATCAGCTTTACCTTATTAGATCAACAGTAGGAGATTTACTGCCTAGACATATGCAGGCATTCAAAAATAACGACTTTTTCCATGGAATTATTCTGCCAACTCCTCAACAGATGATATCTTTAGAGTCAAAATTCCCCACTACCAATGATACCACTATCGATTTCTTAAAGGTATTAAGTACTTTGAGTCAGTTACTGAGTGAAGCATAACCCTAAATATGTGAGCTTGTCACAGCCAACAGCCTTGTTTTACAATTGGCAAATTCTTTCAGAAATGTTTGGATAAAGATCCTTCCAAGAGGTGGACTTGCAGTGAATTGTTGGGGCATGAATATTTTGCCAATTTTCACTTCAAAGTCGAAGAAAATGAAAATCAAAACATGGAAAAAATTTCAAGGGGTTCAAGGGTGAGAAAAATTTCTAATGAAAATATTTCATATAATCTTGACTTTCCAGAATTCCAACAATGCTATGTTGCTGCCACAACTCGGTTTGAACAAACCGATGAGCCCAATGAAACAGAATTTCCAACAGAAAGCTAAGGTTGATCATCTTCCAAATATTTGACAAAAACTTGGCTTCTTCACGAAATAACTGGTTTTGAAGGACTGAATATTTTCTGCCTATTCTTGATCATTGAGTGTCCTACTTACTTTGAATGTAAATAAATATTATCTCGAGATAATCTTATATTATTTAGTCGTTATCAGTCGCTTATCGGATATGAATTTCTGTATACTCCTAGGTCCAGATGCACATTTAAAATTGCATTGCCCTAATTCAGCGCCACAATGCAGCTTTCTATCTTCCTATCAACTCCATCTTAGTCATACTAGGTACTCGGTATCAGCAGTCACTCTAGCGTGGGTGCCTGAAGAAGTGAGAATTGTAGGAAACGACAGAGCATTTTAACTCAAGAACAAAGACCAGTTTAATGCTCTAGAACCTGTAGTTACGATAGCTCAGTAACATAGTAGAATAGAAAACTATATTACAACTATTTATTCATTCATTTGTGGAGTGAAACATCTGGAGTGGGGCAAAGTAGGGCTTCACTGAAAGCTAACACTAACTCACTAGCGAAAAAATACTGAGGCTGTAGTGTTGCCAGAAATAGTGCCCAGAAACCACTTCTTGGCCCAGAACCTTTACATGATAACGAAAACGGATCTATAAGAATACATTTCTAATTAATAAGAAAGCCAAAAGAAAAACACTTAACCGGAGCCTTCCAGAGATAGATAAATTCAGAATATTCCTTTCGAACTTTTAACCGCAAGACCCAAAAAGTATCTAGTAGTGTTGGGTAGTAGGTACACGTCTTAAAATTGAGTTTGTAAGAGGCGCCTGATTTTTGAACTGAAGCGGAACAGTGTACCACTGCAAATGAGGAAAGGCGTCGCGGCCGTTCATGACGCGATAAGCGGTCAGAACAAAATATGTACTACCACAGATACAGGCTGACGACGGGTAGGTGAGTAACAGTTCAAATAAGTCGATAGAGTTGAAGCAATAAGAAAGACACAAATTTTAAAATTTAAAGACGATAAATGGGCGAGGGGATGTCCTGTAATATTTCTTTGACTAAGATTTTTTACTGAACTGATGATTTCAAAGTTATTCAAAATTATTGAAGCTAACCGTGATAACAGTTTCTCATTCGATTAAAAAATTTAAAGTTCTCACATCAATTACCTCTTTTTTAAAAAATTATTGAATACAAAGTATTAAATTTATTCAAATTTTTATCACACTACATTAGTTTATGGGTATGCAAGGAAGGCTTCACCAAGCAAAGAAATTTTATGGCAATCATTCAAATATTTTTTTTATTTACAATGATAACGACGTCCCGGAAACAGTTATTCATTTGAACAGTTAACAAAATAACAGTTAAACAGTTGGCCTAGTTCATTCTAATATTAACTCAAATTAAAAATTTCAAGGGAATCAGTTCTTTAAAATTCCAAACATTATAATATAATATTTCTAGACTCTTAAATCTACGATATATAGGTACCTTAGACTATATAAGAATAGACCCCTTTATTTACATAGAAAAAAATCACATCTGAAACTTAGAGCTGGTTGATTGTAACGTATTGAGCTGGACCACTCAGGTCATAAAAAAATTTTCATGTTGTCAAACTGAACAAATAGTAGGTTTCTTTATTCCCTCATAATTGTGAATAAAAACTTTTTCTCCAATCTGCATTCAAAACATTGTATAAAATTTGATATTTTGAATTGAACTGTCTTATCGGATATATTAGCAAGAAGTAAAAGAAAATTTTTAGTTGATTCTGCTATTTATGTTTGAGACCGCAGATGGAAAGAAATTCAGATGAAAGTCAAGACAACGCTGTCGCATTCTCTGTTTGACAGTTTGAAGGTCACATGATGTTTAGAAGATACACGTTGCCACCTCTGTATGGAAAATAAATACGCAAATTGAAGAAAATTTGTGAGAGTCAGTATTAGGTTTTTCATATTTTTTATTGTTTATTACTTTTCATCTCACTAAAAATGGTTCATAAGTGTGAAAGTTGTAGTAAAGACAGGAATTTTAATCCGAATTTATCGTTCCATAGGTAAGTGTATTGTTAGAAACGAAGTATTTAGTTATTTACATGTTCAGTAGCGTAGAAAGTTTCAATAAGGAAGTTTTCAATGAGATTATTATAAGATAAAATGAGGTTTTCTTGAATTAAGGTTCCCAGATGACGATGAAAGAAGAAGAATTTGAGTTTCGCTGTTGGGATGGTCAAGTATTTGCCCAAAGAAAGCAATTTTCATTTGTTCAGATCATTTTGACCCTGAAGATATTGTGACCCGAGTAAATGGAAAAAGATTTTATGCGGTGTTGCCGGGTGAGGTTCCACAAGAGACTTTCAATGAGGTTAAGACTTTCAATGAGAGAGCCAAAACAAATCGACATTTTACAAAGGAATGCTTTGTCTATCTTATACAGGGTCTTTCACGAGGAACCTCACCCATATTTATACGGGAAACTACTGAACGTATTTTCATGAAATTCAGCACTTATAAGTATTTCACGATGCTGATGAAATCTAAAATCTTTTCAAGGCATGCGCACCTCCGATTTTTCCGGAAATGACGTCAACTTCCGTTTTTCAAATTAAAACACCATTTTTTTATTGCAGAAATAGATTCCTTAGAAAATTTCAAGTTATTTTGATGTAACATTTTTCAGTTTTGGTTGGAAAATTCTCTCTGAGCGGGAAAATTCGAAAAAATCGAAAATAGAGCTCCGCTGAAACAAGAATAACTTCAAGGTTTTTGGATGGAAAATTTTCATTTTTGGGATTTTTCAAGATGTAAGATTGATGTATCCACTTTAAAAATCGAAATCGCGATTCATGATACAGGGGGTGAAAAAATCGCTTTCAAAGTTAGGGATGACAAAATCGTGAAAAATCAATTTTTTCAAATTAGAACCCCATTTTTTTATGGCAGATATTGAATCTACGTTAAAAAAATGTGAGTATGCATCACACCATTGCCCTAAAGTGGATATTTTCTAAGTTATTCACAAAAACTCTTTTTCGTCTTGAATTTTCAATTATTTCTTTTCCCTCCACGCCAAAAAGATGAAATTTTCAGGAACTGTTTCTTAAACCATGTTTTAGATTTTACTACCCTAATATGCAAGAGAAAAAAAGTTACAGGTTGTTCCTAAATAGATGGCGAATTTGGATTCGAATTTGTATCGGAAACCTCATTTCAACTAATCGGCCATCGGTTTTCTCCCCAGTGATAAATAAATAATTCCTTATGAACCATATGCAAAAACTTACCATGTTTTTCATTCTTTTTTTTAATGATAGATATCATTAATTACATCTACCAAATTCCTCTTTATTCAGTAGCTTTTTGTGTTTACTATTAATTTGGTGATAATTCGTATTAAGTTATAAAATCGATCACTATGCCTAATTTTACCAATGAAGATTATTTAATACTACATTCTACTTCATGGAGAATGTAATAAAGTTGTAGATAGAACGATTCGACTGTTCATTGAGAGGTTTCCTGACCGACCCAGACCAACGAGAGATACCATTAACAGAACCATGACAAACTTGAGAAATGTCGGATCTTTCGTTAAGAAAACTATACACAGAGAAAAAGTGTAGTAGAAGATGGGAACAACGAAATTACAGTTATTGCATATTTTCGTGTGAATCCTCAAAATTGTCTCAAAGATGCCGAGATTGCTCTGTGATTATCTCAATCGAGTATTTGGAGAATATTAAAAAAACATAAAATGCACCCATATAAATTCGTGAGGAGAACAGAGTTTTGCGAAGCTATGATGATTCGATTTCAAGAGAATGAAAACTTTTTGGACTGTATAATTTGGACAGATGAATCTAAATTCACAAAGAATGGTTCTTTCAATAGGCATAACAGTCATTATTGGGATGAAGAGAACAACCACCACTTCAGACAATGGAACTTTCAAGAGACCTGGAGTTTCAATGTTTTTTGCGCCATCAAAAATAATGCAATTCTCGATGTTCACATTTATGATGGGACTTCAACTGGTAAGATAGAACACTACACATGTTTGCATTATTTAAAGAATGTTCTCCCTTAGGAGATAGATATTCTGACATATTGACTCAAATAATTGATCCGCTAGTACAGAACCATAATGACTTATGGTATCAACAAGATGGCGCGCCTCCACACAATTCACTCAATGTGTCAAATATCCTATACAGGCTATTTGAAGATCGATGGTTGGCGAACAATGGTCCACATCTTTGGCCTCCACGTTCTCCCGATTTAACTCCTTTAGACTATTATGTTTGGGGTAGGATAAAAATATTGTCTACTCAACTCCCCTGACTGATAAAGAGGACTGCATAGAACGAGTCAGAAACGCGTTCAGTATTGTTTAGATTTTTAGATTCATAGTTTTGAAACTCAATTTGGTTTTTAAACACTTTTGCAGATCTCTTCCTCCCGATGAAATAAGAAGAGCAACGCACGAAGCATTCCTGAGACGTATAAATAAATGTCTAGAAATTAACGGTCAAAACTTTGAGAATCTTCTCTAGTTATAACTGCGAGAGTTTACCATGGTTTTCCTAATAGTAACTTGAAGTCGGTTTCAAGAAGGGGTGAAAAACCTACAGCATGGTTCAAATAACAGTTCCTGAAAATTTCATCTTTTTGGCGTGAAGGGAAAAGAAATAGCTGAAAATTCAAAACGAAAAACAGTTTTTGTGAATAACTCAGAAAATATCCACTTTAGGGCAAGGGTGTGATGCATACACTCACATTATTTTTTAACGTAGATTCAATATCTGCCATAAAAAATGGGGTTCTAATTTGAAAAAATTGATTTTTCACGATTTTGTCATCCCTAACTTTGAAAGCGATTTTTTCACCCCTCTATCATGAATCGCGATTTCGATTTTTAAAGTGGATACATCAATCTTACATCATGGAAAATCCCAAAAATGAAAATTTTCCATTCCCAAAACCTCGAAGTTATTTTTGTTTCAGCGGAGCTCTATTTTCGATTTTTTTCGAATTTTCCCGCTCAGAGAGAATTTTCCAACCAAAACTGAAAAATGTTACATCAAAATAACTTGAAATTTTCTAAGAAATCTATTTCTGCAATAATAAAATGGTGTTTTAATTTGAAAAACGGAAGTTGACGTCATTTCCGGAAAAACCGGAGGTGCGCATGCCTTGAAAATATTTTAGATTTCATCAGCATCATGAAATGCTTGTAGGTGCTGAATTTCATGAATATACGTTCAGTAGTTTCCCGTATAAATATGGATGAGGTTCCTCGTGAAAGACCCTGTATAGTCTGAGATAAATACCCTAAAATAATTATTTCAATTCATTAAGTTGAGACGCCATGGGTTAATTAAAATTATTAATAATTAGTTTATTGGTAATTTAAAAAATTCAAAATAATTTTAAAAATTCGAAAAGAAAAATATTTGGCAACAAAATCCTGAAACAGGTCAATTTTTGTTTCACATTCACCGAATTTTTATGCATTTTCGAAGATTTTTGTTGCATCCTGTGCCATCCCCATCAGCTTTCCGAATTTTTCGAATAGGGAAAGTGGGTTCAAGAAAAATCTTCTTTCTGAAAATTAGTTAGTTCAAAGAGGTTTTCAGTATGTGCACTTTGTCATGGCTCATTTACATTGAGACGATTGTAATGATGAAATTTGTCACCGAATGAAAGTCGGCCATTACAATTTTGTTCATGCATAACTTTCAATCCCCTCACGTAAAAAAATAGAATGTGAGAAATACTGCGCTGTTGTGATCTCAAGTAGATATGTTATTACTACGTTTCTACTGCAGTTGAAACATTTTATCAAATCGTGTTGAAGTTCAAGTTAGTTTTTGCTTAAAAATTCCTTAAAAAAAATTTATTTGGCTCATATGGACGTTATTGATATCTCACATTGTAGCTTTCTTCCACAAGAAGATATAATTATTTTTTCATTTACTTGTTTACCTATATTTTTAAACCTCCGAATACTATTAGGCCAAGAAATTTGGATATGAATCTTCCTCGTCCTTCAATATATTGTGGTGATTTTAATTCACATCACGTAATGTGGGGTTGTAGTAATAATGATATAAGTGGAATAGCTTTAGCTGACTGGATGGAAGAGAATAATTTCTATTTGATTTTGATTGGAATGATGTACCTTCTTTTCAATCTTCTCAATGGAATAAGGCTATAATTCTGATCTCTGCCTAGTGTCTTGTGACAATACTTGCAAACCGCTTCCTATAAAATGTAAAATTCTAGGAGTTTTTCCTCATAGCCAACATAGGCCTATTCTGTTGACTTTAAGAAGTATAATTCAATATTCTGAATGTTTAAGAAGACCTCGTTGGAATTCCAAGAAAGCACATTGTATTGAATTTGCTAAGAAGGTAAACAGTGATATTAGGAGGATTAAACCCACTCACGATAACTATCACAGATTCTTAGGTGTTGTGAAAACTGCAACAAAAAAGTTCGTTTCAAGAGGTTTCCGGAACGAGTATATTCCAGGTAGGTCGAAAGAAACCAATAACTTGTATAGGGACTATCAAAAATCACCATCCGTTGATAAATGTGAAAGGCTTATGAATTCTATCAATACAAGCCGAAAAGAGAAATGGGATAGTGTTGTATCAGAAATGAAACACATTCGAGAAGGAGTTCATGGGATATATTGAGAAAGTGAGGTGAAGCTACTCCCCTTGCTTCATCATCATCAAAAATTGATCCAAGATTAATCGCTCGCCGCCTAGTTGTTGTATGTGAATCAGTTAATATATCCCAATCTATAATGAAGAATATGAGGAAAAAATTACACATATTACGGAGATCAGCTCCTTCTTTAGAATATGTGTCACATCCATTCAATATAGATCAATTGAGGACTGCAATTAAGTCTACCAAATCCGAAAAGCAGCAGTTTTCAAAGGAATTTATCCTGAATTCATCGAACATTTAGGAAAAAAGGCCTTGTCTTGGTTATTATCTTTCTATAATAAAATTCTGAATTCAGGACACTTTCCTTCCGAATGTCGTAAGGTTAAAGTAATAGGTATTTTGAAACGAGGAAAAAATCCTTGCTATCCTAGCAGTTATAGACCAATCAGTTTATTGAGTGTTCCTTTCAAGATTAAAAAGGTTAATTCTTTTTAGAATTGAATCTTCTATAGAAAAGGCTCTACAAAATTTCCATATGTAATTTGATAGAAGGTTTCGTGTTTTTGTTGACAATAAGAGTAGCAATTTCAAATCATTGAAAAAGGGTCTTCCTAAAGGATCAGTTATAGCTCCTTTACTTTTCAGTTTATATCTCAGTGATTTACCCACAACATCATCTCTCAAATTTGTTTATGCTGATGATATTATTACTCGTATTGCTTACCAACATTCGGATTTCCATACTCTGGAAAACATACTATCATCTGATTTGGAAATCTCAATGAATTATTTATTGAGTGGCGATTATATCCGATCCACAACAAAACAGAGGTATCTTGTTTCCATATGATTAATCATTAAAAATATAGGAAATAACTTTCAATGATTCTCCTATCGAACATTAATATATTATATACCGCGGGACTGAAGTAGTACATTTAATCCTGAAGGTAAAGTTTATGGCCCGACCGCAGGAGGGCCATTAAGGATTAAATGTACTTCAGTCGCAAGTTATATACGATACTTTTCGTACTTCCGGTATGATTTCATTAATTATTTCAATCAGTTTTTTCTCTCTTCAACTCATTTAATAAACTGTCTTTAAAATAAGTTACCATAGTAACATTGCGTTGTGACAATTATAATTTAGAAACATTGTCATTACTAGTGTCATTGTAAAGAAACATTGTTATTGATAATTATTGGTATCATGAGTGAGGAAGGTGTATCTGATATTGATAAAAGAGCAGCCGAAGTAGGTGAAGAATTGTTACCACCGAAATCTAGAAAACTATACGAGCAGCAGTACGATGCTTTTAAAAAGTGGTGCCGCTTAAAAAATGTGAGACAACCTACTGAAAATGCGCTGTTAGTCTACTTCAATGATAAATCAAAAGCGGTTTGTGCCTCAACTCTCTGGGCACATTACTCAATGCTGAAATCGGTTTTTAACATTAGAGAAGATATTGATATAAGTAAATTTCCAAAATTATTAGCTTTTTTGAAGAGAAGAAATGAGGGATTTAAGCCAAAGAAGTCAAGAATTCTCACGTCTGAGCAGGTAGATCAGTTCTTACGGGAGGCTCCGGATGATAAATATTTAATGCTTAAGGTGAATTTGGAAATGTGTTTATATTCAGAAATTTTAAGAAATCAATTTTTTTGTAGGTTGCACTTATTTTGGGCGTTGCGGAGCTTGTCGTGGAAAAGAGTTGGTTGATTTAGAAACCGACGATGTGAGAGATTTTGGCGATTCCTTCCTAATTGCGATTAGAAACACCAAAAATAAAATTGACCAAAATTTTGTGATCAAAAATTCAGAAAACAGTGCCATCAGTTTTGTGGCGATATTTCGAAAATATGTGGCATTGCGAAAGACAGGGACACCTCATTCAAAATTTTTTTACTACGCGAGTAGTAGGAAAAAACATGATTGGTACATTTCCACGGCAAATAGCAGCTTTCTTGAAATTAGAAAATGCGACGTCTTATACGGGACATTGTTTTAGACGCACATCTGCGTCTTTGTTAGCTGATTCGGGAGCAACAATAGACGTGCTGAAGAGACATGGAGGATGGAAATCCTCCAACGTGGCCGAGGGATATATTGAATCGTCTATTAAAAATAAACAAAAATTTCAGATAAAATATTTGGTCAAGTCGCCGATTCGTCCACTAAAGTTATGCCACAGTCCTCATTCTCGCTTCCTGTTTCCGCAGGATCTTCGAAACAAACACCAGTTCAATATGATAAGGACCTATCTGTTACTCGTCAGTTACCTGCTGCATTAACCCAGGAAAGACTGGTCAATATGACGAACTGTCACAATATTAATTTTAATATTAACGTTAATTACCATTCTAATTAATTGTATTTTTCAATCAAATATCCCTTAAATTCGTTTGTTTGTGATTTAATCGTTCCGGGAGTTTCGTCAATATTTAATCCCGGAGGGATTAAATGTGACACTTTAGTACCTGTCACAAGGGAGTGAAGTTGTCACTTTAGGCCCGGAAGTATGAAAAATTTCTATCCAAAATACTTAGGAGTTAAATTAGATTCATCTCTCAATTACAAGCCTTATTTAAATGATCTGAGCCTAAAACTGAAGACTAGGAATAATATTCTTCAGAAATTAGCTGAATCATCGTGGGTTGCTGATGCTTCCACTCTTCGCACAGACAGTATCTCTAACCATGGTATTTTCTGCAGCTGAATATTGTTGCTCTCTTTGGTTTAATAGTGCACATACACACACAAAAAAATCGGTACACAATTGAATACATCCATGAAAATAATTACTGGCACCATAAGATCTACACCGGTTCATTGGTTACCAGTATTGTCTAACATTCCCTTTCCCATATTCCAACGGAATGCAGCTCTGAATTCTTGGAACAAATAGCATTCTTTTCCTTATTGATTTCCAATTATTTCGTACATTCCACAAAGTATAATTCCCAGATTGAAGTCACGTAAACCATTCTGGTATGATACATTCTTCAATATGAATATTAGCGATAAAGAATTATGGAAGATTGAATGAAACTCTTATGAAATTTTCAATAAAAATCTCATTTCTGCTCGTTCTGAAAAAATTCCGTGTTTTGATGTTCTAAGAAAAATTTGGACAGTTCTTAATCGTTTGGAAACAAGTCGTGGTCGCACCACTAGCATGCTATTCAGATGGAACTTAAATCCTAGCGCAAGATGCGAATGTGGATATGCAGAAGAAACAATACCTCATTTCATCAATAATTGTCCCATATATAAATTTCAAGATGGTTCTGAGGCTATTCGCGATCTTTCCGATTCTTGCCTGGAATGGGTTATAAATTTCAAACAAATTTAAAAATTACTTATATATTGTATTCAGTTCTTTTTTCTGCTTTTGTCTATTATCTTCAGATTCGATATGTGCAACTTGAAGAAGCCTCTGTGTTTATAACAGAAGACCACTCTTGAAGAAAGAAGTCCCTCAAATATATTTCAGCTTATTCTACTACACACAACAACACACATGCGGGGAACCAGGGTTTTTTTTACTGGGGTTTTTTTCCTAGGCTTTCATGTCATACGCTGAATTGTTTGGCACCCCGTCACTAACCTCTGCTTACACTACACGCCCTGGCACCCGATATTTGGCCTTAATACAGAAAAAGCCCCAAATTATTTTTCGGAAAATATGAATTTTTCGTAAAATCGGAAAAGAGAAATCAGAAATTTCAATTCTATGTAGAAAAGAGCACTGACTTGAGGTCACAGTTTTTATTAGCTATGGTGTTGATTTATTCACTTTTGATTGTTTTTCGGGAAAAGGGAATGTTCGAATAAATATTAAGAAAATCTGTGAATAGTTATTTTTATCTTGAGATATAGGTTTGTTCATTAATCGTGGCGGTTGTAACAATATCACTTTGCTCCAGAGTTAGGGGAAAAGTCTCTAGAACAAGCGCACAAATGCTCCTGAACTCATGTAAGTGCTTTTCTATTTTATGTTCGAAGTGAAATCAACATTTAATAAACCAATCCAAAATAGGGATTAGAAAAATGTGTACAAAGCTGATTATTAGGCAACTCAATGACTGAAACGAATTGCAAAATATTTCTATTTACAATTTCACTAAATTTAGCCAGATTTACAAATTTTTGATCAAATTAGTTTTCTTTTTCATCTGTCACGTTACTTCCCCACCTATTCTTGATGTGTTTCATAGCCTGGGAAAAATGCATATAAAATGTTAACTTGATATTTTGTTATCGATTGAATACCTACTATTTCAAAAGGATCTCTTTTAGTAGCCGGATCGACCAAATTCGGATTTTTCTGTAATGCAAACCATCCCCAATGCACTGTTACTATCAACGGAACCATAATGATAAGTACTAGATTCTTGTTCACGAAAGTTTTCAATCTACCAGTTTTGTCACCTAAACTGGCCATAATTAAATTGTATTTATGTTTTTTTAATAGTTTATTAAACGACTTGACAACAGAGGAATATGAAATATTTTTCTGAATAATTAATATTTGAAGGTTAAGACAGCCTGTCAAAAGTGACAACTACATAGAATTAAGGAGTTGTTCTTTGAATTAATCACTTAAAACAGAGATTATATCTTTTGAAATCAATACTTCAAATCATCTTCTGAAATTGTCATCTTTTGAAATCTATACTTTAATCATCAAAATGACACACAACGTGGTAATCTTGACTTTTCGTAGTGTATGCTTGGTCAGCCCTAAAAATAAGTTGCACCATTGCCAGATTGAAGGGTTATTCAGTTATTCGAAGAATAAATTTTAGCATATGAAGAAGTTATCTTGAAATCGAAATAGATAAACTATTTCAGATTATTTTCTTCCATATAAATAAAATACTGTGAATATACTCGAAGAAACATTAATAATTTTCATTAAAAATTATTCGGCACTGGGTTCAAAAACTTCGGTCGAAACGATATCACAGTGTTCTACTATTCCACTGAACTAGAACAACTATACGAAAATAGAAAAAAGTGCATTGTCGTCAAACGATTCCTGAATTCAGACTTAATAGATTTAAATTAATTCCAATCGAAAAACCGTTAATTGTTGGTCATCGTTCTGGTTCTTCTAGGGTTATTTCATTGTATCTTGCGCCATAAGCAATGACCGCTAGAAAGATCAAAATAATGACTTTAGCTTGGAATATAGTTTATTTGAACAAAATTGATCATGTCATAATATCGCTTCCCTAGCCATCATTAAGAGGTAATCTTGTCAAACATCGGGATATAATATAGAACAATCACTACTGAGATCTATCTCTATTATTAAATTTCGAATTGAATTATTAATTAGATGAGATACCCAAGAGAAGGCAGTCACACAATCTGGTAACAAACTAAATGCGGACAGGCTTATTCCCCATTTGAATGAAAAAATGAAGAAAAAATAAGAAACTGGACCCAGTTTCAAATCGTTTAAAAATCCTTTCATAAAGTTATTTTGATCAAAAGATAACATATGGAACATACTAGTAGAAAATCAGTAAGCTCAAAAAATCTAGTAATTACAAAAGGTCCTACATGAAAATTCTCAACAGTTAATAATCAGTTTTCACAATTTTATTACTAGACTATGTACAATCAAATATTTTATCCTGTTCTCAACATTTTTGCTTCTTTTTTTTCTTGAAGTTCTTTTCGAAATTCCTCGACAAATAGTTTCCGCTGTTCTAGAAATTCACTATACTCCTGAGCATCAAGACTTTTGACAATTTTAATTCCACAAGACCTAGCTGTACCACATATCATTTGACAAATGTCTTTCAAAGTTCTAATTTGCAAAGAAGGATCATCCTGTTTTGTTTTGGCTATTTCATAAACATGCTTCAGAGTTATCATACCAGCTACTTCATCTCCACCTATGAAAATATCATTGAATCCAAAAGTCAGTCAGCTATTTCGTTCAACAAACCTTTCAATCCAGCTTTCTGTATGCCAGCTGCTTGTTTCAAGTAATAAACTACTGGGGGCTTGTTAATAATTAGTTCATAGCTACGATCTGGGTTAACAAAGACTTTGGTAGGTAATGGTATTCCTTCTTTGATGTCTTTTGTTTTCTCATTAAAGTCTTTGCAAAAGGCAGCAATATTTATTCCTTTCTATAATTGAAAAAAAAATTGTATAAATTGTTTATAGATAACAGAAGTAGGTACCTGTCCAAGTACTGGGCCTAAGGGTGGACCCGCTGATGCTAATCCTGCAGGAATGTTGGTTCTAATATGCCCATGTTTTATTTTTTCGACTGTTTTCTTCAAAGACTTTAATCTGGCAGCCGCTTTGGACATAGTAGTTCTTTAATTATTTTGGCATAAAAGATATAAATATTAACCATCAATTGAGGTTATGCTATGTTCATAGATATGGTTCTGCTATATATATATATTCCCCATAGAATCAGAACATTATTACAATGAGAAGTTATCCACGGATTTCCCAATAGTCCTTATGACGTGGTTAACGAACGAAATATTCTTGATAATGTTTTATGATGAAACGTAGGTGCAGAGATTCCACAACCACCAAAATTTCGGTAGATATACCGATTTCAATTAAATTTCTACCGAATTTCATAAGCATTGCTGAATATAGATTTTTTCTTCAGATTCAAGCTAAAACATACATTATTTCCTTAGGTCACTCAACAAATAACTACGTATTTGTTAGATGAAGGATAAAGCGAAAGGGACAAGGACATATACGTTGGAGTATTAGCGCATTGGCGTCATTAGAAATTAATTTAAGGGTATTAACGAAATCACGAAATATGAACACTATCATTTTATTCATCAAAATTGAGAAATTGCCCAACAGTGATCGCAATATTCCTAACAGATTTGCAAATTATTTCAAATCAATCTTCACTACACTTATTTTCATCCGTATCCGCGCATCCCATCTGTGACGTCATCATCATCATCATCATCATCAACTGTTTATTTGTCTTAAATTTCCACAATTATAAAATGACAATAATGAATAAATACTAGACAAAAAGGACCACACAACGATTAAGAAACCGATGCACAGAAAAACCTGTGTTGTGTGGCCCATGGATAGATGCATATACATACTGTATTATAAATCAAAAATTCACATACTTAAATATAAATTTACATCTTGATCAGAAGATAAACAAAAATGGAAGAGATTTAACTCTTCATCAGAAAACTGCAATCATGCTGGCTCATGTTGCAAAAAAAATGGCACCTAAAAAAACAAAAAAAAGAAACGAAAACGCGCGTCGAGTAGGGGGTAAGACCGGCCCTCAATAAGCCCAAACAATGGCACGCAAACACACAAGAACCAAGCACTCTATCGTACAGCCATCAATTCCATCAAGTCAATAGCTGCATCTCTGCCTCCCAAGACATATCACCTCAACCTCTTTTCTGAACTTCCTGATAGGAAATTGCTTGATCTCATTAGGCAGATCATTCCATGCACGAGGAGCGACCACCTGGAAGGATTTGTGAAAAACTTCGGTTCTGTGCTGGGGGATAACGAATCTTTCAATATGTCTAGTACTGTACCGATGTGAACGGGCACAGAAAAAACCGCCTCAAGTAGGAAGGCTCACCCGTCCCAAGAATTCGTCGAACGAAAACCAACATGTGCAATTTTCTTCTGTTGTCCATATTGAGCAATAAGTGCTCATTCAAGTGAGGTGTTATATGTTCTCTGTAAGGTATCATGAATGAAAACCTCATACAGGAATTCTGCAATTTTGTATGGATCTACCCGTACTTTGGCTCAACGAATCTCCATAGACTACATCCGCATAATCAAATAGCGATAATACCAAAGAGTTACACAGATAATATTTAGTTCTACTAGACAAGGATGTTTTAAACCGATATAATTTCTTCAGACGTGCATAAGCCACCCTCAGCCTATTTCTGACATGTACCCGGAATGACAAATCAGAATCCAAGTATACTCCCAAGTTTCTCGCCTCAGAAGCAATCGGCAAAATGAGCCAGCCAACTGTGGTCTGAAGCTATTATTCACCGCAGTCACCTGAGACCTATTCACTCCGAAAATCATGAAGTCATCGTGGTCGCGAAACAGTAAACAACATAGAACAGTACATAGAAATATAAATGTATCTATAGAATTATATATATATATCTATAGAATTATTTGAAACAATACTTGGTTTTGAGGTTAATATCAGGACAGAAGCATATAAATTGAATAATTCAATATCTTTGGGCAGAAAAATATTTTTCCAACATGATTAATATCAAAGATGTAGAATTAATCAACGTTGATTAGCATGAAGAATACGTTATTACTTTTATTTACAGCCAAAATCTCTAATCTTACGAAATAGTTCGTTTTGTGACTCAGATGACGTCAGAATGTAAGAGAGACTTCCGAGTGTTCTATCTCTATTCAATGCGTAAAATACCATACCTGTGTTTTTCTACCATGTGACTTACCTATATTTTTTGAGCTCTCGGTGTGTGCTAGAAGCATTATGGCTATTACGCCATAGGCAGAGGTACATATAGGCGGTTTGCCTAAATCTGGTGGCGACTTTCGGCATATTTGTTGTGTCAATAGATCAGTAACAACATTTAAGATTTCCTAGAACAGTTGTTTTGGAAAGTATTTTTGTGAGTTTACCCAGAAGAAGGATGGATATTGAGAGATCATTTGGATTTTTGAAAATAAATTTTGGTCATTTCTCCAAAGGAAATGAAGAAAAAGGACTAGCTTTGAAGAAAACTGGTCATGTTCACAACATTATAGAGCGGACTGGTTTCATTACTTCCAAAGTAACGAGACAAACTTCGACAAATTTGCTACCTTACAATGTTGAAATAACCGTAAGCACACTTCTCGACTATGCCAAAATATGAACATTTTTGTTTTTTGTACTTGTTCTTCCAAAAGAGATGAAAAAAATTGTTTGGCAACTCGATGAATATAGGTGAAATAAAACTTCTAGTGACACAAATGATAAGCCAAGTTTAATTTTCATCAAAAAAAGTAAAAATCTATTTTCAACATTGAGTTTACAATTTCCATGGCTGCTGGCTGCTGTAAGCTAAAATTGAATCTATCGAAGACAATACCAGCAATACACTTCAAATTCAAATTCAATTCACATTTTAAAGATTTAATACCATGGAAGCCCATACATTTGATAGGTTCATCGATGCCAACACATTTGTCGTTTTTACTAACAAATAATTTGGTCTTATCGGCAATATTACATTGAAATGCCACGGCAGACATTTCCTAGGCACTATTTCCCATTAAATTACTCGCAAATAAAAATATATCATCATCTGAATCTTATGGATCAGTTTGACATGAAAATTCCTTCTGACCTCTTTCCACTTGCACTGAATGATTATTATTACCTATTTCAATTGAAGATTCAACAATAGATCTTTCCTTTGGCTCATCCTTTCTTCTTGATCTTGCTGTTTTTCTTTCAAATCTCTCCACTCCCATAGTAGAATTATCCACTTTTTTATACATCTGAAATAAGTAAAATGAGATCGGACATAGATAACTGAAACTGAACTAACCTTTGGAAAAATCGTTGGGTTTTAAGAAGGGCAGTCAGGTATATTACTTTTGCCATTTCCTACGAAATGAGCACTACATATCTTCTGGAATTTTGTCGGTTGCCATTGCTTGGAAGTACCATCATTACTAAAGTTTTGAATGAATGAAATTATGATAACATCTCCAATCAATCAGATATCCTTACCAAACTCTTCTAACTCTATTAATCCATCTGCTTCCATTCTTTCTCAAACCATTTATTAGGAAAAATTTAATAGAATTGTCTGTGTTATAATAAGCATTGTTGCAACCAACTACACAACACTGAATACGTGAATTTCTTGAAGAAGATTGTACTCCTAAGCCTTCAGCATTCATTCTCGATATTGAGGTTTGTAAATCAACAATTGCATAAACTCTTAGGTACGCTTTCACCACATAAGAATCAGAAATTATGCCCCAAATCAATATGTAAAACACAGGGAAATGACAGCGAATTTGAATTCTTTCACAACAAAAATGTTGAATTCCGCCACCGAGGTCACCACATACAAATATGCAAACCGCCTATAAGACAACCTATAGATGGGAAACTCCATCTTCAATATTTGGTTCAAGAAGTTATTTTTCTATAAAGCGCCTCCTGGTGTCCTAATAGTCGTAAAAATTTTAAATCAACCTCCCACCAATATTTTCAATTTGAATGTAAAATCGTCACAATGGGAGTTGAGACTTAAAATGTCGCAGAATGATAGATTTTTCCACCAATACATATTTTCAAATCAGCATTATATTTGCATCTTTAACAGTATAAAAAAGCTAACAAAGAGGAGAAAACAATATATATAGAAAACTAAAAATATTTAAATAAAAAAAAGTTTCAAGAATCCTAAGGGGGTTATAAAAATATATAAAACTGAAATATGAAATAGAAAAGTGCACGGAAAAAGGTAACAAACTCAACAATAACATACATATACACAATGCTAAAAATATTAACATAAAAATTTTTTTTTGGGAATTCTAAGGGGTGTCACGGTTTTGAATTCCCGTGCCAGGATTTTTCTTTTATTGTCGCCTGATTGAAACTAAAAATGCCTCCGCCACTGGTTCCTGTGATATTCGAAGACCACAAGTACGATCGCGATGTTTTTTTTTTGGAAATGTTAATGCGCTTAAGATTATCGATAGATCGACAGATGTGAGATTTGATACGCACGTATTTCATTTTTGTTTGGCTTTTCCAGCGAAGATATTATACGTTGTATACGAAGATAAAGTTTGGAAAAGTTTTGTGTCAAATATTGAATTGTGCTCGTATCTTTCGTTTTGCCTCACCTGGAGTACGAAACAATACGACTTTGTCGGATTTTTACAATCAAACAATTACGATTAGCCTGCCCACCATCCTAAGGCTTTATCTATTACCATAACTTATAGTATTTGATGGTCAGTACTTCTCTCGGCTTGCGATTTTCATTGTATTTATGTACTGATTGCGAGTTACCACCGTTTTCGTTAATTACGTCACTGTCAGAGCACCTGTAGGCCATCAACCACTGAAATCCGTGGGGCAGCGAAGACAGTAATCCACCCACTTCTGGAATAATTCAGGAGAGTTTCCTGACGTCTGGGAATATCATATTGACGGAGGAGAGAGTGGTGATAACTCAGCTAACTCGAGGTCAGATAAATACTCTTATAAATACAGGGTCGCCATTTGAAAACGAAACAGACGAGATTACAGACGAAATAAGTTTTTTCGATAAAAATGCTCGGACGGTCGATTTCTGTTTCAAAGGGGACAACTTAAGATGTAGGTTACGGACGCATAGCTCTTCAACCCTTGCTGCTACAACCCCCACCCCAATTTTTGAATAGGGAAAATGGGGTGAGTGATACCTCAATTCAAAGGTATTTTTATACTGATTTCAGCACAGTAATTGTTTTTTCATTTTATGCATTAGTTCTCGAAATATTCATGCGTTAGTTAATTTTATCACTTAAATTAATTTTTTGACATTTCGTGCTTCCGAAACACCAAAATTTCCGTACTTGTATTTGAAATTGCAAAACATCTACCACTGAGCAAATGGAGTCATACCGTACGTGTTAATGCTACTAGGGTCAGATGTTCGACTAGCTGTTTTATTCACTGAAATCATTCTCCAACTGTACGGTATCAGAACGATTTGAAGTATTGATCTAAGAAATAAGACTTTTCAAAGTAAAGTAAATAATTTATCAAAAACTCACATCAATTAATTAAATATTCAAATAGTTCACCGTTAGCTTCCATACAATGAAATAAGTTTTGTTCGAAACGATGGAGCACATTTTGCAGCATTTCTGGAGTGATTTAACGACATTCGTTCACTATACGTCTTCTTAAATCTTCTATGGAATCGGGCTGTGTATAGTAAATTTTACTCTTCAAGTGGCCCCAAAGAAAGAGATCCAGTGGAGACAGATCTGGCGATCTGGCTGGCCATTCAGTAGGACCCATTCTTCCAATCCACCGATTTGGAAATCTTTGATCCAGATATTCTCGAACTGGTAAGGCCGAGTGTGGAGGAGCTCCATCCTGCTGAAACACAATCTGATCTTCCACATAATTTCCAGCATTGTTTTCAATAATTTCCGTCAAAATTGGATAAATGTGATTTTCCAATAAGTCCAAATACATATCTCCAGTAAGATTACCAGGTAAAAAGAACGGGCCGACAATGTTGTCATCAAATATTCCAGCCCAAACATTGAGTTTTTCTGGTTGTTGAGTATAAACTTCGTGGAACAATCTCGGATTAGCATCGACCCAATAACGACAATTGTGTCGATTTACTGTGCCGTTTCGAAAGAACGAACATTCATCGGAGAAACAAACATTGTACAGATAATTGGGATTAGCAGTTACTCGTTCACTCATTGTATCACAAAATTCATCACGACGGTCCAAATCATCTTCGTTTAGTGCGTGTGAAAGATGGATTTTGTAAGGATCGAATATATGATGCTTCAAAATATTTGCAATTCGAGTTTGTGTAAAACCAGATTCATGTGATAGCTGCCTCATACTCGTCATTGGATTCAGAGCAATCTGTCCAAGAACAGCTACTTCAGCTGCTTCATTTCTTTCCATGTTTCGTTTTTTATTAGCCACGGACCCGGTTTCTTGAAACTTTGACGATAATTCCAAAACATACTTCCTATTAACATGTTCATCTAAATGTCGTTGATTGAAGAATTCTGCGGTTCTATTCGCACATTGATTGTTTGCAAAAAATAGTGAAATTATTTCCACCCGCAATTGAATAAACCATGTCGAACAATGAATTAGAACACATACAAGTCTCGATTCAAAACTAAGAATAATTCACATGTCAAAGAACCAGTAAGCCAACTTAATGATCTGTTCGTAATAAATAAAAAATTATCGATTCTCATTTTTTTGAAAAAGATATATATATATTCTTTTTAACTTTTGGCTGACAATATTTAGTTAGCAAACAATAAAGCATATAGATCAGGGGTTAGTGACGGGGTGTCATACAATTCGGCGTATGACATAAAAGCCTAGGGAAAAAACCCCAGTAAAAAAAAAAACCTGGCTCCCCGTCTAAGTGTGAAAATACAAAAATAAGCTGAAATATATTTCAGGGACTTCTTTCTTCAAGAGTGATCTTCTATTGATGGAGACAGAGACTTCTTCAAGGTGCTCACATTGAATCTGGAAATAAAAAAACAAAAGCAGAAAAAAGAACTGAATAACAAAAATACGTATCATATTCGTTTGAAATTTATAACCCATTCCAAGAAAGAGTTGGAAACATCATGAATAGCCCTAAAACCATCTTGAAATTTATATATGGGACAACTATTGATGAGATGAGGTATTGTTTCTTCTGCTTCTCCACATTCACAACTTGCGCTAGGAATTGAGTTCCATTTAAATAGCATGCCATTGATACGACCGTGACCTGTTCTCAAACAATTAAGAACTGCCCAAATTTTTCTTGGAAGATTAAAACCAGGAACTTTTTCAGAAGGATCAGAAACGAGATACTTATTGAACATTTCGTAAGAGTTCCACTCAGTCTTCCATAATTCTTTATCACTTATGTTCATAATGAAGAACGTATTATGCCAAAATTGTTTTACGTGACTTCAATCTGGGAATTCTATTCTGTGAAAAATATGAAATAATTGGGAATAAATTGGGAAAAGAATGATATTTATTCCAAGAATTCAGAGCTGCAGTCTGTCTGCGAATATGGGGAGCGACAATATTAGACAATACTGGTAACCAATGAACCGGTGTTGATCTTATGGTGCCACCAATTATTCTCATGGATGTATTCAATTGTGCATCAATTTTTTGAGTATGTGCACTATTAAACCAAACAGAGCAACAATACTCAGATGCAGAAAAGACTAGGGCTAGAGATGATGTGCGAAGAGTGGAAGCATCAGCACCCCAAGACGATCCAGCTAATTTCTGAACAATATTATTCCTAGTTTTCAATTTTAGGCTCAGATCATTTAAATGAGCCTTGTAATTGAGAGATGAATCTAATTTAACTCCTAAGTATTTTGGATAGAAATTATGTTCGATAGAAGAATCATTGAAAGTTAGGTACAGCTAATTTTCTATATTTTTCATGATTATTCAGATGGCAACAAGATAACTCTGGTTTGTTGGGATTTGGACATAATCGCCACTCGATAAAATAATTCTTTAAAATTTCCAAATCAGATGACAGTATGTTATCCAGAGTATGGAAATCCGAATGTTGGTAAGCATATGAATTCAATAATCAACAAAATGAAAACATATTGAAGCCAACTGAGGAAACACTTCATAATTAGGTCGGAAATCGTTTCACGAATTGGGACTAGAATATTTTTGTGGCATCATTAATGATTTGATTTTCTAATCTGGTAATCTGATTAGAGATATGTACGTATTTGGACTTTTTGGAGATTTCTATCCATCAAGTGTTACCGCATGTTATTGGAAATACTGCAAATTATATCGAAGATAATTTAGATTGAGTTTCAGCAAGATTGAGCTCCTTCGCAATATGCTTTGTTTTTTCGACATCTTGATTAAAGATTTCTATGTCAGTGGATTGGAGGAAAGAAGCCACAGTCATGGTTGTTTCGAAACTCAAAATGTCGATTTTTCACAAAAAAACACTACAAGTGCCATAAGAACACCACTTCATTTTGAAATACTTAGTTAAGAATATTTCGAGAACTAATGCATAAAATGAAAAAACAATTACTGTGCTGAAATCAATATAAAAATTCCTTTCAAATGAGGTATCACTCACTTCATCTTCCCTATTCAAAATTTGGGGGTGAGGGTTGTAGTAGCAAGGGTTGAAGCGCTATGCGTCCGTAACCTACATCTTAAGTTGTCCCCCTCGAAACAAAAATCGACCTGTCCAAGTATTTCTATCGAAAAAATTTATTTCGTCTGTAATCTCGTCTGTTTCGTTTTCGAATGGCCACCCTGTATAATTATTTTCGTTGGATAAATTCCATCCTGTATCAACCTCATTTAACTTACGATCGTATTTTGATCGCTCTCTTTTATTGTGTTTTTAATTAATGAACATTTGTAAGAACAATTTTATTGGAAACTGAGTATAACGTTAGACGAGGGTACCGCAGAACAAAGATTTCCTTGTCATAGCTTATTAGAACAATACATGTTGATGACGAGATATTGTTGATGATGGAGCTCGTGTTGAATGATTATTTGGGCTATTACCATCATCTATTGTGGATGTAATGTTTTCCGACGTTTCGATAGAAATTTCATATTGCCTTTTGAAAAATTGATAATTTTTCAAAAGGTTTTTACTTTTCCTCCTTGATAAAGATAGAAGATGTCTATCGAATCGTCGGAAAACATTACATCCACAATAGATGATGGTAATAGCCCAAATAATCATTCAACTAGAACAATACACATTTCTTTTGTAATTGCTTAACTCATCAAAGTTGGAATAGAGAGCATTAGACTATACATATTTTGCGTTTCAGTTGATGAAGTTTTAATTTTTTTTTATGCTTCGTGGTTGATATAAAAGAGGACTATTTAAAATAACTACGTGGCGCCCTGAAATTGAATATTCATATATTGTGCAATTCCACCCCTGACTTTCCGACTGAAGGGCGTTCCTTTTTTTTTGTTTTTTTTACTTGAACTTTCAACTTAAGAAACGTATTAAGAATAGGGATGGGACATCATCATCGATGTTTTACAAACATCGATGTTTGAGTATCGATGTCTATGTTTTTACCATCGATGTTAACTGATTTTCAACATCGATGCTGACATCGATGTTGCGGATAGAATATTAAACCTCGGTTTCTCGATATTTTATATATATTTATGGAAATTCAGCTATTGAATCATTTTTCAGTCAACTAGGTTTGTTTTCATACGGTTGATTTATATATTATTCAAAATCATGGATATGACTTGTCAAAAATTGTAGAAGAAAACAGCGTCGTACTCAGAATGAAGTGTACAATGAAAGTATGAGAAAATATACCGATTTTGCCATCAAATATTCAAAAAATAGTCCATTTTCTGTCTAACTGGAAATATTTGTGACCCTTCTTTGGCACAACCAAAAATATTCCACACTGCAAAAAATCGAATTTCATATCCTCATTGATATACAAACATGAGCATGATTCCATATTTTGTTGTCATCCTGTATCGACAGATGGGTGAAATTAGTCGTCACAGTTCTGGTTGACGTCAGGAGAAAGTTATATTCGGGTTTTACCCCAATTTTGTGTTATGATAATTTTGGAATCGGTCGTTTACTATACAGGGTGTCAATTAATTACTTGTGCAAACTTTAAGGGGTTAAACTTTGCGTAATTTTAAAATAAAAAAGGTCATATGAACGACTTTATTTCTGAGATAGAGGGCGTCCAAAATTTAATTTTACTTGATTTTGTGCTTTCCAGTTTACACTAATTTGGTGATAATGATATGTAATAAGGAGTATTTGGGACCTTTAATTTATTTCAGAGACCAGAGTTCTATCCATTTATTGAATCCATTTTTATTTTATGCTTTTCTAAATTTATGTTATAGTTGCCTATATCTTTCTTCAAATATAAGAATTCTCAGTAGACATTGAAATTTTTTTTTTATATATTGGGAATTTATCGTTAAATCATTATGAATGATTGATATACCTAAGTATAATTAAAGTGTAAAAACACCGATGTTCACAAACATCGATGTTCAATTAGCGATGTTCAGTTAACATCGATGGTACAGTTCGATGTTATCATCGAATGTAAACATCGACGAAAATCTATCGATGTCCCATCCCTAATTTAGAACACCTTATTTATTAATTTATTTTAATATTTGCGGAAGACTATTCGGAAAGTTCGTGACATAGGTTATAAAATAAATGATAAACTAAAATGTAAAACAAGAACGGAAAAAGCTGCCAATAACAAATAACAACTATAACAATACAATACATACATATATACCAAACAGAAAATATTTACATAAATAAAAAACTTTTCTAGGAACGCCAAGGGGGTTTTTTACGAGACTTGATAATTTTTTTTTCCGCATTTGCCTTCATATGATCCCCTAAAACATCTAAAGAAATTTTGTATTTAGTGTCGGTACCCTTCACTATAGCATCCACAAGAGAACGATGTCAAAATTTATTTTTTGCCATTTCAAACAGTGGAACATGGAAATTATCATTTATTATTGCTTTAGAGGGTCTTCTGAAGCACCCTAAAATTGCAAAAAGATGAAAAATGAGGTGGGTCCTTAAACTGCAAAATTACCCAGAACTGGATTATTCACTTTATCCAACCACACATTGAACAGAGTCGGATATTTTTCTGGATTACGAAGTATGTGTCGCTTACAGCTCCTATCCTCACAATTTGGAACACAGCATTTAGTTTTTAAATTAGGCATCTTTTCCATTTTATTATACATAATTATGTATTGGTAAATTTTTATATAACTAAAATAAACTACGCACTTGCCACTTTCGTAACCCCGTTGCTAATGAAATGTGAATGACGTCTCGTACCGTAATGACGACAATCACGTGGCGAGGAACGTAAACAGAGATGCGAGTGCCTCATGCGGTGGTGCAAGTAGTTAAAATCGGCTCAATTTATCGAAATATTTAATGAGAGTACATACTCAAACTTAATATTTTTCACGCCGTACTGTATTGATGCTTTGGAACGCGGGCGTCAGAATGAAGTCATACGAATTTTTGGAAGGCATTTGACTTTGTCTAATTAATAACCAATGGGATAAAAAGATAAAAAGAAGAAAATTGTTGTCCTGTTCACGTCATTATTCAATAAAATGATGAGTATATCCTATATATGGAAATATGATACGGTTATAATGATAGCCAAACCTGATCAACCACAGTACAATATGCAACCATATAGGCCAATAAGTCGTCTGCATATCCTGGGTAAACTGTTTGAGAAGATGCATTTCATAAGAATGGAAGATAACATGGATATGGATCTACTGGTACCAGAGCACCAATTCGGTTTTCTGAGAGAACAATTCGATAACGATCTGGTACATCGCATCGTGAACACCATCTCAACAAACCTCGAAGAAGGAAAATTTTGCTCAGCAGTGTTTCTGGACTCATCGTGAGCATTCGACAAGGGTTGACCCAACAGACTGCTATAAAAACCCAAACAATTCCTCCCAAAGCCATATTACATGATTCTGAAATAGTATTTAGCAGACCGTTATTACGCCGTGAAGTATAGGGAAGCACTAACCACTCCTGCCAAAGTCAAATCTGGCGCACCACAGGGAAGTATTTTAGGACCACTTTTATATATCATCTACGCTTCAGACATACCAGAAAATAAAAACACCACCATAGCTTTTGTTGTAGACGGTACAGGTATACTTGCATCTGATAAAAACACGCCGTAACAGCTTCCAAACAATTACAAGAACACCTGGATGACCTTGGACAGTGGCATCGAAAATGGGTAATCAACATCAATGAGGTTAAGTCAGTTCAAGTTACATTAACTACAAGAAGAAATATACGTCCTCTTATCATAATATTCGATAAGTACATACCAGTCGACACCAAAGCTAAGTATCTCGGCATCTCCTTAGACCAGTGACTTATCGGGAGACAACACATTAATGCCAAGAAGAATGAAATGAATCTTAAATTCCGAAAAATGTATTGGCTTATAGGCAGGAAGTCCAAACTGAACCTTCAAAAGAAATTGCTAATTTACAAAGCGACCATCAAACCAATACGTACGGTATCTAATTCTGAAGAATTAAGAGTCCCATATGTCAGCACAGAAACAAAAAACCGCTCGAGAAAATATCATCAGAAGCGTTAAGGACATTCCATCCAATTGATCGACCAACTGACAGAAGATCCATTCAACTCACAAAGATTGAAAAGGACCTGTCCAAACGACCTAACTGATTTATCATAATTAAAAATCCATCAATGTGAAATACTTTCTATTAGTCTGCTATACAACACATTTACTAAATACTTTTTGAAAGTAGATTGTTTATTTCAATTGATACTATAATAGTATATTCTAAAACAAGTTGCAGAATGGGCACCTATTCCAACACGAATGCGAAATTCGAGTGACGAAGGAGCGAGTTGGAATTGTTCAGATATTGCGTCTGCAATGAGTATTAGACGATATTTTCTCTATTTCAGTAAAGAATTGTGAGAAATTTATTGGAATTCAATGAAAAATTCAGATTGTACCTCCTAGCGCCTTTTGTATTTTATTTTCGCAGTTGGTGTGACTGATACGAAAATTGACAGAATATAGAATTTGTATTCGAATTTCAAAATTGTGTATGTCTGAAGAAATGGATTTAACACCACCAGAATTGCGATAAATTGCCAATAATGATGCAAATAAACTTATACCACAAAAATCCAAATCTATGTCTGAAAGAGAATACGAGAATTTTCTGATACTCGGCATGCAGGATGATTCAAAATTTGAGAAAAGCAAATCTCTAATACCATTTTTCTCAATGAAAATATGATTTTTCCTCTCAAAAATTTTTTCACCATCTACATGGTTTAATATTGACAATTGACATGCAATGGACGCGTGTTGACATTCGAATGGATAGGATGTCAGTGTTGTCAACCACAAAACGAAAAATATAACTAAAAACAATGTTGTAATGAGTTCATTACAGCACTGTTTTTAGTATTGTAATGAACCCGTTACGACACTAAAATAGAGAAAAATACATTATACATCTCTTCGAGGTGATATCTAGTGTCATCCACGCTCACCCAACATGAAACCTTGTGATTTCTACCTATGAGGATACCTCGAATCCAAATTGTTTCAGAATCGACACAGGACCATTTAAATTGAAGTGATAACAAACGAAGTGGCTGCTATTTCGCTCCAGATGACTCACATAGTGATGGATACCTTCGGAGAAAGACTTAATAAATGAAGTTTGTCATATAATGAGAGTATTGTTTAAAATCCGTAATCGAAGACTGTAGTTTGATGTGAGTTCTGAATAAAAATAGCCATTTGTATAGTATATCATAATACTTGCATTTTTCATCATAAACGGTCTTATAAATATAGTTTTTTTGTAAATGATATCCAATATAAAACAAATCACATTGATTGTAAAGTCATTGAGTTCGCTTCTCGGTGTGATGTAATATAATAAAACTTCATTAAATAATCAAAATTAAAATTCATTATAGTAACACAGAATAAGAAATATTAACAAGACAATCAGGACACAACACTGATGAAATATGAATTTTGTGTTATCTCTGTTACAAGCTATATTTTTACAAAGACATAATGTAGAGCCTTTCTTAGAGAAATGAACACAACCAGCCCTCAACAAATTACCTTTAGAATCGTACCTTCCAACACATCCTCTCGTAACTTTGGTGTGATTTAAATATCTTTCGATGTATTTGAAGCAATAAGAATTCGCGAATGGAGGGCAGAAATACAAAATATCCAGCTTTTCTGCTTTTGTAGCAATTTTGAGCATATTCGATTCACAAATTGGAAAAATATCATCTAAATTGGTTTTACATTGGTAACAAACCAAACTTTTAGCTTTCATTACATCAGGATATGCACTTGAAGTCCAGATTCTTTGGCTCGAAGATGACCCATGGAGGGACGATATAAGAATATTTATCAGTATAAATTTCATCAAATACGGATATTGAGGTTCTTTACTGATAAGAATGGAATTAAATGTAAGAAACTTAAAAATTCTGCTATCAACACCTTTTGTCAGCTCTTGACATTCGAAATAATGCAATAAGAGGTTTGTTCGCGTCGCAGTTCCTGCTTATTCTGGGGTCACAGACAACTTGTTTCTGGAACTCATAGAATTCCCGCAAATTGAGCTATGACACGAACAGGGAGAACATGTGGAATCAGATCATTTCAAGGATTTTATCGTTCAGATTCGTATCATGGCAAATCTTGTTGTTTATGCGGTAGAATTCAATTTAATAATAGAAGCAGATACTGATCTAGTGGATCCTTCTTCAGATAAAGATCTAGAATATGACATTTTGTTCCATTTTTCAAGTTTTAATATTTTAGCTCGATTGTTCTATTAGAACGTTATGCCATCGTTTTGCACAAATATCTATAATTTTTGAATATCTAGTAGAAAATGGTCTGGTTTTACTTCCTGATGAAGAATACAGGGTCAAACTAGAGGTACTCTGTCAGGTTGTATACTCTATATCTTCCAAAGGAGATGAGCTAGAGTTTTCATAATAGTGTAATGAATAAATAACTACTTGATCATTTGGTTGTCACCAACACTGCTCCGCACGCGGTCTCGGAAGCATCTGTAATTAGTATGAATGGTTTTGAAAATCCGGATACTGCCAGAATTTGTGGACAAATCAATGCTTTTTAATTTTTCGAAAGAATTTTGACATTCTTCGGTCCAAAGGAATTGTGTCCGTTTTCTAGTGAGCGTGTTCAGAGGATGACATATTTCTGCAAAATTTGGAATAAATCTGCGGTAGTAATTACAAAAAGCAACGAATCTTTTGATCTCTTCACTACTTTTTGGCATAGGGTATTTATTAATGACTTCAAATTTTGCTTCGTCCGGATGAATTCCCTTATCTGTTATTTTATGACCTAAGAATGTTACCTCATTTTTGAAAAAATTACACTTTGCAGGGTTCAGCTTTAGGTTGAATTTCCTACACGTTTCGAATACTTTTCGCAAATTACTCATATGATGTTGATGATGTTGAACGGAGCATCCTATAACTATCAAGTCATCCATATAAAGAAATGCTTTTTCGGGGCTCAATCCGGAAAAGGCAATAGACATCATTCTTTGAAAACTAGTTGGACTGACTGATAAACCAAAAGGAAGTCTTGTGAATCGGTATGATTGAGAATCAACACTGAATGACGTGATGTCTCTCGATTCCTCATCTAAGGGAATTTGATGAAAACTACTCAAAAGATCGATAACTGAAAAGACCTTTGAGCGACCAAGATTGTCAAGTACATCCGAAATTCGTGGTAAAGGAAATTTCCAAGCAACAAGCTTCCTATTTACACCCCTAAAATCTACCACTAACCGATATTTCTTACCGGAAGTTGACTTTTTATCGACAAGCAGTAACGGACTGTTGTAAGCTGAAAAAGACGGTCCGATAATTCTGTTATCTAAAAGGTTTTGGACCTGCCGATTGATTTCATTTTTTTGAGAATAAGGCAGCTATAGTTTTTATATAAACTGGTGTATTATCTGTCATTTTGAGCTTTTGAGAATAAAAATTATTTGTTGTTAGTATATCCGTTTTTAAACCAAAAATATCCGAAAATTCCGAACAAAGTAATAGTACATCTTCTTTGACATAGTCCGGTATATATCTGAATTGAGTTCACTCATTAACTGTGGAATTCGATCAATGTTTTCCTTTTCTACACTGTAAATATAGAATTCATTCAAATTTCTTGAATCTTTGGAAGTGTCGACCATTTTCTAATGTTGTGTTTAATTTATTAGATGGTGTTATTATGGTTCTCCCTACGAATATTCCGGGTGCAAGTTCCTTATTCATGACTAACTGATCCTCGGTTATATTGTCTAAACAGCGAATGTTTCTAACAACTTCACATCGAGCTGGAATGAAAACTTGATTTTCTGCGGGGCCATTTAAAATTGGAATAGTTATTTGGTATTCGTCCACCCTGACTCTCATAGTCCAATTGCCGTAATCGATAGCAACGTTATACTTTGCAAGAAAATCTCTACCCAAAATTCCGTCACCTGGTATCGGAAAATCGTCGTTGACTACGTGAAAAGCATGTTTTAGATCGTATTCTTCGACTGAAATGTAAGTTTCTACAACACCCAATGATTTGGTGAGTTCATCCGTAATTCCTCGAAGGTTACTCGCTTTTGAATTGTCTACGAATATGTCTGACCGTATTTTTCCCTTTTTGAAAATTGAAATATCAGCACCTGTGTCGACAAAATACATATTTTCCATTCCTGTCATTTCAGTCGTAAGAATAACTATATTTGACAGGGACAAATTGATAGAAAAGACATTATCTAATTCATTGTGTTGCTCTGATTTTCCCCCAATCGGACCCGTTGGGGGACCGATTGGTTTTCCGAATTATTATCGTCGATATTTTCGAGATACCTTACCTGTCTAGTAGCATTTCCATATCGTCTGTACCCTCTCGAGTGTCCACGACGATTTTGATTACGGGTATTTTGTTCTGAGGGATTGTTATTATTTTGACGGTAATTCTGATTATACCTGTTTCCAATATCATGCCGATTTGAAAAACCTCGCCTAGGACGCCTATATTGCCCGAAATAAAGTACATTGTTTTGGGGTTGATTGTTCGAAGCACTTACAAATTTCGATAAAACTTCTTGTACCGACTTAAATGAACCAGCTTCAACGACGTACCGTGGCTTCCACAGAGTAATTTTCTGCAACTTCTCTGGGCACTCCCTCGCTTATATATGCCTTTTGTAGTTTTTCCGATAAAACTTCTATTTCGGAGGCAAAACTAGCAGGGTCTTGGTGATTTTGTCTACGGCTCGAAAGTCTGGCTGATAATAAACGAGAGCTTTCCCCTTTTATTCCGTTCCTCAATTTTGAAATTATATCATCAATGTTATTTTCCTCGGTGATCAGATCGCGAGCTTTCCCTGTTAACCGTGTTTCGATAAATGCAACTGCGTTACCTTGACCGTTGGTACAGATGCTTTTCAAGAGCTCTAATGCATCCAGAAATGAACGTAAATTTTCAATTTTGCCGTCGAATTGATTAGGAAGTAATTTACTTGCCAAATTGAAAAATTCACTTTCTGCAGTGGCCATAATTTCAAATGAGTTTTTTACTTCTGAGTCTGTGAATGTTGAGTACAAAACCTTATTGTTGTTCCTGAATAGTTCACTCACATCATGTAGTCATGTAGCACTCTTGTCTATACTTGTGCAACAGAACCCAGGGATACGTTGAGGTTCCTTCTAATGCGTCTCTCCATATTTTTCTTGTGAGCCTTATACAGTTTGAAAACCATATCCATCACCAGTATTGCCAGTATAAGGAACATTACAATCTTAACATCTTTCGTGATGTTGTATTCGCCCTCCTGCACTATGAAATTTGAATTTACTGCACCATTTTCCGTCACGTCTTGTTTCGTGTCCTTCGAGTGGGAAGATCCCATTTTTAATTTAAAAAATTTTTACGATCACCATTTATGTAATCGGCAACTTTTCAACTTTTTTGAATCACAATATAGGTACGTACCACGTAGTTGTTAACTTTCCAAAAAAATTTTTTTGGGCAGGATCGCCATGTAATGAATAAATAACTACTTGATCATTTGGTTGTCTTTATTCGATTGATTCTCTCCTATTCCGAATTCATTGAACTAGCATTGGCGTCCTACAAAATATATTGCAAGCTTGGCGTATTGACTAATACCAAGCCTGAATGAATAAACAATATTGTTCTCTTTAATTTTGAATTAAAATACAGGTTGTTCAGGCTTTACAATAGGTTAACTGTCCAAATATCTAGCTGACGTTCGTAATTGGGTCAAACACATCCAATGGTTTAGGAGTTATGAGCATCTGAAATTTGGTTTCCTTCAAAATTAGAGTATCTTTCGTATCATGTTGTTACTTTGAAAATATTTGAACTAGGGTGAAACAAATATGTTTGCAGAATTTCGCAGAAATCGACTGGCTAGAAAATTTTTAAGAAATTCCAGAAGAGGTGTTTTTAAATACTCTATACCTCTATTACATATCGGACGTATTTGAACAAAAATTTATGCATGTATGGAAGTTATTGATACCTTACATATTCCGAAATTTCATTGTCTTAGCTTCCTTTCACCAGAAGATATCATTATTTTTTCGTTTACTAAAGAAAAACGGTATTTCTCTAGGTAACAATGTTTAATAGTAGGTAAATAAAATACTTATTTATAATTATTTTCTGATGTAATAGCAATGGAATATGTTTACAAAAACGGAATACATTAAAGTTTAGATTTTTGATTGAAAGTAGGTAATCTTATGATTACCTAATTATATCATATAATTTCGTGAACGGATATCACATTTAACGGTAGAGTTTTTAATTAATACTTTATAATAAACCCTTTCTTAAATACTTATTTACATCCAGATGCAGGATTGTTAATTTATATTAAAATATATTTCACAAAGCTAATTACGTAACGTGTAGGTGTTCATTTACTGTTACAATTTATTTATAAAATCAACGATCACTTACTAACTAAAAATATTTTTATGATACCCAGAACGAAATATGCCTCGGGGAATTCATACTTCGAAAAGACAAAGCAGTTTTCAGCAGAAAAAAGCCAAAAAGGCTAAAATGGATAAAATTCAGGGAATGATGGCTCTCTTATCAAATATGTCACCAAAGCAGGTAGCAGCCAAAGTTCAAGTAAAGTAGCCGCGTCTCCTGCTGATTAAAGTAATGATTTACATCTTGAAGACTCACATTCAGATAGCGACATCGATAATACAGAATCAATGAAGACGACTATTACCTCGACGGAACCAAAATAAATAATGAAAATGACACCGTTAATGCTACTTTTGGAGACAGCATTAGCTTCGAAGAATCAGTGCAACACTTGGGAGATGTTGAATGGTTGAGGTCCTCACTTGATGGAAATCCATTTTCATTTAATTTGAATGTGATTAAATAAAAACTTTTTTAATAAAATTTCCACATTTATTGTATTTTAACAATATTGTTACACTACATTTTGCAATAATTGTTTCGCCAAATACTTGGCTTCTCTAGGCGAGTTCGATGTTGAACTACTCCAAAAAAATTGAGTCTTCCTTATATATTCCACAAGATGGCCGAGGGGGGAACGGTATTCTAAATGTTTGTGGGATTTTTTATGGCATGTATATCAATGGTGATCTGTTGACATCCGTTTGGTCATTAAGTAAGATATTTTGTCTGTTATATCTGTTAATTTCCATTGCTTCTAGAATATTAAGTCTTCCGCTTTTGTTTTCTATGTGCAAAATTTTGTTGTTTGATTCTCCAGCCAATTCTCTTGACATTGTTTAATTATCTTGGTCTTATGACACTTTTTCCCATTTAATTATATTGGTCTTAATGACATTAACAATTTCACTAAATTGTTATATATATATATATATATATGTGTTCTATGATAGAAAATTAGTAGAAATAAACCATGAAAAGTTAGTCTGACTTTTATTTTAACAGTGGTAGCAGACCGTGGTTTATGAAAAATGACGACGAAGGAAAAATACAACCTAACCCCATTCTCTGGAAATAACTTATAGTCTGAACGAAGAAAATGAAATCAGGAAGCCAAAGCCCAAGCCATTTTAATTGAAGGAGTAGCAGACACACATTTGGAATACATAAGAAACATGGAAAGTGCTTATGATATGTTTTATAATCTGGAGCAGGTATTCAAGCAGAGGGGAGTGCGCAGCCGATTGTTCATTCGACGAAGTTTAAATGAAATAAAGTTCAATGAAAGGGAATCATTGCAGAACCATTTCGTCAAACTGGATGAACTATTTTCACAACTACAAGATTCTGGGGTGAAATAAGCCAAGAAGAAAAAATAAATTACATTCTAATGTCAATGCCCAAAAGTTACGAAGCAGTAGTCACTGCCATTGAAACTCAGCCCAATCTGGAATTAGGGTTTGTCAAAAACAGACTATTGGGTGAAGAGGAGAAAAGAAACAAAACCAGTAGCTGAAACATCCAGTTCATTAAATTATGCTTTTTCATGTTATATATGTGGAAAACGAGGGCACAAAAATTCAATGCAGATATAGAAATAAACCTGACAATACTTACCAAGGACGTGGCGACAGAAACCAGAACAGAACTAACCAAGGTTCAACAAGGAACACAAATGAGAATGGACGAGGTCAGAATTCGAATACATATAGTAGAAATAGGTTCCAGAATTGGTCAAGAGGAGGTTATGCAGCCACAGCTGACAACAGGGACGACCAAGCAAAGGTGGTATTTATGACAGACACAGGATCAGGTGAGCCATTTGAAAATTCTTACTTGGCTGAAAATAATTTAACCTGGTGTGTTGACTCTGGGTGTTCCGATCATCTAGTGAGTGACTTGAATGCTTTTTCTGACTATAATGAGTTTAAAATTCCTAAAAAGATATCTGTAGCTAAGGGATGTGTTTATTTAGAAGCTAAAGGCATAGGAAATATTGATGCAATTAGTTTTGTTAATAATAGGAGAGTTCCATGTAAAATTAAGAATGTATATTATTGTCCTGATGTTAAAAAAGAATCTTATGTCTGTTTCAAAACTAGAAAATAATGGTTTAAAGGTATTATTTGAAAATAATGAAGTACAAGCGTCAATCAAAGATAGAGCAGTTATGATTGGAAAAAAGGAAGGTTCTTTATACTTAGTTAAAATGGAATTAGATAACTCGGCAAATTATACCGTTCACAACTCATTAAATTATAGAGATGATTTAGTCAATTTGTGGCATAGGCGTTTAGGACATTTAGGCCTACAAAATTTGAAAGTCTTAAGTAGAAGTGGTCTGGCGGAAGGTATGGATAAGTTAGATGAATTAAGCAATATGAATTTCGAAAGATTAACATGTGAACCATGTATAATGGGAAAAATGACAAGGCAACCATTTAAGGGAAAGGGATATAGAGCAAATAAACCTTTAGAGGTAGTTCACACTGATGTATGTGGACCCATTTCTCCGACAACTTGGGACGGTTTTCGTTATTTCGTGACATTTTTAGATGATTATTCTCATATGGTCATAATATATTTGCTGAAAAATAAATTTGAGGTTTTTGAACGTTTTAGAGAATATGAAGCTTACGCTACAAACCATTTTGGGACAAATATTTTAAATTTAAGATTAGATAATGGAGGAGAGTACACTTCAAATGAGATGAAGGCCTTTTGTAGAAGTAAGGGTATAAGGTTGAAGTATATAGTATCATATAATCCAGAAATGAATGGGAAAGCGGAAAGATTAAATAGAACTCTGGTGGAAAAAGCTAGAACTCTCTTAATAGACTCAAATTTACCAAAAGATATGTGGGGAGAGGCAATCTATGTTTCAGCATATCTAACAAACCGAAGTCCAACCAGCAATATGGATAAGACTCCTATCGAACTATGGGAAGGAACAAAACCAAACTTAGAGAAGTTGAGAGTGTTTGGAAGCATAGCATACAAACATGTGCCTGATCAATTAAGAACAAAGTTGGACAGTAAGGCAAAGAAGCTAATCATGGTAGGATATGGGCCAAACAGCTCCTATAGATTATGGGATCCTGAAAGAAGGAAAATAGAAATTGGAAGAAATGTTGTATTTGATGAGAACAAGTTGAATACACCAGACTCATTAGAAATAGAGAAACTCAGATATAACAGGGAAAGTAAAACAAAGGAAGGAAATATGAACGAAGACATACAGGATGAGCCAAACATTCAGGAGGAAGAATTTATTCCAGTACATGAAGAAAGTAGTTCACAAACAAAAGGAATAGAAACAAGCCGGTATGGCACAAAGACTATATTACAAATTTCGAATCCGAGGAAGAAGCAATGTTCGCTTATTTGTTGGAATATGATGATGATATTCCCAAAACCATAGATGAAATAGATCAACGGCCAGACAGAGATAAATGGATGAGAGCAGTGGAGGCGGAAGTAAATATATTAGAGGAAAGTAAAACTTGGATACAAGTAAAGAAACCTGAGAATATCAAGACGATTGACACAAAATGGGTATTTTCAAGAAAAGAACTTAAAAATAAAGAACCAATATGTAAAGCCCGACTTGTCGTTCGAGGTTTTTTCAACAAAGGACCATAGTGAAGATACATATTCTCCTGTTCTTCGACTCCAAACTTTAAGAATTGTTTTAGCAATCGCAATACAGAATAATTATGATATACATCAGATGGATGTCAAGGAGCATTTTTATATGGGCGTATTGAGGAACAAGTGTATTTAAGCCCTCCTAAAGGCATCAAAGTAAAAGATGGTTTAGTTTTAAAGCTTACAAAATCACTTTATGGGCTCAAAAAATCACCAAAATATTGGTATGATCATTTTCATGAATTAATCACAAAATTTGGGTTTTCTAGATCGGACAATGATTATTGCTTTTACATCAAAGATCGTATATATATTTTATTGTATGTGGATGATCTTTTAATTGTAGGAACAGATGAGAAGAAAATTTCTGAGCTAAAAGATTTTTTTATGCAATGAATTCAGGATGAAAGATTTGGGAAGAAATAATTTGATGTATTTGGGTATTTCAATAGTGAAAACAAATGATAGCATAATAATGGATCAGTCAGATTATTTGGAAAAAAGTATTAGTTAAATATGGTATGGAAAATTGCAAGCCCATTGCTACACCAATGGATGTTAATTTTAAAATGACTAGCAGTGAATGTTTAATCGACAATACTCTGGAACTCAGATGTCGATCCTTAATTGGATCATTGATGTATGTCACTGTAGGAACTCGACCAGACTTAGCTGCAGCAGTTTATTATTTAAGCCGATTCCAATCCAAACCAAGTAATGATTTGTGGATTGCACTAAAGCGGATTTTACGGTATATCAAAGGTACACTAAATCTAAAATTGAAATATTTCAGTAACAATAGCTGCTCTGTCTTGTGAGTTAAAGAATGTACAATGTGTTAGTTAAATAGTGTCATTGTGTATACATTCTTAGTCTGAATAATACATTCTTAGGTCACTTATATTCGATTCAAACACTTTGGTCTCTTGAATATAAGTGACCGCTATTCTTAAGAATATATTCAACTATTTACAAAACAGTCAAAGTGGCGCCTTCGGAAATATGTAAATTTCATTGTAATTGAAATGCTCTGTATATCAGATAGAAATATTGAATAGAAAACGAGTAACTATGAGTATTCACCAATTCAAATACATTTTTCTATTCATGTTTAGGGTAGATAGATAGAATGAAATTCCAAAAAGAGATTTTCGACTTTCAAAAATGAATCAATACATTTGGCATTGACTAATATGTCAAATGATAGAAGGCTCACAAATTGTTTTCACAATATTTTTTTCCACATTATCATTGTTTGTCATCTGACAGTAGAAGATATCTAAAAAAATAATGCTTTATGTTTGAATCTATTATTTCCCGCCTACCATTAATGTCTCCACTGTCTTATATAAAGTCTTATATAAAGTATAAAGAGTATAAAGTCACTGTCTTAGATTAGGAAAGGTAGAGGATACCGCGCATAGCTTAAACGCATAGGACGAAATTGAAGCTCATTTTAGAGTGGCTGCCATTATTTATGTGCAAATAAACCGAGTAGAGAACGAGTTTATTTTGTGGATTTTTGTGATTTTTAAGTTGTTTTTTCAAGTTATTTATTATCTAAATACAATAGTTAATTGTTGTGCTTATCAGTGCCAGAGCAGGAGCGAGAAAAAGGAACCATGAGTATCTTTTCATAAGTAATGTAGAATATATATTATACAAAAACTTTCATTTATTTCCATAGCTGAGGTTGAAATCCTTTGAATATATGAATATAGAATAAATAAATTGTACAATTATGTATTTTTGAGTTTCCTAATCGACCATTTTGATGATTTAATTTATAAATTGCAATGCAGGGTTCCTCTCAAGGAACCATTTTACCAGTGGCGTAGTTAAAAGTTATTCATCGTCAGTGATACGCATTTTAATATTTCCGTTTATAATTCAATTTAGTGAGTGTGAGTAAAATGTTATTTGATGATACTACAGCATAGATAATATATTATCTATGCTGTGATGATACTAAAGAATTTTGTACTTTATTTGATTTTAATTCATAAAATTCAGACTTAATTTTTCAGATTCAAGTATAGGTTTACTTATTCATCATGAAGTTAACTGATGTGAAAACAACCCCTGGGGGTGCAAGTGAATGTAGCAAATGAAAAATTATAAGTTGATGCTTCTGGTTGTTATTGTGTAATTTGACCTCAATCCTATTTCTAGTTTACCAGGTATGAATTACTCACAGAATACTCGGCTAGTATAATAGGTCTCACAGTCCTTAAAACAAATCAACAGTTTATATCAGGTACAACAGTCCTTAATCTATATCACAAAATCTTCATAGTCCTTAACCTCTAAAAACCCAAGTCCCAAATCTACTTGTGAATCACCAAAAGTCCGCAACATTCCGTGAAGGGGGGGTTAGAGTGCACATAAAGCGATCAGAGTGGCGAGTTACACGATGTAATAGGCAACAGAAAGCATTAGGCAAACAAGATGACTTAGGCATAAAAATGGGTTAGGCATCACGATGAATCAGGCAGAGAATGAATCAGGCAGTCGCTCAACAGAAAATTTCTCATGAATGAAAGTGCCTAAGGCTGTGTGAAAAAAATGATAATATCTCAGGGTTAAAGCGAGAGGGGGGGGGCGAAAACCAAAGCCTCACTCAGGCCAACATAGACCATCCAAGCGGGGGTGTCCCTGGGGCACGATTCCGAGCGGCGCAACTAGTGTCCGCGCGCAACAGAACCCCTCGAAGAGAACTGCCCAGGCCCAGCCCAAACCGGAGTGACCGGCGGTACGGCTTGCGCATGCGCAAACCACCCCGCGTTCACCCGCGATGACGACAGGGCCGAGGTCGAACTTCGCCTCTCACAGCAGCCCTCGCCACGGAAAACTTCGGTCTCAGCACGATTGAGCTTTGCCCATCTCGCACATCAACGTCAGTCCCGGGAGATGGACAGCAGGAGTCCGCCGAGGTAAAACGGTCAACCACCTAGGGACGATTGAGCTTTGCCCATCTCGGCACCCAGATGTCGGTTCCGCAATACCGGCTACAGGACCCAGCCGACACCCGTGACGAACCCGTGTCTCTAAGGGGTCGGTTCGACAAACGACAACAGGGGGGGCCCACAACACGAACCTCACCGCGCAGCAGCCCACGCCACGGAAAACTTCGGTCTCAGCACGATTGAGCTTTGCCCATCTCGTACATCAACGTCAGCTCCGAGAGATGGACAGCAGGAGTCCGCCGTAAAGGACGTGATGCCCTGAACGCCCTCCTGCAGCCGTCGTTCGGTCTCAACGATCGAACTTCACACTCACCTCCTGGAATCTCGTCCTCCACAAGTGGTCCTCCGGTCCCCTCTCTATACCCCTTTCCTACCTTGGTATGTCTGCCTACCACTGAACTCACCACCAGCACTACCAACACTGGCTGGACCCTCCACACTAAACGGTGGAGGCTTTCCTGCTTCGCGTTGCGCCGTACGAGGAACTGCCGTTCCCGGCGCTTGACTCGCTTATAAGTACCATTCTCGGCCTCCCCACCAACATGCGCCGTGTGCACTGTAAACAACAAAACTACTTCGTTACAAACTGAAAGAATGGACCCCAACTAAATATGATAGGATCTGTTACAAGCATTTCGAAGGGCACTGGTTTTATAAAAGCAATATGCAACTGAGAGTTCGTTTATTGAATTAGGCAGTTCCTACAATTTTTCCCACACTTCCCAAGTACCTTCAACCAATATAGATAACATAATAATAAGGTATTTCAATATGAACTCAAAAAGTGAAGTGAGAAAAAGGATATTCAATGTCATTGATTCCAGAGCCTGAAATTTCAAGGACAGTCAAGAAAGAAGGGTAAAGGCTTCCAACTCCACTCATTTCAGATCCAGATACCCCTAGCCCTAGAGAACAGGAATTGAAGGCAAAGCTAATGAAAGAAATTAGAAAAAATTTTTAATGAATAAATTGTTGGAAAGTTGTATAATTATTTCATTATATCTATGCTGAAACCCTCTCGTTCTGAATGAAGCATCTTCTGATGTTTTAAATGTTATAGAAGTTTTCATTCATCATTTATCAATCTTGATATTAAAGTTTTCTATCCATTCAAAATTTAAGTTTGTGTAATTCTTAAAATATTTAAATTATTCGCTCTGTAAAATATAAGTAATTTCGATATTTCCATAAAGATGATGAGGTACATTATCTATGATACGCCACTGGTGTATCCCTTTATGTGGCACATTGAATCACAAAGACGCATAGTGTTACGCAGGGGGATGAAAGTCTGGGTTCTATGCTCTACCAAACATGGCTACCGGAAGGAAATACGACTGAGTGAGACAGAGATATTTTCGTAAAGAACAAAGGAGATTTTTGGTAGGGTAGACGATGGGTAGACAGAAGACACATATGGTAGACCATAAAGTAATTACATACAGCTGTGTTCTGTGAGGTAGACAGATGTTGGTTGGGAAGCACGGAGTAAACTAAATATCTTTAGCCATTAAAATTTTGTTTACTATCTAGACCTCATAGTGTTATTTCAACTAGTTGAAAATCCTCATATATTCATCTAGATAGAAGGTAGAAGATAGAAGGTAGGATTAATTTGGTTTTCATATAAAACATTTTTAACTCTAGTTATATCGATGTATTCAGATGAATATTAAAAATTTTTGTCTTTAATTGATAATAACCTTGTAGATATTGCTGAATGGATTGGAGACTACTATGTAAACCACAGCGAAGAAGCTGTGCAAGTGCTAGATATGACCATACAGACGTTTTCTTCTATTCATCGGGTGAGTTCTACCTCTGTTTACAACTTGAAATTGTTTTTTCATTTCATCATTTGATTTTTATTACTTAGGACCTAGACACTTCAATGATGCTGAAGATTGGTACCTACAACACAATTTGTTCAAATCAGGAGCAGTAGTGAAGTAAGACAAAGGATGGGGGTTAAGAGTAGAAATATTTTTTATATGGAGGAAACATTATGCCTCCATTCAATTGGAAAAAGGCGTATTGTGAGGATTACTTGCCTCCATTAAATTGGAAAAAGAAAGGGTTTAGAACTTGCCTCCCATTCAATTGGAAAAAAGTGTACTGGGCTTTTGTGCCTCATTAAATTGGAAAAAGGGTTTTCACCATTTGCCTCCATTAAATTGGAAGAAGGTGTATTCTGGTTTTGCCTCCATTAAATTGGTTCAAAAATCGAAAGGGTTTAGAACTTGCCTCCATTCAATTGGAAAAAGTGTACTGGGCTTTTGCGCCTCCCATTAAATTGAAAAAAGGGTTTTCACCACCATTTGCCTCCATTAGATTGGAAAAAGGTGTATTCTGGTTTTTGCCTCCATTAAATTGGAAAAAATTGCAATTGGCAACCTGCCTTCATTAGATTGAAAAAGATGTTATGTGGCCACTGGCCTCCATTAAATTGGAAAAAGGGTATTTAGCAACTTGCCTCCATTAAGAATTTCAACCATTAAGTCGAAAAGACCACCATTGCTGCAAGTGTTCAGGTTGCCTTGCATAATCAAATACCCTTAGATTGATCTGGTGCTTCCATCGTTGTAACACAATATGAGATCCATACTCAATCTCAAGGCATTTATATACCAACTCCTGGTGCTCATGCAGTTGCTCGACGTGGCCATCCAAAATTAGATGAATTCTTTCTCCCAAAACAAAATTGTGTTTACGAACGACATATGTTTCGGCTAATGAAACAAGAAGAAGGAGAAACGTTCGAGAGATTCCTTGTTAGACTCAGAAAGCAAGCTGATCGTTGTAGCTTCGATAGGAAGGATGACCACTTGATAGACCAGATTACAGAAAAGTGTACCTCAACAGAATTACGAAAGAAAATTTCAACCCTTGGGGATAGTGTCACCCTCGAAAAGATTATAGCAGAAGCGAACACGCAAGAAATTGTAAACAATCAGCTAGAATATTATGAAAAGAAAAAACATGGAACTGATGCCGTAAACGCTATTCATAGCAAAAGAAGTAGACAAATGAATAAGCAGGATTGGAATTCAACACCAGGGAATAAGTATAAGAATGAAAGATGCGGTCGGTGTGGAAGCAGAAAGCATAGGTCCGAGGACAGTGATTGCCCAGCAAGAAAAAGTAAATGTTTTGGATGTGGAAAAGATGGACATTTTCGTCGATACTGTAAATCAAGGCAAGAACCAGCTAAAAGAACTCTCAACAGTGAGCTGTCAGGCAGCATCTCAAATAGTGATAGAGGTGTAAAGAGAAAGAAGATTGAAGTGGACTACGTGTTCAATCTGAACGATGACAGCACAGTTGATTGTTCACTAGGTGGAATCCAAACGAACATGCTTATTGACTCAGGTTGTAAGGTGAACCTCATTACTGGGAAAACATGGGAAACCTTGAAAAAGGAAGGCGTTGAAATACATAACCAAATAAAAAAACCTGATAAAGCCCTTTTCGGGTATGGAAGTGCTACTCCACTCAACGTGAAGGGCAGTTTTGAAACAACAATTGCCGTAGGAAAGCGCAAACAAGAGCCAAAGTTTATGTTAATGTGCTGGTAGAGATTCCAATAGATACAAAAAGTGAAGCCATTATCGCAACCTTATAGAAGAATACCAATTCCCTCGAGAAGAAGGTAGAAAAGAAAATAAAAGAACTCCTTGATCGTGACATCATCGAAGAAGTACAGGAAGCGTCAAAGTGGGTATCTCCCGTTGTACCGATTATGAAAGAGAGAACGGCGATTTACGTCTCTGTGTTGATATGCGTGCTGCAAACCTAGCTATAATGCGGGAAAATCACCCCTTGCCGTGTATGGATCAATTGCTTCCGAAAATTGGTAAAGCGAACTATTTTAGTAAACTTGATATAAAAGACGCTTTTCATCAAATAGAGATTCAATCCAGCAGTAGACACATTACAACGTTCATTACAGCAAATGGTCTCTACCGATACAAAAGATTAATGTTTGGCATAAATTGCGCTCAGAGACCTTCCAAAAGTACTGGAGAAGATCTTGATAAAAATGAGGGGGTTGTCAATTTCATTGATGATATACTGGTTTTTGGTGATAGCGAGGAAGAGCACGATCGGCGACTAGAGGAAGTCTTGCGAGTACTTAAGGAACACAATGTGTTGCTCAACAACGACAAGTGCTTATTTAAAGCCAAAAAGGTAGAATTTCTAGGTCATGAATTAACTTCAGATGGGGTACGTCCTTTAAAGAAATACATCGATAGTATCAAAATTTTCGAGTTCCAGCAAATATCGAGGAGTTGCAAAGTTTCCTGGGCCTGATTAATTATATCAACAAGTGGATTCCGAACCTAGCTACCAAAACAGAACCGCTAAAAGAATTGCTGAGGAAGAGACTGAGTAAGAACACAAGTATATCGCCGTTCTGGACAAAAAACCAAGAAAACGCTTTCAACGTCCTGAAGGATATTTTAACCAAAATACAATCCTTGGGTTACTACGACGTGAACGACAGAACGCACTATTTTGCATTTAAAATGTCTGAAACTTCAGTAGTACCTTTGGTCAAGTTGATAAAAACCGATAATTGCAAATTTCCTTCATGCACGAGTGCCTTTTATTCTCATGCTCCTTCTGGATTCAAGCAAAAAAAGTTTTTTTCATTTCCCAGAACTTTTTCTAGGAGTGTTATGACTTCATATAATTTCTTCGTAAGTTTTGATACTGCTTCTTTTTTCTAGGACACCTGGATGATACATACAACTGCAAGGCAGATACGAGTGCAATTAACACATTAAAAGTGATAAGGACTAATAATGACAATATGTGATATCCTGTGATATGTTGTAATGTTTTTCTACAATATTTTATGTCCTCTGTGATATTCTGAAAATTTGTTGTTTTTCATGTTAATTTAGCATGAATGTTTTTATTTAGAAAATGTATTTTTTATGTAACATAAGTGTTTTTCACGTTACATGACAGTTTTTTATTTAGAATAAGTATTTTTTATGTAGCATAAGTGTTTTTTACGTAACATGACTGTTTTTTTTATTTATAATAAGTGTTTTTTATGTAGCATAAGTGTTATTTACATAGCATGACTGTTTTTTATTTCTAATAAGTATTTTTTAAATCAGAATAAGTGTTATTTACATAGCAAGACTGTTTTTTATGCAGCATAAGTGTTATTTACGTAAAATGACTGTTTTTTGTTTTTAATCAGTGTTTTTTATGTAGCATAAGTATTATTTACATAGCATGACTGTTTTTTTATGTTCCTATAAATTTTGTTGAATTCTTGAAGTTTATTTTTATTCAATGTGATATTCACTCTAGTGATTTTTTTTGTGAAGTCTTGAAGTAATATTTGTATTCAACACTAGTCTGTTAGTTTTGGAAATAAGTTCATATTATACAATAATACTATATAATTATATTCCTGAATGAACAATAAAATGATGAAAATTTATTACTGCTTGTTTTTTCATCTCAATCATTTAGTATATGCATCAAAGTAATTTAAACAGCATAGTAAGTGCATATATGAGAAAATTTTAAATTCCCGCTGCTCCAGTAATTCAAATTTTCCGCCACTCCAGTAATTCAAATTTCCCGCCAATTTGATTCCACTCTACCAAACATGGCGGCCGATGTGTTGCCAAAATTTAGTTAGAAATTTTCATTTCTTGTATATTAGTGTTCTTTGGTGTTACGCTTCCTATCTCTTCTCTAGTCACTGTATTCCACCCCATAGATGAGAGACATCTGGCTCTAAATATTAACATCGATTGTTTTAGATTCTGTGCTTGCGATGAACCTAACACATTAGTCTGACATCTATGGTTGTTGGATTCTATGCTTACAACTAACCTAACAATTTAGTTTGATATCCGTGAAAGTTTGAACTCAGAATATAAATAATTATATTCAACAAATTTCAATTTTGAGAGTGAGATTGTATAATTCTATAAAATTTCAGGTGATTCTTCAGCAGATTAAATGGATTCTGAGAATTCAGATTTAGATTCGTCTTCCGAGAAGGAGCTAACAGATGGAGATAATGTTACAAAATCAGAGGTTTCTGACGATAAAAGGGTAATCACATAGTATCTTGTATTTATATATTCTTTTGAGCTTTTGGCTTACAATATTTAGTTAGCAACCAATAAAGCATATAGATCAGGGGTTAGTGACGGGGTGTATAAGCGTTGCTTAAAATACCACAAATATTTCAGTCGCCCATCGACTCATCTACTTGACAGTGTTCCTGTTTTTCTAGGCAAAAATAAGGAAGAAATTATCCACCATGTCCTTTGAAGATATTCAAAAATTGAAAGAGAAAATAGGATCTAAGCTTTATAACCAGGTGATTTTAGGAATTGAGAATAAAAAAGCAAAAACCGACTTCAAGAGAGCAAACAAAAATCGACCAAGAGAAATGAGTTCTAAAGTACCCATCAGAACTGCTTCAATCTCAAAAGTTCAAAGCACTTCTATACCAGACAAAAAAAAAGTATGTCGAGATCCACGATTTGACTCAATGTGTGGGGAATATGATGCGAAAGCATTCCGAGAAAATTATAAATTTATTGATGATATTAAAAAAAATGATAAAAAGCAGTTAGAAAAAGAACTAGCTGTAGAGAAAGATCCTGAAAGAAAAAGGCAGATCAAAATATTAATTCAAAGAATTAGTAATCAATTAATAGAGGCTGAGAAGAAGGATAAATTGAAAATGCAAAAGTTGGAAGAAAAAAGAACAATCAGAGAAAAAGTCAATCGTGGTGAGAAACCAATATACAAAAAGAAATGTAAGTTTTCAATAGTTTATGCATTCAATATATTTCTAATTATATCTTTTTCTTTCAGCTGAACAGAAGGTCATTGAACTGCTTCATAAATATGAAGAACTAAAAAATTCTAACAAACTTCAAAAACATATTGAAAAAAAGAACAAGAAGAATAAAAACACAATGGGATAATTTATTACTTGAACATATCATGTATATATGAATATTGAATAATCCAATGAAATGTAAGTGAATATTTTCTTATATCACCCTGAATAAGCCAGAGACCAGCTGCGGAAGAAAATCTCAAGAAACAATCACCTGTACAAATCATGGTTGATGGAGCAACTGAATTTACATCAATTTTATGAATAATTTTCCTGAACAAAATTTTTTGTAAGAATTTTGTATCTGTTCCTATAAATAATTGCAGATTTTATAAGTCAGAAATAAATTGAAAAATTTTGGTGCAAAATACAGAACAACCCTCTGAATGTAAGTGTTACCATAAAGTTGTGTGTCAATAACCTTTTTCTCAAATTAAATTCTATACTATTGTCTGGAAGAATAGTAGTGGTGTGCAAAAAGTATCTATCCAAGAAAAAGTATCGGATACCCGATTAGAATTCGAGTATCGGATACTCGATCTTAAAAATTATGGATACTTGGATACCCATTCGGTTATTCGAAATCAGTGTAAGCCATCTAACGGGTATTCATGCAATTTCCAAAAATAGAATAAAGTTCTACTTTCAAAGTGCTATAGAGTTCTATTTTTAGATATTTTGTTTCAAGTTTTTTATTTCTCAACTTGAGACTTGAACATTTGTAAAGCAAAAGCAGCGATTGTTTCGATTTGCGCAGATGCTCCACTACAATTTTTACTATTGGGGAAACAAAGCATACAAGCATTTACCAATTCATCGTCATTTAGTTTTAGTAATACATTTCAGCATTTCCCATTTAGATGGATTTAGATTCTTTATTTTTTCTGTCAAATTTTTTATTTCAAACCTACCTTTTAGTTTTTCAGTATAATAGTGCTCTATAAAGGGAGTTTGACAGCGGTTCCAAACCACGAAAATTACAAAAAAGTAGAAATATTCGAATGAAATGAAATCTGTCATCAAATTAATCAAATCTGTAAATTTCGTATTTAAGGTTGGACCTTTATTGGCCGCGCCAATTCTAAATGGGGGAGTGAGCCCCTCCATAGCTATAACATATATATATAACATCGAGATTTTGTAAGTATGTATAAATGTGGATACCAAGTATCCAATAAATGTATCCGATACATTTTACGTACATATCGGATAGTATCGGATATTCGAAAGTATCCAAGTTGCACACCTCTAAAGAATAGATTCAATTTTTGGTAGAATTGGCAGCTGTGAAAAAAGGGAAAGAATATTTGCCTCCTTGTATAGTAGCTGAGATGAATATGTCCTCCCTTTCCTGTATATAAATTTGAGTGACAAAGACACTTAACAAAGTATTTTTGAAACACCCTCCCCAAACAATTAGACAATATCTCAGTAAAAATTCCACCAACAATAGGTAAAGCATTATGATAATCTTCTCATTCAAATCTCCAACAATTGAAAAAACCGATAGAGTATACTTATTGATGTAATAGGCATATTCGTCGCATCTCAGATGATTTGTCTGCTATAACACCCAGGTATTTAATAGTTTTTACATACTTTTTTATTCCACATTGACATAAATTATGGTTGAAGCAGTGTTCCATTTGAATTTTCATCAATACTTTAGGCGGTTTATCAACCTCTGTGACAAAAAAAGCAGTGTACTTGGTCTTTTTGACGTTTGAACTAAGTAGACTATAATTCAGCTAAATAAAAATCCTTGCCCTGAAAAGTTTAAAAAAATTCTGTTTTAACAATTTAGCTAGTACAAATGAAAAAATATCACAAAACATCGCAAATTAGGACGATGTTCTCGAGAAATTGGCGGAAAACTATTTATAGCTCAAAAAACAATTATTACTGTGAAGTTTGAAGTTGATTTTATTGAATGAAAATACCTCTTCAAAGTATGGCTCTACCTCAATCAAAATACCTCGATTTTTTGACTTGAAATGATGGATAACTTTATTGACGGTTATATTCGTATAATCATGAAACATTTCCCCGAGAGGGAACTGAATATGCATTTTCTAAAATTTTTACAGTCAAGGGAACAATACAAATACATCTTAATGGTCCTACAAAAGTGGTTGAAAATGTCAAGTCTTCACAACATGAAGCATCTCATTTCAATGCAGTTGAATTTTTCTTCTATTTATGTATACAGGGTGGCCATTTGAAAACGAAACGGACGAGATTACAGACGAAATAAATTTTTTCTATAGTAATGCTCCGGTTACGGACGCATAGCGCTTCAACTCTTGCTACTACAACCCTCACCCCCTAATTTTAAATAGGGAAGATGGGGTGAGTGATACCTCCTTTGAAAGGTATTTTTATACTGATTTCAGCACAGTAATTGTTTCTTCATTTTATGCATTAGTTCTAGAAATATTCTTAACTAAGTATTTGAAAATGAAGTGGTGTTTTCATGGCACTTGTAGTGTTTTTATGTGAAAAATCGACATTTTGAGCTTCAAAACAACCATGACTGTGGCTTCCTTCCTCCAATCCACTGACATAGAAATCTTTAATCAAAATGTCGAACAAACAAAGCGTATTGCGAAGGAGCTCAATCTTGCTGAAACTCAATCTAAATTATCTTCGATATAATTTGCAGTATTTCCAATAACATGCATCAAAGATTTCCAAATCGGTGGATTGGAAGAAGGGGTCCCACTGAATGGCCAGCCAGATCTGCCACCACTAGATTTCTTTCTTTGGGGCCACTTGAAGAGTAAAATTTACTCTACACAGTCCGATTCCAGAGAAGATTTAAGCAGACGTATAGTGAAGGAATGTCGTCAAATCACTCGAGCAAAACTTATTTCATTGTATGGAAGGTAATGGTGAACAATTTGAATATTTAATTAATTGATGTGAGTTTTTGATAAATTATTTACTTTACTTTGAAAAGTCTTATTTCTTAGATCAATACTTCAAATATAATATAATATAATATGTATGTTGTTGTTGAGTTTGTTACCTTTTTCCGTTCACTTTTTCATTTCACATTTCAGTTTTATATATTTTTTATAACCCCCTTAGGATTCTTGAAACTTTTTTGTATTTAAATATTTTTAGTTTTCTATATCTATTGTTTTCTCCTCTTTGTTAGCTTTTTTAAAAAGTCTTATTTCTTAGATCAATACTTCAAATCGTTCTGATACCGTACAGTTGGAGAATGATTTCAGTGAATAAAAGAGCTAGTCGAACATCTGACCCTAGTAGCATTAACACGTACACGGTATGACTTCATTTGCCCAGTGGTAGATGTTTTGCAATTTCAAATACAAGTACGGAAATTTTGGTGTTTCGGAAGCACGAAATGTCAATTATTCGCAAAAGTGATGAAATTAACTAACGCATGAATATTTCAGGAACTAATGCATATAATGAAAAAACAATTACTATCCTGAAATCAGTATAAAAATACCTTTGAATTGAGGTATCACTCACCCCATCTTCCCTATTCAAAAATTGATGGTGGGGGTTGTAGCAGCAAGGGTTGAAGCGCTATGCGTCCGTAACCTACATCTTAAGTTGTCCCCCTCGAAACAGAAATCGACCTGTCCGAGCATTTCTTTCAAAAAAACTTATTTCGTCTGTAATCTCGTCTGTTTCGTTTTCAAATGGCCATCCTGTATATATTATCAAATTATCACGACATTGTCAGGACTTAGAACCATGTATCCTAGTGAACTCTTAGTAACTATACTAATTCATACTTCTCAAGTGCTATTTCATTATTTTAAAAAACTTGAAGTCGTTCATAATACATTTTCAACAGTTTTTTTGAAATAATCAAATAGTACATAGACTTATTAATGTTCTGTGTTACCCATGTTTTGTTAGACATCCCCAAAATTCCTAGAAATAGTTTCCAGCTTAAATGCTTCGATTGAGAACTTCTGGTCACAAACCATTTGATGAGATAAACCAGACTGAAATTGCTGATATGGAGAATCGAAAAAACTATATTTTAGAATTTGTACCACCGTCGGAAGAGGGGGAAAGGGAATATTGAAAAATGCATTGCTACGATTTGTCACCCTGTACTTTCCATCCCATTGCGTGTTCGTTGATGAATTTTTCACTGAATAAACAAATTCTTAATTATATTTTTTCGATTCTCCATACAATTTTCAATAATTCAGTAAAAGATTCATCAACGAACACGGAATGGTATAGAAAAAACAGGGTGATAAATCGTAAAACGCATTTTTCAATATTCCCTTTCCCACGGTGGTACAAATTCTGAAATATAGTTTTTTCGATTCTCCATATAATTTTCAATATTTGAGTGGAAAATGCAGGGTGACAAATCGTAGCAACGTATTTTTCAATATTCCCTTTCCCCCCTTTTCCTACGGTGGTTGGTGTTTTCTGCTCCAAGTGAATCGTGAATCCTCAAAATGCTTTGTTATTTAGTTGTATCAAGAAATGTTATTCAGTTATACAAAAGTGCTTATTTGGAAATAACTGTCCAAATATGAAAAACTGAGAGTCAATTTGTCAACTATATGCTTGATGTAGGTGTACATCTCAGCACTACTCTGATTTGTAAAAATTTTAGTTCATATATGTATTCAAATTACCAATAGTGTTGATGTGAAGCGTTTACTCCAACAGTAAAACGATAATATTTTGTTTAATAAAGCATAAAACGTGATGGAAATGGTTCGGAAGTTTGGCAACGCTGAAGCTCAATTTCGCGCTTGCCCTTATTCGACAGTGCCCACGTCATAAACCGTTGATGGAAACGCGTTGTTAAGTTCACACAAACAGTTCACTAACTTATCTATGCTCTAGTTCAGTGGACCATAATGAGTAAACAAAAATTCCAATCCCAAGGAAAAACTTTTGAAAATTTGATTTTGATTGCTTATTTCATTTGTTGCTATTCATAAAGATTAAGAGATGAATCAGTCAATAAGACAAGAGGTTTTGAAATTAATGGACAAAAAGGATAGAATAGAGAAAGAAATCAAGGAATTAACTAACGTTTTAGATTCGGTATTAGACACAAGGTTATCTGCAGGGGTTGAAATAATTATGATTTTTACAGAATGGTGTTGGCATGAATGATCCTTTGGTAGATTCAGAAGGTTATCCCATTAGTTCTATAGATATTTACCAAGTACGACATGCTCGAAACAAAATCATATGTGAGTGTTTGGTATTTCATTCATTTCCTATATAATAGTAGAGTGTGGTAGGTTTGCAAAATGATCATAAAGCTGTGATGAAAGAGATAGAGCAAGGACTACATGGCTATTATGCTTCATCTAATACATCCATCAATAATGAAATGGAAATAGATGAAAGACCAACTACAACAATCCATAAACTACCATTTGCTAAAATCAATGTAGTCAGTGATGATTCACCTGCACAGTTATCTGTAAGGATATTTTATGTCAATGAACTCCAGTTAAATGTATTCATTTGAAGGGTTTAAATGTGGGCGATGAAGTAGTTGAGTTTGGATCCATAAATAAGAACAACTTCAAGAGCTTAAATGATATAGCTGCTGTTGTTCAACATTCTGAAGGAAGAAATTTGAATGTGAGGGTGAAACGAGGTGAACAGTTTATATCGACACAATTGCGACCTAAAAAATGGAAAGGAAAAGGTCTGCTAGGATGCAATATTGTTCCACTTGAATAAAATAAATTATTTCTCCTATATATTTGTTTTCATTAAATCCCATGTTATATAAGTTGTTATTTTACATTTTCCAATACATGTTAATGCTAGTAATCTTACCATTTATGAATGCCTAAAATTGCCTCAAGAAGATTTTGACCAGGTATCAAACACACGCCATATACTTATAGTAACGCCCTATTTCTAGTAACTTTTAGTCGAAGACAAGGTTTGACGTTATCTAGGGTGTTAGCGATAACTGGGAAATCAATATTCAGTCAACTCTCAGAAATGCGGACACAGTGCTCTGATGAAGCAAATTCAAATTAAGTGGAAGGAAATACGACCAAAATCCAGAAAGAGGAGAGAAATAAATCAATTAAAATATAAGTTTCGATCGGGGCTATTAATTCAGTGAAAAAAACAATTCAATTCTAACTAACCAATTCAATAATTCCGAACATTAATATTAGAATATAGTTGAATTGAACAACTCATTTCTTGAAAAGTGCAAATTAATTAATAAAAAACAAAAAAATGACTATAATAGTTGTACACTTTCGATTAAAGTACTTTTTCGATACCTACGGTTCTTATTCCAGACATTCATTATTTAATACATTTTTCTGTAGTTTTCTGAATTGTTTAATGTTATGATGAAAATGAAAATATCCTCTTTTATTCTTTATGGCACTGTGTTGTCTGGAATAAGAACCATAGGTATCGAAAGTGTACGACTAATATAGTAAATCTTTCATTTTCTTTAATCTAATATTAGAAATTCGGTTGCCTAAAATAAATAGTTATGAAAATATCAAAAATTAATCCTGACTACCAACTTGTTCAGATACGAACACTTGTTTTCTCACGAAATATTTTGCGACATGGTCAAACTCAAAGGTAATACAAAAAAATTACGGAGCAACAAGCGAAAATTGTCGCGTCTGGGGGAAGTAGCGAGCTGATTAGGAACTAAAGCAAAATTACCCGAAAATTTTCAAGGTGAAAGTTAGCGGATGGTTTGTGAGATCTTGCTAAATATGGGAACCGGCTCCCATCGTTACCAGAAATAATAAGGGTGCGGAAACCTTTTGACGCAGCTCGACTAATATCGTTGGACTAGAAGCAAAGTGAGACTAAGGAAAAAAAGAGAGTGATAGGGTAGGAAATTTAGATGCAACCATGGAGTGGTCTTCTTTAGCGAAGGAGTGGTGACTTTTAACCCCTGTTAGACTAATATGCTTGGACCAGAAGCGAACAGGACGAGAGGGAAGGTACGGTTGGAACAAAAGCTAGACGCTGTCAGGCCACTAGGTCGGAAAGCTCTGCGATAATTCTTTTAGTGGAAATAATTGATAAACTTAGGTTTCAAAATGTAGGAAAAATGTTTATTCTTGTAAAATTATTACTAAGTTCAGACTTCAGACTGGAAAAGATTAATTAGGGATGCAATCAGTTTTGAGTTAATAAGATTTCTCTAATTTTCCATTCAGTGATAATTATGAAAAAAACTGAATAGAACAATAATTACTTCGCAGCACCTCCTTAATTTATTCTCAAATTGAAATATTTTACGTATCACACCGTTGCCTAATCTGGCAACAGAATCGAAAATGACACGATCCGTTTTGAATGGCGCATGCGCGAAACATGTCATTATTCCAGAGATATAATCATGTGGAAATCGTAAATTACAGATCAGTAATACAAATGGTCTGTCAACTGAAGGTGCGTTGAAATGAAACTTATAAATCCAATGATTTTCTTGAATTTTAACATTGAAGGCTGTAGGTATTTGATCACAACTTAAATTTTAGGAAAACTCAAAAATAAAATTGGAAGCAGAAAATATACATTCAATGGAGAAAATTTCATTTCTATAAATCACCTAGGTAAAAAAAAATTATTTGGAAAACATTAGAAGCATTGTAGAATGTACAGATTATAGTGCAGCTGCAAACATTGAATGCAGAGAGTACCTTAACCAGTCATCAACTGAAAGTACGTTGAAGTAACACAGAAAAACCATCTTTTTCTTATTGAATTTGTTATAAAGATAATATTCAATTCTATTTCAAATTTCAGGATAAGTCTATAAGAGAAGAAATAAAAGGTTCAAAGAGAAAATGTCATTTGTGTGAAGCAATCTAGATTGATAATGATTTGAAAATTACAAGAAGAACCTGAAAATTATAGCCACAAGAAATCAATAAAAATCCATTGAGAATTCTGTTAATGAAACTATGAAAAGATAAATTTTCAGGTTGCTTCAAATTTATGTTATGTGTGCAATACTGAGAGTATCTGCAAAGCATCGATCAATAGTTTGGGTGTTCTGAGAATGCACAATATGGTAGCAATTTTAAGGTAGATCATTAAATTGAAAGAAGAACCAGTAGAAGTGACCAAATAACTCTATTTTTTTAAATTGAATAAACTGAAATATACAAATTCAAAATATTGTTTGTTAAAACCATCATGAGATTTGTCATTGCTGTTCCTAAGGTTAAGAGTATAAGAAGTTCTTTCATTGCCTTTTTGTGTTTGTTTCAAATTTTCATCAAGTATAATCTTGAAATAATGCAAAAATAGATTTAATTTCTAAATCTGGAAAAAAAATTTCGTCATTGACTTCAAAATTAAAACATTCCTCTTGACTTAATTTTTCTTCCTTTTACTAGCTGTTAATATTGATATTTTTCATTTTAATCATTTCTTGTCATTTTCTTCATTCCTAGTTACTCACAAAATAATTTTTTTTTATGATCATTTTTACATGTAGAGATATTATATGAGTCTAATTTAGTATTTATTCCTTGTTAAATTTATTGTAGTTTCAGTAATTCCATTATAAGGATATATTGGCTAATAAAAAATTGCTTATAAAAATGTCTTTTTGTTTATAATAAGCTTCGGGAATGGGCCTTTTTTATCTGAATCAGATAAATGCTCAGATAACGTGTTATGCAGATAACCTATGAGCATAAATAAACGCGAATCAAAAGAATGACAGCACGGATAAACAAACCCGAGCATTCAAGCGATAATTTCTGGTTATTCTTTCTGGATTTCGAAGGAATAACCAAGAAGAACCAGCAATAACCGCTGGATGGACCAAAATCATAACCTGGTTACTCTTGGTTCGTCGCTTGAAATACCTTATAGAGTGGGGAGAATGATCTTCGAGATGCGCGAAGTGGCTAATTTTTCGTCCACCATTTTTATACTTTCGGTTCATTGTCGTAGAAAACAGTGTATCTGAGGGATAGTTGGCATAGAATTAAAATGAAAATGAAATGTAAAAAGCATATCAATTTCTCAGATTAATCTATAGCTTCAGAATCTATACTCAGAAAATCAGTCCTAACTGTCCTCATATCAACTGATTTTTGGATGTATTGAATTGGTGTTGTGGAACTTTTTATTACTTATAAGAGCAATTCACAACGGTGTTACATTTTTGACGTAGTTTTATTTACAGTTCACCACAAATGAAAGTAATATACAATACATTACTGCAATACATTTGGAACATCAGAATAAATCATTCACTATATTCATTTAGAATGACGGTGCTTAATGCCCAACCACAGAACTCCAAAGAAGACCTTTAAAATGCACAAAAATTGCTCACGACATTGGCTTGTTCTGTTTCTGTAAATAAAAGTAGCGCAAAACCCTATGGAAAGAAGGAGAATGGATTTTTATAGTGTCTAGGAAACATATCCTATCCTGAAATCGAAAGAAAGAACTGCTATCGTTTGTCGTTTTTATTTTTTCTTGCTACGTTTTTTCATGAAACAGTGAATACATTGACACGTCTAGAGTAAATGAAACACACTTTTTAATCCACTAAATTTTAATTGCCAATTCATAAAGAAAATAAGATATAAATAAAAAATTTCGCACTTTAGATTTATTATAATAAAATGAACATTTTTTTGTTAATGTTACGACAATTGGCTTTTCAGATGGCGCTCATGTAGATTGCGGTCGCTTCGTCTTATATTTCGTTATTCCTTCTCTTTGGTTTGAATGTTTCAAATAAATAATTGTTGCTCGATGATTATCAGATAGAAATTCGTTTTAATTAAAAATGCCACATTCAAAATAACTCTTTTTAATCTCAAATTCAAGCAAATTTATTTATTCCTGGTCAAATTGAAATTTAAATTCTTCTTCCTACAAGCTCTTGAATGTTTAGAATTGTTGATTATGCAAATTTACAAAGGGAAGTAATATTTGATGCTCCTTCATTCCATTTTATTAGTGAACCCTCTGATTCGAATATATATTTGTGAATACGGAATTTCCTAAAGATGGGTACAATATCTAGGTATTCCCTTACTGCTTTTGAAATTGTAAATGAAACCTATACAGCAATTGGAGCAGGGCTTCTTGGAATGGCAAAATTATTAGTAGATGGTTTTGATACAAGCAACTTTTTGAGAACAGCTGCAATGATGAGTTTAACTGGATCTTGCTTACTTTATGTTCTACATAATTCAGAAAAAATCACACCGTCTACTAAAAATGTAGTCTTCATCTCTGGATGTGATTCTGGCTTAGGATTTTCATTTGCACAACATATGGCAGATATGGGTTTTACCGTAATTGCTGGTTTTCTGAATTTGAAGTCGAGAGGAGCTCAGGCAATTAAGGAAAAATATTCTGAAGATAAAATTATTCCAATTCACTTGGATTTAACTGATATGAATAATATCACAGAAGTAGTGAAATATGTAGAAATATTTTTGGATGCTAACAAATACAGTGAGTACTCAGAATTTCATTAGGTTTAATGTATATCTTATTTATATAAACTTTTAACTCCATAAGACAATATTTCAGAGTTATTTGCAATAGTCAATAATGCTGCTGTTATGATTTTTGGGGAATTTGAGTGGTTAACACCAATGCAAATATCTCAACAAATGAATGTTAACTTACTTGGGCCAATGATGATAACTAAACAGTTTCTCCCATTACTGCGAAAATATAAAGGTAGAAAAAAAAATTGAGTTACTTTCAATCACTACAATTTCAAATTTATAGGTAGAATCATAAATATAAGCAGTCACTGTAGTATTCAAAGTCTCCCAGGAATTTCTGTATATGGAGCTTCCAAGTATGGATTGAAGGGATGGAGTGAATCTCTGAGGTTGGAAACAGCAAAGTATGGAATTAAAGTAGTTGATTTAATACCTGGGTCTTTTACCACACAAAGTAATATAATGGCTTACCAACCAAAATATGCAGATGAAATGTACGGAGATATGACAAAAGAGCAAAAAGCATTTTATGATCGATATTTTCGAGAATATCAAACTTACTTAACTGTAATCAAACCGCCTTCAGAAGTGAAGAAAGTAGAAGACGCAAAATTATATGAGCTGTTTGAGGAAGCTCTTTTATGTGTTTCACCGAAAGTTTTTTATAAAAATGAGACATGGAGATATTTTATTTATCACACATTATTTTGTTGGAGTCCCGCTATGATTAAGGGTTTCTTTGTTCAAAAATTCATGGGTATACCAAAGTTTACACAATCTGAAATCTATATTGTGGCATGAAGTAATTTTATATTAAATGAATTCATAAATTTCTTATTAAATCCATAAGTTTATTTTTATCTGTATATGTGGATTGAATCTCGGAAATATATTCTTCTTGAAATTTTCTCCTTGAGTTAATGCAGCTACATTTGAATTTTGGATATCAAGGAAAATAAATAGAAAAATAATTCAACAATTTTCCTTTAATGAAACAATTTCAGCCATTATACTGTCAGTTTCATTTTTCATCATATCAATGTGTTTACACTTGAATGTATCACAAAATACTTCAAGAAATAGGTCTGCAGCTTCAGTGACTTTGAAATTTTGTTTTAATTCTTTCGACAAACTCGTTACACCTTTACCTTCGATGCCACAAGGTACTATGTGCTCAAACCAATTAAGTACATCTAAAGAACAATTCAATGCTAATCCATGTGTTGTAATGTATCGACTACCATGCACACCAATTGAACAAATTTTCTTATCGTCTACCCATACACCTGTGTGCTCACAGGTATAAGCTTTGAGATGTAAGGACTCGCAGAGTTTTACGATAGATTTCTCTAAGGATGCTATATAACATTTCATAGTTAACTTGAAATATTTAAGGTTCAAAATAGGATATGCAACCAGTTGTCCAGGTCCATGATAAGTTATCAAGCCACCTCTATTGGTTCGATAAAAGTCGGCCCCAAGAGTTTTCAATTTGTTTTCAAAGCTGTCATTGTAATTTGCGGATCTTAAGCCCACAGTGTAAACAGGTGTGTGTTCTAGAAGTAGTATGGTGTTCAAGTCACCATTTCTATTCAAGATTTGCTTCTTTGCAAAAAAATTTTGAAGTTTAAGGCCTGTTTCATAGCTTAAAGTTCCTAATTTCAGTACCCTAACGATAGGCAACATAACCCCCTTTCAGAGTTGATCAAGCAACACACACAGAACAACATATTTGGGTTTACAATACGCAAAATCACAGATGTGGGTACTATATTAGTAAGATGTCTAAAATGCATTTTATATATATATGCATATATATATGCATATATATGCATTTATATATTGGTAAGATGTCTAAAATACGGTGTATGAGCTTCACATAATTGGGATGGAAACGTCATTCCAAATCTTGGATAATGGGGATTGTTTTTTATGACGTATGTGTAAGAGTGCAACCACGCAAATCATTCATAAATGTTTGACATATCTTTGATTTCATTCGTTCATTTCAACGTCGTCAAGAAATGATTGAAATTTTGTAATACAGAATTTTTCACTCCAACAGTTGCAAGATGTTGCATGCAATTTTTGTTGTGGAACTGAATTGAAAAAAATATATTCTAAAACAAGTTTCAGAATGGGTTTCAACACGAATGCCAAATTCGAATACGAGCGACGAAGGAGCGAGTTTTCGAAGGCATGAATGTTGAAATTGACTTCTGCAACGTATTTAAGACGATATTCTCTCCACTTCAGAAAAATTTTGTGAAAAAATGCTCAAATTTAATGAGGAATTCGTTTTGTACCTGCTAGTGACTTTGGAAACAAATCCTCGGCAGTCGACGTGACTGACGAAAGTTGACAAATTATCGAGTTTGAATCGACCCCCTTGAACATCGATGGTTTCGAATTATTCGAAAAATATTACTAGAATATTACAGCACTGATTTTTGTATTGTAATGAACTTATTACGATAATGAAGTAGAGAAAATTCACTACGTTACTGTCATTCATCTGATAGAGATATTCTTTTGAACTTTTGGCTCACATAATATCTGATACATATATGCAATTCTAACGCGCAAATCTGCATATAAGGCTTGTTTATTTGACGTAAATACCGTGTAGCGACATCTAACGAAAAATAAAGGAAAGAATCCTATTGTCGCCAATAATCTTTTCAATAAAAGAAGTAATTCTCAAACTCGAAAATGTTATGAGAATAAAGTGCCAAATGGAGTTTTAAAGAGTAGGAAAAAGTTCATTTCTCTCTAATGATCTACCTCTACATAAATTGATAATAATGTGGAACGTCCACGATCCGAGACACGCTTCTCGTTGTCGTTATATGTTGTCATAACTTGCAGCAATAAAAATCCTTCAAAAGTGTATTAAAATCTGAGAAAAGTGAAACAAAAATTGACCTATTTCAGAATTTTGTTACCAAATATTTTTCTTCTGAGAAAATGAATTAGTACCATAATTCTGACACGCACTGTAGAAGGTACCATTGAGTATAAATCTACCTAGAGGGGAAACGCAGTTCAAAGAAATGAAGCCAAAAATTCTACCGGTAAGGTGGCGGTCTCAAGCGTGTAAAAACGGTAACAGTTATTTCATTGTATTTATGGTTGCAGCGACTTGGTCTCTCTGTTTGAGCTGGTCTGAGCCAGGGCCGGATTTATTCGACATCACCTCTCAGAATATTTTATTATTTAGATATATTGACTTACTGTCCAATGATCTGTGTATATTTAGATGATGATTTTAATGAATGAATTATGGGCATATTGTTGGTGATATCAAATACGTGAAGTGAATTTAGATCAGTTATGCATGTACACAAGAAAATTGTATGTAACATATATATTTGAATGAGCAATAAATGGACCAAGTTCTTATTTCATAACCCTAATACTGAGGAACAACTGGTTTTTTCCCAAATATTTTTTATCCTCTGTATTGAGCAAAACAAAAAAAAATTGATAGTTTTGGCGCACAGTTAATCGCAGAAAAAAAATTTGGATTTCTGAAATTAATCTGGAGCAGTTCAGGTGAACGAAAAAGAAAAGAACGTGAAATGTTTCGGTGTATTCGGATGTTTGAAGCAACAGAAACAAAATATTCATAGTGAAATTTGATGTTTTCTCGTAATGAAATATTTTTAATTAATAATGGTAACTTATTACCTACTTCTAAGAATCGATGAGGATAAATTCTTAGGATTACTCTACATAATAATTTTTTCAATGGTATAATGTGTAAAAAAAATCGATACTTTAAAATCACCCGATTACTACCTATTGAACCCACAAACCTATCATGAAAATTTCACACTATATTTCCTTCCGTTCGAGAGTGATTGTCTTGACGGAAGAATCGGTTTTTACCACACTTTCCGAAATAAAAAATTGTAATTAGTGGAATCCTGCACTGAGAATCTGTGAGGATAATGCAAATTGTATTTTTGTTTATTTTATTATTTGAAGAATATATCCCTCTGTGAGCATTTCGTTACTTTAGATGAGTTGCAAAACTATAAACACAATCAGACTAAGATTAGTACCTGCTATGATATAACCTACTATGGTATAAAATTATTTCCTGTAATTAGTAATATTTGTTTTATTTTCATTATTTCCATGCACCTTTTTGATTCCATTTATGATGTTGATTGAGTATTTAGTAGGCAGAACTATTGAGCATAAATTGTTTTCGATATGTCTTCGTTTCAATAACTTTTCAGGTAAACGATTGTGGAAATAAATTTCGTATTGACCCTAGCTTCATTAATTTTTTTAATGAATGAATGAACTGTACCAATATCCAGACCACTTATAAAAATAATCATATACACTGACAAATTTCATGGAATTGTTTTAAGAAATATTTTATTTCGCAAATTGTTCCAATTTCTTACTTAAAAACTGTCACGAAATATTATCATTATTGAAGAGTGAATACTTATTTTTGGAGAAAAATCAGCGCCTATAAAAATATTCAGACACAAAGCTATTCTACAGAAGCTCGAAATCGAATTTTATTGAAAACTCTTCATTGATGAGTAATATTTCCGGCAAATTAAAACAATCCTAGGCCGAAAATTACACGGCTATATTGAAAAAAAAATGATTCTCAACAATTAAGCGCTCAAAAAGATCGAAATAGTATTTTTATTAAGCCAGTCTTACTGATGTATAATCATATTATAATAATATTCGTATTGGTTTTATTTCAAGTACAAATATTCAAATTTGACAAGGTGAGTAAACGAATGAAATGTTACCTGCTTTACCTACTTTACTGCTGAAAGCGAAAATGAAAGGGACTACTATTTTATTACTAGTTCAAAACCGTAATTACTGCTTATAATGATATTCCGGCAAGAACGGCATTCTGTTACTTCTCGGAAAAAAATTCATAATCTCCCAACATGACAATTGTGATCAATATATTTCGCCATATCAGATATTTTACTGACTGTGACCGGCCGATAGAAACCTAATCTACAAACGTTGTATTTACAGGGTGTTTCAGAATAACGTCGTCGTACGACAAAGGAAGATCTTTTAGCTTATTTTAAGGATAACAGTTCGGGTAAACGTGAATCCGAAACGGCTTCGTTACCAAAATACGGCATGTCGAAGATTAGAGAGATATGGAAGATGAAAGAACGTCGTGCGGTATTAGCGTTATTTACGGTACAGCGCATGCATATTCAATTTGAGATAACGTGCGGTATTAACTTACCGCACCACGTAATTTACGGACGGATATGTATGACCACGGAAACATATTAGACAGCTTTCTTTTTCTTCTTATAATTCAGCTTACAGAACGCCATTTTTCTTCGCATACTTTAACATCGATGATTCCGTTAAACCGTTCAAATGCTGTTGGAAAATGTCAGTTCAAATTTGATAGGTATATTCAAGAGTATGTTCGAACATATCCTTCACCAAAAGAAAGGGAGCAAATGTATTGGAATGCCAATTATCCTCTTCCAGTTCCGATGATGAATTAAGTCCACTCGAAGTGAAAATGACTTGTGCTCCTCAACCAGATGAAAGGCCTCTAATTTTCAATGAAAGAAAGTTTATGTTTATGTTTATACTGGCTTACCTAGGTATACATGTATCAATGTACATCCCTCAGAAGCTAATTAAACCTTGTGCGAGTTGGTTAACCAGTGTGTGTTCTGTGTAGGCTTTGTTACTGTGTCCTTACGCCACCTTAGGCATAGCACTGTTAATTTTAGACCCAACAGTGAATGAAAGAAAGTTGAAGAAGAGATTGAAAAATCTGCAGGAGGAAAATAAAAACCTACTGATTCTTGTGAGAAAGAAAAAAACCAGATGTCGTATATACCTACAAAAAATTCGTAGAATGCGGAACAAATTGTCCAGCCTGAATGAGGCTGCAGAGTTGAATAATTGTTTGGAAAACTTATTCCCTAGTGTGAAGACATTTGTATATATGCAGATAAGGCATAAACCTAGCACTCCATGGTCTCCTTGTGAGAAGAAATTAAGCCTGTCAATATATTATACGTCCCCCTCATTGTACAATTTTTTATTGAAAAAAAATTTAATTGAAATTACCATCAATAAAAACATTGAGAAACTGGATTCAAGTCAATAATCTCACACCTGGTTTCAATAACGCATTTAAAAAAAAACTACGATCAAAAATTGTTGTTATGAATTCGAAAGAGAAATAATGTGTCTTGCTTATGGACGAAATGTCTGTGAAGAAACTTATAGAATATGATGAAAGACTGGATATATTAGAGGGGTTTCAAGAGTTTGCCGAAGAAGGACAAAGAACAGCCAGAGCAGCGTCTCATGCTCTAGTTTTTATGGCAAGAGAATTATGTTATAATTGGTGTGTACCTGTAGGGTATTATTTGTGGTGTAGACCAATAGTTGGAACACAATTGAAAATATGCCTGGAAAGATGCTTACTAGAAAAGGAAAAAATGGGTCTAGTCATAAATGTTTTGATTTGTGATCAAGGATCAAACAACAGATCTCTTTGTAAACTGCTAGAAGTATCAAAAAGTAAACCATATATTTTTTTCAACGGGTATAAAATTTTTGCTCTCTACGACCCTCCACATCTAATCAAAAATGTGAGGAATTCATTAATAAAAAGGGATATCATAGTGGGTGGGAGTAATGTTTCATGGAGAGATATAAAAAAACGTACGACATCGATTCGTCGAATTTACTGTCTCGTACCCTTCTAAAAACAACAGAAACTTATATTAACCCTAATGCCTTTCAGAAAATGAAAGTGAAATTAGCAACTCAGATTTTTAGTAAGACATTTTATTGTACCATGATGACAGTGATCGAGAGTGGTGAGCTCAATTCTCGAAGTTCCATTGCAACTGCTAATTTCCTATTGAAAATTAATGACTTTTTCGATTGTCTAAACTCTCATGGATACTTTGATGGCAATTATTTAAGACGACCGTTATCTGATAAGAATACTGCAGCGAAACAAGTTTTAATGGAATCAATAGGCTTCATTGAGTCTTGGACGGTCGATAAAAATACACCATTCTGCTTTGATGGTTTAATTCAAACTATCAATGGTATACTTCAAATGTGGGAAGAGAAAAAGGATTCTATTCCTTTCTTAATGACAAGTCGCTTAAATCAGGACCCAGTGGAGAATTTATTCTCTAAGATAAGGCAGCGAAGGGGCTATGGTCCAAATCCTTCTGCGCGTAGTTTTCGATTTGGATTGCAACCCATCATGAGTGGCTACCTTGAAAGGTATACAGAAAATTCCAACTGTCAAAATGATCAAGATGTACATCTTTTGACAGAGGAGGATATGTGCGGCTCAAATATTGTAGGGATAGGTGTGGACAGTAGCACAAATACCATTTCTGTCTCGGAAGAAACAGAAGATCCTGATGCCACAGAGGGTGCGGTCGAAATTAATAAGGAGTGCGATATACCTATGAGCAGTCTAGAAATTAATTCCATCGCTTATTTTACTGGATATTTGTTCAAAAAATTCACTGTGAATTTTAAATGTGACAAATGTGAACAAAACCTCCTCATCGATAATATTGAAGATCTGGGAGACAAAGGAATTTATATTTCTAATAGAAAATATGCCAATTCAAATGAGACAATTCGTTTGAAAATTGATAATAAAAAATGCATTATTGGTTATAGAAGATATTTTGTCAACCAAACTAGAACAAATAAGCATAAAACGATATATTCTAGAAAAATTGAAAAAACTAAATCGATAAAAACCTGGTTAGCGGAATTAGATTATGGTTGCGAAGAGCATGGGATATACATACTGACACAATTAGTCAGAGTTAAATTATTCAAAAGATCTATCCTCAAAACGAAGGAAAATTGTATTAAATGAAGGAAACTTAATATTATGAAAAATGTGTTATATATACGTAAAGATAGGTTTAAAATAATTTAACCCTGAATAATTGTGTCAGTATGTATATCCGATGCTTTTTACAACTTTTCTAGGCTGCTCATAGGTAAATAGCACTCCTCATTAATTTTGACCGCAACCTCGGTGGTTTACTGCAATGGAATACATAAAGGCCAATTGACCATTGAATTTATGTATGTAGAAGACTCTCGAAATAAATCGTTATTGAACTTTATAATTATTTCTTATTTTTCTAGTGGTATTTCCTCCTTATCGTTCTGACCAATTGCAGTAGAACCTCTTGAATCCGAACCCCCAATAATCTGAACCCACACCCGCTCACATTTATGTACCTAAGTTGCTAGACAAAGCTTTTTATTTGTCATTGAATACCTTCTCAAATTATTGGATTAATTTGAAAAATACCTTATAAATCCGCTTTACACTAATCCGAACTGGGTGTAAATTTTCAGAGTTCTGATTAAAGAGGTCCAATGATCAAGAATTCTGAGTTTAATGCGAAGAAATTCGTCCATTCGTTTACACACACCTTTTAAATGTACCTAATGAATTTCAGCTTTATAATTTCCAAGATGAGATGAGAAATACAATATTTTCAATGGTTTTGATCTTATAGTTTTCTGCAATTTTCCATTTCCGTTAAGTCAGCCCAAACTTGAGACGTTATAGACATAAAATCAGAAACATTGATATAATGTTACATCTTCAATATTAGTACAAATTCTTGTTAAAATCGTATTATTTTGAAAACTAGCGCCCTAAAACGCCGTCCTCACGCTAGTGCTCTTAAACAATTTTCGTAAGATATAATGACAGCAGAAAGTCTGTCATAGTATTTTAAATTACACAATGAATGTAACGAACAGAATCTTATAACATATTTTCAAGTTTAATCATTACTTAATCAATATTCAAGTTCATATTCATTACAAAATACAGCGCAAGTTAAATTATTATGGGACCGTCTATTGTCTATTAAGTTACATAATTGCCTAAAATGTGTGAAACTTCATTAATGTGAAGATATTTTATGGTTGCGTTTACGTTACATTCATTGAGAATAAACCCTCACGATTTTCATTTTTAACTTGAAAATGATAGCCGAACGTAAACGCGCCATTTCAGTTCGAAATCTTATGTTCGTTCAAAGAAGTGTTTCCTGAGATTCTATAAAAACACAAGTATAATATATAAAATCATAACTGAGAAGATCCAACGACATAACATACATGGGAAAAATTCGGATAAAACAAATATCGAAACGAAATAATATATGAATCTTCGTGAAGAACAATATATTTTCTGAAGCCGGTCCTGGCCATCGTCTAATAGTTCGGTAACTCTCCGTTAGAAGTAAAGAACAAATACATTTATTTCCAGAAATATACAGTCCATCTATGAACCAGAAATCGTACTAGTAAATTTCTGGCTTCATTTCTTTGAACTGCGTTTCCCCTCTAAGTAGATTTATACTCAATGAAGGTACTAAAATTGGCCTTCCATATGAATGCTACCTGGAAACATGTAAAGAATAGTCTTACAATCCATGGCGTATACCTATAAATTCATATTATTTATCAAGCCTGCCAGAATCCTGTCCAACCGGTTTGTGAAGAAAATATTGGTTTCTTGGAAAAAAAACTGTTTCTTAAGAGAAAAAAAGTTTTTGTCTCATTTAATGACGTTATTTTCTACAATATTCAACGTTAAATTATTAATAAACACGTCATTCCATCAGAAAATCGAAAGTTACCTCTGTTTCAGTTTTTTTTTAATGTATTCTGTTAAACCGTAAATCATAAATGAATCCTGAGACAATCTCTGTTGTCTCTGCTATAACCTGCTAACTAGTCGCTCACTGATCCTGTGAGGGTGTATTAGCATGGACCATAATTTCGCATAAGCAAAAGTATCATACAATACCGAAAGTAAAAAAAGTACTTTAAAAATGGGCGGTGTAAACTAGTTATCCACAATAAGTAGTAAAGATTTAAAACTATCTCATCTCTAAACGATGCTAGTAGTGTTTAATTTCAAGTTTTTAGAAAACGAGAGTTTTATAGATCCATTCTATTTTTTTCCAAGAAGAGATTACAGATGCATCACTCATTTAAATGAAATATTCAAGGCTAAAGATCACCACTTCCTCTCCACTTCAACCAAATTGAAAATTGGGTTATTGCGTTAAGAAACAAAACAGATGTTTGTATTCTTGATATTGTTAATAACCTTGCACAAAAAGCTGTTATTTGCAAACATATAAATTTGCAAATATTCCCAGAGAAATGCATATCAGAAACACCAAACAGCCTATATATAATAATGCATTATTTTCTATGTATAAATAAAAAAAAAACAGGAGCAAATAGAAAATACTTTTATATTTTCATTTCAATATCAAAATATATCTATTCTTATTCTTCTTCCTCTTCATTAGTAGCTGCACCAGCAGTACCTTTCTTGGCATTCTTCCTCTTAACACGTCCAGGACGTCCGCCACCGAAGGGAGACTTCAAGCTGAAGTCAATGTGCTTTTGAGAGTCCAATCGGACAACAAAAGATGGTATATTAACTACCTGCTTCCTTACTCTGAAATGAAAAAATTGGTAATTCCAAGTAAATCAAAGTTGGATAAGTAATTACTTATTGAATATAGAAGACGAAATATTCATTTGTTGGTTCAAAGGTAACCAAGCATGTTATGATTCAGTATGACCGGGCATAAGAGAAGGCAAGAGTTTTTTTCAGTATAATCAGCGTAATACGAAAATTGCTTAACTCTCAGTAATGAATGAGGACTAATTCATAGACTAAACAGAGAAATTATGCAAAATTGTAACAAAGTATATTTAGGCTGATAGAGTTAGGCAAATTCCTGGAAAAGCCTACGATATAAACTAATCTAGGCCTACCTGGACCGGCAAACATCTCAGGTATCATATATTTTCGGGGCGTTAGTTTGGATAAACCGAAACTAAGTGGTCCCACAAGAACTACTTCAAAAACTTAAGAACTTGATTAATTTACCGAATGTGTCTCTGTCTGATGAGTACTCTTGCATGATGGATGGATTTTGCCAATCCCAACTTGAAAACCTGAGTCTGTAAACGACGTTCCAAAAAGTCTTCAATTTTCAACCCCAAGACATAATCAAGCTTCATTCTGTTTTCATCCAAAACACCAATCCTGACAAGTCTACGAAGAAGGGCATTACCTGAAAAAATTGATTTAAACTAGATTAAATACAGTTTATAAAGCAAAAAGCACTTGTTCGCCTGGCAGTTCTCAGTAATTATGACTTCGTGGTCGAAGAGAACTTTGTTCTGGAACTCACGGAATTGTCTCAAATTGCTTCAAGGTAAAAACATGTGGGAACAGATAACTTCAAAACTCTTTTGTTAAATCGTACATCATGGCGATAGTGTTTTTTTTTTCTCAAGAATGCATTTATCATTATCAACTAATGATATAAACACAAAATAACTAAAATTATAACACGTACTTTCATCAAAAACTGACACTTATTTTTAGATAGTTTAGAGATAAATAATGAGGAAGTCTTGAAATAAGGTTAATAATAATTACAATTATTGACAATTTGAATTTAACAAGCTTTCTCTTACTCTACAGATCAGGAACAGTGTGATAACAGATCACCAAAAATTACAGTTCCGAACAAACTTATTGACTAAAAAGACTGATAACAATACACGGACGTGTTTTGAATTACTACACCATTACATTGCTAAATGTTTTTGTTTTAATACTCCATCTGTTTATTTGCAGTGTGTCATCTATGAATTAGTGTTTTAAAATTTTTGATTTTTCCTGTCAACAATTTTTTTTTAGAAAAATTGTAATTTCTTTGATTCATTGAAAAAAATTATTCACATAATCACAATATATTTGGAATACCTGTATAAATAATTGAAAATATAAATTCACTTGTTGTTTTTGAGGTAATCTCATTAATTATAAAAATATTGCAATAACAGTGTTCAAGGCCAAATTGTATCATTGTCTTAAAATAGTAACTGTGACCAGAGAGGGCAAATGTCCGGTGACATTAAATGCTTGAACTTACCTTCGAAAAGACGTTTAGGATCTTTTTCCTCAAGGGTAAGAAGTTCCCTAGCAGCTTTACGGATTTTGGCTAAAGAGTATTTGACACTCCATACTTCACGTTTGTTTCTCAAGCCATATTCACCAATGATTTTCAATTCCTGGTCCAAACGTGCTTTCTCATAGGGACGCCTGGGAGTAACATAGGTCTTGGAACAGACCAGAGGTACCCTCTTGTTGACCATTTTGATCTATTTATTTGACACCTGCATGACAAACATTGGGCAATTGTGTTAGAAGGGTTGAAAGCGAAGTTAATTATCTAAATCCTACTTTTAATGTTTCAAGTTCAAGATAGGTTTGTACCCTTGCCATGAACCGGATATACAATGATGTGCATTCCGGGAATAAACAAGGTTTTAATTTTGCCTCACTAGATTAGGGTGTATTGCAGATTTGGCGACCACCCATGCCCAAGATAAGGCAAATTTCGGTAATTTTGCAGTTTAATGACACACAACATTTGTTATGTTTTGGCAATTTCAGAGGGTCAGAGGGTAGTATATCCCCTAAAGCAATAATAAATGATTAATGATAATTCTTCGTGAAACTTTCTTTTGTTTCACTGTTTGAAATGGAAAAAAATTAATTTTGAGATGGTTTTATGTTATTTTTGAACTTAACTGTACCTAACATAATAAAAAAACAAATCAGAAAAAAATATTTTAATTAATTATTAATCTTAATTTTCTTTTCTTCAATTTTGGCATATTGCATTTTATACCCAACTTATACTAACCTAACCTAACCAGACCAGCAATTGTGTAAAATATAGAGTTGTTCTCAAACTGCAAATTGACCCAAATTTCAGTCAAAATTAAATTCTAAAGCTTATAATTTTACCATGTGGCAGAACATAATATTACAGCCACTTCCTCAACAAATTTGGTTAATTTTAGAATTATTTTCAATTTTAAAAAAATGATTAGAAATAGACTATGGAATAGGGTGTAATTTAACGTTGAAACACTAAGAACATAAAATAAGAATAACGATATCAGAGAAAGAAAACGAGACAAATTCAGAGTACTCACCAAGAATCCTGGGCCGCTAATGAATTTGGGAATCTGAATTATCTATGACCTGAAAGCAACGGATTTCTTTTCGAGGAAGGATGCATAGAAGAAACAGCTCATAGAGATTGGTGAATCATCTTCGCTACAGTGTATAAAATATTAATCATGTACTCTATGATCTTCACGATCAGTGCATCGAATGGGCAATGATCCCAATTTAATGAATAGATTTCTCAATATTTTCATTCTGGTTTGAAATAAAGGAAACCAATATAGTGTGATTTCAATTATAATATCGGTACTAAAATTGATGAGAACTTCTGAGAAGATGCCAGCGCTACCACGATGGCATATTTCTAAGCTATTTGAGAGGGTAAACATAAACGAACGGTTCCAAACTAAAAATTTTAGCCTATTTCAAGTGAAAGACCGCTCAATATTCTGGTCTTTCTAGTGGTCATTGCTTATGGCAATGAATGTGATGAAATGACCGCTAGAAGGACCAAAACGATGACTAACAATGATCGGTCTTTCGCTTGAAATTGATTTTTGTAAAGGCAGGTTCTCAGAGCTTCTTAGCTAAAGATATTGAATTAATATTGAATAAATTCGATATCTCTGTTCTCAGCATCGCTGGCGACAGCAATTCAGCCAATCAAAGTATATAAACAAAATCAATTTCAAGCGACACTTTGGTCATTATTTTGATCTTTCTAGCGGTCATTACTGGTCATTGCTGTTCAGCCCTTGATCATACCTTCGATGACCTATGGAGGGTGGAAAAGGAGAAATAACTCCGTAAGTAAAAAATGTCCATCAAAATGGCTCACATGAAGATATCGCTTGTGTCGTTTAGTTGATCATTGATAATCAAATTATGAATGAATGGTCAATGACATTTGTCACTGTTATTACTATTACTATTGTCAGTGAAGAATCACACTCCATAAATAGTAAGGGAGGCATTTGTTTGCTTTTTTTCTGCTGCTGGGGAAATCAATGCTGAGACCTTGAGGTCAGCAAAATTTCTTCCTGTCGCCAGGTATCGCAAAGTAACAGCGAGTCGCTCTTTTGGACTGATACTTTGTCTCATATTAGTGTCTTGCTTTTTAATATGAGGTGAAACCATGTCCAATAAAGTTAAAAACGTTGTTTCACTCATTCGAAAATAATTTTTGAAATCTGCAGGATTTTTAACTACTATTTCATTCAATAGGTTTAAATGGGTGTACCTGTCTCTTTCCAACAGCCAATCCTTAACCCATATTCTTCTTTTTTTTCTTTTTTTTACAACAGCAGAAGCTATAACTATTGCCAAACAGGCTCTATCCATGTTGAGTTATCTACTAAAGGATGGAAAGCGGAACTGACGAATAATATTGACAGTAATAATGACCGTGTGAATTAAACGAACATCAGTAATACTTTCAGTAATAATGATCGTGTAATCACAGAAAATACTGAAGAAGGGCACCTTCAGTACTTTTATCAATACCTACTGTCAGTATTATTGACCGTGTATGCTCTGCTTAAGGTACCAGCCAGTATAAACGAGCCTTAACAGTAGTTACGGACATAAACAGTTGTAATCATAGATATAGAATATCTATGGTAGTAATTAAGATGTCTAAATATTTAAATATTTTAGACATCTTAGTAGTAATAGTGACAACCATAGACAATTTGTCTATGGTGACAACTGTCATTCATAATTCAATTTATCAATGGGCGCGTTCAGCAGACCCAACAGTTGCGGAACGGTTGTGACATTTCTATGGGTTTTCTGCTGAACGGTACGCTACCTGCGGAACATGTTGAGGAGCGGTCGCCATTTTTTGTAGCATAATCTTTCTCCGCTCAGTATCGGTAACACGTTGTGAGTTTGACATTTATTCGAATTCAAGGCGCGAAGAAAGATGGAAGTTACCAAAACTTATACATGCGGTAATACTAATTTTGTAATAACAGATTCTCCCGAAATTCATGAACGATTAGAAAAAGGCGAGTGAATAAATATTTTAATATTCCAATTTATCTATACATATTCTGCTATATATCAAGAAAGTATTGTACGCTTAATGATATGGTAAACGTTGACCAAAATCTTAGAGTGTATTTGGTCATCTTGAGATCTTTTTTTTCAACGGAAAAATACTCCCTATTTTTAGATACAAATTGTTTTTTATTTTTATTAATGTGTAGAAGACTTGGTTTAAAGAAAAATAATTAATTTAATGAAACGTGGACGACATTTAATTATTTTTAAATGTTTTATTACTGTTACAGATCTAAACTTCTTTTTAATAAATCATCAAATCATAAAAATTCTGATTTTTCGGAACAATTCCTCTGATTACATCTTCCAATACAGGCGAAGATTGAGCTAAGATGTCTAAAATACTGGTGTGTGCACTTGTCAAATTTTGAATGGAAACGTCATTTTACTTTTTGGGACATGGCGACTGTTTAGTTTCATACTCACGTGAGGGAGCCACAAGGCAATTCATTCATAATATTTCATGGCAAACGCTTGACCATAAAGTCGCTTGACATTTTTTGAAATTTCAAATCACATTAACCACAAAAATTAAAGAAATTTATTTTATTCCCCTGAAAAATTAACTAGACGAATATTTCATGGATTTCACTGATGAACTGGCTTTTAAATAAATATTCTTGTGAAGCGAGACTAATACAAGAATCAATTCCAAGCGAAAGACCGATCATTGTTGGTCATCGTTTTGGCCCTTTTAGCGGTCATTTCATTACATCTTGTGCTATAAGCAATGACCGCTAGAAAGACCAGAATAATGAGCGGTCTTTCGCTTGCAATAGGCTATGGTCTCTTGCTCAAACATAAATGTTTTCAGTATTATTCTATAAAGATTTTATAAGCCTGATTTATGGTAAGTTGATGCTCATTTATGTATGTGTTGCATTAATTTATAAGAAAACAAACATCATTTGTATTTATTTAGGATTTCAATATAATCCTCTAGTTGATCCACTGTGGTTAGTGTCCCTTACGTCAACTGCTCTATTCATAATATTACCCCATCATCCGCAACACTAGACTGTCCACTTAAAATACAAAAACGCATTATAAAAAATGGATAATCACTTTTCACACACTTTTATACAAAAATTCCGAATAACGCAATAAATAATTTATTCTGATCAGAAACTGACATTCGAATAGATTTGAGTGGCGCTACCTGTCGGAGAGAAAATGAAAGAATCCCCATGTCGCCAAACCTGTAAAACAAAATCGAAGGAGTGCACACACCAGTATTTTAGACATCTTAGATTGAGCATACATCTATGAATTAGTGTTTTAAAATTTTTGATTTTTTCCTGTCAACAATTTTTTTTTTAAAAAATTGTAATTTCTTTGATTCATTGAAAAAATTATTCACATAATCACAATGGATTTGGAATACCTGTACAAATAATTGAAAATATAAATTCACTTGTTGTTTTTGAGGTAATCTCATTAATTATAAAAATATTGCAATAACAGTGTTCAAGGCCAAATTGTATCATTGTCTTAAAATAGTAACTGTGACCAGAGAGGGCAAATGTCCGTGACATTAAATGCTTGAACTTACCTTCAAAAGACGCTTAGGATCTTTTTCCTCAAGGGTAAGAAGTTCCCTAGCAGCTTTACGGATTTTGGCTAAAGAGTATTTGACACTCCATACTTCACGTTTGTTTCTCAAGCCATATTCACCAATGATTTTCAATTCCTGGTCCAAACGTGCTTTCTCATAGGGACGCCTGGGAGTAACATAGGTCTTGGAACAGACCAGAGGTACCCTCTTGTTGACCATTTTGATCTATTTATTTGACACCTGCATGACAAACATTGGGCAATTGTGTTAGAAGGGTTGAAAGCGAAGTTAATTATCTAAATCCTACTTTTAATGTTTCAAGTTCAAGATAGGTTTGTACTCTTGCCATGAACCGGATATACAATGATGTGCATTCCGGGAATAAACAAGGTTTTAATTTTGCCTCACTAGATTAGGGTGTATTGCAGATTTGGCGACCACCCATGCCCAAGATAAGGCAAATTTCGGTAATTTTGCAGTTTAATGACACACAACATTTGTTATGTTTTGGCAATTTCAGAGGGTCAGAGGGTAGTATATCCCCTAAAGCAATAATAAATGATTAATGATAATTCTTCGTGAAACTTTCTTTTGTTTCACTGTTTGAAATGGAAAAAAATTAATTTTGAGATGGTTTTATGTTATTTTTGAACTTAACTGTACCTAACATAATAAAAAAACAAATCAGAAAAAAATATTTTAATTAATTATTAATCTTAATTTTCTTTTCTTCAATTTTGGCATATTGCATTTTATACCCAACTTATACTAACCTAACCTAACCAGACCAGCAATTGTGTAAAATATAGAGTTGTTCTCAAACTGCAAATTGACCCAAATTTCAGTCAAAATTAAATTCTAAAGCTTATAATTTTACCATGTGGCAGAACATAATATTACAGCCACTTCCTCAACAAATTTGGTTAATTTTAGAATTATTTTCAATTTTAAAAAAATGATTAGAAATAGACTATGGAATAGGGTGTAATTTAACGTTGAAACACTAAGAACATAAAATAAGAATAACGATATCAAAGAAAGAAAACGAGACAAATTCAGAGTACTCACCAAGAATCCTGGGCCGCTAATGAATTTGGGAATCTGAATTATCTATGACCTGAAAGCAACGGATTTCTTTTCCAGGAAGGATGCATAGAAGAAACAGCTCATAGAGATTGGTGAATCATCTTCGCTACAGTACAGTATAAAATATTTAATCATGTACTCTATGATCTTCACGATCAGTGCATCGAATGGGCAATGACCCCAATGTAATGAATAGATTTCTCAATATTTTCATTCTGATTTGAAATAAAGGAAACCAATATAGTGTGATTTCAATTATAATATCGGTACTAAAATTGATGAGAACTTCTGAGAAGATGCCAGCGCTACCACGATGGCATATTTCTAAGCTATTTGAGAGGGTAAACATAAACGAACGGTTCCAAACTAAAAATTTTAGCCTATTTCAAGTGAAAGACCGCTCAATATTCTGGTCTTTCTAGTGGTCATTGCTTATGGCAATGAATGTGATGAAATGACCGCTAGAAGAACCAAAACGATGACTAACAATGATCGGTCTTTCGCTTGAAATTGATTTTTGTAAAGGCAGGTTCTCAGAGCTTCTTAGCTAAAGATATTGAATTAATATTGAATAAATTCGATATCTCTGTTCTCAGCATCGCTGGCGACAGCAATTCAGCCAATCAAAGTATATAAACAAAATCAATTTCAAGCGACACTTTGGTCATTACTTTGATCTTTCTAGCGGTCATTACTGGTCGTTGCTGTTCAGCCCTTGATCATACCTTCGATGACCATGGAGGGTGGAAAAGGAGAAATAACTCCGTAAGTAAAAAATGTCCATCAAAATGGCTCACATGAAGATATCGCTTGTGTCGTTTAGTTGATCATTGATAATCAAATTATGAATGAATGGTCAATGACATTTGTCACTGTTATTACTATTACTATTGTCAGTGAAGAATCACACTCCATAAATAGTAACAGTAGTTACGGACATAAACAGTTGTAATCATAGATATAGAATATCTATGGTAGTAATTAAGATGTCTAAATATTTAAATATTTTAGACATCTTAGTAGTAATAGCACAGTATAGGGACCAAGCAGTTGTCGCACTCCGTGATTTTTTACACCAAGTCTGACTCGCGCATTCCTCCCTGCGCATAACCTAAAATGTTCATTGTTTTCATCTACGATGTCTGGAATAATGTCATTATTATTATTTTAGACATCTCAAATAATTCCTTTGTATAATTAATTCGTTCAATATATGGAAGAATATAATTTTTCTAAGATCTATTTAAAATTCAAAGAAGTAGTTGAAGAAAAAGATGCAACCGAACTTATAAATTCAGTGGAATTTCTTTGAGTCAAAATCTATCATAAACCAGCAAAGCTCATTTATTCAATAATTTATTTTCATTCAAGTAAGTATTCTGTTTCAATTATGTGTTATTTTCAAATTAATTCCAAAATGGTTAACAATTGTAGCGTATACAACTGCAAAACAATGGTCTCAATAATCCGAAACTTTCTTATAATATATGGTGAAGAATTTGAAGAGGAGAAAGATTTCAATGAAGGAGAAAGAAACTGTAGAAATTGAGGATGAAAGTTTCATTCGATTCTGCAGGAATAATTTCAGCTCGAACATGGCTGATTTCATGATAGCCCAAAAGAACAAATCCCCATGGCTACAGATACTCCATCGCTTATAAACAATTTGCACCTACTATCTATTTTTTGGGACCTAAAGTTTAAGAAGTTCAAGAAAACTTTTTCCTTACCTCACAAGGCTACTCTATGCAGAATAACTACCAAATGGAACTTTTCCGTTGGTTTGAATGAATATGTATTTTGAGCAATTTCGTGAAAGTAAAAACTATGACAGAAAGAGCAGAGGATTGCATATTATGTGTTGATGAGATGTCTATCAAAACTCATTTTTTTATGATATATCTCTTGACCAAATAATTGATTTCACCAATGCAATGGTGACAGATCTTTCGAACCTGCTAATTGTGCATTAGCTTTAATGTATTTTCAGTTTGTCAGTATTCGTTTTATTTATAGATTAGGTACAAATTTTCTGATGGAATTGATCTTAATGCAAATTTACCACATAGCGTAAACATTCATTCTATATATTTCTATCATATCACTTACAAAGTCTTTGTATACTTGTTATTTTGAATGTATTGATGTATACATAATTGTTGACTGAAATGCATGCAGAATTAAACTATATTTTTATGATACTGTATAGTATTTTATTCCGTTGTATATTACTATATTATATTCATTATAGAAATATGAAAACTATAATTTTATATCAGAAAACCTGTTTTTTTATTGTATTTATGAGAAGATAATTCAATATTACCTGATAACTGTATTACAAGTTTAGATTAGACTGAACTAATCTTGAGAAAAAATTTATTAAGGCAAAAATATAAACAACTGGGAGAAATCTTCTAACAAGTAACAAATTATATGCTCTGATGTTGATTTAATCTGGAAAATTTACTACATTTAACTAATCGCATTAAACAGGATTCTTAAGTTCAAAAGAAATTTGAAGCAAGAACATTTATATGAGGCCTATTACAGAAATCAATGTTTTTTGCAACATTTCGTGTTGAGGGGGTTTGCCGATAGTTAAGAATTCCATAATCAAATTCCTCTTTTCATAAATTGTATATAGTAAAAAATAGTATCAGTTCAAACCAAATCATCACAGAATTCATTGAAAAAATTTGTTCGAAACAATTCAATATAAAAATAGTTTTTTTCATGGACTCAAGATAAACGTTTTAGTGAAATTATAAGTATTGATGATTTGATATTAAACACATTCGATGCTTTCAACCAACAACTACTTATTTTTCCATATAATACCTACTTTTAAACTCAATCCTAGTTTAGAAAAATTTTAATGAGTCATTTCATTCACAATCCTAATGTACCTATGATTTTTAACACATTTCAAAAAGTTTCAGAGGCACCGGTTCTGCTGTTTCTGAATACACTATTGAGTAAATTTAATCACTAATTACTGTTTCTTTCAAAGTGATATTAAAACCACAATAAAACAATATATCTTTTATTGAATGCGTTCTGTTAGTGAGGAAATGTGATTACATTTACAGTTACATTATGAGCGGAGTCATAATTTTTATATGAATATAGAATAAACAACACTCTAAATATCACAGTGAAAACTTATTACCAGCTTAAATCAAAATATTTCACAGTGAAAACTTATTACCAGCTTAAATCAAAATATTTAAGTTTTCAGATAATATAACGCAAATAACCTTTTCTAATCAATTTTTACATTCGCGGTCGATTAGAGGTTATGCGCAGGAGGAATGCGCGAGTTCCTTTGGTGTAAGCGATTTCAGTTCAAAATCGACGAAGTGCGACTACTGCTTGGTCCCTATACTGTGGTAATAGTGACAACCATAGACAATTTGTCTATGGTGACAACTGTCATTCATAATTCAATTTATCAATGGGCGCGTTCAGCAGACCCAACAGTTGCGGAACGGTTGTGACATTTCTATGGGTTTTCTGCTGAACGGTACGCTACCTGCGGAACATGTTGAGGAGCGGTCGCCATTTTTTGTAGCATAATCTTTCTCCGCTCAGTATCGGTAACACGTTGTGAGTTTGACATTTATTCGAATTCAAAGCGCGAAGAAAGATGGAAGTTACCAAAACTTATACATGGGGTAATACTAACGAATGTAATAACCGATTCTCCCAAAATTCATGAACGATTAGAAAAAGGCGAGTGAATAAATATTTTAATATTCCAATTTATCTATACATATTCTGCTATATATCAAGAAAGTATTGTACGCTTAATGATATGGTAAACGTTGACCAAAATCTTAGAGTGTATTTGGTCATCTTGAGATCTTTTTTTCAACGGAAAAATACTCTCTATTTTTAGATACAAATTGTTTTTTATTTTTATTAATGTGTAGAAGACTTGGTTTAAAGAAAAATAATTAATTTAATGAAACGTGGACGACATTTAATTATTTTTAAATGTTTTATTACTGTTACAGATCTAAACTTCTTTTCAATAAATCATCAAATCATAAAAATTCTGATTTTTCGGAACAATTCCTCTGTTTACATCTTCCAATACATATGTTGATCTAGTTTTAAAGACTCCTGTAGATAGTCCGCAGGGGCCCGCTTGCTCTCCGTGATGTAGATCGGCATAGCAGCAGTTTAGCATCCCTCATGGCCGCGTGTTTGAGTGGAATATGATAGTTATTTTTCCGATGCGGTTGTGGTCCAGGTGAGTACTTATTCTTTATTTCCCACAATTTCTGTTTCTCTTCTAATTATTTTCTTCTTTCAGGTGCCCTCATGAGTCCCCGAAGCCTGCAATACCCTCCTTTGCCTGCATATGCATCCAGACGCAGATCCACCCAGATGTTAGCAGCGCCCACCAGTGTCGAAAACAGGTAAGACAGCACATTGTATAAATAAAATAATAAATTAATTTCAGATTAAAATATTGTATAAGGGACGACACTTTGAACATATATTAATACGTAAAGAAAATTGTCATCTTCTGTCTTACTCTTGTGTCAGAACCATTGATTTGACACGTGTAGTGTCAATCGTATGGAGTTGCTCAGTTTTTTCATGCGTTCTTCTAAGCAAGTATCATAGACACCCCATGTTGTCTATGGCAAGTATGGTTCTTCAACTGTGAAATGAGTGTATCTGAGCTATTAAGGAAATTTATTCCATTTTTCAGGGCTCCTCCAATGACGACCCATTCCAGACGTGGAAGACCAAGGCCTCCGTCTTTTGTGGCAGCATATAGAGAAGCGTCGGCCCTTGATTGTTCGAGATGTAGCAGATCCTTCGCACATGTTCGTATGGACTGGTCGATTTCCCGAAGGCACTGGATTGATGGTGGCATGCAGGTAAGTGGGTAGATATAATGAGGTAATATGTTAGTTTTCAGCAGGTCGAACTGAGACGCTTCAGACGCTTCAGGACTTCCGTCAACTCATTTTTCAATGGTTTGACGTTTGATCCACTCCATGGACAGATCTTAGCTCCAAGGTAAGTAAACTCATCTCCAGCGCCGAGTGAGGGGATCCTCTCGCCGTTGGCGTATAGGAGGTTTGGGTCATCCATGCGGAAGGACCCTCTGGTTCCGACTATTCGAAAGCAAATGCTTTTGGATGAGGAGATCTCCATCCCGAGACGGCCGATAAACCTCTCAAAACCTAGTCATTTTCTGAGCCTTAACTCTATTGTCGGTAACCACTGTAAGGTCATCTGTAAAGGCCAAACAGGAAACCTCTTGTTCTGCCACCCGGTATCCACTCATTTGATCTAATTCGACCAGAAGTGGCTCCAGGATGAGGTTAAAAATAAGTGGGGATAGTGGATCACTGCTTAACTCCTTTTTTGACCTTGATCTTAATTGGCCCAGTGTTGGTTTGAATATCGGTCTCCTGGTTGTTATAGGACGATGCCACAAGTGAGTATATTAAAGGAGATATGTTCTTTCTTTTCATCGCAGGAACTATGGCTGAGTGTGGTACTCTATCGAAAGCCTGGCAGAGATCCAGCATTACCGCCACTAGGTCTCCTCCGTTCCTCTTCGTCTTGCTTATTAACTCGTTGAGGATATGGATGTTAGCGAATGTGCCGTTTTCCTTAACAAAGCCCTTTTGCCTGTGAAAGAGGGTCATTTTCTTTCGCATCTGCTGGTCGATAAGTCCCCAGAAAGTTCTCTCTATCATAGATGCTATAGTGATAGGTCTGTATGATTTTATTATTAATGGGTCTTTGTTTTTCTTTTTCAGCAAGATGTTGCTGTTCTTGCCCCATTCAGACGGCAGCATACCGGATCCGATGATTACGTTGAACAGAATGGTAAGTATTACTTTCATGTTGTTATTGTTTAATTGTTTCTTTCCTATACCATCTCTGCCCACTGCGCCATCCTTCATTTTTCCTATCCTATTTCCTACTTCTACCAGCTTCATCACCTCAAGATCTATTTCCGGTCCAATTTCTCCATTAGCTTGGTACATTTCCTCTATCCTGTTTGTTTCTCCTTCCGTGTCCCACAGTTCCTCGAAGTTCCTCCTAATAGCGTCCTTCTCCACCTGAAGGCCACTCTCCTCGTGATAGTCAACGTCCTCTATAACATATTTAGCGAGTGTGGCTGGAGATCGCTTGAAGATATCCTGGGTATGAGCATATATGTACTTTTTTCTTGATTTTCTTTTCTTAGGGTTCGGATTTTTTTTGTTACTTTTATTTTTGTTATTGATGCGGTGTATGTCGTGGTTGCCGCTAGTTGCTATTTGAAGGATGTTACCATAAAACTCATCTAGTTCTTCGAGCGTTAGAGTATCTTTAGATCGCAGCAACTTACGTAACAGTTCTTTTCCTTTGCGAACCAAAGTGCTCTCTTCCCCATTAGATTCAGTGTCCAAAAGATTGAATAAGGACTCTTTCTTATTTTCCAGCCACGCTTGTCTCGATAGCATAAGATGTTCGCGCTCTCGACCTCCATCCTTTGACCCATCCTCTCCTTCAGCTCCCCCACCGACGTCCTCGCTCTAACCTCGCTCTCTTCTGATGACTCAACCTCTCTTTCCTTTTTCTTAGCCTCCCTTAATCGCATGTATCTTAGTTTGTCGGTCACCTGTTTAGCTGTTTTTGTGCCCATTTCCTTGGCTATCTTGGCTGCCATAAAAGTTTGTCCCTCGTATTTCGGAACCAGCCGCGCAAGTATACTTTCTTCCTCCTCCGTCCAAGATCTTCCGGGGATTCTATCTCTCGGTTGGTTTTTGGGAGCCATCTTCTCATTTCTGCAATCTGGGTGTTTTGATCTCTGATGAAGACCAAGCGAGATCTTAGATTTGAATTTTCCGTTACAGATTTCACAGATCACTGTGCCGGCAGAGATCGAGGGGCCTCTACACTTACCCTGGTGTCCGATGGTGGATCTCCAGTTGGAAGAGGAGTAGTCGTCACACTTACTGCAGCGAAAAACGGATGTTGCTCTGGGGTGTTTATGGTCCAGATGATTAATAACCTCTTTTAGGGACGTATAATGGTAAGTACCCTTCTTTTTGATCAAACAAGCTGCGCAGTCGTGAGGAGTAAAGGGTAAGTCCGTAATAATCAATTCCTTTTTCGATGCAGGATCGTCAACTGTGGTCATTCCGGTTCTTCCCGGAGGAGGCAATGACCGGGCCTCCCCCTCGTCCGAGGCTTCACTATCTGTAAGTATGCCACCAATAATGATAAGCGTTGTCGGGGCTGGTAACCCCAGCAACCTTCGTCGCACCGCATTAGCCGGTTATACAACCGTTACCAACTTTAAAATACATATATATATATATATATATATATATAACAAATATTTCGACTTATTTGCCTCAATTGTTCAGTAACAATTTCTAGCTGCCGTAGTTGGTCAAAATTTTCATTATTCTCATCTGATAAAAATGCTTCTAATGAGGTCAAGGAATCTCTCAACAAATCTGATGTAAATTTACTTGTTTTCTCATTAGACACATTTTTTTATAACGAGAGCAAATTTGTAATTTGAGACCATCTGCTGAGAATTAGATCAGGAGGAAGTATCCATTTTAGGTCATTTTCGGAAATTAGAAAATTTTTATGAAATATTTTAATCTCGAGAGCTTCACTAATCTGTATAGAAATTGCAACCGATAATGATTTTCATAATTTAGAATATAGAAATAGACTGCGTTATCGCATTTTTCAATTCCCAATCAGATATATCAATTTTAGCCGAATAATTTTCAAGAAAGTCTTTAAAATCTTTGATCAAATCAGAACTCAAAAAAGCTTTATCGCCACGTGGAGGTTTATCTGCGGTGAACCATGGTCTCGAGAGACCAAGGCTGGGGTCGACTAACTCCCCGAGAGTCATTATGTGTCTTCCGTCTACCCATCGTCTACCCTACCAAAAATCTCCTTTGTTCTTTACGAAAATATCTCTGTCTCACTCAGTCGTATTTCCTTCCGGTAGCCATGTTTGGTAGAGCATAGAACCCAGACTTTCATCCCCCTGATGGACACCTTTAGATCAGCTGTTCCATAAGAGTGATTTCTCCTTTTCCATCCTCCATATCGATGACCAAGATGAATGACCATAGATTATCGCTTGAATGCACGTTACCGAGGCTTTGGTCATCCGTATTCGTATTACTTTGCGAAACAGCTTACTGAAAAGGATTACCTGCTTGGAAAAGATAGAATTAAGAAATGGGTGAAAGTTTACCGTCTATATCTATTAATTTGCTGAACAATATCACTTAATTTCTAGGGCAATCAGAGTTCCAGTAAAGTCTAAATTTATATAATATGAATATTCAATAATCTCGATAATACCGAATTCTATCAACTTAAACTTTGCAAAATCACTTGATTCTATCCAAAAACTTATAAAATTTTCATTCATCAAATGCACTCTGAAGGTTTCTGATGACTTGCTTATTCCGTTCAACAGTTACTTTGCTCACGGGCAGAATCTATTTTGAGTATGGATTTTTATCAAAGAGATAAACGAAGTTTTGCCAATAAATTGCCTGTGCTTAAGATTCTGGTCATCCCCACTCCAATAAAGGGCTAATTCATAACGTCACGGATTATGACCAAAGCCGCTTGAATGCGGTCCGTCATGACCATCAATGATCAGAGATGATCGGTCATCTGCGGTCACCCTTGGTCTTTCGCACAGACCAGTTATCTATAGACGTTTCACGCAGGTTGCTGACCTTTAAATTGAATTTTAGTAGGATACGTAGATTCAGACATCGCTGTATCAGAGATATAGAGTGGGGAGAATACGCTTCGACCACTGCGCATCCAAAATTGGTGGCTAAATTCTTATGTCAAATTTCGACCATTTTTATACTTTCGTAGTCAGCTGTTCCAGGTTGACATACTTGTCAGGTGAATTAGAAATTGCTCGAATTTTACATTGTGCTGATAGATATACTTCGATACTTTCAATATGTCTTGTATTGTTGAAACGTGTAAAAACTATAAAACAAAGATGGTAGAGGGAATATCATTTTATACGCAAGTTTTTATTGAAATTATCCGACTGATCATACAGCATTGCATTGTTTATCTGCTCAGTGGAGTGTTGTTTACTTTTCACAGTAATAATTCGTTTTTAGTTTTCTTAAATCAAATTTATGAGCCAGTTTTATACTTTCGTTCTCAGCTGTTCCAGGTTGAAATTATATAAAAATTAGATATGCTGCTCGACATTTCATTTTGCTGATAATTTTATACCAACTATTCTTTGGTACACTGTCTTGTATTGTTAAAATGAACCGAAAAACTATAAAACAAAGGGCCGACGAAAAATCATTTTACGCGCATCTTAATTGATCATTATCCGACTGATCATACAGCATTGCATTGTTTATCTGCTCAGTGGAGTGTTGTTTACTTTTCACAGTAATATGATTCTTTTTAGTTTTCCAAAATCAGTTGATATGAGGACAGTTTGGACTGATATTCTGAGTATAGATTCTGAAGCTAAAGATTTATATAAAAAATTGATATGCTCTACACATTTCATTTTCTTTTCAATTTTATACCAACTATTCCTCAGGTACACTGCTTTCTACGCCAATGAACCGAAAGTATAAAAATGGCGGACGAAAAATTAGCCACTTCGCGCATCTCGAAGATCATTCTCCCCATGTGGGCACCTTGAAGAAGTCTCTGATTCCATCAATACACTTTCCAGAAAGAAATATGATTCAAATATATTTCAGCTTATTTTTGTACAGTTTCACACTTAGGCTGGAGCCAGGGTTTTTTGCTAAAGATTTTTCTAAGAAATTGCTTTCTATGTTCATTTTCCCCACTCTAATTCTGCGCTGTATCCAGAGCTCGTTCAGCTACCTCAGAAAAATGACACTTTCAATCTGAAAAATGCAAATTAAAAATATTTTTATTCTCATTCTCCCGACTGCTTTATTCAGTTATTTTTATTCTGTGGAATTTACCCATCTCAGGTTATTTAAGGAAAGAAAAATGAGAGGCTTGTTGTTTAGGTGATTAAAATCTTAAAATTTTAAGTATTTTTATAATTTATTATAATAGTTTACCCTTCGTTCACTATGGTTTTTTATAATAAATGTGCTGTGCCCAACTGCAACAGTGATTCTAAAATTAGGCATCTCTTTCCTAATCCAGAACTGGATCAAAATCGTTTCAACATGTGGATCAATGCAATTAGTGATAAGGAGATCATGGAAATGTGTCATATCCAATTCGATAAAACATATGTTTTTAAGTATTCGCAGAAGTTATTTCGAAATGCTGCTCCAACACTGAATATTTCTGGTGTGTGAAAATTATGTCACAATTAAATGACAAATACACTTATTTGGTGTCCATAGGGTATAAAATATTTAGAAATCTAACTTTTTAGGTACAACTCAATCAGGCTTGTTGGATATTCAGGCTATTCCGTGTACATCCAGGTCATCGGAACCTATTATAAGCTATGTAGAAGAAGGATCTAGCTCTGAAGCTGCAATAATTAATCTGAAAGAAGCTAACACATCAGGTAATCTATCTAAATCTTGTATGTAAAAATTTTTTTGTGTGACAACAAGAAAAAACTGTTGAAAATCATAAGTTTGAATGGCAATTACAAAAAAATATTATTTTATAAAGCCAAATAACATTCAAAATTCCAAACTTTTTAGGTACATCTCCATCTAGCTCATTAGATCTTCGGGAGTTTCCCTCAACCTCCAGTTTAACAGAATATATTTCAGGTTGTGTTGATGAGAGGTCTAGACATAATGCTGATCTGAATAAATAAAGCTCTTCTTCTTCAGATAATCAATCTAAACCTAGAAATTGTTAATGCTCAAAATATGTGATTACAAATGATAAATAATTTTTTTTAAAAGTTTGAAAATTAGTGTTTTCTTCTTGATATTTAGAGCTTCATACTATCACATGATGTAAATACATCGTTTAATATCCAATAAAAAATATCATCGTCATTGTTTTGATGTATGTAAAGCTTTAAAAGAAAATGAATTTCAACAATAGGAATTTTACATGGTATTTTTGTCTAACGAATTGAAAATCTGAGAGTCTACCCAGATTTTCTTGTCGAGACAAATATCTCTCGTAGAATTCTCATTGTTCAAAATATCCATTAAGTAAAACATTCCTGGAACTACATTTAAAATTCCCGCCACAATCCCGCGTTACGATTTAGTACGATAAGTAGATGTAGGTGGCGCAAAGATTCGTCTTTTTCGGTTAACATTGGCGTGATTCGTCTATAGATAACTGGTCTGTGGTCTTTCGCTTGAAATTGATTCTAGTTTCTATACTATGACAAAAACATGAATTAACTGGCTTATTCGACCTATATTGGTCTTCTCTATGGTGTTGTGCTGTCAACCCCTTTCGGAGCTTTCACTTCCTTTTATAGTAAATTAGCATATTACTGTAAATATTCTAATTATTTATGGAAATGAAAATGATCAAAACCTAAATTTCATTACTTTTATTCCGACATGAATGTAAATGACGATCCTTTTTCTCTCCTAGAATTAAAGAAGCTAGAGAATAATCCGGAAATTGAAATACTACCTGTAAATGAATCTGTTTCCCTGGAAATCAAGGAAAACGAACATATTGTTTACCCTGGTGTTGAGTAAGTAAATATGAATTGAAAAAGAGTTTTCTATTCATCTGATTTTTAGAATTGCTGAAATCTATAATAATATACCATCAGCTTCTTATGATGTGTTGAATTCAGAATGGAAAGGAGACAATACTAGAGATGCAAATATTTATATTCAATCAATGCCAAATTCTTATGAAAATGAAGTCGCTAGCGTTGAAAAAGAAGAGACTGACCCCATAGCAATTTTGAATAAGTGAGTATTTCTTGCGATCAACTTTGAATATTTATTCTTGGAAGCTGTCTTCTAGATTAGAATATTCTTATTAATTTCTTTTGTTTGTTCAGTGCTGAATATTTGAACTTTTGTTACAGTGAACAACATTTGGAATATGTGGCATCACCCAAAACCACAGTTGAATATGAAGAGAATGAATTTCAATGTCAATTCTGTGATCACTCATTTTCTAGGAAATACGATTTGAAAAAGCATCTAGAATCTGTTCACTATAAAGTAAAACCATACAAATGTGATAAGTGTGACTTCAGAGCTCTTCATAATTGTAGTTTACAACATCATATTAGTGCAGTACATCTAAAAATAAGACACAAATGTGACCTATGCGATTATACAAGTACTTGGAAATCCCAGTTACAAACGCATTTACATTTTGTTCATTCAAAGACAAAAATGTACCCTTGCTACTTGTGTGATCATGTTTTTCCTAGGAAATATGGTCTACAACATCATGTCAAAACAGTTCACTCTAAAATCAGGGATCACACTTGTCATTTATGTGATTATAGGTGAGTAAAGCTTTTCATAATGTTGATGACAATATATTCTTGACTATTGAACTTGTGTAAAATGATTGACTGTTTCCATTGCCTATCATCAATGTTCTTATTAACCCCTCAATGTACACATTTAAGTTTGGGTTGAATAAAATCATATTTTTTTTGTTTCAAAATTCAAATGTCCTTATTCATATCAATATATTTTTGTCAAATTTTTCATAACTACTTCTTATGTATTGATTTACAGTGGAATAGAATGTTGAACAAAAATTATTATGCCATCAGTTATTTTTTCATAATATTGTTGTTATATCAACCGAGCCTTAGAGAGGCTCAGAGCATTAAGGGGTTAACAATTTTTGCATAGACATCTTTTTACATTTTCCATTAAAGGATGACTTTCTGCTTTTTCCAAGAATTTATTTTTGATAACCATATAAGATGTCTACTGTACATCAATAATAGTAATAGATGATGGAAAAAGAACATTCATTGAACTTTATCGGAATTATTTTAGTTCATTCAACCATCTATTAGATAGTAGGATAATTGACAAACCTCCTTTATTGATGCATGTCTTCTCATAAACAGATATATGTTGAAGAGCTCCAAGAGATAGCCAAACAGCAAGACCTCTTTAATCCAAACTCTCTCTAATACAAACCCCTATAATCCAAACCCCTCCAACGCAAACCCCTATAATCCGAACGGCCTGATAGGTGAGTTTTTTCACTCCTCACGGTTTATACAATCACAGTATTAACACCACCCAATATTTGCACTCTCAAAAATTTGAATTGAACTCCTTACACTCTGACAGACTTGTGTATCTTTCAATGCACATAAGTAGCTTCAGATCAAAGAACAGAAGAAAGGTTTCAAAAATGTATTATCGTAATAATATAATATGTATTAACAAAATTATATAAAAAAAAATAATAATAGTTATATAATAAAATATAATACTGCCATAGCTGACAATATTTGAATATAATATTGCCATAGCTGACTTTGACCCTCTGTGTGTTGAAATAATGCGTGTGTCTGAACTGGTGTAAGAAAAACCGAGGAGTGCAACTACTGGGTGGTGTCTATACTGTGATACGATTGACCTGATCACTGATATCTACAGTTTTTTTACTCGGATGTTGACATGAGTGATGTCACACAATTGACTGTATGAGTTCTACTGAATGTTCATGTGATCATATGGATCTTCACATTTGGAGATTCATATGGTTTGTTTGCTTTCTTACAGTGTTAGCTGATAGTTGATAGGAGTATTGAATCAGTTTTAGTCGAATATATTTTACAATTCGTATGATATATTTGGTTTTAGCTTTCAGACATCTTGGTATTTGTTGAATTTTTTTTCCGTCCTTCAACTGGATATAATTGATTTAAAAAAAATCACTAAATATGACATTTTTTAGTGCAAGTACCTGGTTTTAATAATTATGCATTTTGCAATTCTCAAATCAGTTCATAAAATATAGTTGGTTTGGATATTATACCATGCATTTCAGATTATAGCACATTTTCTAAAACAGTTATGATTTATCCATATTTTCATTCAGGGTATAGATTACATACAATGATATTGATGATAATGGGGTAATAAGATTCACATAAACATATGAACATTGTAAAGATTAACCTTAGGCTGTTTCTTTAGTATAAGATGAGAATACTAAACAAATCAGATAATATTACTTTAAGAAAATGCTTTATTTAACTTACCTCTACACATTTTTTGCCCATTCCAATTTTGAATTGATATCACATCAAAATATACATTGGTTATTTCAAATAATTATTCATTCTTGCAGCTCGAAGACTTGGTTGTATACCAATAAAGTTAATTTTTTTCTCCTATTCATTCTTGGATGTTGCTACTCTGCCATCCAAAATTCCTTGAAGAAATTCATCAGCATCTGTTTCAGAATCAATAGAATTGAATAATCATAAGTGGTATCAGTTGTATCGAACAACATAATTTTTTTAAGCTGGCTCCATTTAGAATTACGTTGAATTTCAAAATCAAAGAAACAACTAAAATTGAATTCAAGTCAAGTAATCAGCTAATAAGATTAAAGAGGTCCTGCTGTAGATAACAACCTTTGTGTTTCTTATTGAGATGTTTTACTTGTTCATTTCTTTTGCCTTATAGCAATATACTCAGTGCCGCAAAATAGACAGTGCAGTTAAAAAGAATCTAGATCAAAGTGAAATAACAACTCGGGTAGAAAAAAATATTAGTTCATGGTGCTTTTGTTTCAGTGCTGCTGACAGATGCACACTTGAAAATCACGTTCGTGCAGTCCACCTCAAGATAAGGCATAAATGCGATTTTTGTGATTATACTACCGGTTGGCAGTCTCAACTTCGTAACCACATCAATACAGCCCATTCGAATCAAGCGAGCAGATGTAATTTCTGTGATAAAGAGTTTACAAGGGCTTACGCAATGAAACAGCACATCAGGGCTGTACATTCTAAAATAAAAAGTCATTCATGTCACCTTTGTGAATACACCAGTTCTCAGAGCTCCAATTTGAAAGCACACATTGACGCTGTCCATTTGAAGAATAAACCCTATGAATGCGAATTTTGTGGGCACAACTTCAATCAAAGAAGTTCGCTGAAGAAACACATGGATTGTGTACATTTAAGAGCCAAAAACTTCAAGTGCGAATATTGTGATTATGTAACATCATCGAATGGATATTTGAAGTCCCATATCGATGCAGTTCACAAAAATGTGAGGAAGTATAAATGTGAATTATGTGGAAAAGGCTTTTCTCAAACGGCTCATCGGAAGTTACATATGGCTAGATTTCATACAGATGTGGTTCAAGAAAATAATTATGGGGATGATGGTGATAACAATTACTACTGTGAAGATGGTGAAGAGAAAGATCAAGAGATAAATGAATTTGAAATCAAAGAGGAAAAACCAGAAATAGTACCTGAAGAATCAGTAGATGACAAGAACGAATGATGTATATATATTTATATTGCTGAAAGAAGTCAACTAGATTTTTTAAGTTTCAAGAAGTATGTTTCCTATGTATATCAAACTAGTCAACGTATAAGATAGGTATTGTGGTTAGAAATTAGCTCTAGAATTTATTAAAAACCTCATTTCTCGTGAAAAAGTTATAACAACATATATGACGTTTTTTATTGTTGATAGCTCCTTGTACTATGCTAACTTTGAGTCATGAATTCAATAATAAATATTTCCAAATACAAACTATTCTCAAAGTTTTGTGGAAATCTTCAGGCTACTAAAAGTTCAAGTAATTCTCAAAACTTTTTTTAAAAATAGTCCATATGAGTCTATGTGATGGTGATTGCTAATTTAAATATTCTGAAATTTCATAATCGTAATAAGTATGAGAGAAGATAAAAGATGTATTTCACTTCTATGCCTTGCATATGTGAGTCTTTTGGGATCGTATTCGGTTAAATGTTTAGGAATTTTTTTGAAATTTTCCAATTTCCACGAAATTTCGCAAACCTATTTGATTCAACCTCATTCCATCCTCTTAAGTTACGAATTGATCAGATGGATATTCCAAGATCTCAAGGAAACTAAATTTCAGATGCTCATAATATCTAAACCATTTGATGGATTTGGCCCTATAACCAACTTGACCTAGATATCTTCTCCTTCAGATGATAGAGAGTATACAACCGGCTAAGCATGCTTAAGTTTGACCCCTGATTCCCCATCAGGAAGACAAACCCAATTGATTGAGACTATTGTTTCAATATTCGAAAATTATAAAATGCCGTTCTAGTAGGAAGAAGCGCGCAGAGTGGTCCTGATTCAATTTTCTGACATATGTGGCCCGACGTACATGGTAAAGTCATACTAAAGAGTTAGGAGTTTGTGTCAGGGTGCACGCAAAACGTGAATTCATTATAAAAGTACATCAAATACTACACAACCTTTTGTGTTGAGGAATATGAATTCAATACAGCAACATTTTAGTCTAATATTTGGAAGTTTAATAATAAAATCATTTAGTAAATAACAGAGTTAATGCATAAAAATATATAAAATAACAATACATCATTCATTTGCAAATTCCTTGTATTCATTCATAAATATTTTAGTCAGTTCGATCACCCTTTTCTTCTGCTCAGCAGTCATATTTTCCATTCTCTGTTGCACAGGCATTTTCTCCATACCTCCGGCTTTTTCCATTACGTCAAAAACAGCCTCGCTCCAATAAAAAATCGGGTTGATCCATTGAGCCATCATGTATCCATATAAACTGCACCTCTTGAGTTCATTATCAATCCACTCATATGTTAATGGCATCAGGAGGTCATCTGCATCAGCTGCTTTCAATTCTTTTTCGGCACAAGCATCATAAACACATTGTTGAAGATGCATAAGGTAATATTTCAGAAGAATTTCACGTTGATCAGTTAGGAATGTGGTGGCAAAATTTACATATAAAAAGTAACTTAGGTCTATGGCTGGAGAACTGTATACAAGGTGTTGCCAATCCAAAAGAATGGATATATCATTACGATAAAGTAAATTATTTATCCAAAAATTTCCGTGGTTTATTACCATAACTGGAGCTTCTCTGTTGATTATCTCCCTCTGCTTTTTCCAGGCTGTAGCTCTCATTTTCTCCAGAATTTTTGTGTATTCTGCAGCGTTGGGTTCTCGAAGAGTTTTGAGAAGATGAATTGTTGTATCTATGGTACTAGCTTGGTTAGCTGCGAGAGATCCTGTTTCGCTCAATGGTATTTCTTTAATTTGTGACACCATATCGAAAAAATAAGTTGGGTTGAGTTTTTTCATAACTAAAGATGCGGCATGCAGTTTAGCCATTTCCTGAAAGAAGTGTAATTTATGAATGTCTATTTTTAAATCAAATCATCATTAGTTGACACGACAAAAGCATCGAAAACATAGAATGCTTCATCACCTAAGCTATGTTTCATTCCAGTATGAAATGAATAAGGCGTAATTTAATATATGATTAAAGAAATATGATAGGTCAATTAAAATTATTGTACGATTTCCAAAAAAAGACTGTGAAATTCAAAGAAATTAAGAATCTTGAGCAGTTGAAGAAATTTCAAGATTTCACAAATGCATATGAAAGAGTAAACACAGTTCAATAGGTCCTATGTTTTGTACATGAGGAAGTATCAAACAAAAAAAGGTTAGGTATCGATAGAAAATTTCAGGCAAAAGATTCAGAGTTTATGTCAAGAATGCTAAAATAAAAACACATAATTTAAGATATCAAAGTTCCAGAAAATTAAATGTCATTAGTGTTAGAGTACCTTTCGAATTTTCGAATGAAATTTCAAATGATTTGAAATTTGTACTGGTTTCATTACTCAACTTATGGTCATATTTTTAATGAGTAATTAGGTGATGGTATGTGCTTACCCGAATGGGAGACCACACTTGATTCCATGATACCACATATTTCCTATGCATACATTCAAATTTCTTATTGGTCATATCTTCAAGAATAATGGTTGTAGAATTTCCATAAACGTAAGTTGGCACTCTCAAATTACCATTTGCATAAGCGTCCAAGGCCATAAGGATTTTTTCGTACGCCAAAGTTTCATTCTCGAAGGCAATATCGGTGTGCATCATGGCATTGTGTTCTTCATTGTCAGGTCTTGATTTGACGAAAATTGACTCGCAGATTCCATCTTTAAACATGTTAAATTTTTAATTTAGGGACGCATACCAAAATTTATACTAATCGGAGACTCATCGTGAGGGTGGTTTATTTTTTAGTAGCAGGTTTATAATAGTTGATGAAAAACTTATTTCAAGGTAAAAATTTCGTATAAACATCGTACCGCAAAGGATCCATTTTTATGATAGAGAATGTTCAAGTTGTCGAGAAAATGCAAATTTTTTTGAATAGGTATCTTAACCAGTTGACATAATTACACCTTATTTACTATGCGCCATCTTATAAGCTATTACAGTTTGTGATTATAACATAACCGGGCATTAACTAATTGCTTACATAAATGGTTTGTATTGAATGAATCCGGAAAAAAATCGTACGCCACTGCTATTTCTCAAACTAAAAATTTTTTCATCATAACCGTTTATTTCTGATTAAATAAGAAAAGATTTCATTGCGCTTACTGGAAATGATTTTCATTTCAGTAAATTTGATTTGGATGGTTGAAAATCGTTTTTTTTTATTTCATCCGTTCAAATGTATAATTGAGTAATTATTTAGCTTTGAACAATCATACTCTATATATTTTCTGGTGAAAAAAATCATTCAGTATAATCGTAAAAAAAAAAAAATTATTATGAACGAATGCATAAAGGTAGTTGCTATTTTGAAATAGCTACGAGTATGATCTTGATTTATTTGAAAAAAAAATGTATTTTTTGTTTGAATGTCGTCTACCATATCGCTTATGTTTGAAAGAAATATCAAATCTTTATTGAGAAGTCAAATCGGTTACAACTTTATGATCGAGAAAAAATTCAACTTTGTCGGAATGTTAATGAATTTTTGCTTGACTATTCCAACGTGTTATGATTGTTGGAAACAAAATAATTTCTCAACTAATAATTTAAACAACTTAATATTATATAGATTATCAGTTATTTTCTGCACAACGAACTAGCAAAAGAAAATCTGAAAATATTGAATTTTTCTATTTGTTCAGATCAATTTTACCATCAAATAATAATTCGAAACCTTATCAACTGCAGTCATTTGTTAATGTGAGCTTATCCAATCATTATTGAAAAATTTTTTTTACGTCATTCTGAAGATATTTAATTTCGCAATAGTTATACAGGGTGATTCCGGAGGAGACCGTCAGATTTTAGGTGAAGTATACACTAGTCAAGGCAGTTTCGAAACAATGTTTGGTTTATGGTTGGAGGCCTTTAATGAGAGTCTATAGGGTGATTTGTCCGATTCGACCGATTTTTCTTTTATTCATAACTTTGGTACGACTTGATCAATCTTGATGAAATTTTCAGTGTAGAACAATATGATTATCTTCTTTCAATAATCCCAATACTTCCTCAAAAACACAGGGTGGGAATTATGATAAGTTCAGATTAAGTTTGCAGGTTGAAAAAACACCCTGTACATTCCGTTATCAAAAATTTTCTACATGCTTCAGATTCTATCATAAGTTTACATTACTAAATATTGTAAGCCAAAAGTTCAAAAGCATATATATACCTACTGGGGCGTTTTTATTTTTTTGGCGCACATCCAGTTTTCCTAGAAAAATGTTTCAAGGATGAACAATATCGTTATTTCGCTCCAAGGCAGTGAGGATATTCTGAACTAGAATGTAAACCGGTGTCGTCCAATAATACAAAGCTCTTCCTGAGTCCTAAAGTAGTTCTTCCAAATTCGAAATTCACATTTAATCACTCATATTCTGATGTATAAAATCATTCAATCCAGAAAATATCTTTATACCTACCTACTTAAACCAAAAAATCTACAACTTATACAGAATAAACATTCGTAACATATCACGAACGGCAAAACTAAGGATTAACACAAAATTTACATAGAATGTTCGAAATGATTTCCCCTTTTTTGAATACATATTCGAGACCTTTTTATTAAATTTCCAATTGACCTTCTAATGAGGGATTGATTTTGCTTCAAATATTATATTCCTCGAAAATCCTTTCAACTAGGTGTTCTCTACTTCTAATTTCAACCTTATAAACTCTTGTTTTCAGATATACCCACACAAAATAGTCTAAAGGGTTCAGATCAGGCGATCTTTGTGACCAAGCAATAGGGCCTCCACGACCAATCCATCTGTTCGGATAATTTACATCCAGGTGATTTCTCACATTCAATGCAAAGTGAGGTGGTGCTCCGTCATGCTGAAATTACATAGAGCGGATATGTACATTTTCCAATAGATTTGGTATAATATTTTCCAAAAAATCTAGGTAAATTTCACCATTTAATCTTTCCGCAAAAATGTGAGGGCCAACTAAATATTCGTCTATTGTTCCAAGCCAAATATTGGCAGAAAATCTGTGTTGTGTATTATGACTCTTCTTCAAATGCGGGTTTTCTCTTGCCCATTCGTAGGAATTGTGGATATTATAAATTCCATTCTTAGTGAACATAGCCTCGTCGCTGAATAGAACACGAAAAATAGTTCGTTGGTGACTAATAACCCAGCGACAAAATTGTAATCGTTGGGGCAGATCTTGTGGCAACAGTTCTTGCACCTTTTGGTAGTATTATGGGTGGAATTGTTCTTTCTTCAAAGTCTTGCTCACTTTGCTCTGCGAAAATGCCTAATTCGGTACTAATTTGACGAGTACTAATAGACGGTTCCTCCTCCACCCGTTCATCAATTTGAATCGAAATTTCATTTTGAGTAGGCCTATCAATGTGCTCTGCCTTACTAGGATATTGCCCATGTTCTTTAGAATAATGGAATACTCGTCCCAAAGTACATTTATTTGGTTGATGTCGGTTGGGAAATCGTCTATGGTATTCCATTTTGGCTTCATTTCCATTTCCGTTACAAAAACCATAAACATAAATCATATCCGCATATTCCGCATGAGTAAATAATTGAGGCATGTTGAAATACACTTCTTGTGACAGATTATTTATTAAATATTCTCATTCTGTGGTTCACTGTGATGGTAACCATGGATCTTAAAGAACTTGATTTAAATAGAGATTTAATCATGGAGAATTTTCAATTTCATTAAAACTATTTATCATACATTCGTGATTCAATATTTGACATACCATAAGGCCATAAGTGAGTACATTTTTGAACGAAACTACTATATTTTAGGAATATTCGCTTCATAGAAAACCGGAAGTGTGCCGAAAATCACCTGAATAATGACTCAATTTTATGTTAATCCATAATTTTGCCTTTCATATGTTTTGAATATTTATTCTGTATTTGTAGTAGTAGTATGTAGATTTTTTTGGTTCATGTACGTATAAAGAAATTTTTTGAGTTAAATGATTTCATGCATCTGAATATGAGCAATCAAAATTGAATTTCGAATTTAGAAAATTTATTTTAGGACTCAGGAAGTGCTTTGTATTATTGGACGATACAGCTTTACCATCTAGTTCAGAATATTCTCAATGCCTTGGAGCGAAAAAACGATATTGTTCATCTTTGAAAAATTTTTTTAGGAAAAATGGACGTGTGCCAAAAAAAAAATAAAAACGCGCTCCAGTAATGTAAACTTATGGTAGAATCTGAAGCAAGTAGAAAATTTCTGAAAACGGAATGTACAGGGTGTTTTTTCAACCTGCATGCTTAATCTGAACTTATCATAATTCCCACACAGTATTTTTGAGAAAGTGTTGGAATTATTGAAAGAAGATAATCATATTGTTCTACACTGAAAATTTCATCAAGATTGATCAAGTCATACCAAAGTTATGAATAAAAGACAAATCGGTCGAATCGGACAAATCACCCTGTAGACTCTCAATGAAGGCCCCGAACCATAAACCCAACATTCTTCCGAAACAATATTGACTACTGTATACTTCACCTAAAATCTGACGGTCTCCTCCGGAATCACCCTGTATAGAAAATAAGTACCAAATCAATGAACTTTGATGAATATTCATTTCATCTCATGAAGAGTATCTATATTATTGAAATTTCAATGTTATAGGCCGTCTATTGATACCCTTAATCCAATTTATGCCATAGAAAATTTGAAAAAAATTGGTTAATTCACAATCAAATAAATTTAGCTCGATCTTTTCAGACGATATTAGAGTATTTCCATACGTTTTAAGGTTTTGCCCTTTCCCAGATTGACTTTCTAGTTTGAGTCAATTTCATTCTTTCAAAATCATCTCAATTCTAATGAAAACCATAAAATGCAGTTATATTTTTTAATGTTCGATTCAGTGAAAAGAAAGAAATACTCTATGCTAATTTTTGAGGTTACTCATTTGGACATTGGTTGATCTTAAAGTGGCACGTGAACGTTTTGTATTTTCAACATATCATGCTAGTAAGTTTTTAATCAAGAATTGTTCAAATCATTTTCACGTGAATGTGAATACCTGGCAGGCCTAAAGACAAAGAAGCCAAAATTTGATGTCATAATCTGTTTCCTTCGCGCTTTTGTTTAAATTTTCTGTATTTTCGAAAATTGCTCAAAATTATGATAAATAATGAAAATATTCTCTATTTTGTTCATCTAGAACAAAAAATGTAGATTTCAATAGATACTTTAATCGAAAGTGTGCTCACTATTATTCATTTTTAAATTATTATTATTTTATCTGATGAACTATATCGGCGCGTTAAAAAAAACTCTCTCTTAACAAACATGTACTTCAAAAACTAAAGCATTTAATTTGATTTTTGTAATGTTATACAAATATGGAGGTACTTAATTTGAAAAATTTTTCTCATTTGAAATGAAGAATCAACCTACTCATTACCTCTTCGACATATAGTGTACCTTCTAGGACATACATCAGCTTCCAGCTTTGCAGTTGCAATATTGTGTATTCTCCTTCTCATCGTATGTTTGAATTTAATTATCCAGGCATCTGAAATGAAGTTATTGCCTCTTTCAGTTGCCTTCACCAGTTCAACATCCTTGACCTTGACCTCTGCATTCCAGAACATTCCCAAGATACCTTCTAAGGAATCAGGATCGACCTGTTCCTTTTTTATCAACTGCGTGGACGCCGCTGCCATTTTTTATTGAGTTTGGGGATTGAATTTTTTAAATCAACACAAAAACTGAAACAAACATAATACCTTAATGAGAGGTATTAACCGAGTATGTGATATTTTTAATAATGCAAAATTATTAGGAAGATTATTTGGGCAATATCAATTATTTGGAATAGTTAGTCTTTTTGACGGGTGTCATTGCAGCAACGCTTTTCAGCAACGGATTTCGAAAGCTGGTTTATATTTACGATTGCGCGTCATTTGTAATCGGTTGAATGAAATGACCTGATTTTTTTCGGGAAGTATTATATCTTTTGTTCTTCATTAGTAGGGGGAACCACCTACATAAAAAAGACCCCCAACAACCCCCCACAAAACCTCCGACATCAAAAAATAATTTATTTTGCGTTATAATTATGTCAGTTCATTCAATATAATCTACTGAATCCAGCACATATACTGAAATAATTTGTGACCCCCCGCTTACCACCGCATAGCCCCCTCGAACACTGAAACTGCGCATTACTGGCGATTTTGCGTTGAAAATAGTATCTTTGTATAACGTCGAATATAATCTATGGGATGAAATAATTTGTGACCCCCGTAATCCCCCAAAGCACGACAGAAACAACCCCCAATGCTGACCATCGCAAAAACTAGATGGAAACGGCCGTTGCTGGATATTTTTTTTGTAAAATGGGTCTATTATTATTCAATAAGCCCCATATACTGAAATAATTTGTGACCCCGCGCTTCAATCAGAATTGCCCCCCTGTAGAATTAAAAAATTTCAAATTCCGTAGCACGAGGAACTGTGCGTTGCTGGCGATTTTTTGATGGAAATGGCATCCTTGTATATCGTTGAATACCATCTATATGTTGAAATTATTTGTGACCCCCCGCCTACCCCGGAATACCTCGAATTCAAAAATCGGCGGACACTGAAACTGCGCATTGCTGGCGATTTTTCGATGAAAATAGTATCTTTGTGTAAAGTCGAATATAATCTATAGGATGAAATAATTTGTGACCCCGTAATCTCCCAAAGAACGACAGAAACAACCCCCAAAGCTGACGATCGCAAAAACTAGATGGAAACGGCCGTTGCTGGATATTTGTTTCGCGAAATGAGTCTTCCTCAACTCATTCAATAGGCCCCATATAATGAAATAATTTGTGACCCCGCGCTTCAATCAGAATTGCCCCCCTTTAGAATTCAAAAATTCCGTTGTAAGAATAACTGTAAGTTACAAGGATGCCATTTCCATCAAAAAATCGCCAGCAACGCACAGTTCCTCGTGCTACGGAATTTGGAATTTTTTTATTTTACAGAGGGGCAATTCTGATTGAAGCGCGGGGTCACAAATTATTTCATTATATGGGGCTTATTGAATAAGTTAAGGTATACCCATTTTGCAAAAAAAATATCCAGCAACGGCCGTTTCCATCCAGTTTTTGCGATCGTCAGCTTTAGGGGGTTGTTTCTGTCGTGCTTTGGGGGGATTACGGGGGTCACAAATTATTTCATCCTATAGATTATATTCGACGTTTTACAAATATACTATTTTCATCGAAAAATCGCCAGTAATGCGCAGTTTCAGTGTCCGCCGAATTTTTGAATTCGATGGGGCTATGCGGTGGTAAGCGGGGGGTCACAAATTATTTCAGTATATGTGCTGGATTCAGCAGATTATATTGAATAAACTGACATAACTATAATGCAAAATAAATTATTTTTTGATGTTGGAGGTTTTGTGGGGGTTGTTGGGGGGTCTTTTTTATGTAGGTGGTTCCCCCCACTAATGAAGAACAAAAGATATAATACTTCGCGAAAAAAATCAGGTCATTTCATTCAACCGATTACAAATGACACGCAATCGTAAATATAAACCAGCTTTCGAAATCAGTTGCTGAAAAGCGTTGCTGCAATGACACCCGTGTCTTTTTGTTGACGAGAAATTGTTGAAGATGGAATTCGTATAGAATTATTATTTGGACAATAACCATAATCTGTTATTGTTCTTCTTCCAACGTTTCAACAGACTTCTTCTGTGTCGTTTTTAAGGCAAAGATTAGTTTTGACAAAAGCCGACAATTTCAGAAACTTTTTCAACATTCATAAATATTTAATAGGCAGACCACGACAAATTTTCTGAAATTGCCAGCTTTTGTCTTTGCCTTGAAAAAACAGAAGATGTCTGTTGAATTGAATTATACGATTTCTCAAAAATTAGATTCTAAGTCCTCTCGACAACAATAAAAGCTATAACGACCACGTGTAGTGAAAATATTTTTACGAATGCTGGGAATAACATTCAACAGATATGGAAATCAAGGAAATGAAGAAAAAAATCAGACATACCTACTATTAGTCATGAGCACATATGATAAATCGTTCAAAGAGAAATACCGTGAAAACAAAATCCAGTATGATAGCGAAATTAATAAAGATATAGAAATCAACTTTGCAGATGACACCATCCTACTTATTATAGAGGATTTATATCCAGATTTGATAAAATTGTGTGAAAGTAAAATGACAGAAACAGATGAATTGTTCAAAAGTACTAACAAAGAAAAAACTACAATTGTACTATTCACTCCGTAGTGCAGATATGGAAGAACTTAATTCCATTACACCGAATTAAAATAAATACCAATTTTTGGACAAAATTTCTAGGATTGCACTTGGATAGTCATCTGGACTGGAGGAAGCATATTACAAATCTTTTTAATAAGATTACTAAACACATTACGTATGATCAATCATGTAGAGTACTATCAAGAAATTGGGATTTACTAACCATATACGGGGTGGGTGATCCAAAACTTTCCACCCTGAATTTTGAGCTTTGAGATGAAATAACTAAAAACGCTCGGACAAATCAAATTTTGTTGAAAAGGGGACAAATAAGGGTGTTAAATGAGTTTGGTATCACTACTCCTCTTTCCACAACCCCTAACAGCTCTTATTTTTCAAAAGGAAAAGAGGGTCGAGCCGCACGTTGCTGGAAAGGCAATTCAATTTCCTGCATGACTGTATTTTTTTTATAGCTTTATTATTATACAGAGTGACTCACTATTCATTTAGATTTGGATCTTTTGGAAGGAAAAAACGCTCGGACGGGTCAAAGAATGAATTACATTCAATTTCAAAGACCCAGAAACAGTAAATACTAGCAGTATATTTAAGAATTACTAGGCAATTAAAGTAACATATACCTCAAATGAATATTCAGGAAAATACATACATAGAAATCAATAAAGACGAAATTGATAAAAATAACTCCAGAAATTATAAAGGGCGTACAGAAAATGCATTTCAAATGGGAATGAATGAAACAGAGCAGAAAAGCAATTTCAATTAGTGAGTCGATTAATTCTGAACACACCATCGGCAAAAACGAAACGAAAGAAGAAAATTATTTTAATTATAAACACATAAAACATGAAATTAATAGAGCAGATAAAAAGAATATTTTACTAAATGAGCGAAATAACATCAACAGATACCCTATTTTTGACGTAGGTCAAACTTTCTTCTTCGATTTTTGTGCCAAATATAATAGAAAAAAATTAAATTTATAACAGTAAAATAAAAAAGTATGAAGTTAAAAAATACAGTAAAGTAGAGAATTCTTTGAATTAGTTTAATTTTTCAATATTGAAAATGTCCGAGGCAGATTTTATCGAGAAAAACAGAAAGTAGCACCAGAATAGAAAATAACTTTTCATATTTGATAATACTCGAACTAAATATTATACTCAAAACCTCTAATTATTAAATGCACTATTATGTAAATAACACTTTTGTAATTCTGCTCATAATAAAATATATTTTTTATAATGTTTTCTATCGCAAATGAAATAAACTCAAAAAATATTAAAATTTCGACGGTCTGAATTTTCGATGATAATAAATAAAAAATTCTTACCAAACACGAGACGTCTTCACAAGAGGTGACAAGAACACAATGATGGAATATTATTATTTCAATTTCAGACTAAAAAAGGACACATATGTTTTATATATGCTGCTTTTTAATTGATTTCTGAATGCTTTTTCAGTATTTTCATTTTACCCGTGATTTCGAATAATATGAAAAATCTTACATATTTAGGTTGGAATGCAAATTATTTTATTTTGAGTGAATTCACTACGAAATTTTCATTGTCTTATCATCATAAAAGTTCATCGACAAATTGTCACGCTCTGACAGACATCATAAACTACTATCCATCTCATTTCATGACTTTTATTCTTTTCAAACAATACATATATTCACTTTTTGAAACAAAAGGTTATTAGGTATTTTTATTAAAATGTGGGATCACTTCGCTAAAAATACGGAATATAACTTTTATTGGGGAAAAGGGGCGAATCTTTAACCAATTTGAAAATTATATTATTATATGGACTATGTTTTGAAAAAACTTGTGGTACATTTTTTCCAATATGAAATGTCAAAGTTAACTGAATGATTTTTTGTCCCAAAACTCATTATTTTACTCAAATAACAATGATATTACTTTGATTTTTGGTTGCGATTGAAAACTCTTTTATTCGTGATTACACTATTGCAAAAGTGGACAAACAATTAACTCCGTATTATTTTTAAAATGGCATTGTGTACGTACACAATAAATGAATGAGTTCACATTGAGGTTATTTATCCGTTTCAAACCTTTACCTTACCATATTATTGAAAACTGTGAAATTGTGAAAACTTGTGATCACAGTACTCAGTGACGGCTCGTCAGGATCGGCCGGGCCGACCCAAACGCAACCGAAAAAGAGAAGGTGAAAATAAATATTTTTTTAATCGAAACTTATCTGAAAAATTAATAACAATATTTAAATCTCGAGAAATTCCCTTAGTATCTTTTCCTCTGCCCTCTATATATCTCATATTTCCACTCAACACATCGAAGTACACATTATTTCGGTCAAACACCTAAAATAATTTTTATTCCAAGTTCCCGCATCTGTCCTTATACGTAATAACTCAGCTCAGCCAGCCGAGCCACAGCTTTCAGTTTATGATTTCATCTAACACATACGTCGCTCGAAGTTCCTATTATGGAACTCTACAATACCTCGACTGTGACACTTGCGAGGTCGGCCGAGAACCCTTGGCCGTCGGCAGTCCCTATGTGAAACGGCAGGCGGGTGAAATTGTTTATTATTATCGATGTTTATTGCAAATATCAAATTAAAAATTGTAATTTAATATCCGACATCTTCATATGTTCATCCTGGATTTGAGATAGAAAGAGAAATCATTATGTATTTAAAATTTTGTCACGTATCCTGTTAATAATTGAAATTTTCACCCTCAAATCTCAAATGACCATCATCATAAGTACTTGAATATTAGTTCAATTTCAGAATTTCAGAAAAAAGTGTATTAGTACTGTATGGAAAAAATTTTGTGATTTTCTGACCATAAAAATTCATTATTAGTAACTGTAAATAGCAAAACAGCAACCCACGACTTGTTCATTTTTCAAAGACTAGGTCATATTTGAAGATACCTTTGGGGAGGGGTATATATGAGAATTGCATTGCGTGTGTTTACACTTTGATTATCAGAGTTCAGACCTTCATTCTGAAAGAGCTCAAGAAAATTCACTAGGTCAGTAGTTTGGAGTAAGATGTTAGTGTGTACGGCTTAGGGTTGTACGACTTTTTGTTCGTTTTCGGTTACAAGTTGAATGTGAGTGATCCAGATGGCAAGAGTAAGAGAGGTAGTATCAAATTGCGGTAATTTGATTAGTTTTTTTAGTAGATAACAGGTTTTCCATTATTAGAATAATTCTAATTGACAGCGTTCACAACACGATGAATATGATTTTAATTTTACTAAGTTTTAAGATGAATTGTTAGACAGTTATACATTTTAGATATGATTGTCACTGTATTTGTAACATGTAAACTTGAAAAAGGCTCAATGTACGCCGAAACATATGTAGTAAAGTATTAATAAAAAAAAGATGAAATCCTAATTTCAATCCAGTGCTCTAATCCCAAGAAAATTGCTTCTAAATTAAATATATACATATATATATATATATGCTTAGTCTGGCCGACCCACTCCTAGAGGGCACGAGCCGTCACTGCACAGTACCCAAAAATTCGACTCAGGGTTTCAAATTTCAAACTTTTTGAAAATTTCAATTAATGAATTACGAACCCATATAAATTTTTTTCCTATTTTATTCAGAACTGATTGGTTGTCATTGAGCCCTGGGATATCCTGTATACAGCTGTGGTTCAATCAAAATAATATTTTCCACAAAAGATGAAGATTGAAAACGACATTCCTGACTTCATATAATTTAATATCAGCATAAAATCATTAATACAAATTGAAAAGTTTCGATTTAAAAATTAAAACATAACATTTAACAAAGGGTACAATAGTTCGATTTTATCTACTTTGAATACTCGGCGTATAACTTGGTTAGCTTGATTATTCGGTCCCTCTGATCTGAGGTCAAATGCTTCATCCTCTCTTCGACTGGCATAGACTCGAGTCCGCCCCTATTTACGAAAGTTTCGAAGACAGCCTCACTCCAATAGAAGACGGGGGTTGTCCATTGAGCCATCATATAACCGTACATGCTAAATCTCTTCATCTCCGATTTGATCCAGTCTACAGTCAGTGGTTCTAGTAGTTCATTTAGCTCTGAAGTTTCAATTATGTTGATGCAGCCATCGTACACGTATTGGTGTAAGTTGACGATGTAGTATTCTAGGAGTTTTTCTCTGTTACTGGCCAAGAAATCGGTATCCAAGTTGACCCAGAGAAAGAAGCTGAGATCCTGGGCAGGAGAGCTGTAAACTATATGCTGCCAGTCTAACAGAGTAATCATATCGTTGCGGTAAAGCACGCTGTTGATCCAAATGCTACCATGGTTTATTACCCTGACAGGAGCTTCGGCGTCGATAATGGCCTTCTGTTTTATCCAAACATTATCACGTAATACTTTTACCATTTCGGTGTACTTTGGAGCTTCTGGGTTCTTGGATTGTTCCAATACCTTCAGGATGGTATCCACTGATCGGTCTTGCTTCTCACCTAGTAAAGCAGTTTTTTCTATTGGTACACGCACTATGGAATTGACTAAGGCATCGAATTTAGAAGGGGATGTTCTTTTCATAATAATTGAAGCGGCGTGAAGTTTCGCCATTTCCTGCGAACAATTAAATCAATTAGTACGTGATTGTGAACGTGATATTTTTTATGGTAGAGTATTATTGTTCGGGAGTTAACATGGACTGTTTTCACTATCTATGATTATTGCCATCCAGTTTATTTCTTCAATATTCTCGATTTATCTTATATTTTATGCGGAACAACTATTGAGTTGAAAGGCAAGGAGGGGATTGAAGGTCAATATGGGGAAAACTAAATACCTTTGCATTGGAGAACTGGATGAAGATATGAAGATCAATTACCTGACAATAAGAATTGTGGAAAAGTTTAAATACCTTGGAAGTTTCATTTCAAAAGACGGTAAAGATTACCAAGACAGTGATTTTAGAATAAATCAGGGACGGACGGTTATACAGCAATTGAATAGGTTACTGTGCTCCACAAAAAACGGACTGAAAACGAAATGGCCTTGAAATAACTGTATAGTGGAGCCAATAACAATATATGGAGCAGAAACCTGGCGACTGACAAAGAGGAAAAATCAAAAGCTGGAAACCATTGAAGTAGATTTTCTGAGGAGATCGTGTCGAACATCGAGACTGGAACATGTACGAAATGAAGCGAAGGTAGATAAAACTATTATAGACAGGTTAGAAAAACGACAAATAATCTGGTATGGACACGAAAGATAGGAAAGGGAGGAGGAAGGGAATAATGGACGCAATGGCAAGAAGACCTATTGGATGGATAGAATGCGGTAGCGTAGGAGATTCGGGAAGCGGAAATAGCTATAGGCCCTCTGATATATATACATATACAGTGCGCATCAAAATTATTGAACAAATTCATTTTCTCAGAAGAAAATATTAGGCAACAAATTTAAAGGATTGATGAGGATGACACAGGGTGCGACAGAAATACTCAAAAAATGCAAAAATGCAAAATGCAAAAAATTTGATGAAAGTCAAAAAGAATAGACCCATTTCAGGATTTTGTTACGAAATATTTTTCTTCTGAAAGAATGAATTTAAATTCACAACAGAAATAGAAACTAACAATAAAATAAACTTTTTAGACATGACGCTCATACAGAACAGAAACTGCTCAAATATAGAAACAATATGGCACACAAAGGAAATATGGTCAGGAAGATACCTAAACTATGAATCAACAGCACCAATTCAATATAAAAAAAGTGTTATATCAGGAATTGCAGATAGATCAATAAAACTTACATCACTAAAACATCGCATCGAAACAATAAAAAAAGCCAAGGAAATCTTGAAACAAAATAATTATCCAGAAAAACTGATAGAGAAAATATTTAAAAACAGAATTCATGCAGCTTACAATTCCGATAAAAATGAAAGCTCAAAAAAAGATAAAATATACATAGCAATTCCATACGTGAAAAACTTGTCCGAAAAAATCAACCATATTTTCAAAGACACAGACATCAAAATTGCACATAAATCCACAAACAATCTGAGACCACTCTACACGAAGCTAAAAGCCAAAACTCCGAGATAAAAAATATCAAATTGTGTTTACCAACTAAAATGCAAAGAGTGTCCAGGAATCTACATAGGCCAAACAACACAATACCTACATCAAAGCCATAAAAATCGTAATGTTGGGAATTATTCAGAGGGTCATTTGATTCCACGTAGAATAATTTTATGAGATCAGATTGAAATACTCCTACTAATTTAAAAAATGAAAATCAATTGATATGTTGAAATAAGATGTGGGATCGCTCGAGCAATATATATAAATTACAAATTTATCTTTTCTTTTGATATTTCTTGATGTTTCTGTTTTTTTAATTTCATGTAGTTTCATCATTGTTTTAGTTCTCAAGTGTTTGAGTTGCAAAAGTCACATTCGATCCTTTTTATGTGAGTTATTATGTAGTTGTTTCAAATAAGTTTTCTGTTCGTTGAATTGAATTTACGCAGTTTATACAAAAATGAACCAAGAACTTAATATTCGTTTGCCCAAATAAATTCATTTTCTTTTACCTGATGTTTTTCACATTAAATCTCCATTATATGGAGAAATTTCTTGAGATTTTGAAATAGGAAAAATGAGCATTTTATCAAAAGATATCCAAGTCTACCCTTCCTTTGTCTGGGTATTTTAAATTTGTTGACGAGAAAATTTTTGATGATGGAACTTGTATTGAATTATTGTTTGGGCTATAACCATAAGTTTGAAAATGTTGAAAATTGATACCCTACACTACATCCTTAAGATTTGTAGTCACAAAATTGTCGTCATAAATACCGACCTCGATATCGACCAGGCATTCAGCTTTTCAGGATACCGAGTGTGAATCTCTCTTTAGCCTTAGGGTGGTATAAGACCAATATGGACAGTTGTGACTTTTATAGATCCATTTGAATAAGAAGAGCATTCATTGGAGAAGCAGATATTCAAAATGGCGGTCCAGATTATTACTTATCGTATCACCCATTGTTTCGCAAAATTGTAATCGGTGATCAAAGTCAAGTTCGTTCATTTCGTTGAGCAATCTCATCTTATAAAGGATTATCTGTGGTACGAGGAACCCAATACATTTCTTCCATTTTATTGTACTTCTGTCAGCTGCTCGACTCATATTCCCTATTAGGAACGAGAGCTGTTAGGGGTTGCGACCAGAGGGGTAGTGTGATTTGAACACACTTTTTTTTTCCTCTCTACAAAAATTTACCTACTCCGAGCGTTTTTTCGTTATAACATTCCAAAGCTCAAAACTCAGGCTGCAAAGTTATGGATGGCCCACCCTGTATGTCCAAATTAGAACTAGTGAGGATAATGAAACAGCTTGATGAAAAATATTCAAACTACCGAGCAGGTTTGTCCGATTAACTAAATAAGCCCAGATATTCAAACCCTCTTACCTATCCCATTCAGTTCTCAAGCTCTTTCCGATCGAGAGTCATCGTGCTCACGGACGGATGAAATCGTTTTAAGCTACCTACTTTTGATACATCTTGTAACAAAAAAATGCGAAAATTTCAAGTATTCGAAAAATTGGAGCATACACTGTTCAGGTAAACAAGAGTCCAGATATTCAAACCGACAGACCTACCTATTCAGTTACAGTGATCGTTTCGTTTTGAGGTATTCGTGCTCACGGACGGACAAAATTTTCCAGATTTCGAGAATATCTTAAGTCTGGAGAGTATAACTAATAATAATATAATCTCAGTGTTCAGATTTCAGATAGACCCAGTCTCTCATAAACGTCTAGTTTGTACTTAAGTTAGTGATACCTTCTCAAATTTTGTGGAAATGCCCCTCCTGAATAGACCTACGAAATGTTTTTCCCAAGTATTGAATCATCAGTGCAACTAATTTCTCGAATGAATTAAGTCGAGTAAAAACCACGTTGGATTTCGAAGACCTGTAGAATATTTGGGTAATAAATACCATCTCTTATTGTTTTGATTAAAACGTTTCGATTGACATCTTCCATCGTTCACAAGGCATAACAAATAGCTTTTGAAAAAGCTGACAATATTTGAAAGTTCTGTCATTCTTGACATGAAATGAAATGGGAAATTATTGAAATTGTCAGCTTTTTTGAAAGTGGAATTTTTGTTTTTGATAACGATAAAAGATGTTTATCGAAACGTTAGTTGTAAGAACAATATGAGATGGTGGTTATTGTCTAAATAAAAATTTCACACGATTTGTATCATCAAAAAATTCTCGTCAACATCTCCAAGACTTACTGAATGTCATATTGTAAAATATTTCAGATTGGGTTTTGTTTTCCACATGAAAATATCGACTACAAAGTCACACAAATTTCATTTCCAATTTCAAATTATCGTATAAATAATAAGAATTTCATCTCTTGAATAGAAGAACAATTGTAATACCTAGGATTCATATTCAATTGTATATCAATTCTCCACTCCAATATGTTCCAATTGTTAATATGCGATTCAAGAGAATCAACGCATCTGCAAATATTCAATCTCAACTAGCATCGTGATTCCACTTCCAAGAACTATAAAACGCAGTCGAGCACCAAGGTCAAGCGAGATCGTAAAATTTCATTCCATTTCATGAACACCTGCAGAGTTGCGACGTTGCCAGACCCACCGGATGCTAAGATGGGCGTTATTTGGACAAGTCGGGTATACTTTCGATATACACGAAATCGACCAGAGCGCCACCACGAGGAAGTCCAGTGAAGTTCGAAAATCACCTCCAATAAACATTTCCCAAAAATAGGTCAAAAATTCGTCCAGCTGAAAGTAGGCGCAAACGAAAGAGGGCGATGAGTTATGCCGGTTAGTGATGATCTTTGGACTTGGTAAAGTGGCATCCGTACATCGGATGCTGTTTTACCGTGGATGTCACTTGAACCGGAGATTTAACATTGGTTGCGCCCACTTGTACCGCAGATAAATATATAAATATACAAGGTGTCCAGAAAGGGTATCGGGTATTTGTAAGTTCAATAAAAGAAAAAATATTTGTGAGCAATAAAAAAGTTTATTGTTTATTATTAACATATGAATTATTTGGAAAAGATGATGTTATCCTAATAATGACTGTTGCGTTGCTGGCACTCTTCTAAACGGGAACCAAGATTGGCGATAACACGTTGACACATAGCTATTGATATTGCTGCCATTTCTGAACTGATGTTTTGCTTGAACTGGGTTAGATTCGCCGGATTATTTTGATAAACCTTACTTTTAAGGTATCCCCATGCAAAATAGTCAAGCGGGCTAAGGTCAGGGCTTCTTGATGTTACTCCTCCGCGAAATGACTTTATTAGGGAGTAATTCGTTAACAACTTCCATTGTATCGTTTGAGCTATAGTAAGTGGCCCCATCTTGTAGGAACCACGTTCTTGAGTTGAAACCTGCAGACTCCTGCAACTCTGTGACCAAAAAATTTCATAACATGTCCCGATAACGGTCACTATTCACATTAATTATTGCTCGGCCTCGTTGATCTTCATGAAAATAAAGACCAATTATGCCTTTAGCAGACAAAGCGGCCCAAATCACGACCTTTGGGCTATGCAGGGGTCGTTCATGCGTTCGTCTCAGATTTTCCAGTGCTCAGTACCGACAATTCTGCTCATTAATGTGACCATTCAGGTGAAAATTTGTTAAATGTTTGTTAAATTGCTGCAGCATTTCGTTCGCAAAATTTAGTCGATTAGCATAGTCCACATCCTCAAATTCTTGAACCATTTGAATTTTATAGGCTTTTAGATGTAAGTTTTTCTTTAAAATCGAATATAAAGACGATTTTTTGATGTTCAACGCTTGGCTTCGCTTTCGGATGGAAAAAGACTGATTTTTACAAACCGACCCCTCAACTTTTTCGATTGTTTCTTCATCGCGAACTGAACGAGGACGACCAGAGTTTTGAATTTCAACTGTCGCACATGTATTCCCGAACATCCTGATCCATTTCCTAATGCTATCGTCACTCTGCGCGTGGCGTGTATGATATTCCGCACGATAGAGACGTTGAGCAGTCACTATTGAATTACCATTACGATAATTGCTCGTACAGAAAATGCGCGATGCGTCCCGAGTACTGTTCCATCGTGACTAAAACTGCACAAAATGGCGGACGCCACGAACCCCTCCCCGCTGCTTTTAGACGCCCCGTTCCGAATATGGCACGAAAACAAATACCCGATACCCTTTCTGGACACCTTGTTTATATATATATCTTATATTTCAGAAGTTTCGACAAAATAATGAATAGAAATAAATAATCAATAGTCCTGGATAGTACACCACCAGAAAATGTGAGAAACACTTGTAGAATGCCCAATCTACCACTGTTACATCTCTGCTTTCTTCCACATCATATGTAAAACTAAAGGATTAACATGCTTACAAGCTTACAATTGAGAGATTCTTAAGACAAAGCTATGCAACTGTCTTCTAAAGTCACTGCGGACATGATGAACAAAATAGATTGGGATAACTTGGGAATGAACATTGATGGAAACATTTGAGTCACCTTTCCGGATATAATCCTAATTATAGATGACAAGAGCAAGGTACAAATAATGTAAGATGTACAAAATACTGGTTATGCACTGATTATATTATATTTTGTTTAACCTATTTGGGGACTTTTTCAGTTTCGTTGCTCTAGATGGCGGTTTAATAAGTTCAATATCACGATTTGAATTCGAATATGTGGAACGAAAGATAACGTACTAGTGAATTCTGCATTTCAGATCCACAAGAATAACTATTTAGAAAACGAAATCACAGGAATCCAATTCCTAAATATAGAATTCTGTTTTAGTGAAAATGTCAAACAGTTAAAGTAGAATGTAATCAAAGATGTATGAAATATTTATGAATGATTTACATAGTTGCCCCATCACGCAATAGTCATAGGAAACAATCCACTTGTCCCAAAATTTGGAATGACGATTCCATTTAAATTATGGGAAGTGCATACACTAGTGTATTAGACATCTTGAAACAATGTTGCACACTGATTCGATTTTGCTTTATAGGACAAGAGGATTCTTTTCTTTGCTATTAGTTAGATGTCACCGCACAGTATTTTTGTCAAACTGATAAGCCTTATATCAAATTCAAGCTTTATATTTCATATAGGTGAAATACAGTAATGTAGTGAATCTTTTAATTCGGTTCCATTAGAAAAATTGTTCATAGGCAACGAAAATTGCATTAAATAGTTTTGAAATGTAGAATTTTGTAATGGAAAATGTCAAACAATCCTTAACGACGTTGAAATGAATGAATGAGAAATCAAAGGTCTATCAAATATTTACGATTTGCTATGTTGCGTCCTCACGTAAACGAAACAATCCCATTGTCTCAAGATTTGGAATGCATTTTTTATTCAAATTATGCGAAGTGCATATGGCAGTATTTTAGATTTCTTATCTCGAAATGAACTTGTCGAAGACGAATTATATGACAATCCTTGCGTTAAACGATTCGCTTAAATTGGAAATGTACAGGGTGTTCCCAAATTGAACGTACAAACGAAAAGGGGACATTCCTTAAGCAAGTTTAAGTAAAACAATTCCATAAATATGGGGTCGCGAACGCTTCGTTTTCGAGATATTCAACTGAAATTTGGCATAAATATTACCTTTGAGAGTTATTACCACGGGACATGGCAATTTCGATAGCAAATCTACAGGGTGATATTTTTTTCTGAAACACTGTCACCAGAAATTTTTTTTTAGTGTCTGATTTGAAAAAAACATTGTCGTTATATTAAACTTTTCGGTCTTTTGTAATATTGTCGTATCTGTAAGCGATTTTGAGAGAAAACATTCGAACGAATCTCTCGACATCCTGAAAAAGAAATCTAAATTATAATAAGAAGGTCAGTTTGTAAGCTGTGGTCAACGAATTCATTATTAGTCCTCAAGGAAATTTTCCTGATCTGTAGCGATAATTCATAAAGGTTCGATGAACTCGAATAATCATTACGAAAGAGGTACAAGAAACGTAAAGTTTAAAAAAAAGCATGACAAGAAAGATGAGTAATCACAAAAGACTGAACTACAGCAAATGCTGAAAATTTCTTCCCGTAATTCTTATACAAGCGATTGTTATGTCGTACCTATTTCTTCATATAAAGAAACTTCATTGGAGCATCCCTTGTTAAGATACAGCCCCTCAAAGGGAGTACATAAAATTTGTATAACAATTTTTTTCACAAGCACCAAAAAAGTTACAATATTGAAATTAACCTAACGTTTCCTACTAGCAAAAAGACACTTAACCAGTTATTTATTTGGTTTACCCCATGGCTGTAAGGGCAAATCATTTTCTGAAAAATGTCCGTATGATGGATTTGTTAGTTGACCTGGCATAAAGGAAGGACTAATCAAATGATCGCCAATATTACCACCCCATACATGTAGTGAATATTGCTCTTGAAAATGGGTTTCTGCATGCCTATGCGGATTCTCCTCATTATCACAATTTATAATTGAAGTCGTTGAGTCTTCATCAGTGAAGAGAATTTGGCAAAATGTGGATTATTAAATAGTCTATAGATATAGATGAAAATCTCGATGCAGAAGAGCTTGCACCCTCAGAATATGATAAGGATATAACTGAGAAGCCCGCAAGATTCGCCAAACAGCTTGATGACTTGCAATCAAGTTTACACTAATTTTTCTTGCACTAGTTCCTAAGAATCAGTCTTGTTCTATTTCGTTCGTAACCGCTCAGAGAACATTATATGATCTGGTATCACTCTATTGGGATTGCGTTCCATGTAAAGGCGCTTAACTTTTCATTTGCAAGAATACACATAAAATGCATGTCAGTCATTTCGAAATTCGGTATATTTTGATATTAAAATGTGTAGAGGTTCATATTTTCAGATCAAATATTGTTGGGACAATCATAAAAATCCTAATGAAATAATTAATAGTTTAAAAAACTAAAACAACACTCTTTTTTTAAGAATCAAACTAAAAAGTAGAAAATAAATTTTAAAAAGTTTGAATTTAGAATTATTTAAATAAGAAATAAATGTATATCATTGTAAAAATCGTGAGGTGCATTTTAAGTCATTATAAAAATGATGATCTTTCTACTGATATCTGTCAATAAAATATTTATAATTATTGACACTATGCACCTCACGCTTTTTTACAATAATATACATTTAATTCTTATAATTTTTAATTGAAACTTTTTGAAATTTATTTTCTAGTTTTTAGTTGGATTCTTAACAAAAGCGTGTTTTTTAGTTTTTTCAAAATATTATTTATTTAAAATTTTTTAGTTAGTTTTTTATTTTAGAACAACAAGATCTGCCACTTATAGTTTATCGTGCTCATTTCACAATCCATATTTACCTATAAAATCACTTTTTATTATTTCGAGAAGTGATTTGAATAAAAAAAAATAAGTACAACTCATTTTCAACTGCTACATAAAAAGTGGTTCGCCCATCTTGAATGTTAGTTGATGAATATAAGTTTTACTTATATACCATGTATGGTTTTTACAAGAGGAGGGTGGGTATTTCTCCAAACCCTGTGGTAGTACAGCTCGGCTGACCTTTTAATTGTTCTCTGCAATGTCCTTCTTGTCTATGTTTCTATACTGACGCATTCTACAGCCAACTTCAGAGAGTTACATACAAGTAAGCAAATATACAAGTGAAGATAATAATAAAATAGTAAGAAGCGTGTTGAAAATCGCTTTATACCCGTCTTAATATTTGCAGGACGTCAACCCTTTATTATGGTAATATATTAAAATATTTTTTCAAGGTTTCTTTAACTATATAATTATTGCTGACATTTAAATTATTCTCTACAATGTTCTTCTTGTCAATGTTTCTGTACCGACGCATTCTGCAGCCAACTGGAGAGAGTTACATACAGTGTGGAACAGCTAAATGGAATAAAATCGATAACGGATAAATGAATGCGTGTTTGGAAAAACGCTTGGACACGTCGATTTGTATTTTCAACTGAGCATTAAAAAAAAAATATTATATAGGGTGCGTCATGTGACAGTGGCCAATACCCACTATCTTATTTTAAATGCAAGCCCCTATATATTATTGATTTTTTGGATTCTTCAGAAAATTCTAGACATAAATCATGTACAATGTCCTATACTTATCTTCAACTGTTTCGGAAATATTAAGTGTTTTCAGATTTATTACAAAAATTAACATTACAAAAAGAAAATTATTTCATTTCACAAATTCGCTACATTACACTAAAAACCTAATAATTAATACTGATTATTTCTTAATAATTTGAAAAAAAACAAAAAATATTGATGTCAATGTAGTAAATGTTCAAAATGCTCGCCGCGAACGTCTTGGCAACATGCTAATCTGGTATAGAAATGTCTTCTAACATTACTCAACATCTCAGGTGTAACTGATCTAATCGCAAGCGTGATTCGTCTTTTTAAGTCATCTAAGTTGAGGGGTTTAGTTTTGTATACAATACCTTTGATATATCCCCACAAAAAGTAGTCTAACAGCGACAGATCAGGAGATCGTTCTGGCTTAATATTTCCGAAACAGTTGAAGATAGGTATAGGACATTGTACATGATTTATGTCTAGAATTCTCTGAAGAATCCAAAAAATTAATAATATACAGGGGCTTGCATTTAAAATAAGAAAGTGGGTATTGGCCACTGTCACATGACGCACCCTATATAATTTTTTTTTTTTTTTAAAAATGCTCAGTTAAAAATACAAATAGCCGTGTCCAAGCGTTTTTCCAAACACGCTCTCATTTATTCGTTATCGAATTTATTCCATTTGGCTGTTCCACACTGTATAAGCGAGCAAACATACAAGTGAAGCTAATAAAAGCGTATTAAAAAGCAGTCTACATTCAGAAAAATAAGTCACAAATGCGACCACCTTACGTTTCAAAACGCAAATGTTCAATAATTTGATGTGACAAAAGTGACACTGAATTCAATCACAACAGCTCACAAACTGACCTTCTCATCTCAATTTTAATATCCCTGCAAATTTCAATTGGATATCTTGTAAAGTCTAGCACTACGAGAAAAAATCTTGAAAAGTTTTCAAACTTCAACACTCTGTATCTCGAAAACGAATCGTTTGCGAATCGTTGTTTATGAGATTTCTGTTTCTTAAACTTACTTGAGGAATCAACTTTTTTCATTTGTAAGTTCAATTAAGGAACACCCTTTATAGAACAGACACACTCGTACAAGTACCTACTTGGAACATGAGTTTAATATTGAATGGGACAATCAGACACATGAAATTCAGAGAAGAATAGGTCCAACTTGGGCAGCCATTGGAAAATTAAAATTAGTTTTTCAGTCTAATCTCACAATATGTTTGAAGAGCAAAGTTCTCAGTCAGTGCATACTTTCTGTGATATAATATGGCGCAGAAACACTAAAACAAGTAAGGGCTCGTTTATACTGGTCGGTACCTCATGCTGTAACCTTAACCTTAAAAGTTGAACCATAGGAATCCAATGCTTTCGTTCATACTCATTCCCTAACCTTTTCCCTTACCGGTAAAATGTTCAACTTCTAGGGACAAATTCATAGAAATATATATTCATAAATAATTTGGTCAAATTACATATATATATTAGATAATTAGATTAGATTATCTTATAAGTGTATAAGACTATCTTATAAGTAAGACAAATTAAGGGAATGTAATAGTGGGCGAGTTTTTTTGAAACATGCGCATTCTATAGAGCGTCAATTATTTATATCAGGGTATTGAATACAGAATGGATCTCTGTTTTAATAGCGGTAATTTCAAATAATATAATAAATTATAATTCAAGATGGTCAGCACGTTTCAAAACTTTGAAACTCAAATTCAAAATGACAATTATTAACAAGCATACAGCAAAATCCATAAACTCTATGTTCTGTATACGGTTAAGTTAACAGCCAGTATAAACGCCTACTGAAATTCTTACGGCATAAGGTAAGGGCTTACGGCATAAGGTATCGGCCAGTATAAACTAGCCCTTATACATCGAACGATGGAAAGGTCAATACTAGACGAAACAAGTACAATATTTTGTTTACATCATCTTATACTTAAAGTAAAACCGGGATAGACAAGTTGCCAGCCTGACATGGTAAGTGTGATACAATGGGGTCCAAGAGAAGAAACATGTCCCAACAGGAAACGACCACTTATTGGAACGATGTCATAAAAAGGTGGCTGAAAACTGGATTTTGGCTGGGCAATATCGAATAAAATTGAAGCATATGAGAAAGGTTTTTATCCTTCATTGGACATCATAAGCTGAAGAAGAAAAATATGCCATGAATAATGTAAATTTCATATAGCTAGAGGGTGATGAGAACGAATATTTAACCATAGACGGGAAAGGGTAGAGTAAATGTAGTACCACGGTCTAACACAGTTAGTCCATTGAAATGTTACATTTTTTAGGCTTTACCTTGCGTTTTTTAGAGGACGCAATTTTATTTTTTTGATGTGTAGGGAGGTCAGTGTAAAGCTAAAACCAAGTTTGTGGGGTCGCCACCCTTGTCCCACGGCCGCCATCTTGAAAATAGGGGTTGAAATGGTATTTACGATATATCTCTTAAACTATTTATTTTATAAAAAAAATTTATTAACATTTTTTGTTGCAAATTAAATTCTCTACAACTTTGCTCCAGTAACTTTTTGTCGTAGAATTATAAATAAAAAAGTTATAAGCGAAAATCTCCGGAAATTTGAGAAAAAATTTATATTTTTCGATGTAACTTTTTTTTTTTATCATTTTACGAAAAAATGATGTCTGACCATTTTTGTACATCGTTTTTTGAGGAACAACTTTTATTCGCATCATTTTTTCATTAAGTCAATAGCTAAGGTTTTACAGCGCTCCGAAGTGAGTACGGTGAGTGCGGTAAGTTTTCACAAACAGTTTGTTAAAAAAATCAATTGGAACATCCGTGTTTCATTTAGTTTTATTGGCACCATTATTCCATAAAAACACCCTTTAACTATGTGAATATTGAGTTTTATGACTGCAAATTGATACAAATTTGAGTCCATGTATACATTTGTCCTACAATACTATCCACATTCCTTATTCAATCATCCCTCTCCAGAGGATTGGTAGTAGAATCAAACTTTGATCCCTGATCATGTTCCCGGGTCATCAGAAATCGACCTGTCTGAATGTTTTCATGAATTTAGATGCGTTGTCGAGTTATTGAGGATGGACACTTTCAAATGAGACACCCTGTTTATATTAATGCTTTTCAGATTATTACCCACGCTGTTAATATTACCTGAATTGTTGACCAAAGTGGGGTCCATTCAACAGCAAGCTTCTTATTCATTGGCTCAAATTTCTTTGTGCTCATATCTTCCAGAACAACACAAGTGTCGTTGGCATGAAGGAATTTTGGTACTCTCAATAATGCTCTTAATTCGATACTCAAGGTTGGAATGACGTGTTCGTACGCATAAATTTCATTTATGAAGGCGGTTTGGGTGTTCATCAAGTCTCGGGTTTCATCTCAGGTTGGAGCTGTTTTGACTACCACAGAATCCATCTGTTGATCTGTTGAAAAAATTACTATTTCCAAACATGTTTACTGTTGTACAATTTACGTATGATTTAACTAGTAAAAAATTTGAAAAACATAAGAAATATAAGTCAAGAAAATGAAGTTTTAAGGATCTTGGGCCTACCAAAATTTGTTTTCGGTGTTTTAATTGTTTTCCTAATTCGTATATGAATTCTTCTTTTCATAATTCTTTGAGGTAGATATTTTTATTAGCAATTAGTGTTTTTTCTAGCCAGGTTATTGTTTTATGTCTCATATCCTTGAAAGATAATCAATTTGAAATAATATTTTTTGAAATGAATTTTTGATTAGGTATAAACATTTTGTTCCAACCAAGCTAAATAAGATTATTATATATGATGATGAATTGCAATTTATTGTAAATTATATATCTACGTTGCAAATATTAGAGTCAACAATTCAATCTGTCTTATGAAATATATACCTATGTTTTTATGATTAGACGATATGCAATAATAATTCTTCAATTTTAATGTATTGATCTTGGCCTGAAGAAGACGATAAGAAATGTAGCTCCAGATCGAAGCATTTTTTGCGGTAAGTTTTCACAAACAGTTTGTTAAAAAAATCAATTGGAACATCCGTGTTTCATTTAGTTTTATTGGCACCATTATTCCATAAAAACACCCTTTAACTATGTGAATATTGAGTTTTATGACTGCAAATTGATACAAATTTGAGTCCATGTATACATTTGTCCTACAATACTATCCACATTCCTTATTCAATCATCCCTCTCCAGAGGATTGGTGGTAGAATCAAACTGTTCCCGGGTCATCAGAAATCGACCTGTCTGAATGTTTTCATGAATTTAGATGCGTTGTCGAGTTATTGAGGATGGACACTTTCAAATGAGACACCCTGTTTATATTAATGCTTTTCAGATTATTACCCACGCTGTTAATATTACCTGAATTGTTGACCAAAGTGGGGTCCATTCAACAGCAAGCTTCTTATTCATTGGCTCAAATTTCTTTGTGCTCATATCTTCCAGAACAACACAAGTGTCGTTGGCATGAAGGAATTTTGGTACTCTCAATAATGCTCTTAATTCGATACTCAAGGTTGGAATGACGTGTTCGTACGCATAAATTTCATTTATGAAGGCGGTTTGGGTGTTCATCAAGTCTCGGGTTTCATCACAGGTTGGAGCTGTTTTGACTACCACAGAATCCATCTGTTGATCTGTTGAAAAAAATTACTATTTCCAAACATGTTTACTGTTGTACAATTTACGTATGATTTAATATGAATTTGTGTAAAAAACATTGATGTTAGGTCACAAGCTTGTTCATAATTTTCAATATAGCCTGGTAAAGTTGTGATTAAGTTATTGAATTATAGATGAATGGTCATAAAGTTGAGGAAGTAGAAAGGAAGCAAGCTGTTAACTTAGGTGTTTCCTTTCGAAAGGGAGTTGACTTGACACACAAAATGTTATTCATTTATTCACTGATATTTACTGATTTTTACTGATATTTACTGTATGAAATTTATGAAATTTCATTTTTACGCTCTTGTTCTAGTATGACAGCCTGCTATCGTTTTGAACAAATATCTGTAATTTTCGAATATCGAGATGAACATGTTCTAACTCGGTTGGGTTCGACTTCCTGATGGAAAATCCAGTGTCGAACTCGAGTATGTGTATCCTTCCCGATCAACTCGAATAAAAACCTGAGGCCAGCCTCTAATTCCTCGAGAAGCCGCCTTCAAAGCCGTAGATATGTTCTCACCGCTTCGACGCAGATAACCCGCTGGACATCGCAGAAACGTAACGATCTCAGATCGGCTAAGATCGCGCAGAGGCCAGCCTCGGATTAATCATAGAACGGCTTTCCATTACGTTCTCGTAGGTCATCGAAGTAGAACACGCTAATTCAGTCAAAGAAGGCTGCGTTAGGCATGCCTCCGACCTTTTATTCGAAGAGGATTTGATTTGTTATGAATATACAAGGAACGTGAGATTGGGAAAAATATTGAGGAAAAAAGTGATGATGAAAGGGAATGTAGAAATATACGGTTCAGAATTTTTTTGATGAGGCACTGCCTCACCTGCCTCATAGGACAAGCCGCCACTGATTACTGGCTGTATAAGAGGAAGAACCAGTAATAGAATTAACAAAAAAAATTGTTGCATATGAAATTTCAAAAAATCGACAGTAAGAAAACTTACCAGCTGATCCTTCAATTCCGTATGTGTAATGTACTCTCCAAACATCAGAGGTAAAATTGGTTCCTTTAGTAGATGCAGCCTCGATTTCGGCACAATTGACGATGACTTGTCTGCCATAATCCCTAGTCAGAACCTTCCCCAGAGCTACGAGATCGCATGATGGTTTGTTGTTTTCATCTACTTTGACGACAATCCCAATAGCTTGTTCCTCCCTTGAATTTGGGTTTTCTGCCATTTTGAACTATTTAACACTTAACTGTAAAAAGCAAATATTGGAGCGCACAGAACTCAGTTTCAGGTTTATCAGCATTATTTGTGCAAGAGAATTGAGTGAGACTTGAGTCCGAACGGAATGAGGTAGAGAGCTGAAATTTTCAGGGTAGGTTTGAGGAAAAAATATCTCGATCAAGTAGGTTATTTGGCCAAATCAACCCGAAAGTTTTGAAGCAATGAGAAAAATTTTTCTTTCACTCTTACACTGTTCAATTAGTTATTTTTTTTTTATATATTTCGAGGTTTGAATAATTATATATATATATAATTCAATAATTTCCAAATACCTACGATAGCGTGATAGTTAGGGCTTCTGTTTTTTATGCGGATTTTGCCTGTTCGATCCCAGGCGGAACCAAACTTTTAATTCTGGCATTTTGTGGGTAGGAATGTGCTTGAAAATTCGTACAAATATTCTGAGTTATTCATATTGGACTGAAATAAAGAAAATAGAAAGAACAGACATGAGGTTATACGAGTTTGGCGCTTTTGTTAAACCACTTGTGAGTAATTATTTAAACTTTGAATAATCAAATTTGCGAAATATTTGATTTTCAGAGCCGTGATAACTGTTCAAGTGAACAAGCACGCCGAAATAGTTGATTCGAAAACGAATATGTTTCGTACGCAAATAGGAACTATTCTGTATATGATAGAACTGCATAATAAAAAAAAATGGTGAAAAACGTATTGTAATTTGAAGATAGTGATTCGAAAAAAAGTTGGTTACTTCGAAACTACTTGGCTGATGCTACCGAATGAATTAAGCCGAGACATTGAAACCTCAAACCGACACTCAATTTTCAATTCGTTAGTTCATTCCGTTCAGGAGTCATCGTGTCCATGGAGAATCGATATAAGTTAAAACGATTAACACTATTTTTATCCAATTACGAAAATATCGGGACAACATTGAAAGCACACGTTTCAGGTGAACCGGAGCGTCAACTTATTTCGTACCTTGTATGAAAGGAAGTGTACGAGAATATTTCAACGATAGAGTGTAGAGTATAGCGAACAATATCACAATCTCGGGCCCGAGAAATTAGAGAAAAGATGAAAGCACTGATTCAGAGACTATGTCAATTACAAAACAAAATATTTGTGAGCAATAAAAAAAGTTTATTGTTTATTATAAACATATGAATTGGAGAATTATCTGGAAAAGATGATGTTATCCAAAAGATGACCGTTGAGTTGCTGGCACTGTTCTAAACGGGAACGAAGATTGGCGATATCTCGGTGACACATAGCTATTGATATTGCTGCCATTTCTGACCTGATGTTTTGCTTCAACTGGGTTATATTCATCGGATCATTTTGATAAACCTCATTTTTAAGGTATCCCCATGCAAAATAGTCAAGCGGGTTAAGGTCGGGGCTTCTGGGAGACCAGTTGATGTTATCTCTTCGCGAAACGACTTTATAATTCGTGAACAACTTCTATTGAATCATTTGAGGTATGGCAAGTGGCCCCATCTTGCTGAAACCACGTTCTTGAGTTGAAACCTGCAAACTCCTGCAACTCTGAGACCGAAACATTTCGCAACATATTGCAATAACGGTCACTATTCATATTAATTGCTCGGCCTCGCGGATCTTCATGGAAATAAGGGCCAATTATTCCTTTATCAGATATAGCGGCCCAAATCACCTTTGGGCTATGCAGGGGTCGTTCATGCTTCCGTCTCGGATTCTCCACTATCCACTACCGAAAATTCTGCTTATTAACATGACCATTCAGGTGAAAATTTGCTTCATCATGAAATGTTGTTAAAGTTGTTAAATTGCTGCAGCATTTCGTTCGCAAAATTCAGTCGTTAAGCATAGTCCACATCCTTCAATTCAATTGTTTCTTCATCGCGAACTGAACGAAGACGACCAGACTGTTGCACCAGTATTCTAGAACATACTGATCCATTTCCTAATGCCATCGTCACTTGGCGCGTAGCTAGTACGATATTCCGCACGAAAGAGACGTTGAGCAGTCACTACTGAATCACCATTACGATAATACGCTCGTACGTAAAATGCGCAATGCGTCCCTGAGTGCTGTTCCATCGTGACTAAAACTCAACAAAATGGCGGACGCCACGAACCACTCCTCGCTCCTCTTAGACGCTCCGTTCCGAATATGGCGCGAAAACAAATACCCGATACCCTTTCTGGACACCTTGTATTTTGTGCTTAATTGGTGCTTATTAGTGCTTCATCGAACTTTTTGGCACCATCGCCGTTTCTGAGATATTGGCGATTCAACATTTTGGTTCTGACTTAACGCTCAGTATCAACATTTTCAAATTACCTCGGAATTAATATACCAATATTTAGCACCTAATTAGTGCCTATTACTGCTTCTGGAAAAAATTACTACACTAATATGAAACAACGTTAAACATTTAGTGCCTGATCAGTGCTTTATAAAACTCTCAATGCACCATTATGGTTTTTGAGATAAATGCAAAAATATGATTTGATGCCACATCTATGCACAGTAGAGCCAATTATTCTCTTTACTAGATTGGCGGTCATTCTATTACGACCTGAAGTGAAACTATGTTGCAATGTTGCCAAGCTTGATCTTCACGGATGAAATTCATTAGCGGGCGCAAAACTATTTTTCATATAGATGATAAGATATTTATTATACGAATTAATGTATTATTTTTCCAAGTATAATGTACCTTCTGATGAATCTTAGAATGTTTCTGAAGATATGAAAATCACAAGATTTTAAATTGAGTGATATTCAAATACACCAAAGAAGCCAAAATGTAATACATAAAGAGAGATTGTTTTTTTTGTCTGAAAAAAAAATACTATCTGAACAGCCAGAGCATCAGTCTATTTTGAATGGAAATGTTAACATTCTAATAGAAAAAAATCGAAATCGATGAAAATAGAAATAAAATATACAGGGTGGTCCAATATGTGAGGTCAACAAACGATTCCAACCATCAACTAAATACTAAATTGGACGTGGCAAATTGTTTATATGATAGAGCAACAAATATATGCTGTACCCAACAAGATGAAAATGAGGAAATAAATAGCAATACAAAAACACTCAAAAGTGTTGGTTATCCCAAGAATACAGGGTCTAACTGAATAAGTGTAAAATATTTAAGGAGGTGACTTCTCATTGAAAAAAAGATAGGATCTTTCATATAAAGAAACTTCATTGGAGCATCCGTTGTTAAGATACAGCCCCTCAAAGAGAGTACATAAAATTTGTATAACAATTTTTTTCACCAACACCAAAAAAGTTACAATATTGAAATTTACCTAACGTTTCCTACTAGCAAAAAGACACTTATCCAGTTGTTTATTTGGTTTACCCCGTGGTTTTAAGGGTGGGAAACGCAGGTACTAACTATACAGGGTCTTTCACGAGGAAACTCACCCACGATGCTGATGAAATCTAAAATATTTTCTCAGGCATGAGCACCTCCGGTTTTTCCGGAAATGATGTCAACTTCCGTTTTTCAAATTAGAACACCATTTTTTTATTGCAAGTTATTTTGATGTAACATTTTTCAGTTTTGGTTAGAAAATTCTCTCTGAGCGGGAAAATTCGAAAAAAAAATCGAAAATAGATCTCATTTTTGGGAATTTTTCAAGATGTAAGATTGATGTATCCACTTTAAAAATCGAAATCGCGATTCATGATACAGGGGGTGAAAAAATCGCTTTCAAAGTTAGGGATGACAAAATCGTGTTGTTCCTAAATAGATGGCTTGAATTTGCTATTCTTTTCCCTTCACGACAAAAAGATTTGTATCGTTACTTAAACCTCTTTATTTCAACTAAACGGCCATCGGTTTTCTCTCCAGTGATAAATAAATAATTTCTTATGAACCATATGCAAAAACTTACCATGTTTTACATTCTTTTTTTGTAATATCATTAAATACATCAATCCTCTTTATTCAGTAGCATTTTATGTTTACTATTAATTTGGTGATAATTCGTATTAAGTTATAAAATCGATCACTATGCCTAATTTTACCAATGAAGATTATTTAAATCTCATTCTACTTCATGGAGATTGTAATAAAGTTGTAGATAGAACGATTCGACTGTTCATTGAGAGGTTTCCTGACCGACCGAACGAGAGATACCATTAACAGAACCATGACAAACTTGAGAAATGTCGGATCTTTCGTTAAGAAAACTATACATAGAGAAAAAAGTATAGTAGAAGATGAGAACAACGAAATTACAGTTCTTGCATATTTTCGTGTGAATCCTCAAAATTCTCTCAAAGATGCCGAGATTGCTCTGGGATTATCTCAATCAAGTGTTTGGAGAATATTAAAAAAACATAAAATGCATCCATATAAATTCAATAGGGTACAGCATTCGAAGGAAACTGATTTCGTCAGGAGAACAGAGTTTTGCGAAGCTATGATGATTCGATTTCAAGAGAATGAAAACTTTTTGGACTGTACAATTTGGACAAATGAATCTAAATTCACAAAGAATGGTTCTTTCAATAGGCATAACAGTCATTATTGGGATGAAGAGAACAACCACCACTTCAGGCAATGGAACTTTCAAGAGACCTGGAGTTTCAATGTTTTTTGCGCCATCGAAAATAATGCAAATCTCGATGTTCACATTTATGATGGGACTTTAACTGGTAAGATAGAACACTACACAAGTTTGCATTATTTAAAGAATGTTCTCCCTTAGGAGATAGATATTCTGACATATTGACTCAAATAATTGAGCCGCTAGTACAGAACCATAAAGACTTATGGTATCAACAAGATGGTGCGCCTCCACACAATTCACTCATTTTGTCAAATATCCTATACAGGCTATTTGAAGATCGATGGTTGGCGAACAATGGTCCACATCTTTGGCCACCACGTTCTCCCGATTTAACTCCTTTAGACTATTATGTTTGGGGTAGGATAAAAAATATTGTCTACTCAACTCCCCTGACTGATAAAGAGGACTGCATAGACCGAGTCAGAAATGCGTTCAGGTTTGTTTAGATTTTTAGATTCATAGTTTTGAAACTCAATTTGGTTTTTAAACACTTTTGCAGATCTCTTCCTCCCGATGAAATAAGAAGAGCAACGCACGAAGCATTCCTGAGACGTATAAATAAATGTCTAGAAATTAACGGTCAAAACTTTGAGCATCTTCTCTAGTTATAACTGCGAGAGTTTGCCATGGTTCTCCTAATAGTAACTTGAAGTCGGTTTCAAGAAGGGGTAAAAAATCTACAGCATGGTTCAAATAACAGTTCCTGAAAATTTCATCTTTTTGGCGTGAAGGGAAAAGAAATAGCTGAAAATTCAAGACGAAAAACAGTTTTTTGTGAATAACTCAGAAAATATCCACTTTAGGGCAAGGGTGTGATGCATACACTCACATTATTTTTTAACGTAGATTCAATATCTGCCAAAAAAAATGGCGTTCTAATTTGAAAGAATTGATTTTTCACGATTTTGTCATCCCTAACTTTGAAAGCGATTTTTTCATCCCCTGTATCATGAATCGCGATTTCGATTTCTAAAGTGGATACATCAATCTTACATCTTGAAAAATCCCAAAAATGAAAATTTTCCATCCAAAAACCTCGAAGTTATTCTTGTTTCAGCGGAGCTTTATTTTCGATTTTTTTTCGAATTTTCCCGCTCAGAGAGAATTTTCCAACCAAAACTGAAAAATTTTATATCAAAATAACTTGAAATTTTCTAAGGAATCTATTTCTGCAATAAAAAAATGGTGTTCTAATTTGAAAAACGGAAGTTGACATCATTTCCGGAAAAACCGGAGGTGCTCATGCCTTGAAAATATTCTAGATTTCATCAGCGTCGTGAAATACTTATAAGTGCTGAATTTCATGAAAATACGTTCAGTAGTTTCCCGTATAAATATGGGTGAGGTTCCTCGTGAAAGACCCTGTATAATAATAATAAATCCAGTTCGCATTTATGACGATGTACCTATCTCTGTTGTTGTTCGTAAAATAACTTTTTGCTGCGAACTGGTTTATTTTGGGCAAAAAACTCACGAGACATTGTTTGTTTAGAATGAAACAGGCTATCGGAAATAAATTTTTAAATGGTAAACAAATAATAAGACAAAAAGTTACATTGTAAATAAACTTTAGGGGTTGCGTTTCCCACCCTTACAACAATGGGGTAAACCAAATAAATAACTGGATAAGTGTCTTTTTGCTAGTAGGAAACGTTAGGTCGATTTCAATATTGTAACTTTTTTGGTGCTTGTGAAAAAAATTGTTATACAAATTTTATGTACTCCCTTTGAGGGGCTGCTCCAATGAAGTTTCTTTATATGAAAGATCCTATCTTTTTTTCGATAAGGAATCACCTCCTTAAATATTTTACACTTATTTAGTTACACCCTGTATATTGGAAAGAGTGAAACAAATAACAGAGAATCAACTTGAACCCAATACAACACAAGATGATATGCAAAAAACTATAAAATGCTGAATTCCCTGTGTGAAGGTTTATCAGAAAAAAATGAGACGAATTGGAAATAGGTACGACATAACAATCTAACAAAAAGATAAACTCGATAACGAGAATCATAGAACGAAGAACTATATATATGAGATACCATGCGAGTGCGGATAGTTTTATATCGGAGAAACAAAGCGCTCCTTGAAGGTGAGAATAAAGGAACATCAGAAAGTGTTAGACACCGATAGATCCGAGTTGGGCCAACATGTTGTGGATGAAAATCACCTGATAAAATGGAACGAAACATCTATAATATCTAAGGAAGTGAAACATTAAAAAAAAAGTCAAGTAAGCAGCATCCACCAACATCGCTCTCAATCCCATAAGTGGCACCATCAATTGAATTGCCGGAAGTTTGGAGGCCGATTGTTCGTTGTAACATGAAGAAATTTTCAAACCACACATAAGTGCAAATTTTTTTATCTAGGTTTCGTCTTCTGCCTATTCACATTTATGAAAGTTTAACACTTTTGTGAAATTTAATTTGAAAACGATAGAAGATGTCTGTTGAAACGTTGGTTACAAGAACAATAATATATGATGGTTATTGCCCAAACAATAATTCTGTACGAGTTTCATCATCAACAATTTCTAGTCAGCAACTATATTTATTTTACAGCAATTTCAAAAAATTAAAATTTAATCTAAAATTACATTTTTGAGTTCAATTCGTCAAAACAATGATAAAACGTGGATGAAATAATTGAAAAACGCTTTAATCGTGTTTCAATCATTTTTAGCTTAGGCGCATTTGAGACTAATTACAAACAGAGTAGGCTGCTTAAGTACTATTTTTTTCTTATGAGTTTGAAAGTTTAGGATCATGGCAAGTTTTTGAACTTGCCAGAAGCTCCATGAATCAGAATAAAATTTTGAATTGTTCTGATAACCTTGAAATTGAAGAAGTCACTTGATATTTTTATTCTTTCGAAAAACAGAGATCATTTAATCTGTGGAGCTATAGAAAAATCGGTTGGTTCGGCAACGGTGGTTGAGAATTCCATGGAACAGATTGGGCGCCATAACAGCTTTATTCGTGTTTCACGTTCTGAGTGTTCCAGAACCATCAAGAGTTTGCGTATTTATTATGCGCATTGCCTATTTGCGAGCAATCCTGATGGTTTTAAAATACTCAAATCGTGAATCCGAATGGTCCTGATACTGGATGTGTTTCATAATTTGATTTCAGTAGTGAAACTATCGTAATGCGCAAAAAATTTCGTTGCTCGTAAAAGTTAATAGCTTCATTCGGGTTCGTATTTTCCTGACTGTTCTGGGACAGTCCTCAGGGTGCGCAGAACTGATCCGTAATAGCTGAGGATTTTTGGATCATTTTTGGACCATTCTTGGACTGTCAGAAAATTATCAGAGAAATGCAGAACCCGAACAGCAAAATGAGGATTAAAAATAGAGAGAGATAGCTAAAGTTTTGGAGGTGCTTTGTTTAATTGCGCCTGCCAGACAACAACTTCCAAGCACTTGGTTGTTTTTTCATTTGTGTATACGAATATTCGTCAGAAAATTTTTGCCAAATATCTTGTATGAAGGTAAGTAGTGATGTTTCTGTAATAAGCTGTATTAATACGTTAATTATATTGTTTCCAGGCTTACACTAACTGTGTGAATAAATAAGAGAAGCATTAGGAATAAGAGACAAAGCTAATTGTGGTTAGGAGTCGAGTTTTATTTTGGAGTTCTTAATCTTACAATCCATAAAAATGAATGACTAAATAAGATGAAAAGAAGAATTATTTGTACCTAGAAGTTTAGAGAATATAAGATTAGGTGATATTTTCTTCCCCATTAAATGGAAAATTAATACAATGGGTATAAAAAAGAATAGTGGCCAATTATCGTTAATGCTTACTTCAGGATAAACATCGGTATAACCTGCAACCAAATGGATATTCTCTTGTGGAGTGTACAGAAAAATATGCAGAGAGGTTGAACAGTTACAAATTCATAATGCCAAAATATCACCAAGTGTATCCATGTGTAAAATCTAGTCATTGTACTCCATAGTGCTACTTTTTGCAATAATCAAACCATTCCCATTTTTTTTCAGAGCTATTTTTTGTAAGATACTGGAACTTATTAAAAACAATGAAATAATGATTGCAAAGTATAATTCAGCAAATCAATTTTGATATTAGAAATAGTAGACAGCATGTATTGTATAGCAATATATGTGTTTATTTTTGTGATTCTATTTGATCAACTGATTTAAAAGTTTCAAATGCTCTTTTTATTACATTATAACAGAATTTTGATTTGTCATATTTGCAGTTTCAGGATTGTCGATTCCTAAAATATGTTTATTGGGGTATATCTAATTTTCAAGAATTGGATTCAAAACGAAAGAATGTTTATTTCAATCGACAAAAGTATTGAAGGTTGACAATCATAGTAAATTGGGTGAAGATATCTCAACATATATTATACGTATTTCAGGCAACAACTTAGTACAGGTAATGGAAATGAGAAAAAATTTTCAATGTTTTGTGAAAACCCATCATTTTATGCTTCAAATGACCTGAGTGGCCAAACGCCTCGTTAGTTGGTAGATGAATCTCTTGGATAAACAATAAGATGGTTCAAAGACAACTCATTTCAACCCTGAAATCTGTTTGATAAATTACACAAGGGATCGAACACTAATGATTTTGAAGAAACTGGTTGTTTGTATTTATTAGATGTAAACAATTGGTATATCAAGCTGATAAAGGGATTGTGTTTGATCATCTGTAAAATTTTTAGCTTTTCATGTGAGTGTTTGACCTTTCCTAGAATTAATTTTTTATTGTGAGTATTAGTCTATACATAATTGTGCTCTATTTGATAAAGAATCAATGAATAATTTTGCATTGTATTCAGCCTCATGAAATCAGTTCATTGGATTTATGTATTTCAAGGTGAATCTCGTGACATTTAAATTTTTTGTATTACCCATAAATAAAACAGCTTCTTCATCTTTGCAGGAAATCTTATTTCATACCCACTATATCAAATCAATTTATACCTGAAATCTAAATTAATTCAATGATGTGATATTATTATTATTATTATACCTATCTGAACCTGAAAATATTTCCAAAACATTATTGAACGCAAAGTAAAATTGGTAGATCAGGTAACCATACAATTTACCTATATAGGTAAGGGATTGCTTTGAAGTCTGAAGTAGTTTATATTTCAGTTTATACTATCAATAATATTCATGTGTTAATGCAACCACTGTCTGAATATGGGTGATGCAACAAAGCACAGAAACTAGATCTATCAAAATGTTTTGTTTGATACAGATTCACTGTTCAGTATTTATCAGGTGGGATTATATATATTTTGAGAATTTTAATAATGATTAGTAATTTGAATTGCGCTATTAAAGTACTCAACTGTTTCTATCAACATTAAATTTTTGGTTTGTAGATGAAAATTTTATAGAACATTATTCTAACTATGGAAAACAATTTCATGCAGACGAAACTCTCGAACAGAAAAAGATCGCTAGGAATTTCATTGATAATCAGGTTTTCTGATAAATAAACTGAGATTCTCATTTCGTTTCATCAAAAATTTGAATTTTTGAAATCTACCTAGATACATGCCACATTACCTTTTTCAATATAATGGTTTTCAATTGTTAATTTAAAAGGAGCTTTTAATGCAATTTGTAGTAAACTTTGATGTAAAGGGAAATCTTGATTTATTTCTCGTCTAAAATTACGAATTTACCACAAATTGCGTTTTCAAGTGATCGTTGTTTAAGGGTTGGTAGCATTTGTAGTCCGCAAAATATCCTGAACTGATACCTGCTCTCGAGTAGGTACCGATTTTGACTGTACTGGGATTGTACTGAAAAAACCCGAACAGCGAACCAATTTGAAGATTTGGTTCAAAATTTGTCAGAGAAAAACCCGAACAAGTTGAATTTGGCAAATGCGCAAACTCGTAGGACTAATTGAATCGGTTACAGTAGAAAATTTCAATTTAATTTTCCTGATCATATAAGCCATAATTTGAAAGAGAAGCAAATAGATTAATGAATATGTCAATAATGAATCATAATGCACATTTTTAATATTGCCGATTTGTTGACGAGAGCCGGAAAATTTTTTTCAATAATGTTTTTTTTCACATACTTAAAAAAAGTTAAGGAATTCGAAATGATTATTTAGAAAACTTAAATCATTGTAATAAATAAAATTGTACTAGTTCTTGCAATTTGAATTGGACAACTCAAGGAAATAAAGAAAACTCATAATCCTGCCTCTGAAAACCCTTTATAATATTAATTTATAATCATTTAACTAAATACCAATTTATGCACGATTTGAAACCATCTATGTTTAGATTTGTTTATATCTGTTAACGGATGCAGATAAAATTCAAACATTTCAAATTACGAAAGAAATTGGTTAACTCCTCCCTCCTAAGGCGGTTCTACGGCAAAATCCTAAAATGGTCCTGAGGATAGTCCCAGAACCGTCAGAAAATCATCAGAAAATATATCCTGATATAACCCGAACATCGGACTATTCGGTTCGAAATTAGTCAGAGAAAACCCGAACACCGAACACTGAAATGCGCATGATTCTGATGGTTCTGGAACAGTCAGAATTTGAACACGAATGAAGCTTGTGTTGTAAATTTGCTCGGAATCATGGTCCAAACTTGCCACAGATGTGAACTTAATTCTAGAAAAATTAATGTTACATCAAATGAATTTAGTTCCTAAACTTGGAAACTCGAGTGATGAGATATTGCGGCTTATCAGTTCTGAATTGGTAAAAAAGATAACCCCTAATGCTGTATACACTTTCGTACGGAAAAACAGTCATGACTGCTGGAAAGTTTTGAATTTAACAGAATCCGATTTTAATAGGAAGAACTAGAATTAATTTTGAACCCTTCAATCCATCAATTAATAATCGATTTAGATAATTCTAAAATGAAACCTAGGTAGTGCGATGAATCATTGAACTTATTATTTGTTTCATAACCCTTGACCGTTGATGATAAAGCTCATGTTTTTTGAGGGCTTGCTAATTTTGAGGTTTCTTATACCACTAATGGAATCGGTCATTATAATTCTTTTTGTAGAAGAAGTGATGGGAAATGAGAATATACCTTTTGAAAGATATCGATATAGAGGAATTGGTGAACTCACATTTACACACAATTTAAATAAAGAAGAAATATTTGTAACAGACGAGCAGATGGAAATTCAGCGATTACCAGCATTTAATAATCAAGCATGTTTTTAGAATAATTAAAATATTTTTTAAATTTATGTCACAGGATTTTTTGTAAGAAATATATTATATTGTTTTAACAACATTAGTTATAGTTTAATATTATTAATATATTATCGTAAATATTTTGGGAACGATAATTTTCTTTCTATTGGTTCCAGAAGGACTAATAGGCACTAATTAAGAGCTATATATTGGTATATTAATTTCGAAGTAATTTGAAAATGTTGGTGTTGAGCGTGAAGTCAGCACCAAAAACTTGAATTTCCAATATCTCAGAAACTATGAAGCACTAATAAGCACAAAATATTTGAAATAGATTCAGATTTGTGCTTCCAACTTTTCGTTAACTTCACGGACCCCACAATCTCTATTTTCAGATTTTATTTGGATCTAGTTTTCCTTGAACGTCTAATAGGCAATTAAACTTGGAATTATAATGTGTAGTGAAAAAGTGAAACTTAAATAATCCTACAAAAAGATCTACCTTTAGGTAAAGGTACCTTTTTTATGTGCAAGCCATTATAGACAAAATAAAACGATAAGATACAACTTCTCAGAGAGGAGGATTGTAGTAATTTGAGAAATAATCAAAACATGATATTAATTTCTAATCTAATTAAACAAACACCTCAACATAAATGCATTGAGCAGCATGGCAGTTATTTTGTGCAATTTCAAGGATTTTTTTATTGTGTTTCGTAGGTTTTTAAACTATTAAGGGTTTTTATTTCGATGTAATGCTTCCAGATCTCATTTTATTATTTGTTGTTAATTTAGATTACAGGTTTATCCAAATACAGACCTCTCTTGTATTCCAAAATTGAAATAAAAAAAATACTGTGGTATATTTTCTCCAATATGGACTGTCAAAGGTATAATAATAATTTTTCGAAACAAAACTCGTCAAAACGCAAATTATTATTATTAACAATAATATTACTTCAAGATTGTTTGCTTCTCGCCCGGTACTGTGTTGTCATTGAGTTTCAGGACAATATAGCTTTCGAAGAGTGTGTTTAAAATTCCCAAAATACACAAAGTCTCTGAATTCATTCGGAGCAATTATATAAAACCCGTTTATTATAGAGCAATTGAGAATAGAACTTACGAATATTATAGTGATAAAGCATATCATAATTCGATACTTAATCATATCGGAAAAGAAAAAAAAACGGAAAGAATTCCAAAATGCTTTTATTTCAAGTGCATACGACCATTATGGCTGAAAATCACGGGAACATTTCAAATTACAAAATTTCAATTTTCGGTAATCATCAAAAAGCGGATGTGAATACCTGGCTAGTTATTATTATATTTATGAGTCAAAAAAGCAGTACTTCAAAATTTTTTTAACTTTAGTAAATTGAAAGTGAATAATATTCGGTTCTTAATAATTTCATTATCCGATTCTATAGGCAATGTTGGGTAAATTAATATCAGAGATAAATCAAACCAAATCGAGCATAGCAGATGTTAACCACAGTCATACAAAGACATAAAAAATGGTGACAATTTTAAAGCAAAAACAAGTATTAACAATACAATTAGTCCGAAATTATCATGCTTGAAATTGATCGGAACAAAATAAAATAAATGAGAAATAGAAGATTTAATACCCCACTTGCAATTGCCAGCAAATTAGAAAAGAAATATTTTTATGTGAATTAACGAATCACTAAAATTAATCCAAAAGAATATGTAGAAATTTATAAAATTGAATGAAATGTTCACTTCACAAAAAATACATATACCTAAGGGCTACTAGGTGTATTTTGTGGTGAAGTACAGAAAATTGAGAAAAAAATCAATTAAAAAAGGAATAGACAATGTTTCTGATATAATTTATATTGAAACTTAAAAATTGAACTTACCGAATATACTGGACGACAGACAAACACACGACAATGATTGTGGAAGGAATGGGCTAGATACTAAAAATTCGTCGAACTAGAGGAGAAGGAACTCAATATGATGACCGAATGGTATTTGTCTTTTTTTTTTCTTTGGATATTTATTGATATTATATTCATATGGTGCTTCTAATCTCACCGGTACACAATGGAGAGGACATTATTTCGGTAATAACGCTTGAAAATTACAATAGTGTTACTACGGTGTGGAATAAAATTATTTATCTCGTTATTCTAGAAAATCATGAAAAATGCGGAGACCCGTGAACTTTTAAATTACATGTGCGTTATTTGAAAATAAATTTAAATGTACGATGAATCCCGCGAGTTTTCCATAGTCGGTATTTTTTTAAATGAGACACCCTGAACATTCGTATATGTTTGAAATCCTCTTAATGAAATAATTTCAACAAACTGTATTTAACAGTCTGTTATGAATAATATGGGGTGGAATTTTTAATGAATTACCCTGGAAGTTTTGGTAGTTTTTACAATACCTCTATTGGAGGTACTTATCAGAAATTGAAACTAATATGACAGAAGTATTTGAAAAATTCAAAATAAAATCAAAACTAGTTCATGAATTTGGTCTCAAAGGCCTAAAAACTACCTGGAAACGACAATAGACTGTACTAATGCTAATAACAGGGTGGAGAATATTTCGAGGATTGATTTTATTATTTCTGATGTTAATTTTTGATTTACGGGAAATATGAAAACTAAAATATCACCCTTTATAATTCAATTCAATACTGTTCATTAAGGTGTTTTCAAAAATATACATATATTCAGGATATCCCATTGAAAAGAAAACACCAAGTATGGTAGACTCGAGCGATTCACCTTATTCATTTGAATTTATGTTCAAATAACGCATACCTGAAATCAAAAGTTGAGGTCTCTCAGCATTTTTTATAATTTCATGAACTAATAATTTTAAGAATTTTATTCCATAAGTGGTTTCCACCCTGTTATAAAACTGCGTTGATATTGATAAGGTCAATGCTACCCAGACAGGGCCGGATTAAGGCCACTTGGCGCCCGGGGCACAATATATTTTTTTCGCCCCCACGTTACAAAAATGATGATTTCATAAAAACGAACAGGGATATTTTTTCATCGAAAATTAACAGCCAACAAAAATTATGAATAAATACGTATATATCATACAGGTAATTGGAAAAAAGGAGAATGAAAAACAACTTATATATAAAAATATTATATACAGGGTTTTCCTTTTAAGTTGGCCTATTAGACGTCTTAGGAGAACTAGTGAATATTTCGTTATGAAATTTTAGGTGGAGCCTTGAGGGTAAAGGAACTTTTCGTCTAAAATATTTTCAAGTCGACAGTGTTGCCACGTCTACCTCAAACGCATATCTACTTTCTTATTTCAAATGGAACTACCTAAATTTTTATTTATTTATCTAACACTTTTTATGATCTCAACCATAGAATCTATTTCAATAATTTACCTCATAATCACAGAGCCCTCTCAACGTAAAGGTGACCACAGATCTTGGATTCGAATAATGAAATATTTGAGTTTTTTCCTCCTCATTCGAAATCTATCCAAAATAATTGATTGCTGTAAAAAAGACTGCCAATCATTTTTATTTTGAATCGGATGGTGTAAAAAGAATATGGCATTGCCATTTGAAAATCTAGAAATATTTCAATTTTAAATGTCACATTGTCGGAGCAAAATCTCCGAGAAGCCTTAAGATGCATCGAGACATCGAATATACCACATAAATGATAGGATTCTTGTCTATTAGACTGGCAAATTTGGTTCTGTTCGCATTAACAATAGTCGAGATATTGCATTTCCAAATTGGCTATGCGGTTGTCAAAAATTTCAATAATTTGTACATAACTTGGCAAAAGTGCATGGCAGAGAAATTTTTTTAGTAGGTTATACTGCGAATTTGGTTCTGAATCAATAAATAAAAATTTAGGTAGTTCCATTTGAAATAAGAAAGTAGATGTGCGATTGAGGTAGACGTGGCAACACTGTCGACTTGAAAATATTTTAGACGAAAAGTTCCTTTACCCTCAAGGCTCCATCTAAAATTTCATAACGAAATATTCACTAGTTCTCCTAAAACGTCTAATAGGCCAACTTAAAAGGAAAACCCTGTATATATAATATAGCATTATCATATGATTGCCCCCTACAGTTATTTATGTCTAATTCTAAATCATTCAAAGTTTTCATGATAGCTTTTTCCATATCATCAGCTTTATGTCCAACTTTACTAATGAATTTTAAAAAGCGTTCAACAATACTACTATCCATTAGGATATAACGGAATATATATGTTAACTAATCTATATGTGATACATCAGGAGTTGAATCTATAACTATGGAATAATATTTAGATGCCTTCAACTCTTCGACTATTTTTTTCCTGACCAAATCAGCTATGCATGTTATGAATTCATCACAAATAGTTTTAGACAAGTATGAGATATGAGCTTTCCCTTTATCTGCATAAGAATAAGAGTTTGTGAATAGTTTTCCTGTTTCCTACCCTGAACTCTCTTGTCCAACATGTTCTGAACATCCACGAAATGCTAAGCCCTGTTTTAGTAAATATTCAATTGCTGCTAGAATTATTTTCAAAACTTGCTTCGAATAATCTTTTTCTGTAAGGTACTGCTGATTCAGACAGGAATCTATTCTACCCAATTTTTTTATTGGATCGCACTATCAAAGATTTTGTATTTTCCCGATGTTCGAGGGAATGCTCATTTTCAAATATTCTTTCCGTATGCTTCCAGTCATTAAAACCATTCACAAAATTTGAACTATTAACCGACTCATTACCGAATAAAATACATTGCAAGCAGTAAAATTTATAGGTGGATTTAGAATATATGAGCCATTCTCGGCGAATATTTTCTCCATTTGCTAGTTGAGTGAAGAACATTTTTCTAGATCCAAATCTAGATACTTTTCCGTACACACGCTTGGTATCTTCAAAATTGATCTCGTCCAAGTTTTGTAGAAGTGGACTTCTCAAGACTGTCTCTATTAATGCATCATCAACTTTCCAGGTTGCAGGATCCATCGAAATACTTTCCATTTCAGCATTGGCATCAAAAAACTTGGATGTCTCATCATTTGTACTGGTTTCAGTGGTTTCCAGATCACGGATTCCATCAGGCGTTCCATTATCTATTCAAATTCAAAATATTTCTCAAGAGAAACAAAAATGGGTTTTTGGTTGTTTATGAAAAATTAATCGCCCAGTCAAAAATTACGAGTAAATCAATGTTAAGAATGCATTAGACAGTTCGATATTCGCAGAAAATCCTACAATTTTCACTTCTTTTCATACAGCCGTTTTTTTTTGTTTTACCTGACTGAATTTTTGAGAAGAATGATCGCGATTTTATCTCTTCATTGCTATATCGGAAAAATTAAATTTTTCCTCTACTTTTCAGCATTTGAGAATACGGATTACCTCCAAACTGGCAAACCGAAAACTAAAGTCATAAAATTTTATAGGGTTTTTATTGCCGTTGCACGAACAGTTTTTCAGTGAGTACGCAACTTTACATGATGAAAAATTCAAAAATATTCAATCCTAAACGTTTTCTACTAGTTAAGTATGGATAAACATATCGATAAAAATGTAAATGTGAAACTCACCTCCATCATCCAAAATCTCATTCTGTGAATTCGATGAGCAGAGGGTTCATCTTTTTAGCGAAAAAATTGTCCAATGTAGGAATTTGTTTGAGGAGTTTTTCACTCTTAACTTGCTTCTCTTTCAGAGTTTTGCATCTTTGTGCTCCACTTGGTTTTATAGCACTCATATTTTAATTACTTTTATTTTTTTTTCAATCGGCAATCGCACCGGCTTTACACAATAATCGCCCTCCAAAAAATGAAACAATAAAATAAATATTCATGACCGGCATTCACAAAACTACAAAAGCGTTTATTTCTACACAACACAAAACAATTCGTTTTCGATGCGTGCGCTTTGTATTCACCTGTAATGACTAGTCACCCGAGAATGCGTGTAAGCTCGGACATCGAAGAAGCGGTGGGGGGGCGACCGACGGTTCGTTTGGATGCGATGAGAAATGCGAAGGGCAGGCGCAAGTAAATGACGACTGATATCGGTCGAAGGAACGAAAACTATGTTTCTATTGTTTGGAATCGCTTTTCTCGATTTCCGTATGTAGTTAGTAACTTGATGAATTCGAACCCAATTCTGAATTCGCCCTGGGCACTTGCCCTTTTGCCCTGAGGTTAATCCGGCCCTGTACCCAGAAGGTCTACCTGATAATTAACAGAAAAGATTTTTTTGTCTAAAATTATTGGAGTCACTCATCCAGATCGTACTCATTTTGAAGTTGTCTTTTTAAGTCCTTCTTCTTATATGCCTATGAAGAAATAACGAAGGTTCTTCCATAACAAATTGAAAGATTTATTGGGCCTATATATAAATGATTGTTCAAAATCTAAGACACGTGTTTCGGGGTGTTGATCCTCTTCAATGTCGTGCAAAACAAAAATGGTTAACACTTGATAGAAAAAAATCGGAAACAACAGAATCAACTACAATACCCAGCCGCTCGTTTGTGGTTTCGACTGAAAGACCCTAAATTGCAGTTCAAAAACTACCTGCTTTTCATCCAAGTGCAGGAAATGCATAAGCAAAAGCAGAAATCACCAATAAGGTTCCTTTAAATGGAGAAGATTTGATGAACTTATTCCTCCGAGATTGATTATTAACGCAGAAATGTGTTTCGGGATTTTAGTCCTCAACAATGCGATGCAAAAAGCCAAGATAAAAAACAATTGATAAAAATGAAAATCCAAAGCAGCAACACTGGACACTATATTATTTTTATAGAGGATAATGGGAGGATACAAATGTTTAGTCTAGCCCTGAAGATAGAAACATATATTTCCGAAACGTCGGCGAACTGACATAGTATCATTTTCTCGTTTTTCGATTCTGCTACCACCATTTGAATATACAATTTTTGGATCACCAATTTGAATTTGAAGATTAAACTTTTTATACAGTAGGTACTCAAATATGACTTATTTCTTCCTAGACGAGAAAATTTGATTTTCAGACTCAAATGAGAATTCTTTGGTTTTTTCTTCAAACTTCAAAAAATATTCGTTAGGAATAATTATTTGGAGAGTTTTTGAGTTGGAGAGTTTTCGGACGCCACTGCATGCTAGAAGTATAAATTGGAAGGATTGATGATTCTATGTCCTGAAGTAGGGATGGCTGATCCAAACAGTTCCATGGATCAGGTCCGACCTGACCCGGACCAGAGAATAAACTAGTCCAAAGATCAGTTCCAGATCCTAGTTCGAGTCAGAAGTGGTCCGAACTGGGACTATTGGATTGGTATTTGGAGCTGAAACTGATCTTCGCGATAATATTAACCATGAGGTTTTTTTTTCATAATGAAAATAAGGTTTAAGACCAGGCCTAAATTGAATATGAATATAATGATATAATATTACAATTAATTACTATTTTACCATTATTTTTAGTTGTGTTGGATGAGTTAAATTAAAGAATGGGTGGATTGGAATTAGGAATTGTGATTATGTTTTCATTACTTTGTAGAAAAATCGGATAAATCCCAGTGGCGTGGGAAATTTCACAGACATATTCTGTATGAACGTGGTACGCGGCTAAGTGCATAAAAATTGAAAAAACTTCTGTTTTTAAATACTTATGTACAAAGGTTTAGTGAATAATTCAACTTTGATTCATTTAATTTTTTGCTTTTCCAAAGAATGAGTCGTTTATTTTATTATTGTATGATGTTATTTATTTCAGTGAACAATAAAATTAAAATTTTAGTTTTTTCATCTAAGCATTTGTGATAATAAGTTGTTTCGTATTTTATAAACTATTCCCTCGATGATTATTGTTCAAAGATTAATTGAATATTAAATTTTATTTTAGTTGTTTCATTTATTCTATATACATTATTATAATCTTGTTGAAGAAATGTATATTTTTCATATTAATTTTTGCTCATAGATCCGAAGCATGATTTTCGCTACCAAGCTCCTTTTGGAAAAATCGGTTTATAGGGTGTCAGTAAATTAATGCGAGGACTTTAGGATATTATTCTTTAGTAAAAATAATGCCGTCGACGAATTTGCGATTTTGAAATATTTTACCGGTTCTGAATGTCCAAAAGTATTGCAATTTTACACATTCAATTGAAAGCATAGATGTTTTTTTTTGGAATTTTTCAACCGCAATTATATCTAATATTATTATAATTAATAACAATTTAGAACAGCAAATTTGTCGACCACTTCTGAGGAAGTGCATAAAGGTAAAATAATATAAATGCATCAAGCAATGTACAGGTCCTAGTCTACGATCTGTACTAGAATACTCGTTTCGTTGTCAACTCAAAGGAGAGAGAACTAACTAACCTAGTGTAGGAGTAAGCGTACAGCGCTAGGTAATCCAGTCCATAGACAGAAGTACCAATCCCAGTTCAAAAATTAATGTGGCCCGCTTGGACTGGTGGGCTAGGTGGACTGATACTCGTACCTGATTAAATTGCCATTAGGGATCAGGTCCACTAGTCCGACAAGTCTGACCTGTTCTAAAGTATCAGTTCCGCGTATGCGTAGCCATCCCTCTTCAGAAGAATTAACCTATAAAATGTCTTTAACCTAAAATTTAAACCTGAAATTTCTTTGGTGATCTGATTTTTCCAGATAACTATGCTTTCTCGTAAAATGCAGGTTCTCAGCTTGTACAAAAATCTTTTACGTGAGGCCAGCAAATTTTCCTCATACAATTTCAGGTAGCTTTTATTATTCTCCTTCTATTAATCACATAGGAACTTTCATGAATGAATTTCTTTTTCAGAAATTATGCTTTACGTAGAATCCGAGACAGTTTCAGGGCCAATAAGATCTTAACGAATGATGAGATAATTGAATCCAACTTGAATGAAGCTCGAAAAAATTTAGAAATAATAAAAAGACAGGTGAATACCCTACATTTAAGATTAAATTATGCTAAAGTAATTTCTTCCAGGTAATCATAGGCCAAATGTATGATACTGATAAGTTAGTAATTGAATATAATTCGAAAAATCAATAGAAAGAGGAAGGGTGATAGACTGTTGAATAGTACAATGTGATAACAAAACTATACTCCTCATTGGTTAACAACTAGTGCTAATGAAAAATTATAAATATCAAAATGCACACTCATCTGAATATAATACTTTAATAAGTTTTATAGAATAGAAAATTATAGTTAAAATAATAAGAATAAATCTATTGTTTTATAAAGTGCTTGTAATTTTTAGCATCAATGGGAAACAAGAATTTCTTTCCAGAGTATCCTTTTTTGAATTTTTCTAAAATTGTTTTGTTGGAGTGGCAGTGAAATAATGATATTAGAAATTTTTAGGATTGCATTGTATACAAAGGACTCATTCATTAATTCTGTAGAAGAACTGATATTGTTGGAAATAGGAAGTTTTATCACTATACTGTCTTCATTTAATATCACTAAATTGTAGTTTTAGTAAATTCGAGGCGGCCATTGATTTGAAGTTGAGTTTTCCAGTCATGAGCCAGTATACCAATTGTGCTTATTGTTGTTTTTTGTAAGCTTTTCTTATCCTGATATAATAATAATAATAATAATAATCTTTATTAATCCGGTAAGACATTTAACAATGTATAGGACAGGTCAAGAAAATGCACTGAACAAAGTATTCATGAAACAAAAAGAGAAAGAAAAAAAAGATCCTAACATTCTAGAAATTATCAGACAGATATTCATCTACACTGTAGTAACATTTCTCGTACAACAATGCTTTGACTGCTGCACTAAAACACTTTTTTCCAGAATTTTTATATTTTCTGGTATTTTATTAAATAGCTTGATACATATGTAGGTTGTAGATGATTCAAATTTGCTGGTGTTATGCTTACGTATGGACAACAAGCTTACATTTCTGGTACTATAATGATGAAAGCTAGAGAGCTTCACATAGAGTTTCATTTTCTTTAGTGTAGACAAGACATTTATATATAAAAATACATGGAACAGTCAAAATTTTATGTTTACGAAAGGATGGTTTACAGGATGTTCGTAAGCTAAGCCCGAAGATCATACGTAAAATACGTTTCTGTGCAAGAAGTAATTTAATTGAATCAATTGAGTTACCCCAGACCTCGATATTATATGAAAGATGAGAATAAGCTAGTTTATAGTAGACATTCAACAATGCTTCGAGTGGAAGTGAGCTCCTCAGCCTACTTATAGCATAAAAGGAAGAGGAGAGTTTTTTACTAACAAAGTTAAGATGTTCGCACCATCTCAAATTGCTAATTACACCTAAAAACTTTGTGGAATATTTGGCACGGAGAACCTCCTTTCCAGAATACAGAATTAACGGAGAGGACTCTCTCAGTTCGAATTTTGTCACCTCAGTTTTACCCACATTTAGTATAAGTCCATTTGCCTTACACCATGATGTGAAGTTTTTCAATAACAGTTCACACAGATCAATGAGCTCGCCTAAACTCTTTGCCCTCACAACAAATGAGGTATCATCCACAAATATTACAATTTTGGCCATATCTATATGGTCTGATAAATCATTTATAAATAGTATAAATAATAATGGTCCTAGTACCGAACCTTGTGGGACACCCAGTTCAACATTAAATTCTGAAGAGCATTGATCTCCCACCCTCACAGTTAATATACGATATATACTATAAAAAGAGATTTATGCTAGTTAAAGGCCGAAATCCATTGAAATAAGAATGCTCTCTTTTCTTCCTTTTATCCCTTGCAGTTCAACAATTGGGTATGTTACCGTAGATAGCTGAGTGTATTTTTACATAGCAAATCTAGATTGCATTCCTGTATAGCAGCAGTGCACTGAACGTAATTTGATATTACTTCTTTGGAACTACTCGAAAGGAGATTATCACGCTGCTTCATATTCAGCAAGCTATTCATTATTTTCTCAAAACAGTGTATGCAAGAAAGTAGCTAGGATTTTCATTTCTACTTCATATTATGTATACTTTCAATGGCTCTGAGGGCTTCAAAAATATTGACTCTGCAATATTTTTGTGATATTTGTTCCAAAAATTCAGAACTGCAGTCTGTCTGCGAATATGGGGAGGGACAATGTTAGACAAAACTGGTAACCAATGAACCGGTGTAGATCTTATGGTGTCAGTAATTATTCTCATGGATGTATTCAATTGTGCATCGATTTTTTGTGTATGTGCAGTATTAAACCAAACAGAGCAACAATACTCAGCTGCAGAAAAAACTAGGGCTAGAGATGCTGTGGGAAGAGTGGAAGCATCAGCACCCCAAGATGATCCAGTCAATTTCTGAAGAATAATATTCCTAGTTTTCAGTTTTAGGCTCAGATCATTTAAATGAGCCTTGTAATTGAGAGATGGATCTAATTTAACCATTAAGTATTTTGGATAGAAATTATGTTCGATAGGAGAATCATTGGAAGTTACAGCTAATTTCCTATATTTTTTATGATTATTCAGATGGAAACAAGATACCTCTGTTTTGTTGGGATTTGGACATAATCTCCACTCAATAAAATAATTCTTTAAAATTTCCAAATCAGATGACAGTATGTTTCCTAGAGTATGGAAATCTGAATGTTGGTAAGCAATAGCAATGTCTTCGGCATAAACAAATTTCTGAGATGATGTCCTGGGTAATCACTTAGATATAAATTGAAAAGTAAAGGAGCTAGAACTGATCCTTGAGGAAGACCGTTTTTCCATGTTTTGAAATTGCTACTCTTATTATCAATAAAAACATGAAACCTTCTATCAGAAGTATTGAATTGAAGTCTTGTGAATAATGACAAAACTAAGGTCTTGTTCTCTGACTTGATTCATGAAAATTAAACCACTGCATGTAAACATTCAAAGCCTCTATTTAAAATTTTTGAAAACGTTTTAGTGTTTGAAATCCAAAGATTTAGTATGTGTATCAGTGTAAAATATGAAATCTATGAAGAGTTTTCTTATTTTCTGGTGAAAAAATAACAGAAACAGTCACAATAAATTTTTATTTTTACAGTTGGTAAGTTAATATTCTTCAATGTGGTAGCTATACACAAACATAAATTTTATATATATATATATATTCACAAGTTTCATCTTAACGTATTATAAATAGCATCATCAGAATCCGACTGTGTAACACTGTCTCCATTTGAACCTAACTTTACATAACAGTATTGGGTACTTTTAGTCCTCATGCATTCACAGTTTTTACTATCACATTTATTGCACATTTGAGTATTTGCCTCACAGATTTCTGCATATATATTTTCCATTTTTCCAGACGGGGAGCTGCAGACCTCATCTGCAACATGACTATAGGGAATGTCATCAACATTGAGTAACACTCTAGATACCTTATATTCATCCCTATGCGAAGGCTTCATAGGAATCCTTTTCGGATTATTTGCTTTTTGCTTATTAGCCAAGTTCACTTCGGTCTTGTGACTTGATTTCTTTTGTACTTTGGTTTTGACGTGAAATTCTGCGCACAGTCGTTCAGTAATGTAGGAATTTGGTACAGTCTCTTCCTTTGGTAACGTTGGTATAAGATCTGGTTTAGTTTTTCTTAGTTTTCCACTTTCTACACTTCCCATAATTTTATTTTCTATATTTACACGATTCACTGCTGAGCTGACTTGCTTAATGTTGTCACTTGATTGATTTTTCCTAACTATGTTTATTTCTTGCTTTCCTTTACGCTCTCCTGAGTTGTTAGCTGAATCCAAAATGCACATTTGAAATTCGTAGCTTAGGTTGTCAGATTTGTTTGATTTGGATGTTCCGCATTTATCAGTTTCTTCAGGTAGAGGATAGAGTTGACTGTCTAAACTTTGACATTTCAGTAGAGCAGGATTGTTTGAATTTCTCTGAACCTCTTCAATTTCAATCCGCTTGGTGGAAAACATGAAGCTGGCGGATTTTTTCACTGGGTTGTATCCTTTCCGTCCGAGTTTTTCTTCTATTAGTTTGGACATGTCCTTGTACCTGTCTATGCTTCTTCTTTTTTCCATACCATCCATTGGGTCTCTTAACTCTTCGAAGCCACAGTCGCTATTGCTATTCAACAATTTGAAGTGCTGGTACCATTTTTTTGGTTTTGGAAACTTATTTGTAATTTCTTTCGTTATTATTTGTTTGCTTTCATTATCAGAAACGTTCTCTCTAGAGGTAACGCAACCAGTTTCATTGCATTGCTGCTTCGATTTTTTACAGTTCAAACATGATTCTTCCTCTATTGTTAATTCTTCTTTGCTCTTATCTTTTATGTTTAAAACTAATTTTACATCTTTATACCAAGTTTCAACGTTCTTGTGGCAATAGGCTAACGCTGACTGAATTCTTTGAGACTTGAAGAGTCTATTTTCGGAGTCGAAGCCAAAGGTAAATTTGGAAATTTTTATTTTGGAATTGAGATTGTAGCAGCTAATATTGTGTGGGATGTCCGACCATGGTGGTGGTAACGTACAGGTAACCAAGAGTGGCTCTCTGAATTTCTTCTCTAGAAGAAAAGTATCTGGAAATAACAGAGAAATCAGTATTTCATATAATTCCAAGACCTCAAATTTCAAGAGACAAGAGACGTAATGAGTGGACGAGTTTATTTATATGTGTAATATGATATTCAGAATAGCCGATTATTTTGGAAAAAAAAATATAATCTTTGCTGAAAGCTAAGGAAAAAAATGCGGACCAATAGAGAGGCAGAATTGATGCCGACTGACGCGCAAATTCGGCGTGTTGAAATTTGACGTCACTGACTATATGAACCGAATAATGGCGGAATATTGTGAACCGCAGAAAGTTGTGTCCTGCAAAGTTGTTTCAGAATTGATACAAATCAAATCATCTCAACTTGTGTGACATATTCGCAGAACTGTATTTTGCTTATTATCGACGGTTTTTAAAAAATATTTGAAATTATTGTACAGATTAAGAACCTTCTATATCTTTTTGCCAATTCAGTGAATAAAAACGGACGAAAACTATCTCTTCGTTGCTCACTGTTTGGGTAATATACGAACGAGAAAATGTTAACTAAAAATATGGATTTTCTCCACTTTGGGTACTGACCTGTGAAATCCTTTGGTATACCTTCAGGTAAGGAACCATGAAGAAGCTTCACTTTAACTGGCAAGGGTACCCTTCGCAGTAAGTGAGATATCTTGTAAAGGCAGTCTTTATCAAGTGCTAAAGGACCAGTTTTGTCCAACATACCAGGGAAGCACAGTCTAGACTTCAGAGAAGTGTGGGTTTCGTAGAATTCACCTTTGGTCGTCAGTGGTACATATAGTTCCTAATAAAGATTTCAATTTTAAACCCTCCAGAAAACGATGACACTTACAAACGTTGATATCAATACGCACCTGATTTGTTTGACTGACAAGTTGAGCGTATCTATTAGCAAGATCCTTATCCCTCGAAGATCTGGATATTCTGGATGACCTGGTCGAACATTTCCGACCGCCATCTGGGTGATCTTGATGTTGGAACACTGCTCTCAATTGAAATAATTGACCGCCAGGAACTTGAGTTTTAAAATAAGCTACTTTTCCATCTGCATCTGGAAGATTAAACAATTTCGTCAAGTCCAGCCTTTTTTTTTTAGTGAAATATATTTGATTTATCAGTACAAAACATAACATGGCAAAACAAAGCGAAAATTTTCAGATTCAGTGAAACAAAAATCAAAAACATTACAGAAATTCACCCAAGACATCAGGAAAACATTGGTTTTCGGATTCATGTCATGGAGTTACTCTCATATATGAATAAATTTACCGAAAGTCTCGAAGATTTTTTTGGAATTTTGGCCTCTTAGTTGGCACACCAAGGTGAATCAGAAACCCGAATTCAAAATACCAGGAGTTGCAAGTATGCAACTTGCCAGCTTGGATTGATTTCAATCTGTTAAAGTAATCGATGAAAGCATCATTTTATAGCTTTTTGACAAGGAGTGTTCATTGCATAAACGTAGTTTCTCTATTTCAGTGTCGTAATGAGTTCATTACAGTACAGCATTGTTTTTAGTTATATTTTTCGTTTTGTGGTTGATAACACTGACAACTTATCCTTTCGAATGTCAACACGCGTCCATTTCATGTCAATTGTCAATATTAGATTAGATCATTTAGAGATTTGAACGCACTATTCAAATTCTATAATCTGTCAATTTTCGTATCAGTCACACCAACTGCGAAAATAAAATACAAAAGGCACTAGAAGGTGTAATCTGAATTTATCATTGAATTCCGATAAATTTCTCATAATTCTTGACTGAAATAGAGAAAATATCGTCTAATACTCGTTCCAGAAGACAATTCCAACACTCATGCGTTCAAAAACTCGCTCCTTCGTCGCTCGTTTTCGAATTTCGCATTCGTGTTGGAATATGTGCCCATACTGCAACTTGTTTGAGAATATACTATTTCATGAAGATTTACTTCAATTAATTTTTCCTGATAATACATACGGGGTATCTTAAAAAATAGAAGATGACAGAAAGACGACAACACAATAATGCTGATATCATCAAATTCTTCTGACATTAATTCTACCGTGTACAAGATATTTTTGAGCTTAATTATAAAGATTCTTTTGGGCTTTTTTAATTCTTTATCACATCATCCTCGATAGATGTGCTTTTTGACATGAAACCCATAGGTACATGAGGAATCAGCACCGACTTCCCTATATGAAAGCTCATAGATAGTAGATGATGTTGACAGGAAAACATTAGTGTTTCATTGATCTACCACTGTATGTTACAAAGTTCTTTTGCTGAAGCGGGATTGTATTGAGAACAGCGTTAAGGCGTTAGAATTGTTTGTGACTATTTGGAGGATCGAGTTCAGATGATCAAAATAGGAGACGAAAAAGAATGACAATATACCGCAAGGTACTTTTGTGAAACCTGTTATGTTTTTTGTACAGTAATGATCTCCTTCTCATGAAAACATATCTGCTAAAATATTGTGATTTGCTGACGGATAAAGTGGAACTTCTTGTAATAATTGAATTGCGAATAAACATGTCAAAGACAAAGTCTTGCCTTTTGCTCTACTAGCGGATGGTTTGCTTGGCTTCAATTTGGTATATTTTATTGATGTGGCAATCGGGAAAGGTATGTGGGATACATATATGGGTGTTTTACTCGATTGATCAATCGAGATGGAATATTCAACCAGGACAATTGTATAAAAAATGAGGAGTATCGTTCACAAGTTTTACTTAGCCAGAAGAATTCTGTTGAGGAGTTAGTGTTTTGGTGTTGATGCATTAGTGTTAATTTTGCAGAATGGTGTATTTGCGTGGGCTGCATTGGGAAATAGTTATTACTGTGAAATGAAAGAATTAAAAAAAAATAAACTGAAGATGCATTTCAATTACAAACCCAAGAGAGACATTTTACTGCTTAATAAGTATGCTTGATTCTAGACAACTTTATATTGAAGCACTGATAACGGCAATTACTGAAAACTCGCATGAAATAGAACTTCTTTACTCTTTTCACGGAACCCAGCAGCATTGGTGGTGCTAAGGAATTGACAAGAAGGATGGACAACACAAGATTCTTTTTCCTATGGAGACCGATACAAGTATTTAATGAAATTCCACCTGAAATTAAATTGCATCAAGAGTTATCACTCTTTAAAAAGTAGAGCAAAGCATTGGATTAAGGCGACAACCTGTTCACGAGTTCTTTTTGCGAGGATAAGTGGATGTTCGTTTTCATGACCTTCAGTATTGTTTGGTGTTTTGTGAGAAAATCAATTTTCTGATTTGGAGATGGATGATGTTGCGTCGAATTTCTTCAATATTTCACTTATGCAGGTTTCTTTGAATCTTGAAACTCTGTTAGGTTTACGTGGGAGAAATTTTTTGATATCTTGCAGTGCAGGTGACTTTAGCCGTATCAAATTCAATTCGAAATATAAAATTTGGATTATCATTTATTCAATTCTGCGATGTCAATTTTCATTTGTCATCTAATGCTCATTATTATTCAAGTACTGACCAATGAGTTTGGTTTCCCTAAAAATATTACAGACACTATTTCGAGTCACCATAAGGACGAAAATCAACTCATTTAGGATAATATATTTGGAAAGAGGGCTTGGCGCGAAATCATGAAAATATAAAATGGGTAGCACAGAGCCTTGCCATTCTAGTTTCAGACCAAATTCACTGCAACTTTTAGCCCAGTTCAGACAAACATAGAGAAGACAGCTTATGGAATATTTTGTGGTAGCAAAATCTCTCTCGTTGGCAAGTTACATGAATAAATATATATCATTGAGAGAGTCATTTCCACAACAACAGAAGAGAGAAAATTTGACAATGGAGCAAGATCAAAGGTAAAAAAGTCTATAAATCTTTCTTATACACAATCACATTATGGATCATCAAAGCATAATAAATAATGCCGATTGTGACTTGAAAGCTTGAGGCTACCACCGAACTTCGAATGAATGTTAACTCGAAACATTCACCGGTAATTTAGCGGTAGTAAATTAATAATGACGTTTCTTTTAACGACGTATTATATGGAATCGAGGACGCCATCTTCAGCTGGATAGCTTGCGTTCAAACTGAGCAGAACTGAACCTAGGTAGATTTTGGCACTCTGTTATTCAGCAAAGGATTTGGATAGAAAAGTATTTTTTTTAGTGAATTAATAATAAAAATACATAATAAATAAAAATATTATTGTCAAATAAAATAATAAAAAAAAATCCTCAAACAGTTTATTATGGTTCGGTACGATTATGTGTGTACACTATTTGTCTGCAAATCTCAAATTACGATTGGAAAAACTGTTACATCCAGACAAGTATAAATAAATGTTTATACTTTTCACATTTTATGAAGAGGAAGAGATGTTAGCATAACAAAAAAAATATACAAGCAGTTAGTATTCTTGAGAAAAATTATAAAAAATTGAAAAACTTGTGAACAGAAAAAGCAAATCTCAGCAAAATGGAACAAAAATATTTGTTACAAATTGTAGATGAGTTTCCTTTTTTGCAAATAACTGATTTCTTGCTAGATTATACGGGGTGAATCAAATATGTGAATTGGGCTTTCAACGGGTGATAGTGTTTTGAAAAATAAGTGTAGTTGCATGACAAAACTCATGGCCTGAAATGCATCTTATGGGAGATATATCTTTTCAAAGTTGATGAAATGAACAGAAATCTCCACATAACTTTTTGACGACGAACCTCCAGATTGAAATTTTGTCTAAAAATGTATGCTGTTGCAATGATTTTTTTAATTAAACTTTTACATTTTCGCTATGGTCTCAAGGGGTGTTTTTTGCGGGTGAGTCATGACTATTTAGGGACGACTTCTTTAGTTGTATATTTAGTTTGTTAAAAAAAAGAAGCAAAGAACCTGAGAAAATCGCAGGAAAATGTATTCTTATCTGAGTAAAATAAATTGAACACCTTTCGAGACATTTGAATTTTTGATGTCACATTATATCAGCAGATTCTTTCATTTCGAAAACGGTAAGATTTTTAGTATTTAGATGAGAGTACAATTTTTATCCTATTTTCTTCGCTCCATCAAATATTTCTATTGCACCAAAACGAATAAAACGAAATAAGTTGTCTTAAAAAATCATGACTCATCCCTGAAAACAACTCTATAAAAATTAAAAACGCGAAAGTTGGAACAGAGGAATAAAGTGTAACGCCTTGTGTGTATTTATACAGAAAATTTCAATCTAGTGGCATTTAACGTGTAGAAGTTATGCGGAAATTTTTTTTTAGTTCTATCAACTTTGGAAGGATATATTTTCCATTAAAGGTATAAATGCATTTTTGTTCATGAGATTTTTCATTAAGCTATACTTAATTTTCAATTTACTCTCTCCCCAAGAAAGTAAGGTACACATTTTCACACACCCCGTATACTTACATCAAATAGCAGATGTTCTGATAGAAAATTACTCTCGACAGTGGCCATTTCAAATTTTTAAATAAATACTTGTTACAAGCTGGATTCGACCGATACATCATTCTTTTGATTTCTCATATGGAGCACACTTAAACCAGATATTGTTTATAAATAGATATTGTTTGTATTTCCTATAATACAAGAAATTCTTTCTAAATTAAAAACAAATGATCATAATTTTTATTTGCCTGATTTGATTCCTGATTTAATTTACATTGACAGGATATCTCTAACTATATTTTTCACCACTTCTGTAATTATACTTGGCAAAATCTCAAGGTCATAACTTTTTATCTGGTTATGAGATGCAAAAATGTTTCATATTATAATTATCATTTTTTGCACCAATTAAGATCATACTTAGAGCTAAATGGTACTTTTCGTTAGGAATTCAAAACTCGGATAATTTAGGTATTATTAGTGAGTAGCTTCGCTTTAACAATAATTTTTTTAGAATTTTCGAAGGATGTTTTAACACTCAGGTATACTTACAGCCTTCATTAACCTAAAAGACTAATTTGCCAGTTTTTCTTAATTTTTGTGAAAATATAACAGAATTATCAGAAAGTCTTTTTAGACAGCAATCAATTAAACTTTCCTTTTTTTCGAAAGAATGCTACTGTTCATTTAAGACATCATTTCAGCGGTCTTTAAGTAGTATACAGGATTGTTGAATCCGCCTCTGAATAGGGGATAGTACTATAATTATTGAGTTTTTCTTATTTTGATATTTACCTACGCTTTTCTTTTTATTTTTGAGATTTTCGATATCATGAATAAATGTTCCAGAAATCCTGAGCTTGATAACTTACCTGCAGGATCTGTTGATTGAGTTGCATATGCACTGAAAGGTTGAACCGCTAAAAAGGAACACACTTGCTCCCGTACCAAATGCAGAATGGAAGAATGAGCTACAGCATGCTTTTCTCCTTTTTCATTAAGAAGGGAAAACCATCCTGAAACAAAATAATTCGATTTAGTTTTTGATGAATAAGAAGTCTTATTTGCATAAAATTTGACCAAACCCAAAGATCGCGAAAAAATCATAGGAATCAACAAACTAATAGATCTGACTGAATATTATAAAGAAAAACAACACATATATTTGAAAGATGCAATAAAGAGAAAGTAAACCAGCGAATAATGGAAAAAATAAACCTCGAAGCCGAAGCATACATCACTTTATTACATAACTCACTATCAAGAAAAATGAAAAATCTGACTCCAATTTTGAAGAAGAAATATTATAGCCAAACTCAGCCATCATTTATACTGAAGCTAATCAGAATCAGAAAACAGCTATACCAAATCAACAAGGATCCAGGCTTGAAAACTAAACTAAATATATTCAACAAGGACATATGTTATCTAATAAGCGAGTACAGATCTCAAGAATATCTGGAAGCATGCAGGGAAATAGAAGATCAGAAAGGACGAACATATTGGAGTACCATTAAGAAACTAATACTACTAATAATCCAAATACACAACTCATAATCTAACCAACTCAATGTAAGACAAGTGAAAAACTCTGATAGACGACAGAGAAATTTCAGACGGCTTTGCGAAACATTTCCAGAATATCTACAGAAAAAATGATGGCAAAAAGTTTGATGAAAACTATAAAAACCAATTAGAACAATGATACCGAAACAAAATTCTTTGCACAAGACCTGAAGGAAACATAAATAAATCTTTATTGATCCTTTGAGACATCTAAATAATGTATAGGACAAGTCAGTGCCACAAAATGAGAAGGCTAAACAAAACAACAAAAAAAAAAAAAACAGTAAGAAGGTATCAATCAAATACAGCAGAAAGGTACTTACTAACACTGTAATAAGAGCCCTCCGATAACAAATGTTTAACCTCATTTTTGAATTTCTTGAGATTCATCGATTCCATTTTACAATTCAGGTGATTATAAAGTTTTATGCCGAAATAAGTCTGAGTACACTTGTACTTTGCTGTGTGGTACCTAGTAAGACATAAGGTTTCTATGCCGAGAATCACAATTGTATAAATCAGAACTTTTTTTAAAAGATGTTAATTCTAATGGATATGGCAGTAAAAAATGAAATTCATGGAAACGTCAATATCTCAGATTCTTGGAAAACTGGACGGCAATAATCAAGGGGCCTCAGACCAAATATAAGTCTGACAATCTTTTTCTGGCAAAGAAAAACCCTACCAAAATCAATCGATGACCCCCACAGCACCACATTATAACAAAAGTGACTGTACCCTATACCATAGTAAATCCCAATTAAAGCATCCAATGAGAGTGCTTAAGAAAGCTTACACACATAGCATAAAATGCACTATTTAACTTGCCGCACACGTGATCAATATGATCCACCGATCTTAGAGTTTGATCAATATATACCACAAGAAACCTGTTAGACCTTGAGGATTCCAAACATCCTTTGGCGTGATGAATGACGAACGGGTTTTTATCTTGAGTCATTCTGCTACTGAATCAAAGAATCTGGGTTTTAGCTGGATTCACAACTAAAGCGTTACGGCGACACCAGTCAATAAAACATTGAATTAATGACTAGCTAAGAGACTTCAGCTCCTGCTGGCTAGTAGCTCTAATAGCATTAGATGTATCATCAGCAAAGTGAACTATGACGGAGGCTAAGATATAATTTGGTAAGTCATTCACGAATAGTAAAAACAACAGGGGCCCCAAAACCGAACCCTGTGACACTCCCAGGTCAGTAGTAGTATTTTTTAGAACACTGATCATCCAGTTGTACGTAAATTCTACGATCAGAAAAGAAGCTCTTAATCCACTGCAGAAAAACACCCCTGAATCCAAGTTGATATAACACCTCTTCCATAAATTTGTGTTGAAGGGTATCAAAGGCTCGGGATAGGTCAAAAAATACCCCCGCCACATGAGAACCTTCATCCAAGCAGGTATACACGAATTCAATAAACTCACAGCATGCAGTTTGTGTGGACTTACCACTCCGAAAACCTTGCCGACACTCCGTCAGCACCGAGAATTTAGTAAGATAGTCATACATTCTATTGTGAACCACTCTCTCCACTATTTTGGATAGTTGACTAAGAATGTAGATGGGACGGTGATTAGTCAATTCTTCCGTATCACCCTTTTTATGGTCTGATATGATTTTACCCAGTTTAAGAGCAAATGGAAATGGTCGGCACTGACAGACTCATTTATGACGGATGAAATATATTCTGATAGCATCTTGGCGAGTTGGTCTACAATAGTAGGCATGAAGCGGACAGTACATATGTGGGCGCCTCGAAAAAAACTTGTTGATGGTAAGCCCTTCGGCCATAACGCATGTTCCATGATTTGGTTCATGAAATTGGACAGATAGATCAACGCGAAGGATGAATAAATATTGGCTTGCTTTGACTTCAACTTCTCACAACTAGCTTCAGCTTCTGGAATTATCTCGGACTGGAACTTCGAAATATCCTCAGACTCTGTAGTATGGCTGAGGTGCGAGATATGAGCGTAGGACAATCAGGGCTATTCACTAACTCAAGTTGCTTTCGCCGTGGCTATCCAAAGCAACTCGTATAACAACTTTCGATAGCCACTGCTACCCTTTTTGGTATTCTCTAACTAACCATTAACAACTGTTGTTATCATAACAACTTTTTATGAAGAGAGTCATGGCAACACCGCAAAATAGTTCAAATGTCCGTTTTCTCGATTCAACCATAGACAAATGATATGGATTTGTCTGTGGAATAAGCACATACATAACCTTCAAAATCACGAAAAATGACCGTTAAAGAAAGTTGGGAAAAGATTTCAATTATTTTCGAGGAATCTGTACTGTAACTATGGAAGAAGGATGAGGTTATATAAAAGACAATTTTCGGTATTTTTAATTTAACATCACTTATTTTAGACATAACAGGTTTAAAAAGGCAAGCAATGAAGATATCAATTTATGATGAATTTCCTGAGCGAACATAAAGTGATTATGAAAGTAAAACTATCGCCAGCTGAATCAGTAAAAGTTGGAGAACTGTGAATGCAACTCACAAAAGAGTTGAATAATATGAAGACAGCGTTAAGCCTTTGCAGCAGGGGCGCATTTACCCTACAATACTCTATATTAATACCTTTGTAATTCCAAATTCATTAAAAAGTTCATTTGCACTAAAAATGTCATTCTTATTCGATTAAAACTTCTAATTGTTCACATGAATGAAAAAAAAACAAAAAACAAACAGTAGCCGACAAGAGTGGTTATCGATAGCTACACCTATAAAGCAGTTGCCAGTAAACTACTAGGGATAGTCACTAGTCGTTATGCATAGTAACTTTCATAACCACTTTCTTGAATAGTGAATACCGATTTTGCGCTTAGCAACTGACCTTGAAGATGACCACGATTTTCAGTGGCTATTCATAGCAACTTGAGTTAGTGAATAGCCCTGAATGACTTTTTAGGAGCACTCATGAGCGCATTCGACTGGGTTGGTGTTCTATTCTTGAGTTTTTGATTAACCACCAGATCCTGTTTAGGCACCTAGGCCATAGGTTAAGTCTTCCTTACTTGAGTTCTCCTCCTCCGCTCAACAACAGTCCACTCACTGTTTAAACCAAGATATTGATGAGTGGAATATTTCCTTTTTCATTTATTATCATCCACTCTTCGAGGATCATTAGTATTGGGATTGAACGAGGAAGAAGGATCCGTGGATTCCACCGTCTTCAGTGGTCCTAAATTGATAGCACCAGTTTCCTTATCAGCTGGAGATAACATTGATTCAGATTTCTGGCCTCTCAGTGCCTGAACCGCGACAATTAGTGAATTTATTTGTTCGTTTTCAGTGACAATCTCAGATTGAAGAAGTGAGAGAGCCTCAACGATAGCCTGCTTTAAAAATGATTTAATTTTGTCTTCATTAACATTGGCTACATCAACCTTCGAATCAGAAGTTGACGAAGAGCCGGTTATTAAACCGGTTATTAAACCGGTTTTACGGTAACTAGTCACAAATCCATTCATATAGAACATATAACAGAAGAGGAATACTGTCTAGCCTTAAATTATGAAAAAACATAGCCCCCGGTCATGAAAATAGACCCAGAAAAATATTGAGAAAACCTGATACCACAATATACAACACAATAAGGAAAATGTACAACTATTGTATTAAAAACGCTTATTTTCCCGGTGAATGGAAGAATGGCATCCTAATTGCAATACCAAAAACCAAGACCGACCATACCAAGATAGAAAACTACAGACCCATCACGCTAATATCAGTGCTTGCTAAAACTTTCGAAAATATTCTAGCTAAAAGAATCAGGTTAAAATAGAACAAACCATAGTCCCTACTAGTTTGGATTCAAGACAATACATTAAAGTATTCTTCCCATAATTATCCTGACATCCAACATACCGTACAGTTCAACAAGAAATGAAAAAAATAATTAATTCATTTTCATAAGAATGAAGATTTACTTATTTACTTCAAATAAAAATAATAAACGAATTTAATTCAAATAATCAAGGGGCCTCAGACCAAATATAAGTCTGACAATCTTTTTCTGGCACAGAAAAACCCTACCAAAATCAATCGATGACCCCCCACAGCACCACATTATAACAAAAGTGACTGTACACCATACATTAGTAAATCCCAATTAAAGCATCCAATGAGAGTGCTTAAGAAAGCTTCCACACATAGCATAAAATGCACTATTTAACTTGCCGCACACGTGATCAACATGATTCACCGATTTTGATCAACATAGACCACAAGAAACCTGTTAGACCTTGAGGATTCCAAACATCCTTTGGCGTGATGAATGACGAACGGGTCTTTATCTTGAGTCATTCTGCTACTGAATCAAAGAATCTGGGTTTTAGCTGGATTCACAACTAAAGCGTTACGGCGACACCAGTCAATAAAACATTGAATTAATGACTCGCTAAGAGACTTCAGCTCCTGCTGGCTAGTAGCTCTAATAGCATTAGATGTATCATCAGCAAAGTGAACTATGACGGAGGCTAAGATATAATTTGGTAAGTCATTCACGAATAGTAAAAACAACAGGGGCCCCAAAACCGAACCCTGTGACACTCCCAGGTCAGTAGTAGTATTTTTTAGAACACTGATCATACAGTTGTACGTAAATTCTACGTTCAGAAAAGAAGCTCTTAATCCACTGCAGAAAAATACCCCTGAATCCAAGTTGATATAACACGTCTTCCATAAATTCGTGTTGAAGGGTATCAAAGGCTCGGGACAGGTCAAAAAATACCCCCGCCACATGAGAACCTTCATCCAAGCAGGTATACACGAATTCAATAAACTCACAGCATGCAGTTTGTGTGGACTTACCACTCCGAAAACCGAGCTGACACTCCGTCAGCACCGAGAATTTAGTAAGATAGTCTTACATTCTATTGTGAACCACTCTCTCCATAATTTTGGATAGTTGACTAAGAATGGAGATGGGACGGTGATTAGTCAATTCTTGCGTATCACCCTTTTTATGGTCTGATATAATTTTACCCAGTTTGAGAGCAAATGGAAATGGTCGGCACTGACAGACTCATTTATGACGGATGAAATATATTCCGATAGCATCTTGGGGAGTTGGTCTACGGTCTACAATAGTAGGCATGAAGCGGACAGTACATATGTGGGCGCCTCGAAAAAAACTTGTTGATGGTAAGCCCTTCGGCCATAACGCATGTTCCATGATTTGATTTGGTTCATGAAATTGGACAGATAGATCAACGCGAAGGATGAATAAATATTGGCTTGCTTTGACTTCAACTTCTCACAACTAGCTTCAGCTTCTGGAATTATCTGGGACTGGAACTTCGAAATATCCTCAGACTCTGTAGTATGGCTGAGGTGCGAGATATGAGCGTAGGACAATCAGGGCTATTCACTAACTCAAGTTGCTTTCGCCGTGGCTATCCAAAGCAACTCGTATAACAACTTTCGATAGCCACTGCTACCCTTTTTTGGTATTCTCTAACTAACCATTAACAACTGTTGTTATCATAACAACTTTTTATGAAGAGAGTCATGGCAACACCGCAAAATAGTTCAAATGTCCGTTTTCTCGATTCAACCATAGACAAATGATATGGATTTGTCTGTGGAATAAGCACATACATAACCTTCAAAATCACGAAAAATGACCGTTAAAGAAAGTTGGGAAAAGATTTCAATTATTTTCGAGGAATCTGTACTGTAACTATGGAAGAAGGATGAGGTTATATAAAAGACAATTTTCGGTATTTTTAATTTAACATCACTTATTTTAGACATAACAGGTTTAAAAAGGCAAGCAATGAAGATATCAATTTATGATGAATTTCCTGAGCGAACATAAAGTGATTATGAAAGTAAAACTATCGCCAGCTGAATCAGTAAAAGTTGGAGAACTGTGAATGCAACTCACAAAAGAGTTGAATAATATGAAGACAGCGTTAAGCCTTTGCAGCAGGGGGCGCATTTACCCTACAATACTCTATATTAATACCTTTGTAATTCCAAATTCATTAAAAAGTTCATTTGCACTAAAAATGTCATTCTTATTCGATTAAAACTTCTAATTGTTCACATGAATGAAAAAAAACAAAAAACAAACAGTAGCCGACAAGAGTGGTTATCGATAGCTACACCTATAAAGCAGTTGCCAGTAAACTACTAGGGATAGTCACTAGTCGTTATGCATAGTAACTTTCATAACCACTTTCTTGAATAGTGAATACCGATTTTGCGCTTAGCAACTGACCTTGAAGATGACCACGATTTTCAGTGGCTATTCATAGCAACTTGAGTTAGTGAATAGCCCTGAATGACTTTTTAGGAGCACTCATGAGCGCATTCGACTGGGTTGGTGTTCTATTCTTGAGTTTTTGATTAACCACCAGATCCTGTTTAGGCACCTAGGCCATAGGTTAAGTCTTCCTTACTTGAGTTCTCCTCCTCCGCTCAACAACAGTCCACTCACTGTTTAAACCAAGATATTGATGAGTGGAATATTTCCTTTTCATTTATTATCATCCACTCTTCGAGGATCATTAGTATTGGGATTGAACGAGGAAGAAGGATCCGTGGATTCCACCGTCTTCAGTGATCCTAAATTGATAGCACCAGTTTCCTTATCAGCTGGAGATAACATTGATTCAGATTTCTGGCCTCTCAGTGCCTGAACCGCGACAATTAGTGAATTTATTTGTTCGTTTTCAGTGGCGATAACCTCCCTGAGATAGGCAATCTCAGATTGAAGAGGTGAGAGAGCCTCAACGATAGCCTGCTTTAAAAATGACTTAATTTTGTCTCTATTAACATTGGCTACATCAACCCTCGAATCAGAAGTTGACGAAGAGCCGGTTATTAAACCGGTTTTACGGTAACAAGTCACAAATCCATTCATATAGAACATATAACAGAAGAGGAATACTATCTAGCCTTAAATTATGAAAAAACCGGTTATAAAAATAGACCCAGAAAAATAATGAGAAAACCTGATACCACAATATACAACACAATAAGGAAAATGTACAACTATTGTATTAAAAACGCTTATTTTCCCGGTGAATGGAAGAATGGCATCCTAATTGCAATACCAAAAACCAAGACCGACCATACCAAGATAGAAAACTACAGACCCATCACGCTAATATCAGTGCTTGCTAAAACTTTCGAAAATATTCTAGCTAAAAGAATCAGGTTAAAATAGAACAAACCATAGTCCCTACTAGTTTGGATTCAAGACAATACATTAAAGTATTCTTCCCATAATTATCCTGACATCCAACATACCGTACAGTTCAACAAGAAATGAAAAAAATAATTAATTCATTTTCATAAGAATGAAGATTTACTTATTTACTTCAAATAAAAATAATAAACGAATTTAATTAAATCGATATTCATTACTTTATTCTTGAAACATAGTGTTTTCCACAAGGTCCATGAGATGATTGACTCTTTCAGAATAACCTCAACTTATTGCGAAATTCAAAAACTCAATCCCATGAGCTATAAACGAAACAATCGCGTTTTTCATAATGAACATCGTCGTAGATCCGCCTTTTATTTCTTCGATCTTATCTGGTAAAACAATCAGTTTGCATTTTTCGAATGTAGGTGATTTCCCACGAATCAAATACCCATTTAATGAACAACATTGACCAACACAGCTGCAATATTAACAAATTAAATGCGTATTATAAAAGCACAGTGCGAATTATGTCCCAATAATACGTATTTAGATGTCTTTCTACGATTACAGTTTCAATGAAAGAACTAGGAGAATAAGATGACGACTAACTTACACAATCGTATTCATATTTGTTTCCTTGAAGGGATTCCGCAGTATCAGATACATACTTTGAAACGGCGGTTTAATGTGGGAAAATCGGAAACAATACAGTTACGATGCAATTGTAAATTGCACTTTTCGTTAAAAAACTCGCTGTTTCGATTTTTCTCACAATTCAATGGGAAAACTCTCTTTTCCGCATGGAAGAGATCTAAGCCGGCTGATAAGTCGGAAGTATCACGGATATAGCAAGATCTATGACTAAGAGAGCGCAAACGATTAAGTGAAAAATTTTATCCCTACATTAAAAACCGAAATTAACTTACAGTGACTAATCCTTACAACAATAAATACACAGTTGCCACGGTTAAATTCGATGTAAGGCCAGGATAGCTTTGTGAACGTTCTCTATAAAAAAAAGAAAGCACTGTCTGGAGGTGAGATAGCTTTGGCGTTCTTGTTAATCTACGTGCAAATAAGTATTCAAACTTTGAATTATCACATCATTAACATATTTGTTTGTCAGAGACGTATTAACTCGTAGCAAATACTTTGCATAATTTTTTTTACTCAAATGACTATCTTTCCTTAAATATATTTGAAAAACCTGAAGAAATTCTAGTCTCGCAAACGGAAGAAACGAAATTTGATTGAAAATGAGTTGTAATATGTAAGGTTCTACATGAATTTCAATTATATAATTATAATTTGTTTCGATCATAAGCAAGAATAATAATAAAAAATATTCGCAGAGAAGCCGGAGATACGAAAAGATCAATCAAATTGATAAAATGTGAATATATTAAAAAAAAAGGTACATTTTTTAACATTTTCAGTAGATGCAATTGAAAAAATATGAAAATCGGATGCTGGGAGAGTTATGAAAGAAAATACATAGAATTAAAGAAATTTTCTCTAGTATCCTATCAATTTAAGCCTTAATTATAAAATTTTCTCTGAACTAATTTTATCAGTTTGGCCTTTATTACACAGTATGATCAAAGAGAATCAGAAATGAAGTATTCTGATCTGAGATAAAGATTGCCTTAGCATAATCATTGGAATGAATTTCTACGAAGAGTAATCTTCATGAATCTGAATATTTCAATTCTTGTATGTATGTAAAAAGTATTTCATTTTACACAATCGATAAAAGATTGATAAATGTTAAAAGCTTTCATAAATACAAATTTATAACGATATGTCTTTATCTTTGTCCAACAGTTATAAAATCAATTGCACAAAAGTTGTTTTTTTGTATTTAATTCGGATTTTGGATACAAGATTCATTTTTTCGCTTATAACACTGCAGGATATTGGCTGTTCTTGACGAGGCTTAGCGAGTTATCATGCTAACTGGTGGATAAAAGTGGTGTAGGTAGTTCTATTGATTTAATTCTTATTGCAAAATTCAAATATTACAAATGATAATAACGAACAATATCATGACCTCTATTTTCAGATTTCAATTCTATTCAGTCTTCCATAAACGACTTATAGGCACCCAAACTTCTAACACGCTGTATATTGTGTTGGGAAAATGTCTACATCAGATCCTCAGAAATTTCTGCTCCACCATATATTTTTCATTTGTTCTTGATCAAATATAGCCAAAATAGGAAACCATGAGTACAAAAAGGTGTATGCACGAAATTCTTCAATTCAGTCATGCAAAAATCCTTGAGGATATTTGACAGGATCTTCAAGAACACCTACTGAATGTCGCCCACAGATTGCTAGAACGGAAATTGGTATGTCCGGTATCGAACCGAAGACCTCAGAGCGGTAGGGTTCAGTGCCTACGCTATGCAAGGTTGTTTGTTGATAGCCATGGGTTTTACTGATACATATACTATCAGATAATTATTCAAACTTACAAAGATCATCACAGGAAAATTTTTATTTGGGAAGTTTAATCTGAAAAAAAAACCTATTTACTCAAAACCTATTTGGCCGATATGACCGAATAACGAACATGTTCGAGATATTCATCCTTCAAACCCACCCAGAAAATATCATCCCTCTAGATTATTTCGTTCGGACATAATAGTGTAAATGTCATCACTGAATCCAAACGTAACGATTGGTACTCTATTTACTTGAATATGTTAATAATGCAGACATTTGGGCATATCTATAAGCACTTTGAATCCACAAGTAGCCGAAGGAAAGAAGATGGTACTTGGCTGCGCAAGTTTGTGCTGATAGGTTTCTTCAGGGCAAGGAACCTTAGAAATAAGGAGATGGTTTCATGCGACCTTAGCCCAGGAATTGAGTCCATCCAGAGAAAGACGAACCATCAAGTACAATATTCTTTCCTTTTCTTGCGGCTACTCGTTGATTCACCCGCTATTCCTTTTTACATGAATTTTATCTCCATGATGAATATAGTGTTTGAATTTATAGTTCTTGGGCGAGTCATAAGGGATTATGATTATATTATATTCTTCCTTCATATCAAGAGGTTGAATAGTTAGTCCTGGTGTTGAATAATATATTGGTTCTCGCTCCTTTTTCTGTACTCCCATTATCTATTATTGTCCTCTAAACATCTCCTTGCTTCGACAAAGCCAATCAGCAGAAATGCGTGTCAACAAGTACCAACTTCTTTCCTTTTACTTCAGCTACTTGTGGATTTACCGGTTATTCCTTTTTCAAGAAGTCTTCATATTCCAAATACATCGGTAGTCAAAATACGTATTTTTAAAAGACCTACAAAAAGTTCAGCGAGACCATTGTCATTCTCTTATATGCCAGCCTTTTTAGACAAAAATAGGCAAATCATCAATACAACAGGATGTATGCCAACAGCAAATCATATATATTTTTGGCGTTTTTGTTCCCCTGAACACAGTGAACAGAGTGAACAGTTTCTATATTTATAATATTTGTTTAAAAGTGGAAACAATAGTTTTCGGCGTATTGAGTTCGTTATTCGGACAGATAGGAAAGTAGTTTTGAAATAAGGGTTTTTTTTAAATGACACTTTTCAAATATTTTTTCTGTCCTACGAATACTCAGTTTTTTGATAAACTTATTCTTCCGGAGATATAAGTTGTTGAAGTTCGATTAATTATTCGGTGGAATATGTCTTTCCAAATCTCATAGTTTCCAGTTAGTTGGAATGCTTAATGGATAAGACATTTTTGACCACTGATGTAAACAGGACCTTATACACAAAGAGATGCCTATCTTTGGTGTGGTTAATGAGAAGAATTTTTCGAATTCAAAAGCTCACTCTTACTCGGCATCCTTAATCAATAGAAACTGTTTCAAAGTTGAGCTCTCACTTAACCCAAGTGTTCGATATATCTCAATCAACCCAATACAAATAAACTATTTAATACTATCTCGGCATCTATCAAAAAACAAGGACTTCACTTACTAGTTTAACTTTCTCGTTCAAATAGAAACATGGTAATGTTATCTGTATGACTTTATTCACCTGCCTTCAATTGGTACTTCTTATCTACTTTCCCTCTCTGTTGAAAGATAAAAAATGCTAAACGGGTATTAATAGCTGAATGGTGCTTTTATTGATTATTCGAATAAAAATAAAGAATAACCGGATTTCACGCGCCACTGGCTACTTTACTAAAAATATGAACAATTGCCTGAATAAATGGATTCGTTGCTAATGTAGGTTTCTAGTATATTCTGCTTGTACCTACATATGATAATATACATAGTGGAGACCCCAGGAATAACAATTAGCATTTTCGAAATCTGTTGATAAAAGTGACAAATTTATGATCTATATTCCTGTATAAGATATCAGTTTGAGAGACAGAGTCGTGCATATTCATAAAATTCAAGACAAATTCATATTACTGCTGCTGGATTTACTAGTAATACATCGGTCAATAAGTACCCGGCAGTTTTTGCCAAAATTTAATTGTATCCGTCATTATTACAGTGTGTTTGTAAATAAATGCGAAGAGCTATGGGCAATGATTCCTTAGTGAAAATTAATGTGGGTACTTCCTCTTAAATTCGACTCACTTTCAAAGTAACACCCCTCAGAAGGGATCCACGAATTCGTGGCTTTGAATTACTTTTACAACTTCTGAACATCGAACAGTAATGAAAATGCTCACATTCGATTAACTGCATAGTTGGTTTTTCAGGGATTTTTTCAACCCTCTAACTATTATTAGGGGTTGAAAATAGCCACCTCCATAACTTTTTCTTTTATATCTGTTTTTCTGATCACGAAATTTGAAAAATTTCCCTTTCCTTCAATACTTGCTCAATCTTGAAAAAAAAAAGTCTCTTGGATAATTTTGATGCAATCGATACTATTCACGGAATAAATAAAAATTTGGAATAAGTGCTTATCTAAATTACATTCAAGATGGAAAAATTTTTTTGTAATACTTTTTTGTCTGTTCAATTATGTGAAGAATTAAATTTTGTTTAGATCTATGATTTAAGAAAAAAACCTAACAATTTAAAAGATTTCTGATTCACTGCATTCTAACTAATAAAAAATTTATTTATACTGCTTGTTTGATATGAATCCTGAAATAAATATAAAATTTGAAGTTGAAGCAGATTCTATTTCTCAAATCAATGAAATCGATGATTGGGGTCGTGTACACCAGCGATTTAAGATATCCCCATAAACAAACATCAAATGGAATAAGATCAGGAGACCGAGGAGGCCAAGCCCGAGGACCGCCTCGACCTATCCAGCGATCTTGATATGTAGCTTTCAAGTATGGCTTCATATTAACATCAAAGTGGGCTGGAGCTCCATCATGCATGAAGTAAGTTTGTTTCCTGAGCTGTAGAAGTACATCTTCCCAAAGTAAAGGTAGTTCTTATTCAAGAAAGTGTGCATTCAATGGGGTCCGTAAAAATATGGACCGATCAAATAATTGTCTAGCAATACGTTTGGGAGAAATTGTTGCTGTTGTCTACCTTCCACGATACCGTGAGAAATTTCCGTTGCCCAAGCATGATTATTATGAAAATTCATAACAGCATTTTTGGAAAAGCTGGCTTCATGAAAAAAAACTAACGTCAAAATATCGAATTTTGAAAAATGATTTTCAGTACCCAATTGCAAGAATTTATTTGCAGAGGAAAATCATAAGGTTACATGAAAGGGGTACAGTAAATTTTCCTTCGATGTCAACCAAACTACGTCCATGGTTGTGTAAGTTATTCATTCCATTTTGCAGTCATGTCTTTGTAACAAGCCTTAACTTTAATTTATATAACTTACAGATTCTTTACGTATGTACTTTTTTTAGATGTTCTGCAGAAGCAATCGAAATACTGGGAAAGCTAAACATTTGCAATAAATGGTATAACTATTGAAAGACCAACAATCTCTGTTTACCAATTATACATCAATTCTTTATAAACATTAATCAGAGATGAACACCACACAACTTATATGAATCAGTTATTATATCCCTTTCTAAAATGAAGAATATGAAGAAAAAATTACACATATTCAGGAGATTAGCTCCTACTTCAGAACATGTGTCACATCCATTCAATATATATGAATTGAGGGCTGCAATCAAGTCCACCAAATCTTGAAAAGCAGCAGGTTTTGACGGAAACTCGATAAATATTCGATATACTCGATAAATAATGAACCAAATATCTTGAAATTTTTACATTAATCTTTTGAATCATTGGTATTTTGTTAGTGCACCACCATTAACGCTAGTTGAAAATTATGTTGCTATTCAAGAAATTTTATTTAAAGCCTCAATTAATATCAATATCAACTCGGATATATTAACATGTCAGAGTAGTGATTTTCAAAATTTGAATAACTCTCACAAGCTATTTCTTTAAACATGTTTTTCATCGGATGTTCAATGGAATGTCGACGAATAATATAATTGTTACGTAGCGTAGCACCCGTTCGTTTCCCGAATTAATTAAGAAGCTACAAAATAATTTATTGCTGAGTTTTTTGGCTGAAAAGATTCTATCAGTAGCGGTATTATAATCTTTTTCACGATGAAATTCTCATATTGACTTGAATAGTTCACAGAACCATTCAATTAGCAGAAATGTTGTGGGAAATTTCTTACTTTACGATCTGGTACTGTTATAACCATAAATACGCCAAGAAATATTCTAGTCTCGAGTTCATCGCACATATGTATCAGCTAATTTTATTGGTATGTGGTATTGCTATAGACAAAAAGCATTTTCAAGTAATTATTCTAAGTATTCACACTTTGCTTCATGAAAGATACAACGGTGTATTCTGTCAATAGTTCAAAAGGCTCACCTTTTTTGAAATATACAGTGCTCGTCAAAATTATTGATCAAATTCATATCTCTGAAGAAAAATATTTCCCAACAAAATCTTGAAGCAGGTCAATTTTTGTTTCACTTTTACCCAATATGTATGCATTTTTGAAGGATTTTTGTCGAGCATTACAATTTTGTTCATGCACAACTTTCAACCCATACGAATCCTTGAACGAAGAAAAAAATCGGGGTGACATTGGAAATTTATTTCGACATTGAAGTACCACCCCGAGAATCATTGTGTATTACTAAATGAGTTGAATTAAATGTTTAAAATGACCACCATCGTTCAGGATGCAATAATAAAAGCGCATAGTGAAAAAAAGTAATAAAAAAAATTTTTTTTCTTGAACATTTCTGAGAAAGATACATGGACCTTGCTAAAAAAGTACCACATGACCAACTTTTCCAATTAAAAATATTTAGAGGGTTGATGAGGATGTATGCAACACATCCTTAAAAATGCATAAAAATTTGTTAGATGTGAAAAAAAAATTGACTTGTTTCAGGATTTTGTTGCCGAATATTTTCTTCTGAAAAAATGAAATTGTTCTATAATCATGGCGCACACTATAGATTGTCCGAAAGAATAATTTATATTTATTTCAACTCCAAGAATTTCGGAGTGTTGCGGATTGATGACGGGATATGAGTATTTGAAATTTGATTTTCTCAATACTCTTGAATATACATTGACTCTAGATGTAATTTGAAAAATGCTTAAATGACGGTGAAGCAAAAAGGCTTGCAGAATTTCGTAGAAATGGACTCGCTAGAAACATTCTCAAAATTTTTTTGTTTAATAATTAATAGCTAAATAAGCATCGGCAGAATATTAACAGAAATGTTGTATGTATTGAATAATATCTAATTATCAAGAGTGAAGGATCTCGGTGTTGTTTTTGATACCAAGCTTTGCTTCGATAAACACATAGATTATAATATAGCTTCTGGAAATCGTATGCTTGGGTTTTTAATGAGACACTGTAAGCTTTTCGAAAATCGCGCTGGAAGCATTCTACTCTTCATAAGTCCACAGAATTTTGCATCAGTTGTGTGAAATCCATTTTATATAACTTATATAGATAGAATCGAATCAGTTCAGAAAGTGTTGAAACTATTGAGCTTCAAATATAATTTCATTTCAAGACCTAAGGATCCAGATTACTATAAGCATTTCAATTTTAACAGTCTTGAGATTAACAGGAAGATCAATAACATACTTTTTGTGCATAAACTTGGTACAAACAAATTGAGCTTGAAAGAATTACTTTCTATGCCTCTCGAAGTCAATGCAATATAGAGCAATGGCTACTGTGAATAACTGTCCTATTGGAATTGATTCTGACTTGTTCGCTGATGATATTGTTAAAATAAAAAAAAATATATATTTGGAAACACGCCTTGTTATGTTATGATTGGAGTTGGCACATACGTTTATATGGATATATATGGGATTTTCCCCATTTGTGTTTTGTCTTGATAAATAAATGAATACATAAATGCATAGGAGTTATTGATTTCTTACATATTGTCAAATTTCACCACCGTAGAAGTCATGAGAATGGTTTTTCTCTTGTTCGATTTACTTCAGGTGTCACAGAAGAATCGATGGATATTTTTCAGTATATTGAAGATTATCATGTTCTGTTAAGTATCATCCAAAATCGTGCTCTGAGAAAGTTTCATGTTCCTCTATGTCTGTTTGTTCATTCAAAATAATATTCTGTGAGTTATATCTATTTATTTCGAGGGCTTCTAAATGTGTTAATCTTGAACTTTCACTTTCTGTATCGAGGATTTCGAATAATATATATATTTCTGAAGAAGGTTTAATTATGGGAAATCCACTAAGCCCGATACTTGCAGAAATATTTATGGATTATATTTAAAATAAAATACACAAACATTCATTAAGCAAGTGCTTCCTTTATTGGTTTAGATTTGTTGATGACATTCTTTTTTGTGTTAAAGGTACAAAGAGACAATACACAATATTTTTCAATTTTACCAATAAAATCCAGCCTAATATTAAATTCACTTTCGAAGAGGAAAAAACCGGATGCATAAATTTTTTAGATTTGAAAATATCAAAATTTAACAATAAACATAATTTTAGTATATTTTGTAAACCCACCCACACAGATTTAACAATCCATAAATCTTCAAACCATCCTATTACTCACAAACTTTCTGCTTATAATAGTATGGTGTTAGATTAACCCAAATTCCAATGAGCAAAGATAATTTCACTTTAGAATTGAACATTATTAAACAGATAGCAAAAAAAATGGGTTTAATCCAAACTTAATTGATCAAATCCTTTTCAAAAAACAAAAGAAAATTGCAATGAGATATGTCTTTCCAACAACATTAGATAATAAAAACAAAAAATATCATACATTTGTCTCAGTTATATAAAAGACATTTCAGAATCAGTAGCTAAATATTTCATCAAAAATTTTAACTGCAATGTCTCATTCAAAACAACAAACATTCTAAGACAACATATAAAAAACAACAAAGACCGAATAGATCGAAAAAACAACTCAGGAATCTCAGTTATCTCAGTTACTTTGTTCGGATTGCCCTATAATTTATATAGGTCAAACGTAGTTACGTAACCGAAAATACTAATTCCTCATATGCTAAAGATTTAAATGAATACGGACATAATTTTAACCATAAGTTCGAAATCCTCCCCACAGAAAGTCAAAGTTTAAGATTAACACATTTAGAAGCCCTCGAAATAAACAGATATAACTCACAAAATAATATTTGGAATGAATAAACAGATGTTGACCGGTCCCAGTTGCTAAACATCTTCTTGAAAAAATCCTATCATACCTCAATATTTATTACCCTATTTGAGACGAAGTTCCGAAAAAGTTTTACAGTCCTAAATACAGAATTACTTCAGTGAAACTATCATTCAAAATGTAAAACCTGATGACGCCAAAGAGTCGGCGCAACAATTGTAGTAAAAAACAATGAAAATTTGTGGGGATCTGAATCTTATTATTTATTTGAAAAGTGAACACCGATACAATTAAATATAACTTTGTATATTCAAGTCTAAATTGCAAAAACGCGATGATTCTCCAGAATCGAATGTTCTTGTATATTCATAACAAATCAAATCCTCTTTGAATAAACGGTTGGACGCATGCCTAACGCAGGCTTCTTTGACTGAATTAGCGTGTCATACTTCGATGACCTACGAGAACGTAATGGAAAGCCGTTCTAGGATTAATCACTCGTGTCTAGACACACACATTACAGTTTGCCTCCGTTTGTATCCGCATGCGCAGAGAGTTACCAGGCAAATTTGAATTCCCGTAATACCTATATCATTATGAAAAGTGAAACGAATTGAACTGCTTACTCATGGAAATAGTCCAATAGATGATATTTTGAAACTCCCCATAGTTAATAATAGTTAAAGAGTCTATATGCTTCACCTGGAAGGTATAATAAAAAATGAATACGGTTGTACTATTGCATCATACAGCGTATTTCTTAAAATTGTTGTGGCAGTATCATTTTGACATTTTTAAATGGCCCTTTTATGTATAGGTTCCTAATATTTGTTTCATTTGGAAAGTTTTATAGATAGATTTCAACTACATTGTCTTATTATCGGTTCGGTAAACATTGGCCATTGAAAATTGACTTTTTCAACTCTGTCTTCCTGTAAAATCAATACTGTTAAGCTAAAAGGAAATTGGTTTTCATGTCCAGATGTTGGTCTCTGAGCTTCAATAAAAAGGCCATAATATGGCCACATATTTACAACTAAACGACTAAAGGTATCATATATATGTAGGCGTTTAGTGGTAAAATAAATTATTTGCATTGAACTCCACAATTCTGAGGAGGTAATTTGACAATTTTTCCATCGTGAACTGATTTAATCTTGATGGTTTGGCTGCTTTGATACTCAACCATTTTCCTTTGAAAAGGGCTTGAAAGAATAGTAATAAGGTAGGTACAAAAAAAGCACTTCAATATCCATGAAAATATTTATTGAAAAAAATATAAAAAATAAAAATTATTATTAATTAACTATTCTGTTTGTAGTAAATTAATTGATATTTCATTTACTTCATCATTAGTTGGGTTTGATAAACCACAACTTCGTTTTTTTTTCGTTTTATGCCATCTATACAGGCTCCTTTGAACTGGAATATTCTTATTATGGTGAATATGAATATTATTCGAGCCTGTGGCTACTGTTTGAATATTCCGGCATTGTTGAGCCTGTATACAGTGTAATGTCGGTCTAATCGGACCTACCATATTCTTCAGAGCTAAAAGCTCCTCCATAGTTCTAATTCCTTTCACGTCGTTGATGAACTCTGATATAATTCTTTCTTTTCATTTTCGAAGTCATTTGCGCAACTCTCCCCAAAAAAGTAATATGATCCTATGAATTTAAATTAACATTGAATACGTTATATTATAGCCCAAGGTTCAAGATTTGGTCTGTAAAATATCTTCATAAGGTTATCTTCAATTTTCGACATGCGAAATCCCAATATTTATGGACCAGCGCTAACAGAATCAAATATCATATTCTTATTTTCAAATGGATATATCAGGTTAGAAATTTAAAGCCCCGTATCTCATAAATCAAACATTTCTGAATTTAATATTTACCAGGATGGAATTTTTTCAAGTGGGTTCTTAAAGTCCCCTTGGAAAATAATTTTCTTTCGCAGGTTTCGCAGAATGTTTCCATGTCAAACGAAATGATGCGAGCTACGGAACGCTGCGGAATATAAAATGATATCCCGCTAAACCGTCAACGCCAGTCAACGCTTCATCGCAACTCACTGCGCATGCGGATACAAACGGAGGCAAAGTGTAATGTCTGTGTCTAGACACGAGTGGATTAATCCGAGGCTGGCCTCTGCGCGATCTTAGCCGATCTGAGATCGTTTCGTTTCTGCGATGTCCAGCGGGTTATCTGCGTCGACGCGGTGAGAACATATCTACGGCTTTGAAGGCGGCTTCTCGAGAAATTAGAGGCTGGCCTCAGGTTTTTATTCGAGTTAATCGGGAAGCGGGAAATAGAGAAATAGGGTTAGTTCACTTTGTCGTTATTTAGAGGTATCGCGTTTGCTGTGTATCGCTTATGATTATAATCATTTTTAGGTGAATTTTTTCTGAAATATAAATCTTTTTTATCGAAAGTGACTACCAGATCGCGAAATGGATTCAGCGGGACCTAGTAATAGTAAATCTTTTGAAATTCCTAAGGAACATGTTCAGTGTACTTGTGATATTGTTAATTTTTTAATAAATAAGCAACATTTTTCGACTCATTCGTATGATGATAAATTATATTATATTTAATTAAGGAAGTTAAGCGACCTGTTCCAGATTTTAGGAAATCTCTAGTGTCTAGTGGTGGGGTCGGTAAATCAAATCGAGGATTCCAAAATACGTGGTATGACAAGTACGACTGGCTTACTGGAAGTATTACTTTGAAAAAAATATTTTGTTGGCCGTGCATTTTATTCTCAGCAACTAATAGAAATTCCGACAGAGTTTGGTCGAAAAGTGGTTTTAGTGATTTGAAAAATTTATCTTGGGGTCTATCGCTACACAATAAAAGTGCTCAGCATATTTCATCTAATTGCAAGCTTACCGTTATGAGAAAGCAAAAACAAAATATCGCCACAGCAAAAGACAATGCGCGTCAAATAGAAATTGAAAATTTCAATGCTAAAGTCAAAGAAAATCGACAAATTCTAAGAAGTTTAATAGATATTACGATGCACCTCGGTATGCAAGAGTTACCTTTTAGGGGGCACGATGAATCGAATGAGTCTTTGAATCGCGGAAATTTCAAAGAATTGGTAGTTCTTGTTAGTAAATTTGACACAAATTCAAAAACCTTTTTAGAAAATGACACCAACAGTAAATCGGTATTTTCTGGTACATCTAAAACCATTCAAAATGAATTAATTGATTCGGTTGCTTTTGTTGTGACTAAACAAATCGAGGTCGAAATTTCACAAACATTGTTTTTTTCTTGGCAAGTTGATGAAACAACTGACATAAGCTGTCATTCCCAGTTATCAGTCATTTTTCGTTATGTAATAGATGACCAACTTGTTGAGCGCTTCGTGGGATTTTATGATGTTAGTTCTCGGCGTTCTGCTGATGATCTATTTCAATTTTATATATGGCTAAAATTTCGATCGAAAAAGGATTCATAAAATCACAGGACGAAAATATTTTTATTGACAAGGTTATAGATCATTTTGCTGATCAGAAAAATCGTAGAATTCCATTGATTTACAAAAAATTTCAATATTGAGAACTCAATTTAGAATAATTTTCATTTATAACTTTCAGAATAAATTCTATTTTACTGCCTTTTTAATTTTTTTATTCAGTGTTAATTTTTTTCAGAGTTTATTTTATTTATTTAGAGTTTATTTCGTTATTTTGAAAATTTACAACTTGATCTGATCCGATTTCCGTCATTCCCATCCCACACGTGGCAGGAATGCTCTACACCTCCACGTTGGTTCTTGCTGTACAGCTGCATAATAATGGTTTTCATATTTTTGAGCAATTTAGTATATCGAAAAATAAGCTCATAATATAGTGGGACAATTAAATCAATGGCTTTCTCTGCTGAATAAAATAAAGTAATATGTATATAAATAATTTGAGGATTCATCAAAAATTCCAAGCATTAGTGAAGAAAATTTTTTTAATATATTTATTATGCAACGAACGAAGTAGAGTTCACTATATAAACTTTGTTCGCCAAGAAAACCCTATATAGATATATATCACATTATTAAATTTTTTTTCATATGTGCCTCACCATACTATATTGTCACGAGCCGCCACTGAAAATATCCATCGATTCTTCTGTGTGTCCTGAACTTAATCAAATAGGCGCGCTAAAACCATGTTCATGGCTTCTACGATGGTGCAATTTGACAATATGTAAGAAATCAATAACTTCCATGCATTTAGTCATTCATTTATTTATCGAGACAGAATACAACTGGGGAAAATCCCATATGTATCCATATATTGTTAAAAGTAATGTTGTGAGCAATCTCACTAAATTGTTATAAGAATAATTTTTCTGTTCTGTGACCTAACCTATATATATAACCTAACTATATATAACCAATATATAACGCAAGTGCCAACTCCAATTATAACATAACAAGGCGTGTTTCCAAATATATATTTTTTTATTTTAACAATATCATCAGCGAACAAGTGAGAATCAATTAGCCTTTGCTTTATATAGTAGTGAAATTATGCCGCTATTAGTCTTTCTCAATGTAAGGAGAAAAAGTTATTTCAAAAGACAAGAGCTTAGTGGAAGAAATCTCTTTTAAATTGATTTCGATGCAGTGAGTGTACCTACTTTTGGTGGGTAGTACCGCAGGAAGTTATTGAAGCTGAAATAGGAATTGTAGAAATATTAATTCTACAGGAGTTCCATCATCAAAACGTCAACCACCAGAAATAGGAATTGTTTGCCGCCATGTGTTTCTGATTATTGGCTTCTTCAGAACCGTGAAAGAAAGGAAAGAATAGAAGAGAACTAACTATAACACAGCAGTGACCACAGCAGGTGCGCACGACCAATTTATGTCTTTCACCTTAGAATCTTTTGTTCTGGAGGAATACCAGAGTATCGCCACAGAGTAGGTGTAAGATATCTGCGATATACCCTGACCCAAGTGAAAATAAATGTATAAGTTGATAAATGAGAATATTTAAATATAATCAAGAAAGCATTCGAGGGCGGTTCCGCAGAACGTTATTTTTTATTTGAGAAATAGGTATGTTCATTCACTGTGGCAGTTGTTTCTGTATCGCACAATTTTTTTAATTTCCTATCGTTTGAAGAAATCAATTCATCAGTTGCTCTCAGTGACTGCTCTACAGCAATCATGCGGTCCTTTCAAGGCATATTGAACTTGCTGAAACTTTAGAATTCAAAACACGCACGGTAAGAATTAGTTCTGTGGAAATAAAATATTGCGAAGCGAAAACCAACAAAATGGCCTTTCAAATTAATATGTGCGAGCAGCGTAGCTATCAGATATATTCAGGGAAGTGTGTAAAACGTGAAAATTATAGCAACTTATCTATGACCTCACTTATCTCTATTAAAACTATCAACGAAAGAGAAACTGGTTGCAATCAGGTTAAGGCCATTTTTGCATAACGGTTATTAGATACCAGCATTTCAGTCTGCAAACCAGCGAATATTGACGTCGATATCCCACCATGAATAATTATTCAGGAAGACAGAATTTTGCAGTGTCATGGACAATGTACTGAGTGAACGCACTATAAAAAAAATTTCTTGAAAGTTGATCTCTCTGTTTATGTAAATAAGGGATCCCTTGAATTTTGATTCACCGAAGACACAAAATATAGTGAAATGGTAGATATAATCGTATCTCGAAGAATAAATGAACATAATTGGTAAATAAAGCAAATTTTCTTAGTTTTCAAAAGTATACACTGAAAAAATTTCACTGACGGATGTATCCTAATAAATGATCATACACGACAATAGGTAAATATGTCTTTTTTGGCGCTCTTGTTCACCTAAACAGAGTGTTTATAGATTTGTCCAAATGTCTGTATTTTTGAATATTTGGGTAAAAGTGGTATCAATCGTTTTGTATGGACTAAATTTTTCCAAATTTTTTCATCGTAATGCGACGAAAAGCAATAGGAGTTTTTTTCATTTAGTTTGAAGAGTACCAGAGGTTTATGAAATGAACTAAAAAATGGATGTCTATTTTTTCGTGTTCACCTGATTTGAAGTTATTATATTCTGACAAAAGAAAGGCCAAAAATCGTGCTCCAGGAAAGTTTAATGTACCACTTTGTCATCATCCACCAGAGGTCTCATAAGATTCGATGTCAAGAAATTATACCTTTTTTTGTCATTTGGACTCGACAAAATAAATTATTCCAAAGGATAAGAATCGACTGGAAGAAAAATATTCTGAATAGTTTTTGATCGAATCGAATAACCTATTTTTGGTTTGTTTTCAGGAGGAGTAATTTAAATTTCGAATAAAAGTGAAGAAAAACAGTGGGTGGTTATTTTTCATTTGAGATATAGGTTTGTTCATTCATTGTGGCGGTATAATAGTATCATACTGTTCCATATTATGCGCGCAAAAGCGCCCGTCAGTGCTTTTCCATATTTTCATCACATAAATCACTATAACTAAAACAACAACTAAAGTACATCAACATAGGAAGTAAATCTAGAATCGATATTCCTAAAGAATTATCTGATCCTAATGAGCTGAATCAGTATTTTATTAACTCAGTTCCTGGAAAGCAGGCTGTCGACCGCGAACTCTTGAATTTTTACTCCTCTAATAGCTTCTGTGAGTTTGACCAGAAAAGATCATTCTCTCTAATAAGTGAATCGGTTTTGTCTAAATGTCTGGATGACGTTAAGCCCGATGCTATGGGTTTTGACAAGTTAAGTGTCTCGATGTTGAAAATTTGTTGTCCTCATAACCTGAAATATCTTGTCCACATAATAAACTGCTGCATTTTAACGGGATATTATCCTTCAGCTTGGAAAAACGCCATTGTGCTGCCTATACCCAAGAAGAGAAAGATTGAACAGCTTAGCGATTTGCACCCCTTAAGTATATTGCCAGCAGTATCTAAGGTTTTCGAGAAGTTTTTATATGCTCAGATGGTGGAGCATCTTAATAGGTTTGACATACTCCCGGAATCTCAGTCTGGGTTTCGTCGCGGACACAGCTGCACGACTGCTCTGCTCAAAATTACCGATGATATTTTGTCAGCCACGGATAGAGTCTCATTACAGCACTTATATTACTTGATTATAGTAAAGCCTTTGACTCCATTTGTCATCAATTACTGATTTCCATGTTATCTTTCGTGGGCTTTTCAAATGAGGCTGTGCTACTGCTCAAAAGCTATCCACAGAACACAGCGAGTCAAAGTTGATGGCTCTTTGTCGGACCCTTTGTTCATCTCGTGCGGGGTGCCCCAGGGTTCTCTCTTGGGTCCTCTGTTGTTCATAATTTATACCCATGGATTTTGGAAATACCTTGAGTTTTGTGAGGTTCATTTTTATTGTGACGATACACAACTTTATTACAGTTTGAATGCTAATGCTGTTGATGTACTGGAGGAACTGAATAAGATTAATCGCGATTTAAAAGCTATCCAAAAGTTGTCAGAACAACATAACCTGCTTGTCAATGGAAGCAAATCTAAGGCGATTTTTTTTTGGTAATCAGTCAGCATGTGATATGTTAGAAGAGTGTGGTGAGTTTGTTATTGGTACGGAGAAGATTCCTGTTGTTAAAACTGTACGTAATTTGGGTTTGTTGATGGATAATTCTTTTCGCTGTAGATTACATATCTCAGGATGCATAGAAAGATCAATGCATGCCTTAGGATTGCTTTATCCACATCGCCGATCACTTCCGCTTGAACTGAAGAAATCACTATGCGACTCTATGGTTCTGTCTAATTTCACCTATTGCTCGCAGGTGTTTTTCTCATGCCTGGATCAGAATACTCTAAGCTGCATTCAGAAGGTACAGAACTCCTGTTTGAGATTTATCTTTGGAATTAGAAAATTCGAGCGTATTTCATATAAGTTGTCGGAGGTCAAATGGTTGTATGTAAGTAACCGGTTCTTGCTGTCTGCTCTGGTTTGCTATCATGGAGTTGTGCTATATTGGAAACCATCATATTTGCATCGGAAAATTACTTTTAGATCTGATGTCCATAACCTTAATATTCGAGGAAGGGGTCTCATATCTCCTCCTAAACATAATTTGTCTATTTTTGAGAGGTCATTCAGTTTCAGCATATATAGGCTATACAACAAATATATTACCAATGGCTGGCATAGTCTTCCGGTGGCTTCCTTCAGAAAGAGAATAAAAGATTTGTTATTATCTGAACAGTGTCAGTCCAGTAACTGACGCACTTTTACCTGCATTTGTTTTCGCTCCTTCATTGCACTGTAGCCAATTCAGAATGTATGGCTTTTTTTTCTTCTCTTCATCATAGTTTTTTAACCTTTTGTATTGTACTACATGAACTAGCAGGGCTTGAGTGGAAGAGCATAGAGTGGCTCCTCGTGTCACAATCTGAACTCTGACCTGTGATTGTACATTGTTTTTATATTAGGAATAAGTGTATTGATAATTTGGATTCAATAAAGTCATTATTATTATTATTATTATTATAATTCGAGAACTGTCGAATTTTGATTAAGTTATGGCATATTGCTGTAATTGTCATCGAATAAGGTATCTCATCATAATATACTGGGTGTGCCATTTGAATTGAAAAAATAGTAGTGAGTTCCAGCATAACCGGAATCTGTAGAGTTCTGAAAATATATTTCCATAAACTTCTTTTTATGTCCATTTGTGTGTCAGCATCCATGTTGTTTTTAACCAGGAAATCTTGGCGATATGAGCTATGAAGTATTGAAAAAAAATTTTTTTTTATTTTCAAAATTTTTGTAGCTTGATGATTTCTAGGAAATTTTGCGAACCTATTTGATTCGGCTACATTCAAACAACTTTATCTGATGGATATTCTAGGAATTATTCAGGAAACAATTGCAGATGATTATTATCAGGTATACCGGTATGAAATGAACGTTTTGTTGTGAAAATAAAATATTTATTATTTATGAAGAAGTGAAAAATATTTCATTCAAAGTATTGGCCATTCTTTTTTACATATTCTGACTACCTCTGGCAATTTGTCGATATCACGCCAATAAAATTGTTCGTCTTTTGAAGAAAACCAAGCAGATACCCAATTTTCGACCTTCTCGTAGGATTCAAAGTGATGCTCAGTCAATGCGTGTCCCATCGAAGAAAATAAATGGCAGTCGGAAGGAGCCAAGTTTGGTGACTAGGGCGAGTGGCGTAGCAGCTCCCAGCCAAGTGTTTTGATTGTATCCTGAACCGATTTTGCTTTGTGTGCAGGTAAATTATCATGGAGCAAAATTACCTTGCCGTGTCTTTTGGCCCATTCTCGGCACTTCTCGATCATTTGTTGTCAGTAGCGATCCATATTGACGGTTTCACCAGAGCGTTGTCTTCTTGCCGAATCGATCTGGTTTTGCAGACGATTTTGATGTTTGTCCCGGATTAACCCATGATTTTTTCTGTTTAATTCTTAAAATAAATCCATTTTTCATCACCAGTAACAATCCGCTGCAAAACCGATTTTCTTGCGTGTATTTGAAGGTAAATTATATTATATGCCTTTTCGGTGATCCATCTGTCTTTCATTCAATTCATGTGGCACCCATTTTCCAAACTGTTGAATCTTTTCCATAGCTTTTAAACGGTTTTGTTGTGAAACATTTAACATTTCTGCCATTTGCTTTTGATTCAAAGTGCCATCTCCATCCAATATCGTTTGCAATTCGACGTCTTCAAACTTTTTGGGTGGTCTTCCACGTTCTTCATTTCTCACATCAAATTCATTATTTCTGAACCGTTGAAACCATCTTTTGCATGTTGCTTCTGATAGAGCATGATCACTTCGACAAGCATTAGATGCGACTCTGCAGCACTTTTCTTCAAATGAAAACAAAAAATTAATGCTTTCCGCAAATCATCACTTTCTGGTACAAAATTCGACATTTTGAACACGATGAAAAAATATGATGTTGTCTGTTCAATGACTTGATGTATACTTAATATGTTTCACAGATGTAATAGCAAACAAAAAAAATATTAATAAAGGTTCGTTCACAACTAATGTTCCCTAACGAGACATTTGTATCTTGACTCTCCCTTCATACCGGTATACCTGGTTATCGTGAACCAATCGACAGATTTGGTCCAATAACGAACTTAACCGAGATATTTGGACAATTAATTTATTTTGAAAATATGAAAACTCCAGCTCATAGCTGCGATAGCACGCTCTTCTACGGGAGGCGCGCAAAAAAAGAGTAGCCAATACTTTAGAAACAATAAGCTCCTGATAAGCCTCATTATGTCGTAGACTTGTGCCTGCCTTATTCGGAGTAGAATCTAATAAGCAATCTTGTTTACCTTCCTAGATCTGAGAAACAATAAGTGTAGGTTAATTAAGCGTGTAGTAAGTAGTACCTAATGGCTCGAGGCAAAAAAGGTAGTCGATAATTTTTCTTTGAAATGATGTTGGTATCTATACTATTCAAGGATAGAGTAGTATTCGGATATAATACATTGGTCACGATCTGGAGAAGACAACACGATATGAAGAAGGTCAAGTTTTTGTGATGATTCCAACAGTTATTCATAAAGATTTGGGACCCCATTAAACAATTTGAGTAATATTTAATCATCATTCGCAAGGTGATTGCCCTTGAGATACATTGGTTAGGTCTAGGAATTACTTTTTCGTACTTCCGGGCATAAAGTGACAACTTCACTCCCTTGTGACAGGTACTAAAGTGTCAATATTTAATCCCGGAGGAAACTCCCGGAACGATTAAATCACAAACAAACGAATTTAAGGGATATTTTATTGAAAAATACAATTAATTAGAATGGTAATTAACGTATTAACGTTAATTACCATATGAATATTAATTCCAATTACTATTGCGACAGTTCGTCATATTGACCAGTCATTCCTGGGTTAATGCAGCAGGTAACTGACGAGTAACAGATAGGTCCTTATCATATTGAACTGGTGTTTGTTTCGAAGATCCTGCGGAAACAGGAAGCGATAATGAGGACTGTGGCATAACTATAGTGGACGAATCGGCGACTTGACCAAATATTTTATCTCAAATTTTTTGTTTATTTTTAATAGACGATTCAATATATCCCTCGGCCACGTTGGAGGATTTCCATCCTCCATGTCTCTTCAGCACGTCTACTGTTGCTCCCGAATCAGCGAACAAAGACGCAGATGTCCGTCTAAAACAATGTCCCGTATAAGACGTCGCATTTTCTAATTTCAAGAAAGCTGCTATTTGCCGTGGAAATGTACCAAACACGTTTTTCCCTACTACTCGCGTAGTACATTCTTTGTTGATGTATTGAACAAAATATTTTGAATGAGGTGTCCCTGTCTTGCGCAATGCCACATATTTTCGAAATATCGCCACAAAACTGATGGTACTGTTTTCTGAATTTTTTATCACAAAATTTCGGTCAATTTTATTTTTGGTGTTTCTAATCGCAATTAGGAAGGAATCGCCCAAATCTCTCACATCGTCGATTTCTAAATCAACCAACTCTTTTCCACGACAAGCTCCCACAACGCCCAAAATAAGTGCAACCTACAAAAAAATTAATTTCTTAAAATTTCTGAATATAAACACATTTCCAAATTTACCTCAAGCATTAAATATTTATCATCCGGAGCCTCCCGTAAGAACTGATCTACCTGCTCAGACGTGAGAATTCTTGACTACTTTGGCTTAAATCCCTCATTTCTTCTCTTCAAAAAAGCTAATAATTTTGGAAATTTACTTATATCAATATCTTCTCTAATGTTAATAACCGATTTCAGCATTGAGTAATGTGCCCAGAGAGTTGAGGCACAAACCGCTTTTGATTCATCATTGAAGTAGACTAACAGCGTATTTTCAGTAGGTTGTCCCACATTTTTTAAGCGGCACCACTTTTTAAAAGCATCGTACTGCTGCTCGTATAGTTTTCTAGATTTCGGTGGTAACAATTCTTCACCTACTTCGGCTGCTCTTTTATCAATATCAGATACACCTTCTTCACTCATGATACCAATAATTATCACTAACAATGTTTCTTTACAATGACACCAGTAATGACAATGTTTCTAAATTATAATTGTCACAACGCAATGTTACTATGGTAACTTATTTTAAAGACAGTTTATTAAATGAGTTGAAGAGAGAAAAAACTGATTGAAATTATTGAAATAATTAATAAAATCATACCGGAAGTACGAAAAGTATCGTATATACCTTGCGACTGAAGTACATTTAATCCTTCAGGTAAATTATAAACTTTACCTTCAGGATTAAATGTACTACTTCAGTCCCGCGGTATATAATATACTATTATTTGTTTCTCATTTGTAAACGTCAGTTTCCAAAAACACAATATTAATCAAGAAAGTTTATTTTATCAAGTCACTAACTTGTAAAACTAACAGTTAACTTGCAGAATTTTTACAAGTTAGTAGTATTATTTACATTAGAAAATTCTGTTTTATCGTCATATATGTTGAAAATCATGGTACAATTGCTATTTCCAGTAACACAGATTTTTGATCATGAAAGAGTTGATGATGAACCATCTGTTGACTCAGAAACTGCTGAACTCGAGGACTGCAGAACATTTGTACTCTCCTTACTACCAAATACTTTCCTAGATATTTCCATTTCCTTGTTGACCGAATCATCGACATATCTCATCGGAATTTCGGTGCTCTTCCACCCTCCTGCACGCTTTAGTGCTAAAATATCTCCACCCGAATCCGCAATTATAGTGGCTCTGTTCTGCGAAAAGAGTGGCCGGTGTATAACTCCACCAATAGTGTGCTGGCCAGTATTAAGAGAAATGCACTTTCCAGTACAGGGGTGTACATTGATATATGTATACCTAGGTAAGCCAGTATAAACATGTCGGTATGTCAAAAAAATCTTAGGCTTTCTGTTCCAGGAGCCGATGATTTACATATTTTCTGTATAACATGCAGGGCTTGAAGCTGCAGCCATCATCGGTTATGGTCAATCTTCTTGTTGTTGAATTTTTTCTTTGCCGCAATGTCACAATAACGTATTTTCCCATATCTTCTACATCATTCATGTTTAAGGAGAAAATTTCGTCACATCGACAACATCTAAAAATCCCAAATATTGTTACAATTTTCACCAGCAACCACTGGTCCTCAGGAGCATGTAAAAGAAATTGTTCAGCCTCTTTTTTACTTAACACCTTGGCCTTTTTTGAAGTATAAAGCTCATTTTTTCGTTTCAGAAACGAAATCTGCAAATGACAACTAAACGTCATATTTTTCAATAAATTTCCTAAGGAAAACAGACCTGCGAATAGGGGCATTTTCTTTCATTTCCAAGCAGCTTTTCAGCA